>JAEIFV010000002.1:600000-1200000 GCA_018904265.1 Lordiphosa collinella | reverse complement strand
GATAGTTTCCAGCAAACAACTTGAAGCACTCTCGTCCAAGATACACCAAAAATTTCCGTTTGCCCTCAAAGTTCAAACTAAGCCAATTAATTAGGCTGGGGTCGTACAAAAATATGTCAACCAACTGATTCGTTGCGCCTGTTGCATTTAGTACACAAGAAATAATGGAGAAAAAGGAAGACAAAATGCTTGAGCCGAAAGGCCAGCCAAGAAACTAAATAAATCAGCGGACCACGCACACAAAATTAAACCCAATGAACTTGCATAATGCCTCAGGCCAGACTTGAGACAATATGCCGGCATTAATTAAAGTAATTTATCATTTGGGTCAAAGTGAAGCCAACAGCAGGAAGCAGAAAGAGAGCAAGACTCATTCAACCTTTGATTTGGCCAGGAAGCTGTATAAATATTTGCCTTTTGTGACTTCCAAGGCGATGACAACGAACAGAAAAAAAGAGAGAACTGTTGGCATGCCATATGGAAATCCTTAGTGCGCCCCTTCCTTATTCCTTCTTCTCCTCCTAGAGCAGTCGATGCCTGGCTGGCCACGCTTCATTTCGTGTCAGGCTTTAATCTTTTAGCACGCATCTTTGGCATTTTTATTGTAATTTGTTTCGAATTCGTGTGCGTGTTAAGGCAACTATGTAACCGAACGTTGAGTGCCCTTGGATATTGGAAATAAAAATGGAATGGTATTTCTTTTGTAATACCTTTTCTGAGAATCACCAAAGAAATTTCTTCGAAACTAAAATAAAATCATGCGGAATGCATTAGACGATTATAAGTAAAGTATAAATCATTCTGAAATTAATAGAATTGCGAAATTAGCATAAATTAAACAAAAAGTCGTGAAAAAACAAGTAAGAATATACTCTCTAATATACTCTGTACCTGTGAAGCGCTGCCCATCACCGATGTGACCGGCGCTGCCCATAATTGTTTGGTGTCCTTATAACTCGAATATCGTTCATCCGATCTTTACCATTCCTTTGACGGATCATTAAATAATTCCGATTACTAAATATGTCCAGAAGGTACGAACCTTCTATCTATAAAACTGTGGGAGATATGACGATTTTCCCAATTTGCGAGGGCGGGAGAGGGCGTGGCAAAAAATGAAAATAAACATAAATATCAAACCTTTATCACTTACCATCTCTGAGATCTGTTTGTTCATAAGGACAGACGGAGAGAAAGACGGACATGGCTAGATCGACTCGTCTGTTGATGTTGATCAAGAATATATAGACTGACATACTCTTGCACAAGCTTATTATACTCTGACATAGACTCTATGTACCTCTTACCTTAAAAATTGACGAAAACTTTATAATTGCTGGAAGTCGAATAACTCAGTTTTATTGCCGCTATGTGAAGTAGGGCTCCCAATTTGGTAAGCCGTCTAAGGATCTAAAAGTACCCATAGAGAACAAATTAAGCAGATCGATTGTTACCAAGTATTTTATTCAAGGTGAGAATGGATTTTTGTGTTGGAAAGAATAAATTGCCTTAGTAGTGGGCATCTGCTATGTTCGTAGCATCCTTTAGTTGTCAAAGAATCGCCAGCTGTTTCTGCACCGAATCGAAGGACGCTGCTCTAGTTGTTGCTAGCAGCCTATTGAACTGCTAGCAGAGGAAAGACGGAGTGGACGCACAGGGAGCAGAACACAGCGTGACTCCACAGTGGTACAATGGCAAAGTAAGTTAGCGGTAGATGGACTTACCGGCTGATACCGAACCTGGATCCATGGTTTAATAGAAAACACGGTCAGATAGACTTTTATCTGTCCCAAATGTTGACGTCGCATGGGTGCGTCAAGGCGTATTTGCACCGATTTAAGAAGGATCCCTACTGTGATCACTGTGGTGGGGAAACCCGCAAGGACGTCGATCATGTATTTTTTATATGCCCTTTATACAGTAACGATAGCGAAACGTAGTACGATGAATTGGTCGACTGTCGACAACTAGCCAACGGCGGTACGAAGAAGGCTAATATGATTTTAAAAAAAAAAAAAAACTCGGCGGGCGCGTTTTCGAACAAGAGAAAGGGATAAGTAACGCGGGGTCGAAAAAGTGCAAAATTATAAATATGAAGTTTTTTCTATCTCTCACTCACCATTTAAAAATTTAGCACTTCGTCAAGCTCGAATGCATTTAGAAGATCGACAAACTCATCTTGGTTGTCCGCCATTTCTCTTTATAATCTTCAATTTTCACTTATTTTTCTTGTGCTTTACCCTTAGTCTTTATCTTTCCACTTTTCAAATTTTATTGCTGGCTGGTAACTTCGAAGCTACAGCCAACGCTGAGGCAGAGATCAAAAATTGTTCTCATTTTAGCACACACTCTCTGTTTATGGCTCCCCGCACTTTCGAGGCCCTCAAGCTCGAAGTCGAGATCGTTTTTATACTCGTATTCAAGCAGATTTCGTGCTAGAAATCACAGCAGAACAAAATTTTGGGCCTGATCCCGCTATCATTTTCGATCAAATTAACCTTTTTTTTACATTTATTGCATACATTTACATGGTTACTATTTATAGCAACTTACAATGGAGTGTTAGTAGTGTAAGATTCATTTTAACAGATAATGTTTTGGTTGCTGTTATTATTGTATGTAAAATCGGTCAGTGTGGTAAATGTTACCTTTTCCAAAAACCGATACTTGGCTATCTAATTCAAACTTCCGTTTATCTTTAGAAAATTTTACCAAATCCGATCGTTAGATCCACCGTTATAGTTCTCTGCTTATAAAATTATAGGCATGATCTCCATTCCACTTCCACGGCAACTTTTCGATCTTTTTAACTATACCTTTTGTGCGGGTTCTCCTTGGCCGTGTTGGTTCATCCCAAATGAAAATACATTTTTATTTGGATTTTCCTTCTACGCGTTTCGACGTCATTTTGCGCCTCCGTCTGTCCGTTCGTCCACTGTCCGGTGTATACCAGATTCAAATCGAGTTTGTTTCAGATTTGGAAAATTCCTCCCCCTTCCCCCTTTAAGCGGAAAAAACTGTCAAAGCCACAATTTTTAAGTTAGACCCTCGAGACTTTATATATGTCAAGTAGGCCCAATATCTATTTAGATCAATAAGATCGGACAAAAAAATCCGAAGTTATATCCGAATCAATTTTGCTAGTAGGACTGAGGGTAGTCTTGCATTGTCAGTTACCGCGTGCGCGCGTGCTTGTGTGCGTATGTTAGAATGTGTGTGTATGTAAATGAACACACGAAATTAAGGGAACAGGGTATTTTGGAGCCAGGGCACTCTACTACAGCTCCCTTACTTGTTTATATTGTAAGTTTCTGATGTTATGTTATTTTTAACATTTCCTATGTGCTTTGCCAATTGGTAACATACTAGTACATTTGTCGATGCTGCTATAGGTCTACGGGGTTTGCCTTCTTTGTGTATTTTAGGTACTCCGTATATTCTTGGTGCGTATCCTCCTTTTATTTTGCTTGAAAAAGTTTTGTTTGCTGGTCGTTGGAAAGAAAAGTAATTGGTAAACTACTCACTTTAACAGTTGATAGATGTGCCGAAAGTTAATATTATTTAATATTATTATTTATTTCTGTGATCGATTAAAAAAATTGTTTGTAAGATACGATTTGCATTTAAGTCTATGGGCCCTGTTTCGGTTTTCGAGTCGATTTTCGTATAAACGTTAACATTTTGCATTCAAATTGACTAATGTTGTATAGAAGATGAAAAATATGCCTACGATTACTAGATCTGGTATAAAATGACTCGAATTCGTTTGAGCTACTGAAATCGATTGCTCAATGCCAAGTGAACCAAGTGACCCGTATAATTGATTTAAGAAGAATTTTTTTAATAAATGTCTTGAGAATTTGTTCAAAAAGTAAGAAGTTAGCCTCTCTCACTGTTCTATTATCGATCGTTTCCCTTGCAAAAGCGGACTATCTCTTATTTAGCTAGTGGCCATTTAGTTTGGCCGTGGTTTGTTAAAAGTAAAACGTGAAAGTGGAACTTCGTTTTGATTTACTTTTCAAAAAGTAGTGAAGTTGAGAACATGCCTGATAAAGTCGTTAATGTTACTTAAATTACCTAATTGCGAATTATTTTATTATTGAGTATACCAGATAAGTTCTTGTCAAAGATTTTTATCTTAACTAGAGTGGGGCTCCTTTTGAGTCTTATAAATCATCCCAAACATTCTCATTTGTTGCAATAAGCATACTTAAAGAGAGGGAACTTATTACTGAGCCAGATTATTAAGGGTAGTTTCTATCCGCTTTAAAGGACTCACTAAAAACTGAATAACACAAAATCTATAAGAGATAATGGCAAAGGGGTTTTTATACCCGTTACTCGTAGAGTAAAATGGGTGTACTGAAGTCGTGCAAATGAATGTAACAGGCAGAAGGAAGCATCTCCGACCCCATAAAGTTTATATATTCGTGATCAGCATCAACAGCCGAGACGATATAGCCATGTCCGTCTGTCTGCATGAACACCTAGATCTCGGAGACTAGAAAAGCTAGAGCCACCAAACTCCCTACGCAGATCAAGTTTGTTTCAAATTTTGGCCACGCCCCCTCCCACCCCCACAATAAAAAATGTTGAATAACTCCTACAATTTTGAAGATATCAAGCTCATATTTTGCAGTGTAGTGTATGTGCCCAATATCTACAATCTCTTTCATAAAGTTCGGATAATAAATGGCAGAGTTATAAAAGTTATAAAAACCGTTGCATACTTTTTGCTCACATAGTGTTGAAATGGTCACATTAATGTTAATGCTCTGTTAATTAAAATAGGGAAAGGCTATTAAACACTAAGTAACGGGCATATCAAAGTCGGGCAGGAGCGACTTTAACTTATGCTCTCGTTTTTGTTGGATAGATAATAGATCAAACTAGAAAGTACATTTTTCGTTTTGTTGTTGCGATTGTTTTTGTAGTGCCCTTCAAAGTAGGGCAAAAAATAAAAAGTTGGTCCCTTGGTTTCGGATTTTCTCAGAATTAATGTGGTTTTCGCACCTGCCTCCACGCTTGTGGTCTGTTCAAAAACACCGGAAACAAAGGGCTCCAAAGTCAAAATTTCGAAAATCGACCATTTTTCTTCGTAAAATTGGTCCAACTTCTCTATTCTTAAGCCTACCCGATTCTCCGAGGCAGATGCGAAAATGGTGTGTATTATGAGTAAAACAAAAAAAGTTTTGAAATCGGTCAATATATACGACATGTTTTTTTAGGAACCAGTTAAAAAAGGTGGTTTTGAGATAACCGCGCTTAAAGTATGGTTTTTGTTTTCGACATACCAAAATAAATTTATAATTTTTCAAGTACTTATTTTTATTTATTTGTGTGTGTTAGCTATGACTGAAAAAAAAACTTGAGCCGAGAAATTAGGGGTTAAGTGCGTCAAGGCGTGGTGGAAAAAAATTTTCCCATACTTTCTAAATACGAGGCACCCAACATGATCAATTCTTTCACTTGTATTCAAAAGTACTCTGATTTTTTCAAACACAAACTGAAAATCCTAGCTTCTCATGATTCTACCCTCATGCAAGTGATAGGACTTCTTGCTTCTCTTTCTCTCTCTCTCTCTTCTCTCTCTCTTTCGTTCTTTCATCAGCCAGCAAATAAATTATGCGTGTAATTCAACATTTTATTTAATGAAAACCTAATGAAATGCAAAATGCTAACACAAATGAAATAAATTTTCTTGTCGACGAATCGAGCACCGTTTGGTCTGCCTTCGTCGTGTACTTTGTGACGTTTTGGGGCAAATTGATTAGGCGCAAAAATGGTTGTTACAGTCATGCGATTTGTGTATGTTAAGGGGGGAGGTGGATTGACTTTGATTAATAATGTGCGCTTTTAGGGCCAGGTACAAGTTATTTGTCAGGGGAAAGTGTCCGGGGGTGGCTAGCTGGTTGAGCAAATGAGCTGCATAAATGAAGCGGCCTGTACTAGGGGGAGAAATTAAAAACAGAGAAAAACAAATATCATCTGGTCAGAGCAGCACGAATTGCTCTCAAACCAATTATCATTCTTGTGGCTAAAGAAGCTGCCAAATACATACAAAAATTCATTCATAATAAAAGCTTTTGAAGGCGGCGTGCTGAAAAATCCCAAGTCAATTAGCATTAGCAACGCCCAAGCGCCAAAATATAAATACCAGAGTTTATTTAAACAGCATGTCGAAGTTGGTATACCCTTCACTGAACAGAAAGCATCTGGACTGTAATAAATTCAAAATGCCCAAAAAGCCCAGAGAGTTGGCAAATATGCTGCCATAATAACTGCTTCCGACAGCTCAGAGTGGGATGGGGAGATTTTGGAGGACCATGCGTCGCCACGCTGGCAATCACATTCATTTCATTTCGCACACAAATTTATTTACACACAGACATACTGCAAAAGTCAGAGCGAGAGAGTAGATCTCGGGTAGCGCAGCGGCAGCCACTTCCGCCGGAAACTAGCTTTTAACCCCATGAACGAGTCTAGGCGTTAATATGGCGCCCAGCTAACAAAACCCCATAATACCCCTTGGTCCTTTCTCTCCGCACATCCTCGCTCTGTGCGTAATGAAAAATGCAAATTCCCAGCGGCTAAATTCTAGCAAACAAGCAAAGCGACGCGCCGCGCTGCGTCAAGAGCGATGCGTTTCTTACACTGAGATTAAATTGTTAATGTTAAGAATAGCAGGTGTAAGCCGGCTGATTTTTATACCACAAATATGAATGAGACAATTTGTTTTAGTCAAAAAAATAAAGCAAACTTCGCTGACAATCCTCATCACTATATACATAATCTTTCTCGTCTTTGAACAAAATTTCTAAATTGCTTATGAAGTTTGCTCTAAGATTTAAATACCCACTTCCAACTTTGGAGGTGGATTTTTCGAAGCTGGAAAGAAATTTTTGTAATTGATTGGGCCTTAGAGTTTACAGAATAGGAAAAACTATTGTAAATAATTTTAGTTTTTTTCATGAGGCAAATTTTGAGACATCGAAAAAACACATAAGTAAGCTTACAAACCGAGTCCCGGCACTACTTGTTCCTCCAGGGCACATTATGCGGAATTGCCGCTTTTTTGACAAAAACTCTATTTTTATACTCTGTACCAGAGGTACACTGAGTATATAAAGTTTGTGCAAAATTATGTAACAGCATACATATATATATGAATCAGGGATGCAAACCGATCGGTAATAAGGACTGGTTAGGTTCAGTGGCTCACACTGTTTTTGAACCACCGGTTCGGCTTAGTACATGGTTTTTGAAGCCAACTGAACCGCGGTTTCGGTTTGGTTCAGTGGTTCAGCTTTAATTTATTATCTGAAGGCCAGTTTCCGTTTTCGCAAATATTCCCGATATTCCCTGACGCAATTTATCTTCTTGGATGCCAAAAATCTGTCAAATCTCAACCCTTGAAGCCCATCCCGATATTTTCATGGTCTTTTGAAATTACGATTAGTTTAGTACAATGGCAAAAACTTATTCCTAAAGCCTGCACTTAAGGATAACGTCCAGAATTTGGCTTAAATATGCTTGTAAAGTTATTTGTTTCCAGACTTTCGAAGCTAAGGCAGTCCGAAATGTATATCGTCGCAACTTAACCTGAAATCTGCTCGGAAAGCCATTTCTTCAGACTTTTGAATTTGCGGCATATTCAAAATAATGTCAAACACGCATTTTTGTTCTAGGATCGCGCTTAATTATACCGAATCTTAACCCTTAAGCCTATTGTGAAGTCCCCGTCTAACATTCTGAAATGTCCCTAAATCTGTTCAAAAAGTTGTTTTTGGCCTCTGAATCTGTAGAAGTTTAAAAAACTATAAACCTAGGTGGGACATACTATTTCATGTAAAATAAGCTTGGGTCCGTTAGGTTCGATTATATTTAGAGTATTAGTTCAGGTTCTTAGAGGTATTGCACCCTAGTTTTGGTTTGAATTAACTCAATTTGGTCTAGCTAATCCTTAAAATATTTAAATTTTTTCAGAAAAAGCTATTATATACCGAAAAACTATTTAAGATGTTAAAGCACACCTATACTTAGTGTCTTTCCCCGAACTTTTGATTCAATATTTTAAATATATAAATTTCTAAAGTGAAAATGTGACTTTACTACTATTCCGAAATTGAATTCCTAGAGAACATTTGAATAGTCGGATGTGCTGGCTTCGTCCAAAATCATATCACTTTAAAAGCTGTACTCCTGGCTAAAGTTGGGTTAATATGAAGAAGCTCGACGGTCTAATGAGAAAATTGTCCCGTAAAGAAAACCAATCGATTAGCAACATCCAAAGAAGAAATGTTAACTTCTGACAGGCACATTAAGAGGTCGGTAAAGAATTGCTGGAGGTGTACCGAATCACATATTTCAAAATGGTTTGGTGCTACATAAATCCGGTATCGATAAGGACTTGTCATAGCAATTTGATTAAAACTGCTCAAATATTTACGTATTGAAACTCGTCAGCGAACCGAACCGAGCCGTTTCCACTTGTGGTCTTCTGTTCGGTTCAGCATTTTTGGTTCCGGTTTGGTTCGGCTTGGTTCAGAACCGATTTGCATCCCTACATACTCTTGATCAGCATCAACAGCCGAGTCGATATAGCCATGTCCGTCTGTCTGTCTATCCGTATGAACGCAGAGAGCTCAGAGATGGTAACAGATACATGTTTGACGTCTATAGGACAAAAACTTCTTATACTTGCAGGCAGATGAAGTTTTTTTTTCTTGAATTTTTGCCACGCCCCTTTAAATTTGAAAAAACCTCATATCTCCCACAGTTTTATAAATATAAGGCTCGTACCTTCTGGACATATTTAATAATCGGGATTCTTTATCGATCCGCCAAAGCTATAATAAAGATCGTATGAACGATAGTTGAGTTATAAGGTAAAGAAACAATTATGGGTAGCACCGGTCGCAACGGTGATGGGCAGCACTTTACAGGTATAGAGTATGTTAAAGACGGGCTTGACCGACTTTTTTTCTGGTTTTTTAATATGGTTATAATAGATTTTTCAGTAAATAATTGTCCTTCCTCTTCAAAAGTATTTAATTTCAGTTTTATTATGCAACTCTCGTTTAACACCAGCATTTTAAAGTCGGCTGTTTGTGCCCCGCGGTATCAAAATTTGTAATTATTTGTCAATCTCCCGTTTAAAAATGGGAGGAATTGAGAAATTGAAAAAATTGAAAATGGAAAATAAACATCAAGGAATGTAGAAAAGAGTTATATATCTGCTTAATTATAGCAATGTGTTTTTTTTTTTGTTATGTTTTCAATATTATTAATGAACCATAACTTTGTCGAGTCTAACCTCAATTTAGGTATGTTTCGTGGAGTATATCTAACAAAAAAGTGCTTATGTGGTAGAACGCGTTGTTATGTAAATATTTATGTAGAGTTTAAAACATTAGCGGATTTTGCGGTTTTTCAATCAATTTCAATATATAAATTTCAATTTCGTCTTTGCGATTTGCTGAAAGTTTGGTTTGAAAAGCGAAGCAACATCAACTCCTCTTTTGACTGGGTTTGCGCAGAAATACTTCAAAATTCTCTTCCTGAAAATGCTTTAATGGACATAAAAATGAAAATAAGGAATCAAGAGATTGCTGAAAAAAGCCCAAAGAAATGTTCGACGGTTTAGAGAATAAAATGTTAGCTGGCTTGAATTCTTTATAACATTTTATTCAAAAAAGTATAATAGTGGCCTCCTCTATCTTATGACGAAGGAAGTTTACGTCAAAAAAGAAAATTGGTTTCCGAACTTTCAAAAGGAAATTCAACTGATCTCCTTTAGCCCAAACGACTTTTTGAAAGAAGTGGTCAACAGTTCAAGTCAAAACCGAATACTTTGCTGTACGGAGTTAGTACTCTCCTCGCATGGATTCGGTTTTTGGAGTTCGTTCAGAATATTTCATATCACATCGGTCTTCAGAAATGGCGAATCAGTAAGGATTTTGACAAAGACACAATGCTGATACGCAAAAAGGATATCGACGGGGGTGACACAGAAATCTCTAGAGATTTTGTCGTCGGTTCGTTTGTAAATCTTTAGTGGGAAAGAGAACTGGCCCAATTGGGTGTAAGATAACTGTCCATTCCACCAAACAGGGTTGCATCACTCGCAAACAAAATTTCGCTTATTTTAGTTTTGAATTAATTTGATGTTAAGTTGAAACCTGTTAGTTGTGGTATAAGGTTAATGATTCATGCTAATATTTTAATTCAAATTAAAGTCGTGATACCCAAAAAGTAAAATGAAAAATTTGAAAATATTTCCGCGCCAATCATTAAGCAACACTTGGCAGCCCTTGGCTCATTTGTTGTTGACAAATTTCCCACGTGACGCTACTAAGGTAGGTAGATGGCGCCAGTGGTAGGTTGGTTTTCGTTGATATGGCAGCCTTCGGTTGGTTTTGCGAATTATTATTGAAATGCATATTTTAATATTAAAACAAACTAAAAATTATATTTTTTTGATGCAACTTATCCAGAAAAACCATTTCCAAAATTAACTTTGCTTATCAAAACTGTTTGGGTGGTGAATTTAACTACATCTCCTCCCAAAACACGAGAGGTTTAAAACCAACCGAAAAAGATTTCTGTGGCACCTAAAAATTGGTTTTCGGTTGGAAAGTGGTTGGAAGAATTTTCTGTATGCATACAGATTTCTAACCCTTTTTCGGAATTTTTATGTCTTAAGCTAAGTTCACACGGGCAAACTAATTTGTCAAAAATGATGCAAAATTTGTCAAAATTAGTTTGACGTGTGTGTGAACGCCAAATTCATTTGCTGCCAAACGCTTGTGTCAAACGGATTGCCGGGTTTGTCAAGTCAAGTTTTCGACAAATTTGCGTGCTGTCTGAACACAATGTGAACACTCTCTCGCAAACTGTTGTCGCATTTGCCGAGTTTGGGGACAATTCTGCGTCGATTGCACTTTGTTTCATCAAAATCGGTTTAGAACTACGGGCGCAATCATTGCCGCCAGCTCGAAAAACGTGAGATAAACGCGTTTAAAGTTTGCAGTTGCTAGGCAAATCGTGTCACTTTGGGTCATTAAAAGTTCTATATCTTCTAAAGTATTTCTAATTTCAAAATTCTTGTTAGGACGATATTCTCAAATATCCAAGCTATAAAAAATATGCAAAAAAAATATCGAAAAAAAATTTTTGCCAAGCAGCAATACCCTCTTAAACGACTTGGAAATTGTAAACTCGCTTGTGTATTAAGTGGTATACTTTTTTGCCAGGCGTTTATCTTTGTTGCATATGTGCTTAAATTTTGATTTAAATTTCCATTTTCCCATATGCCTACACAAATTAACTTGCTTATTGGTTCGGCTTGATTCGGCTGCCTTTGATTGGTTTTTGCGAATAATTATTGTATTGCATTAAAATGCAAATTGCATTATAAAAACTAATCAAATAATATATTTATTTGATGCAGTTTTTTTGCAGAAAAACAAATGAGATGCAAATTCCAAGAATAATTTAATTAACAAAAAAATTGGTTTGTCAGTTGTCTGTGATACCGAGAATTAATTTTTTTCTCAGTGTCTACAAATAGACTTGCTCCAGCACTGCTTCCCCCTTCACTGCCTCCATCTCCCAGCAAAGACACAGTGCAACTTGGAGCTTGGGAGCTTCAACAATTGCAGCAAGAGTTGTCTCATCGTTCTCATCTCGTGGCCGCTTTCTCTAGAGTATTGTGTGGCAAATGACAGGAAATTTAAAAGGATGCCTTTGTAGTTGTCCTGGGCTGCTGCTTCTGGTGCTCCCCCAACAACAAAACCAACATTCACCATAACAAAGTGGCTGCCGTTGTGTTTCGTTCTGTTCGCTAGTCTCTGGCATCCTGGTTGGCTGAAGCTCCTTTCTCTGGTGTCTAGCTCGCGGCTATAATTTCAATGCTCAACTTGATAAGCAGCTTAACCCACCAAAGTCACCCACTTGACCCCACCAGCTCGGCACATAAATCCCATTTGCATGTTGTTTGCTGAGCCGGGGCATTGCTTTGTAAAATTTCACGCATCTAAATTAATTAGGCAGAGGCGAAAAATGTGTGCGTTGAAGAAAGTGTATGATTTGGCAAAATTTTGGGCAGAGGAAAGAGAAAATAACTAAACTGAAACGGCAAATATGAGATTCTTTAGACAAAAAATACCAAAATTTTTGCATTCTTAATGAAGGATGCCCAAACATTTCTAATGGGTGAGCAAACTTCAATACATATGAGGAAATACATATGAGGAAACACATTGGTTATGAAAATTCATTAAAGATCACTGTCGGCGAATATTGCTTCTTTTTTTCAGCACGTCAGGAACGGGATTATATTAGACTCTTAGGAAGGAACAATGCAGTTTTATCTAAAATCATCCCTTCAGTTCCAAAGGCACAACCGCCCAAATTTCGCTAGCGAATAACTAGCGAATTCGGCGCTAGTTATTCGCTAAATTCTAAGTTATCCGAAGAGAGCAAGGGCGTTCGCTTTCAACTTTTTTCCGCGAGTGTGCGTCCACAAAGAATAAGAAAACTAGCAAAACAGGTATTTCGGGGTGTCGACGAAAAAATACCTTGCTGCCGTAGCTAGCTACGCTACAAACAACAAGTAATTCCTGCCGTAGCTAGCTACGTTACTAACAACATGTAGTTACGGCCGTAGTAAGCTACGCCACTGACTACTTTTCGGTAGCAGTTCGCTACCGCAGATTCGCTAGCTCTTCGCTAAGACATGCCCATACAAAAGTAATCAGTACAGCCCATTGCCGGTAATCCAGCGAGTCAGTCAGGGGTTACCGAATCGCTAGCAATTCACTAGTGCTGCGCTAGCTACGGTTACTAGAGGGATATTAAACCACCAACACGCATACGTAGATGGTGGAAAGAGGAAAATATCGCTAGTGTAGTTAGTGACCGTGAATTATCGATTCGGCGCCGTTCGCAGCAATTTTGACTCTATTACTTCATAAAAGCTTTTAAAAAACTGGTGCAAGAACTTAAGCGACCTACCACAACGGCTGACTTTTTGAGAATGGGCGCTGGCAAAGTTGGATGAAGATCCACTTTTTTATCGGAAAATTGTGTTCAGCGACGATGCTGGTTTCTGCTTGAATGGATACGTGAACATACAAAATTGACGTATTTGGCGTGAAGAGCAGCCAGAAACATTGCCAGAGCTGCCAATGCATCTCGAAAAATTTACTGTTTGGTGTGGATTATGGGCCGATGGCATTATTGGACCGTGCTTCTTATACCCATTACGCGTAGAATAAAAAGGGTAAAGTCGTGCAAATGTATGTAACAGGCAGAAGGAAGCACCTCCGACCCCATAAAGAATATATATTCTTGATCAGCATCAACAGCCCAAATGATATAGACATGTCCGTCTGTCTGAATGAACACCTATGTAGATCTGGGAGACTAGAAGAGCTAGAGCGACCAAATTTTGCATGTAGACTTCTATTGCCTGTACGCAGATCAGGTTCAAATTTTGGCCCCTCCCGCCCCCACAATAAAAATTGTTAAATAACTCCAACAATTTTAAAGAGCTCATATTTTGCAGTGTAGTGTATGTGCCCAATATCTACAATCTCTGAAAGTTTCATACGGCTGTTCCGCGATTTGACGATCTCGATCGGAATTTGTAGTGTCGTTCGAAAAACGACGTATCGGTCGTTGCCTAAGAGTCAGTGGAGAAGTGCATGATGGTTTGCTTTTACAAGTATTTTAATATTAATGTCAAATTTGTGAAGATTTTGAAGTATCTATAGATATATCGAGCGTTTAGTTTGATTTAAAATCATTTTTATTAAATTTGTACCTCAGAAATTGCATGTAGACGAAAAGAAAACGATCGAAATGAAACCGAGCTGTTCGCAATTCCGAATCAGCGCATGCACACTGCTGGTCGAAATTGTTAAGGCTGCCTTATGGCTGAATAAAATGAAATCGAACTTTCGTTCGAAAAGACTATCGGTTTCTATTTCACTCGGAAACGGGAACACAAAAATGAAAACGATTCGGAATTGCGATCGTTTTCAGACACGGGAACAGGCCTGATAAAGATCGAAAAATAAATGGCAGAGCTATAAAGGTTATAAAAACGGTGCATACTTTTTGGCGCTATATGCACTTTTTGCACACATAATGTTAAAATAGTCACTATATGTTAATGCTCTGATAATTAACATAGGGAAATGCTATTAAACACTAATTGCCCTGGGTTACGAGTATATCGAAGTCGGGCAGGACCGACTTTAACTTACGCTCTCGTTTTTATACCCTTGCAGAGGGTATTATAAAATTGTTCGGATGTTTGTAACGCATTGAAGGAAGCATCTCCTACCACATAAAGTATAAATATTATTGATCAGCACGACGAGCTGAGTTGATTTAGCCTTGTCCGTCTGTCCGTCCGTCCGTCTGTCTGTTTCTATGCTATCTCCTCCGTCAGTTTAAAGCTATCCTCACCAAACTTTGCACGAAGTCTTCTGGTACATATACGCTGCACATTTGTCGGAACCGGCCGGATCGGATGACTATAGCATATAGCTGCCATAAGAACGATCGGTCGAAAAACTAGTTCTAGTGAGAAAAACTTTTTTGTTTTTAATGGAAATGCCTCCAAAGTACGTATTTCTTAGTTTACTATCCTTTCCCACGATTTCACTGAGTTTGGTCGAAATCGGATGAATATAGCATATAGCTGCCATAGGAACGAACGGTCGAAAATCTAGTTCTAGTGAGAAAAACTTTTTTGTTTTTAATGAAAACGTCCTTATCATTGGCATACACTCATTTTATACACTTTTACACAATTCTTCAAAGGTTGGTCGCAATCGTGGTTGCTCTGCTCCCATAGGAACGATCGGTCGAAAAACTAGTTCGAGTGAGGAAAACTTTTTTGTTTTTTAATGAAAACGTCCTTTTTTTGGTATATTCTTATTTTATATAATTTAACACATTTCTGCTTTTTTGTTTTCAATGGAAGCTGCAAGGGTATACAAAACTTCGGCCGAGCCGATGTTAACTTTCCCCTATTTTTTAAATAAGTTGTTGTGAGAACGATGCAAACCAGTTTTTCATCACTTTCAACAGATTTTTTAATGATATGTCACATATTTTAGTATTTCCATATAAAGAAATTTTCCCGTTAAAAGCCTCTGGCTCGAAATTGATTTAAGACCCATGATTTCTTGGGAATAGTTTCTTTAAATTTACTGTAGATTACGTTTTTGCTATCGATTTTTTCGGTCGATTGTTTTCGTACATACAAATTGACCCGCTCTACTGTACAACATTAATTCTCTTGAGTAACGGAAATAACGAAGTCGGGCAGGACCGATTTCAACTCACGCTCTCTTTTAAAGATGACGAAGAAAGAAAAAGAAAAAGTGGCCATGCCAACAGAATTCTGAGAATCAGATGTGATCTATGGGCTGCTAGACTGTCAAAAGAAGGTTGCTTTCATGCTTTCAACCTTGCCACACTGTCAGTTTTGTGCCTGGGTTGGACATTGGCACAGTCTCCAGCAGAAGTCCACACCCATTTCTAATTTCAATTTTAATTCAAAAAACATATTTTCATTTCCGGCCCATCATTTCAGGCACATAGCTTCTTTAAATTTTTGGGATGTGAGCTTCTAATTTTCGATCAGGGACCTATAGTTTAAAGAATCCGAACTGCACAATAGCTGGTAAAAGTGATGGGTTGTGTAAGCATTTCTAAAATAATTCTGGTTTTATTATAGGATCGAAACAACGACCTATCGTACACTACCCTAAGCACCACCACCGGACAGAGCCTATCCTTTTTCAATAAATTAAAGTCCCATCCAGTTCAGGTTTAGACATTTCAATAAATAGGTATAAGATCCGGTTTAAGGTTAAATCAGGTTAAAGTGCAAAAACCAAACCATAATACCATACCATAATATAGTTTAACATTTCGTTTCTGGTTTCCTGCAGGGTAAGCGATGACGGGTAAATTTCGACGTACATGCTCAAAAATACGGTTCTTAGATGCATAACGTAATTATAAAACCTTGTGGTTCGCTTTAATTTGTACCAAAATCCGTAATGCACAATCAATAAAAATCATCAAATGACTGCTTTAGCTTTTGCTAAGTGCTTTACAAAAACAAATGTGCAGGCTGTGCATGGGACTCTGGCATATCTCCACCAAATTTATGAGCAAGCGATTTTGCATCTTTCTTATTGGCTTTATTCCCATCAGCCGTTAGAGCTAAAAAATCAACATTGTTTCGCCTGTATTTTGAATTACAATTTGAATTATGCATTTTTGGCTTGCATCGCAGTTGGGGTCCTCGTCCTCGTCGTGGCACAAGTTAAATTTATTATTAGTTGCCGCATTACCTGAAGCAGAGCAGCCAAGAGATGCTGCAGTGATTCATCAGAATTTATGCAGCCAGAGAAGCGAGTTCCCATAGTTTTTTTTTTTTTTTGTGGCCGCCCATATAATTTGATATGCTGGCAGTTGCATTTTGTGTTTGTGGCTCATAAATTTGCCAGGCAAAAACATTTGTCTGCTGCTCTGACATGCATGGCATTAACTGGCACTGCCAAGGAGCGCCGAAGCTGAAGCCCAGGATTAATGAAGTGCCCGGGAAGATTAGGATGCGGGAGCAGGACTAAAAGTTATTGACAAAACTGTTGTTGGCCATAAATTTAGTTATGACCGCGTGAGCAGAAATTGCAGTTAAATTAATTGCCCAGGACTCGTAAACACCTCCAGGCTCCAGGCTCGCTCTTCCTTTCGCATGTCGCACTCGATTTCTTATGTTTTTATGCCTTTTTAACACATTTTTATTTCTAAGCAGCGCACACGCAATTTCCATAAAAATAATAATTATAATAAGCGTGAGCCACCGCTTTAATCACGAATGGTGTGTGGCGAGAGGGGCGGGCTGGGTGCAAGCGTAGCCTTGCCAACTTCCGCTGTCGACTTGTTTTATGCTTCCGGCCAGCGGAAGTGTTTGCCTAGTTGCCGCGCTAGTTTTGTCGCCTCTCAAGCACAGCACACAGGACAACGATGTTGATGACGCCGACGACGAGGACAACTTTGATTTGCATATTCCTCGTGCTGGTGGAGCTCAGGCTCAAGCTGAAAGCACACAAAAACACGTGACAACAATGCACAATTTTGTGTCGAGTCAATTACCCAAGACACATTAGCAGCTGCGTGCTGGGGACTCCTGTGTCCTGTCTGTGCTACATAGTCCTTCTTGAGACCAGACAAATCAAAAACCAATTGAAGCCAGACAATGGGTGAAAATGGAGCAAACTGTGGGAAAAAATACGCATGACGATTAATTGCCAAGAATATTCCAACAGCCGATAGTTTGCGGTTTTGTGCGACTCTTAACCCATATTAGTCTTTAAATATTTATCGTATTACTTTTGGTGCTGGATAGAAACTTGCACCTGGAAGAGTTTATTGTTTAAGTAAAATAGGGCCTTTAAGTAAAAAAAAATCATTGGAAAATACTTAATTTGTGTTTTATGCTTAAACTAAGTACTAAGTGTAGACCTTGCTAAACAGACAACTTTTTCCGCTAGGGTCTGAGCTAAGGGATCAATGTGAGAGCTCAAAGCCAAAATAACACCCTACAATAGCAAAATACCACCAAAAGTCAAGCGGTCACACTGCATTGCGATTGCTTACGAGTACATGATTTTTTTTGTTTACATTTAAATTGATTTAATTAATAAAAGAGGTCCGGGTGTGGCTCAGCGGTTAGTGTGCGCGACCACTGTGCAAGAGGTCGTGGGTGCGATCCCGCCTCGGAACATCTAATGCAAAGTTTTTTCTTTGAATAAACTTTCAAACACGGTCACCCCTCACTGCTGTTGGCGCCATCTTTGTATTAATTAGCCATGCAAAAGCTTCTCAAACTTTACGTTGGGACTCGGCGTTAAACTGTAGGTCCCTTTCTCTTGTGCGAAAATTAGAAGCGCACAAGCCAAGAGATTGAGAGGAGCGCGGCTTTGGACCTTTGGGGCAGTGTCAAGCCACTTAAAAAAAAAATAATATAAGTGAAAATGCTGAAATATTTGGATGATATTTAGTGCCTTGGTTTTGTATTATTTTGTTTTTTGCTGCAGCCTTTGTTGAAAACATTTAGCTGTGTATGGTAGGTTGCTAAAATATTGCAAACTATTTTTTCTGCTTCTACCCAGCTAAACTCAACCAGCTGTATAACCAGTCAAGGTTGCTGGGTATGAGCTATTGCACTGCTGGTCCCATTGAAAATCTCCGCTTTTGAAAATTAAAAATATCCCGGTTTTTTGACCGTTTAATCTTCACCTCCATTTACCCGTCTCTACGTCTAACTCATCGAATTTGGCAAATTTCGCGACTTTTTTGGCAGTTTGGTTTACACCTCCACAAATGCCGTCTATCAAATCTTCATAAAAATCTAGACACAAATGAAAAATAGGCAAAATAAGCAGTTTTAACTGTTAAATCTTCATCTTCCATTTACAAACGCTTGCACTGTAATCTAAACACTAAGCGCTTTCATAGACCTTAGAATCATTCGCGGGCAAGCGACCAACCATTCCCCAAAGTTTTATAGCAATCGAATGATCGTTATAATTTTGCATATTTAGCTCTTTTTGGACGATTTCCAGCCCACTATTTCAACTTAGAAATCTTCCCGGACAAGCACCGGATGAACAGTTTAGACAGGCATAATGGTCAGACAGACCAACATTAATTTTTATATATATAAAGATAAACAGATATCACCGCAAGAAAATAATCAGATTGATTTATGGTAATCGAGAAAATGGTAAGGGCACACTGTTAGCTGCTAACTGACTAATATGCTCAGTGAACCCGAGATGAGACCCTTTAATTCTGATAAAATGGACTTCTGTAAGTATCATTTCATATACAGTTTTTCAACTGAAAACCGAAGTTATGTTTACCCTTGCAGTTTGATTTTCTAAATAAGACTACTTTTCGGACCTTACTTTTCTATGGGAGCTATACTATATAGATGTCCGATTCCGACAAAATTTATTGCAATCAAAACAAACTGTTAATTACGAAATTTGGAAGCGATCCCATTTAATACAAAAAAGTTTTTCTCTAGAACTTCTTTTTCGACCGATCATTCATACTGCAGCTATATGCTATAGTCATCCGATTTTTATATAACTTTGCGGAATTGTGTAAAAGAATATAAAATAAATATATGCCAACTTAAAGATACCTTCCAGTAAAAACAATTAATTTTTCTCACAAAAACTAGTTTTTCGACCGATCGTTCCTATGGCAGCTATATGCTATAGTCATCCGATTTTCACCGAACTTTGTAGAATCGTGTGGGAGCATATAAAACAAATACATACCAATTTTGGGGACGTTTACATGGAAAACAAAAAATTTTTTCTAACTATGACTTCTTTTCAGACTATACCTTTCTATGACAGCTATACTATATAGATGTCCGATTTCGACCAAATTTGGTGGAATCATGGGAAAGCATAGTAAACTAAGAAATTCGAAGTTTGGAGGCGATTCAATTGAAAACAAAAAAGTTTTTTTCCCCATTCAGTTCTAAGATAAGAAACATCGGACCAAAACTACTACTCCCTCGAATACAACTTTTCATTTTCAGTATTAGCCAGAAATCGATTTTTATATGGGAGTTATACGATATAGTCACCCGATTTCCATCAAACTTAGTAGAATTGTGTAGAAGTATAAAAAATAAATAAATACCAAGAATGGGAGCGTTATTACAGAAAACAAAAAGTTTTTCTTACCATAACTAGTTTTTGGACAATCGTTCCGATGGCAGCAATACCAAATAGTAGTCTGATTTTAATAGAACTTTGTAAAACTATGTAAAAGCATATACAATACAAACATATATACTAACTTGGGAGACGCTACCTTTAAAATAATTATAATAAATCGCATCAAAATCGCAGTCGGTCCCATATAAAGGGTTAAGATTTGTTATCATGTTTCTCTTAGCGTGGCACAGGTGGGTTGTTGCGACACAGATGCATTCAACAAGGGCCAAGGGAAATCGGACTTACATTATGCTGCTTTTCTGCTGCTAATATATATTAAAGCTGGGTTGTATTTATTAAATCCATATTTATGAACATGCAATTTTTTCGTGCTTGAGCATTTGTGAGGGGTCTTTAAATCGTGCATGAATTCGGAGTGAGGCAAATCTCTCCAAAAATTTTGTAGTGAATAGTGCGTAAAGTTGCCTTTACACTTGTCCTATATTTCAAAATTGTCGGCTGTCAAAATTCTGTATTATTAAACTCATATAAATAGCTGTCATATTTTATCAAAGAAGGCTAAACTTTCTAAATATTTTGAGATATATGCTCTATTAGACTCACGCGCGTACCTCTACTATAATTTACTGTCATTTGCCTTAGAACATTGAAAATTTAGGGTATCACCAGATAAACAAATCTTAATTAAAGTTTAATTAAGTTTATTTAAACAATTTAGCTTAGGGCAGCTCAGTTTAGCAGGACGATCTTCTTTTAGGCAATAAATTTAAAATTTTTATTGTCAAACTGCCTGTTAGCTGACTCAAGGTCAAGGATTGATTACACATGGCAACAGCCATATTTTTCAAGCCGATCTGTTGCAAAATTCTGAACCATTTTTGTCCACTGATTCCAAAACTGGTCTCGGTTTGGCGCCATCAGCTCTTGTTTTCAAGATATAGCGGAAAATTCATTTTGCCGAATTTTTGGACTTAAAAAAATTATGGAGGTCACACCGAGCAAAACTTTCTAGATTTTTGAGTCTTATGGGACAGAACACATATCAATGCAGCCTAAAAAATTCAGCCTAGCTGCATTAGCAGACACTGAAGTGTCCAAATTGACCTTTGAAGAGAATTTTTCTCAGTTTATGGCAAATTTATCAAATTTAATCGTCGTGTGGAAGCCAGAGCGGCGGTGGAATTTTAATTAAAACCACTTTAGCATAAAGCAGAAAGACTCTTAAATTTTTAGAAATTTGGTTGCGTTTCTAACGCCTGAATGGACAAAGTTACAGCGTGTTAATCCCAAAAAATGAATTAAAATTCATGACAGGACAACTAGATTAATACACAAAATATGTATAGGAACAGTGAATATACCTTCAGATACCTTAAAGAGCGGAGCTTAAAGCTAGTGGAAAGTTCGTGCAATTTGTGCACTTGGAATTCTCAACTCGTTATTCGCCGACTGGATAATATAAATAGGATTTGCAAATGGCTTGTTGATGTGAAAGCAACTTAAAGTGTACTGACGGAGGCTTTGCCATGGCGGCAGCCGAAGCGGCCGTCTACACAGCCACAGCTACTGTTCATGTTCATATGTATTATCTGTTGAATTTTCTGGTTGATTATTGAACTATAATCAAACCTCCACCTTGAGCCTGCTAACATTCACTATGACTAAAATCAAAAAACAGGTCGTTAAACCCATATTCAGATATGTATAGGAACTATTAAAAGTCTACGTGACTCACCATCCTCAATTAAGCTATTTCTGTCTTCTTGACGAACCCTGCTCTAAACAATAGCTTCATTCCGTTTGCTAAATACAAAAAACAATAAAATCATTTATTAAAATTACATTCCAATTTACAGCCTTTTACAGGACTTGCGAACTATGAAAGCTCGGTATCGAGAACGATGGGATAGCGATATGCTATCTGATTACTGCCGTGACAACAGCGATGGGTAACACTTAACATTGACCGTGTGTCGCCACGACTTTAATGTAAGAGAAAAAAGTGGGGTCAGAAATTGTTCCCGCTAAGAAAAATTGACTGTCTTCGCATCTCATCACTTTTATTTATTTGAGAAGTATATATTAAGGAAGAAAGATGGTTGGTTGTCCGATCCCTCCTCTCTCCACACCCCCACATCATAATTAATTTTTGATTTTTGGAGCACATAACGTTTTTGAAACATGATCATAAAGTAAGAAAATAATGTCTATAAGAGACGCTCAACCCGTTTATGAGTGAAAATATTTTGTTTCCCACACAATGTCAACAAATGTTTATAAATTTGAAAAAAGCGGGCTTAGCAAACTATCGTCTACAAAAGGTCCCAAATTTCGTACATTTGGAACGGATTTTTTCTCTATGTATTTTCTTGACGGAACTGCAAGGGTGTCTGAACGTTGGCACACAGAGGAAAAAAAGGATATGCAAAAATATCCATTGGATGATTTTCCGTATCAATTTGGACTGGATATGTCTTTAATATCCTTTTATCATCCAAAGGAACTGAAAAATCATCCAAAGGATATAAAAAATGATCATCCCTTGGATGACTTTTCACCTCCGTCGGATGATTAAAGGATACTAAAGAAATATCCTGTCCAAATGGATATTTTTTGGAATCTTTTTTTTCAGTGCAGGTACTGGTGGATTTATAGCCGATCTTAAGCCACTTTCTTGGTTGTTTTCTATTGGATATTAGTTTGTTCTCATGGGCTTTGGGAAACGCCTAAATAAGTCAGTAAAATGAATCGATAATATTAATAAAATTTTCTTTCTTCCAACTTTTTAACTTTCATTTAACTTTCACTGCTGTTTGCCTTTTTCCACAAAGAATGGCTGGCTACACACAGGCGTTAAACGTTAAGCGAAACACAAAAGCGCATTAGCTTTGGCCTTAAAATATTTATAAATTGAGCTTTTTATGCAAAAATCTTTTTGTGAACATTTCTGCTCGTCTTACAAAGTTCCAGGCCATTAAATTGAACCTCATCTCAGGCTGCGCCTTTGCTGTCGTGGCGCTGCCTCTCTGCCAATAGTTTATGAGCGCAGCTTATGAAAATCCTTTTGTTACACAATTTTACAGTTATTTTAAGGCATTGGTGGGTGGGCGTGAGGGGACAAGGCTAATTTTCTTGTCTCGGACGTGCCCGGGCAACCGAGTCAGACAATGTTAGACGTCCTGATGTCTCGGGCAATTAAAAACAGTTGACATTTTGCCAACAAGCAGCAGCAGCAGGATGTTGAATCCTGGCTTGCCTATAAACTAAGCAACGTGCGTTTGCCTAAAATTATGCTAAGCCAGCGCAGAAAGCGCAGCATCCCCAGACAAAGTGTTCACAACGAAGACGAAGATGAAGACGAACGTCTTCGTCCTGCCGGGGTCCTGGCTGGCATAAGTACTTAAGGCAACAAAGTAGACTTTTGGATGCAAGCGCATGCCGCCAGCGGGTAAAATGACAACTTTGTATACTTTTCAGGGGGCGGAGGTGGTGAAAGTAAGGATGGCGCGGCGGCTATTGACAGCTTCAAAAACTGCACACAGCATAAATAATTTTCAATTTTTTCCAGGCAATTTTCCAGAAAAACTTACAAAGTTGTTGTCGCTTTTTACAGTTTTTTTTCCTTATTCGGGTAGTCAGCGCTGCGCTTTAAATGAGTTGTACATAATGTGCGCATGCTTTTAGGAGCTAGAATGTCACTGCGTCCATAGATAAGACTCAAATGTTGCTGAGAGGAAAAGTCTGCAGAAAAAATGAGATGCAAGTTCGAGAAACTCAACAAGTTTTTGTCGACTAGGAAATGATTTGGTGATGAAAAGGCAGTACACAGAAGGTGAAACTTAATGGCTTCCATTAGGTTAAAAATCAGATATTCCTTTGTCATAAAATTGTGCTTCAATTTATTTCAATGTTGAATCACAACCCTCTAGTACTGCCGACCAACACTGTATCAACGTTCCGTCGACGATTTTATGACTGTCGTCGACCCACCTTTATACCCCTTGCAATGTGTTCGACTGACGTATTTAGCAAGGCGATGTCCGCTCAATACGCTAACGACTCTCCAGGCACGCTAGGTCGATGCAATGCCATGCAGGAACCGACATGAGCGACGCTCGAAAGACGAAATGCCATGCAGAGAAGCGACATAAGCCGACAAAGAGCAACGCTGGGTTGACGCAAATACTTTGACTCACCCCAGCCATACTAGAGGGAAGCTATTCTTACCTACACAGACACAATTTGGGTTTTTGAAGTCAGATGAATCCTTCATTTCCCAAAACCAGCTTTAAGTCTTTGAATACTCAATATTTTTGGATGCAAATTTGCCCAAAAATGATTTAGTTTTGCTGTAGCTTACAAGCGGTAAAATAAGTTTAATAAAATTATTTTCTGTGTGAAAATTGCACTTAAAGTCAAGCTTTTTCCCAAAAACTGATAAATCTGAAGCAAAATTTCTAATGTAACCGTCAATTGCTTCGAAATCCACCATCGGATTCAAAAGTGGTGTTGGAATACGGAATCCAACGACCCTTTAAGAAAATGTGTCCATCTTCAAATCAATAAACCAAAACAGAAAGCTTACATTATATTCCAGAGCTATTTTTCCAAGCCAAGAAACTAGCTTCTTCGCGATTTCTCGAAAACAGCACCACCAGCGGCCGGTTTTACATATTAAATGACTGTCAAATGGTCAGGATCGAAAGATATGTAAGCTAGTGTAATTATATTTTATAAAAATTTGAGAAATATGACTTTTTCGACCGTCCATTTAATGGAAGGTAAGCGTCCAAGAATTCCTAATTGAATTATAATACATTTTAAAAGTTATACGGCCCTGTTCCAAATTTCGAGGCGGATTTTCGTGTAAACGTGGCTTTTCTTAATATAAAATTTACAATTTTATATGAAAAGTAAGCAAAATGTCTGTAGCTACTAGATCAGGTCTTTTCTTTTTGACGAATTGAATCCACTTGACATTGAGCAATCGGTTTCAGCTGCTTAAGCAATTCCGATTTTCGTAAAAACTAATCTAGTAACCGTTGAAATGCTTGTCACCTTCCATATAACATTGTTAAGTTTAAACTCTAAATCAGTGTTTCCCCGGGGGGCCGAACACACTCGGAAATTCACACCGAATGCTTGCCGAAGTAATGCATCAGTGAGTGTTAGAGAGAGACCGAGAGCCTCTTTTCTTGGGGAACCCTGCTCTAAATGCAAACGTTTACACGAAAACCGACTCGAAATTCGAAATTCATTTAATGTTTAAAGCATAGCACGTAAATAACTCTCAACCCATATTTTCGGTCTGCTCTGCTCACGACCGCAACCGAAAAAAAAAAAAAAACGGGCTTGGTCTTCCCTCAACCGATTGTGTGTTGCTCTCGCGATCGCTGTTAAGAGGCTGTTGTTGTTCACTCAGGCTGGTGGGTCTGACATCAACCCAATAAGAGTCCCATTTCAGTCAAGCGGTCCCAAAAAGTGAGTTATTTGAAGACCGAGAGACCAAAATGTTATTCCAAAAAGGTTGCTGTGAACAAAGTCAAGTGGAGCAGAGCGTAACTGTGCGAGAGAGAATGAAAGAGCACACATAGTTTGCCGCATACATACAAACGTGCATTGATATCGGTAGCCTAAAAAGCACACACTGATAGCATACATTCAAAAAAGACCTTTTCAGCAAGCGGTCTCTGCAAAAAGGTTGGCAAAAGACCCAGAGCGAAAAAACCAAAAACACATTAATGTTTCTCTCCTACAGTTGCTGTTTTTTGTCAATGTGCCGCACGAAACCGGTTTTTTTTTAGACAACTGCAGTAGAGGGTCGTTGCGACCTCTGGTTTAAAGCTTTTAATAAAACTATCGAAAACTATCGATAGTGTTGGGGTACTATCGATGGCGTCTCTATAGTGTCCAACCATCGACCATAATGCCATCGATAGTTTTCCACCTATAGTTCAACTAGGTCTGTGCAGACATATAAAAGTGTTGCTTTCGCGTGTTAAACGACGTCATACTTTCCAGCTATAGAACACAATCAGACAAATCGATTATATGTTTTGTATTCAGTTTAATTCGTGTTTTCAAAAAAAAGCCACAAACGGCACAAGCAGGTCTGTGCAGACCTATGTGTAATTTTAGTGTTGTGGCATGTGATTGAAACTCTGTTTGGCTTCGTTGTGTGTAGAATGTGAATGTAGAACGTTCAAATTGATAACAGCAGCTTTTAAAAAGTAGTCTGCTTTCCAGAACACACGGAAACGAATTATTTTGTTGAACTCCTTATAAAACAAGAAAAGTCGGTCGCCGATTATGCTGCCCTGTCGGGTTGTTTGTTCCTGTGCGGTCATGAAATTTATGTAGTGTTAAAGGTGAGTTTCGTTGGGGGGGGGGTGTTAATAAACGAAGTATAAGAAAAAGTTATGTTAAAACAAATTTGAGCAGCCAATAAACCATTATTTTTTGTTTGTTTGGTTCAGTTTGAACTTAAAACCTAACTTACGGCAGTTTTGAAATTGATTGAAAAATACGCCGGTTCTCGACGAGCAGTATATTCCCATAATTTCCTTTCGACTTTTTGCCCGTTTTAACATTTAGTTATGTATGTAGGCACCCTGCGCAAAAACAAAGCTTGCATACCGAAGGAGATGTTGTATCCAAATCGTATTGTAATCCGCAAAGTGTCCGGGTACCACAATAATATTATAGCGCTTTGCAACTCTCATTTATTCGATATTTCAAAAAATGCTTGTGGTCCCACCCGCTGCATTTTATGCCCGCCTTAGAGCTAGCACCAGTTGGGCACATCAAGCTCCCTAATATCTTGTAGCGCCTGATCTTGTCTTCTCAGTTTCGTTCGTCCCTTCTTGGCTCTTGTCCCAAGTTCGTTCGACATCCTTCTGTACAATTTTTTTGCTGGAGCTTCTTCATCCATACGAGAAACTTGTTTAATCCAGCGCAGCAGGCGTTGTTTTATTCACTTGACTAGCTCAATGTCCCCAAAGAGCTCTTAAAGTTCGTGGTTCATTCTTCGAAGTAGGGATTTCAAGTTCAGTTCTACCATAAGTATAAGTCCAGTGTGGCCACCATGGATCAGATAGTTGGCAGTTACAGGTGCACGGGGGGCACAAACCAATGGCCGCTAGCCCTGTTTTTCAACATGTTGGACGTGGAGGGCTTGGCCGCATTTTTCTTTGCTGACAAATTGGGTCATGTTAAGTGGAACGACCGGAGACGTGTCTACTTTATGAAATTGGCAGAACAGCTGGTGTTCCCTCATATAGAGCAGAGTATAACGAATGGAACAGCCCATTGTGCTGTGAAAAAAGCGTTTTCATTGCATGAATTGTAGAATCACGATTTCTCAAGAGCATTCCGATCCAGATTCATGATTAATTAAGATGATAAATTGTTACCTGACAATGTAGAATTGTGTTTTTATTACTTATCGTTTTTTTTTTCCTAGCATTAAACAAATTAACACACACTTTAAAGACTTTTGCCTACGTATTCCAATACAAATCCCATATAGGACAGCGCAGACCTGGTTGTACCATTTACCGCCAACAAATCCCTGAACCTCCTAGGGTTAAAAATAATTCTTTGGAATTGTCTACCTTTATAAGTATTATTCTTAGCATCAACACCAAATAAACTTGTTATTAATTTTAATTGTTTCTCTTTCTTTCAGGTAAGTCACGTCCATACAATGCCAATTCTGGAATTGCACCAAAAGCTCCCCTTAGATATCAATTGTCACACTTTCCCTGCACCCTTGGTAAGTCTTACCGTAGAAATTTCTCTACCCACCCAATCGTCCTCCAATTACCAATGTTTACAATGGTTCATTGGGAAGGTGGGGGTTGGCCCCTCCGCTGACAATTCACTTATAGTAATAACAATTTTCAACAATTCAATATCATTTTTATTTGAGTAGGCATAATATTGAACTCCCCCCTCCTCCTCCTGGGTGTAATCACACAAACATATAACTTTTCACTCAATTATACACAACAATAAATATTGAATACAAACAAGCTGTGGGCGGTGCACAGTGGGCAGTTTTATTTAATAATAAACCGCTGCTGCTTCCCCTCTCATCGAGCATTCGCTTAATATGCATTAAAGTGCAATTCATATTTATTTGTGCAAATTTTTCACATGCTCTGTGGAAGCCTCGAGTTCCGAGCTTCGTTCCTTTGCTGTATTAATATGTTTGTGCGGTCGCACAAAAGTATGCTATAAACAAGAAGGCGAAAAATGGGAAACATGGCGAGTGATTATGGGAATACCCTTGCGAGGAATGTAATATAAGTATTATTTACGAAGCTAAAGCTTCCTTTACACCTGTTAACTAATAGTCGGTTAAAATTCTCTTTATTTAAACGGCCCAGTTTCGGTAAGGTCACCGAGAATGGTCCCATTTCACCAATGGAAACCCCGATTTAAAATGACATGTTCCATAGTGTTTCTAGCACACTTTTAAGCAACAGATCAAAACGTGTCTTATAACACCAAATAAAAAGGTTGCAGTTTGTTTTACCGCGGTTTTGTAATTAAAATTGTGACGGAGTCCTGAGACAAAACAAGACAGAAAGTATGTCAAGCCCGACTATAATATACTCTGTACCTGTCAAAGCTTGCGTGAAGGTATGTGAAGTGCTGCCCATCGTCGGTGCGGCCGGTGCTGCCCATAAAATTGTTTGTTTTTCTTATAGCTCGTCTATCGTTCATCCGATCAATTCCATTCCGTTGGCTGATCGATAAATAATTCTGATTACAACAATACTACTGATTACTAGAAAAGACAATCCTAAACGAAACGCACTTCACCTTGCAAAATCTCTCACGAAAATTAAGAAAACAGAAAGCTACACGTGGCGTTAGAAAAAACTACACAAACGTCTAGAAATAGAAAAAGTAAACGAGACATGCAGAAAAGTTAAATGCGGCGTGGACAAATGCAAAGGCTACATGACAAGAAAAATCATCGTTTTTTCAAAGTATTTCAACCTTTTTCATTAAGCTCACGCGCATGTAGAAATTCTAAACGAAAAATGTAGCTCAAAATAAGTACAGAAAAGTTCAATTTTTCGTCTAGAAAACTGTTCTCCACACGTGCCGTGTAGGTTTCCTAAACAAACGTTAAGGATTTCAAATGCTAAATGCTACATTTAGAAAATCTACATGAAACGAGTAGCTCATCGTCGCTTGTCGCTTTCCTTTATAACTGTGATTTGCGGCATTGCCGCGCGAGTGCTTATATAGTCGTATGGGCTAAGCTGCCGGCAATTGTGTGTAAGTTCTTGAGACAAGATAAGTAAGTTGTGAGTTCAAATCCCAGACAAGGTAAGTAAAAAATTAAAAAAAATTAAATTCTAAGTTTTTCGGAAGGAGACCCTACCCTCTTTGTGCCCCTTCCTCCCATTCCTCCCCACACTACCCTCCTCCACACATTTCCTTGTGTAAATAGTATAGTTGAAAGTAGGTTTTTTTTTATATGTACTAAACGTGGCGTGTAGAAAAACAACATGCCGCATTTAGAAATGACAATCCTAAAAGTTCATGTAGAAAAGCTACACGCCACATTTAGAAATGGGAAGCTAAACGTGGCCACAGGTGGCACATTTTAGGGGCGGCAAATTTGAGGGTCGGCAATATGTATTGATTATTCGCTTAAATAAAAATTTTTGTATATTTTTCACATCAATGTTTGGGGACACACTGGAAATTTCCTTCTCACAAGGACCAAACAAGACAAGTATTAAGGTATATAGTCATCCAAGTGGTCGAATTATTTAAAGATTTTATTGAAAGCTATGATAAATCCGCTGAAGGGACTTCAAAAATGATTTTGGACAAGCTTGAAGCTGATGGCTTGGACATATCAAACTGTAGAGGCCAGGCGTACGACAATGCTGTTGCTATGGCTGGAAACATTCAGGAGTTCAGCAAAGGATTAAAGAAATAAATCCAAAATCCGATTTCGTGCCATGCTCGAACCATTCTTTAAAACTGGCCTGATTGCACGCCGCGTCTGTTAAGGCAGGTGCAGTAAATTTTTTCGGTACCTTGGAACGTTACTATTAATTTTTTTCCATGTCCACGCATTGCTGGTGTATTTTGATAACAACTACAGGAAAAAATTATAAAAGGGTACTACTGAGAGCTGAGGCCGTTATTGTGACTCGAAATCACTATAAAAACTTATTGGGCACTCTGGAAAAATTGACTGAGATGGATGAAAGTTTAAGCACCTGAATAGACGCTGGAACTTTGGTAGTTGCCATGCAGTTATTTTCCTTTCTTTGCTTTTTAGGCCTTTGGCAACCTTGGCTGGTTGAAGTAGAAGATGCCCAAAAGTCTCTGCAAACAAAGGGCCTTAATATAACTTTAAGTGCTCAAAAAATAAAAGCTCTGCAAACGACGTTAGCTAATCGAAAAACGAGAGGAATGGACAAACGGCGCTCTTCGCTATGCTAAAGATTTGTCTGAAGACCTTGGCATATTAATATGTAGAACAACACAGGCGACGAGTTAAGAAACATCTTTTTAACGTTGGCAGAAAAGACGTTTTGTCTTACGAAGACAAACAAGACGAAAACTTTGTGAATCGATGGACAAAGTCATAGGAAAAGGTTTGGGCAATTGCAAGATTTGGCGAGCAAATTTGCTTACCTTTCCCCTTCTGATTTGCTGGATTCGGACGACACCAAGTGGCTTAGTTAAGTACACCCAGCAGGCAACATGTTGAAGTTAATGTGGAGGAGCTTCAGACAAAGCGCAGAAGTCTTCTAGCCTGTGAAGCTACCGCAGGGAGCAGCGATCGAATGATACATGCGGACCCGCTTGCCTTACTTAAGTTTCATAATAGAAGATTCGTTATCTAATTTAATTGTGATCCTAAGAATTTTTCTCACGATTGCTATCAGCAATGCCAGTTGTGAGAGGAGCTTTGTACCTCCAGTCTGAGTTCGTTTACACTAACTTTTCAAAGTAGACAAGAAAATCTGTTCATAGTTTTCATTCACAAACTGAGCCCTACAGTTTAAGTAAAATACACCTTTATCATTAAAAATCTATTTAGAGTGTTTATTTTTATATCCTTGCAGAGGGTTTTTTAAATTATCCAGATGTTTGTAAGGCATAGAAGAAAGCATCTCTGACCACATATATATGTTCTTGATCAGCATGACGAGCTGAGTTGAAATAACCATGTCAGTCTGTCCGTCAGTCCGTTTGTTTCTTTGCTATTTCCCCCGTCAGTTTTGAAATCTATCTTCACCAAACTGTGCACTAAATACGCTGCAAATTTGTCGGAACCGGCAGGATCCAATAACTATAGCAAATAGCTGTCATAGAAACGATCGGTCGTATTTCCTTGTTTGCTATGCTTTCCCATGATTCCACTAAGATTGGTCGATATCGGACATCTATACAGTACAGCTCCCATAGAAAAGGAAGGTTTGAAAGGAAGTCTTTGTGAGAAAAACTTTTATGTTATCAATGGAAACGTCCTGTACATTGGCGAATAATTATTTTATATTCTACAAAGTCCGGCCGAAAAAATGTTGTAGTGAGGAAAAGTTTGTTTTCAATGGTAGCGTCTTTAAACTGGCCGGATAAAAATAATATCTGCTTCAGCACAATTTTTCACAATTTGATGGAAATCGATGAATATATCGAGAATATCGAGTAGCTGTCATATTAAAAACTGGGCACAGAAGACCAGCTTTGGAAATCACTCAGCTAGCATTGTTCAAAGTGAGAATGAAATTATTGGATAAAAGCATTCTATACGTGATTCGGGGGTAACTTTCCTCTATTTTTAATAAGCTAAATAAATTTTTATTTCAAATATTTGCCGTGTATGCTCTAACAATTTGCTTGCTTGCAAACATATTTGCGCAAGGGTGTTACCACTTGTTCCCACCCTGCAAACATTTTGTCGTCTTACTTATCCTCTCGTCAAAGGGAGAGTTAGGCGATAATTTGAGCAGAGAATTTGAGGATAGTTTGGCATTTTTATCATCCAATCGGGAAATTGGCGATACATCAATAGGCAGATTTAAAAAGTTTTGCCACTGAAACCTAGTAACTATCAATTTCTTTCTTGTTCTGATACTAACTATTTTTGCTTTGGTCATATTTTGCTTTCTTCACTACCCTTCTGCTTTGATATATTCGACTTTACAATCTTGAGTTAACCACTCATTAAGAGTAGGTCAAACTTGTCCTGACCAAACCGATCGCTAGACTCCTATAGCTCCAACTTTACCAAAAGGGTATATAACAAAAATTAAACACCATCAACCTCGCGCAGTAGCTGCTTCCTGCTCCATGAGCTATGCGCACGCATAAACAATAAATAAGGCTTCATAATTTTCCTTCATTGAACTTGCTGCCCGTCCCACGTCGAATCCACCCATCCCAACCTAGCAATGCTTCATCATTCTGCCATGGGGCCGCCCGCATTGTTGTCATTGGCAACCCCGGCGTCCGTCGTCCATAGCCGATCCGTGCCTTGCACTGTGGCTGCTGCTGCTCCTGCCGCTTCTGTTGAATCCTGTGAACGTGCTTTTGTCGTAATCCTTTGAATTTCGTTGCAATAATTCCACTTGAATGTTTATTTGTGTATACAGCGTCCCACACAGCCACCCACAAAATGGTCTGGGCTGGGGGTCCTGCTTTTGGCCTTACAGTTTATAAGGTTATTGTTTGCGTCATGGGCTTCATTTTTAAACGCATTTGCCATTCGCCTAGATGTTACCTACTTGGATATGCTCACAATAAGCGAATATAATTTTCAGGGTTGCAAAAGTAGGTGAACATTCTGGTTAAAGAATGAGTGCGCAGTGGCTTAGTCCTTGCAACAGGTGCGATAATTGTCGGGAAAAACAGTAGGATGCATTAACTATTTCCAAACTTTTTGATGATGATCGGTCAGTCCGGAATTCTCGTGTTGGTCCCGACTATAGCCCGGGAGATCTTGATTTAAGCTTGATATAAGCTTATTTTAAAAACACATGGGATTGATTTTAGCTTGATATTTGAAATCGAATTAACCCCTCATTCGGATCAAATCAAGAAGGGCCGTTATTTATTTTAGCTTGACTTTCGTTCTTCATTTGATCTTTAAATCGGCTTGGTGCAGCAACCAACTTGCGGATGGCGCAACTGGCTGAGACGGCATTCCAATTGCGTTCAATCCAAAGGTCACGACCTCAAATCCCACGTAAGTAAGAAGTTTAGTTTGTAAGTTTAAATAATTCGTTTATTTAAAGAAATGTATTCTTATCTCCAGGAAGTAACGCTCTATTAACTCCAGGTAGAAACGCTTTTTTATCCCCAAAAAAAAATACGTCTTTTCCCCAGGAAGCTTTTGTATCGCTCAGAAGAGAAGATTTTTTCCTATCTCCCAGAAGTAACGCTTTCTTATTGCTCAGAAGTGACGCAGATTGTCACATTTCTTTCCGGAGGGAGATGAGAAAACGATTGTAATACGATGTCGCCACAGTAAATCGATACCTACTGGAAGAGTCGCTTTCTTATCTTTGATACACCAAAAAAAAACTGGTTGCCAATACAGTACGGTTTCAGAATCCACCCAGTTTCCTCTTCAGTAGGCTCCGCAGCTGACTGCTGGTTTCGTCTGACTCTCCATGCCATCAATGCCTTAAGCAGTCGGGAATTGCAAAAACCAAGAAGGCCAAAAGCACAGACAAACCAAGTTTCACATATCTTTTCGGTTTATGAAAATTTTTAAAAGTAATAAAATGATATTTCGAAGATATCAAATTCAAACTAACTAGTATCAGGCTGACACTTGTTGTATTTCCTTTTGTAGTATTAATTTGATACTACCAATTATCATTATGATTATTTTTATTGTAAGACTTTTGGTATCAACTTGCAGTTTTTACTGGCTCGAGGTCTTGTTATGCTATTGGCATAACTATAAACAGAGTCACACACCACAACAAAGGAGGCTTCAGGTTGATCAGACGCGTTTCATGAGGGACCAAATCCTCACTCATCAGCGATCTTGAGCTTGAAATGTCTATCCAAAGAGCAGCCACTGCATGCCAGCGACGGCAAAACTGTTTGGGAATTCCAAAGGCAGCTTGCGCGCAAATCACCAAAAAACACCTCTGCTTAAAGTTATGCCAATAGCATAACAAGGCCAGTAAAAACTGCAATTTAACAGTATAAAGGTCATTAAAACAGTCATAAAAAAACTTTTGGTATCGTTTTGATACTAGCGTTTCCTAACTTGATATTTTTGTAGCAAGTTTGAAGTACCACTTAAGTTCTCTGCCAAATGCTACTATCATTAAGACATAAATATTTAGAAACATATTACTTTTATTTTGCATTCTAGCAAAATGTATTTTTTGACTATGGGAATCATTGTTCCCTTAATACAACACGGATTTTATTTAAACAGAAATCACTGTAAGGATGTCCGTCGTTCTGATTTGGTGCTGCTACAATTATGATGGTATGATTGTGCAGCTCAAGAACTTTGTTTAGTAATGGTTCTGACACCGCAGCGTACGCGAACCACGATTCTTCTGCAGCTGACTTTGTTTCAATCATCTTGGATGGCGCAGAAACAGCGGAATAGGTCCTCTTTAAAAATTATATTTGTTTTCAAATGTGTGCAAGAAACGATGATATATGTTTAGCTGTCACCTTGTAAACAAAGATTGTACCAACTTATGAATCACGTTATCTTAAAGTCGGGAATTGTTTTACAAAGACCAATTTAAAACCATACCAACAGACCAATAAAAAGGTGGGTGCCGTCGCGCGCAAGGAATGGTGAAGGGAAGGAAATGCATGGGGCCTGGGGCTGTTCGCCATACATTTTCAATATAAAACTTAGATGCCGAACGGCCATACTGTTTTTTTTGGTGGCTTTTGGAGTTGAGAGCGTAAAAATCAAAAAGAACGCTTGCTTTGTGAGTAAACACAACGAACAAGCAAGTGCGTATGTGACTGTACATGCGCCGTATAAAACGAATACATGCAGGCAGACTTTTCGTTTTTCGAACTATCATAAAAATGTGTCTATTTCAAATGAACTCTTTTGCGTATCAAATGAATATTCTAAGGATCAAATTAATAACCAAAAGATCAATTTCACTCTCTTTAGGATTATATTGATACCAAAAAAAGATACTGGACTTATTTTCAATTTGAGACGTGAATCCGGTTCGAAGGTTCAGTCATAATTTTTTGCTAATTTAGAAAACATGTATGTAAATTGAAAGAAAATTAAACATTTTATCATAGAAGTTAAGAGTCTTGATGTTTTTAATATAATATTTAAGCTTAGTTTAAGCTAATCCTAAATATGTCTTCCAGTTAGTTTTCATCTATACTAGCTCTTTGGCTGGATAAAACAAACTTAAGGGAAAAAAAAAGCGCGCTCGATTTATTCTTCTGTTTTAGGAACAGCTAATACATAAAACAACTGCGACATTAGAGTTTTGAGACAGTCTTAAAATTCCGTCAAAAGAAGTACTGAAGTCGCTTACCGATTTTATGCTTTTGACTTTTTCATTATGAATATTCATCATTGCAATATGTTTCTTTGCAAGCAGTTTTTGTTCTTAGGTCAAAAATTCTTTGTTTTTGGATCCGAAAAAATACAGATGTAAGAATTGGGACTAAATTTAGGATGTGCGACGTTTTTCTAAGCACTTTAATAAGGTATTACTGTATTTTACATAAAACTTCACACTTGCTTCTCACAAGTATACCAAGTTGAGAGGAATTCGCTAGAAAAATTTTAAACCGAGTCCCTTTCTGTTGGCTTTAAGTTTTACTCTTTTTAATTTCTGCAGAGCTTTTAATACAGAATTCTTTCAAAGTTAGTAATTCTGTAGGTCGAGTTCCAAAGCGTTACGCAGTCAAGCACTGCTTTGTTAAGATTTTCCGATCAAAGAAGAGTTCGCAACGTTTTTCGAAAAATGCAATATGATATATCTTACAAGAAAATCATTGGCAACCAATTTCAAAGACTGCGCAGCACAATTTATCTTTGAACCGAACCCTTTTCTATGTTTCCTTGCTCCGGTTCTGGTTCAGGCTCAGCCGGGAAAAAATTGTTTGCTCCGGATCGGGTTCGGTTTCGATTTCCCAAAAATCCCAAAGTCTCTGACTCCGGAGCGGCTTGCACCTCGTTGAATACCCAGTTTTTGGGTGTACCTTAGGGTTTCCAAAAAATTTTTTTTATTATTTTCACGGGTGCACCGGGACTTTCTGAAAGCTTATAGAGTAAAGTATTTTTGAGATTTTTTCAGATTTTTAGGAAGTCGTTTAGAAGTCGCGAAGTCGCAAACTGCGTTTTGCCCATCTTTAAAACTGCATCACTAGTTTTTAGCTTTTATAGAAATTTTAAAAGTTATGATGCGTTTTTTTACAACACATAAAAATTTACGAAAAAATGTACTTCATGGCACCTAAATGAGCAAAAGCATAGCCAAAACTTATTGTTTATGCCCATAAAAGTAAAATATGGATATTTTTCTTTATACATGTTGATTTAAAAACTTAGAAAATCGTGGTTATTGAAGTTATAGGTAAAATTCAAAAACAGTACGGAATACCCGATTTTAGGGGAAAATTCGACTTGCGCGACCTCTAAGCGTTTTCCGAAAAATCTAAAAAAAAATCTCAAAAATACTTTACTCTATAAGCTTGCAAAAAATGAATGTGAAAAAAATTTTTTTTGGGACACCCTAGAGTACACGTATCAAGTACGACTCGTACTTGAAATATCAGTTCGAAGGACGAGCTCAAATCAATTTCTTGGGATTAAACTGACATTTTTTTTCCTGTGTATGTGTGTTCCTAGGCTTTATTCATATGTTCGAACCAGCCTTTTGATTCCAGACTTTATATCACATTTGGAAACAAAATGTATAAAAGCCGGAACTGCATTTCCCTTATTGTTTGAGAATAGAAAAACATTTTCCATGGAACTTTCGTTTGAATAATGTGAATGGCAAAATTGACCGAAAATAAGAAACGAAAACTGAAAACAACTTTAAGGGAAAAACTTTATAATCCGTCACAAGAGCGAATAGCTTGGGTTTAGTACTAGCTTTTCTTTCGAATTTGTCATCCCTGGTTATCCTAGGCAGTTGCTTGCTTAGCCTCAGGAGGCACAAGGATGGGGCTCAAAATCTGTAAATACTCACAAATCGACGACAGGTTGGTAGGTGGCCCTTTTCAAGTGATTTCAGTGTAAAAAATCCATAAATTTTTCGCCACTGCTATTCAATCCATAAGCCATTGATGCCTTTTCCATTAGTGCCAACGAATCCTTCTTCTCGTTATGGTAGTTTGCCCAGCTTCTACTTCTCCTACACATTCGCCTATACTTGCTTCTTTTTCCAGTTTCTTCTTTATTGTTGTCATCGTGGGGGCTGCAAGAGGCTTATAAAAAGTGGGAAGGGGCATAGAGATAGCTGCCTAGCCTCCTGCCTGCTTTCATACTCATATTCAATTAGCTTGCCATTCTTCCTCTTTTTTTGCGACAAATGTGGTGTTGATAAATCCCTCTGGAACCCCATTCCCCCGTCCGGGCTCTTAGAGCCTTGAAAGCAATCACCATGCATGTAATTAAAATTGGTTTAAGTATGCCCTAGAGTCTAGGAATTGTTCCGGGAAATTGCGAATGGAAGTGCTGCTGTTGATGCTTCTGGAGGGCTAAGAGCTTTAGTTTCCAATGAAGCCCAAAAAAGCCAAAGGCCTAATGACAAATGCAATGGAATGCTTATTTGGGAGGAAGCAGGTTGAGAAGTTTCAAGTTCTTAAAGAACACTAAAATAAAAATTATTTTAAAATTCATAGTTTAAAGCCTCAAAGTAACATTCAGCTCCAAATTTCACTTTCGAAAACATTCAGCGATTTAAAACAGGTGTTCGGACCAAATTGGATCTCAAAATCAAAAATAGGAGAAAGTTAACTTCGGCTCGGCCGAAGTTTTGTATACCCTTGCAGTTTGTTTTCTAAATAACACTAATTTTCCTTACTTTTCTATGGGAGCTATTCTATATAGATGTCCGATTTCGACCTAACTTAGTGCAATCATGGAAAAGCATAACAAATTGTTAATTTCGAAATTTGGAGGCGATCCCAATTAGAACAAACAAGTTTTTCTCACTAGAACTTCTTTTTCGACAGATTATTCATAGTGCAGCTATATGCTTTACTCATACGATTTTGACAAAGCTTTGTAGAATTGTGTAAAAGTATATAAAATAAATATATGCCAAAGTAAGGAACGTTTCCATTAAAAACAAACAAGTTTTTCTCAAAAGAACTAGTTTTTCGACCGATCGTTCCTACGGCAGCTATATGCTATAGTCATCCGATTTTAACCAAACTTTGTAGAATCGTGTGGGAGCATATAAAACAAACATATGCCAATTTTGAGGACATTTCCATTGAAAACCAAAAAGTTTTTCCTACTAAGACTACTTTTCAGACTCTACTTTTCTATGAGAGCTATAGTATATTGATGTCCGATTTCGGCAAAATTTGTTGGAATCATGGAAAAGCATAGTAAACTAAGAAATACGAAGTTTGGAGGCGTTTTAATTGAAAACAAATAAACTAAAACTAGTTTTTCGACCGATCGTTCCTATGACAGCTATATGCTATATGTCATCCGATCCGGCCGGTTCCAACAAATGTGCAGCGTATCTGTATCAAAAGACTTCGGGCAATGTTTGATGAAGATAGCTTTCAAACTGACGGAGGAAATAGCATAGAAACAGAAAGACGTACGGACGGACAGGGCTAAGTCAACTCAGCTCGTCGTGCTGATCGAGAATATATATACTTTATGTGGTCGGAGATGCTTCATTCAATGCGTTACAAACATCCGCACAATTTTATAATACCCTCTGCAAGGGTATAAAAAGTGGTTTCAAAAATGAAAATGGCTGTATAATTGAAAGATTTTTCTTTATAGAAAATTGTGTAAAGATCTGGTACGCTTGGTAAGGAGACTTTATCGTAGCTTAACTTCGACAATTGGACTGCCTGAAGAACCGTCTTGAAATCACAAAACCCTCAATAGCAGCAGGATTATCAGCATTCTTATCGACCAAATCCAGACCAAAAATCGGTTTCAAATTACAAATTTCTTGTGGAAGTCAAATTGAGAGCAAGGCTGTAAATTGTATTACGACCAATATCCAGGAAGGTAAAACACCCACGGGATGAAAGCGCCACCTTTAGAATGGGATGAGTGAAAGAAAGAGAGCATTTCGGGAAACTTAAAATTGGAAAGGAATCTGAGTTACATAAATTAAATCACATATGTATGATTTATTTTTGTAAACTTTTATTTACTGACAGTATTTTTTCCTTTGCTTCAATGTTCATTCACTGGTCTATATCTTCCTTTCTCTAAAGTTATTCGCCTTGACTTCAAACTTCCAATGGCCGAGCGTCACTCACGTGATGCAAGAAAGAAGTAACCATTCGACTTCTTATTGCTGGCTTATTAAGCAATTTAAATTCAACAGGGGCAGTTCCCGCTTTCTTTCAAATCGTCCGGAATCGTAATTGTTAAATACCGGCAGTGTTGTTTGGCTTTCAACTTCAAATTCTCCCCATTTTTCATTTTACACTTTGAAATCCACCGAATTCTTTAATCTCTTTTTGAAAATCGCAATTCTAACCAATTCTGAACCAATCAAACTCAGAAACGAAAGCAGGCCAGAAATTAAAAAAAAAAATATGCTTTAATTTACAGCTTATTTGACTTATTCTGAACTTCTAAACCTCTCCCCGTTGAATTTTCTACTGCCTCCAATTCATGCATCTATTTAGGCTTCCTCTTTCCCGTGCCTACACATCAAGTATGGCCATTTTTCGATAGCTTCAAAGTAGCTTAGTTACCCTTCTACCGAATCTCAGTTTCAAAATAAGCCAAGGCGCATTTCACGGATATTGAACCAAGCAAATTAACAAAACAAAAGCCACTGCTCTCACAATAGTCAAAATCTAGGCGAAAGCAGCTCAAATGCAAACAGACAGTTCTCGACCAAATACCAAAAGCGAAAACGAAGTACAGAGTACTCGATGCCAGAATTTATGCAGTGTTTGACTTGTTATTACATTGAGAGGGCGCATTGAAGCGAGGGTGGTGGGTCTGGTGGCCGCAATGCAACTGCAGCTCATTTCCTTCTACTGAAGCAAGAACATCAACGGAGAAAAACCCGCATCCAAAAGTTGCCCCTGTGCGGTTGGTGTACAGGCCTCGACTGGTTGGGTAAATGCACTGGCAAAAAATGAGTTAATATTAGTTAAAATTGTTTAGAGATAGCGCCATGTCGTAGTAAGGTTGTAAATATTTCTCAGTTGGGATATCCAAAGTGCTCATAACACACAGATTTCTATGGTATTCGTAATAGTTCACACCCGGTAAGTCCCTGCCAACCATATGCGGAGCGCTTCGAAGCAGTCGTGAAAAAGGACTCCCAAAACAGCACCTAGAAGGAGAGTTTTCGGAGTGCTCTAAAGCAGGAGTGAAAAGGTACTCACAAAGCAACACCACGAAGGAGCGTTTCCGGAGCGCTCCAAAGCAGGAGTGAAAAAAGAGTCTGGATGAGCATTCTGGGACGCCGAAATCACTCATTTAAGGAGTCCTTTAGCCACACTTTTTTCATATATGTTGAATTGGCCTTTTTCTCCGGCGGACATGCTCCCTTAGGACAGTTTTCGGAGCCTCCCTAGGAGGCTTAGAGCACAGGGAGTCCTAATGGAGCACCTTGCGGACTCCACTGGTTGGCTGGGCTGTACCCTTTGTTTCAATAATGGAATATCTCGTCAAAAATGTTCACTCTGGAACAGGGCCAGGCACATTCCTATCCCGTGTGCAAACGAAAAATCTCAAAGCAGCGCTGCTCCGACAAACATAATACTTATAAGCTGTACAAGCGCCGCTGCGTTGCTAACTTTCCTACGCCGCGACGCAGTCGTTGCTACTGAAATTGAGAGCAATTTATGTGCTGCTCTTACACTCACCAATGCAAAAATGTAAATGTATTTTTCCTGCCTCTGCCACTCCATACAGACGAAGGCAATATAAAAGTCAAAATAGTTGCGGACTCGGTTGCTGATGCTGCTTAGGAAAAATTGCGACTGTCGAATCAATGTGTTGTCATCACCGACGAATATTGAGACAAATTATCTAGACACTCTCCCACAATAGATACATACATACATATAATACGCACATTTACTCTTTATTGAAGCATTTATTTGCTCTCCTGATGCTCATTTAAATGTTGATTATTCCTGGTGAGGCGGCAAGTACTTGGGATCCTTGTCCCAGGTGCTTTCTGGACTAGCGCAACGTGGTTCGCGATAGCTCAGATAAACGGGCAATGGCGTATCCGGTGGCAGCTTATCGCGTTCCAGCGTCGTATTGAGAAACTTGTCCATGGCACACTGTTCGCGCTCCTTCTCTTTCAGCTCTTCCAGATGAAGAAGATGGCCCGTCGCGAATGCCAACATATCCATTCGGCGATCGGGACGTCGCGAAGCTCTTGTGGTTTCCAAAACTCGACTTTCATCTGGAGGTTGTTGATCCATTTTAATAAAACTTTATTAAATTCAGAATCAGCTCAGTCACGCGTGCATGTCAATGCAAAAAAGAACGTCATTCGACCAGTGTTGTAAAAGGGAACTTTTTAATAGGGTTGTTACGTGACTAAGTTATTACAAGCGAATAACGGAAACTGTACTTAATGGCCTGTTTCCACTGAAGAAATATGAAAGAAAAAACGTTTAATGGACATTTTAATAATGCAAGAAATGAGTGAAGAAATGACAAAAATATTCCGAAAATGAAACTAAATCGAAAGAGTTTAGCGAATCCAAGCGTTTTGCCCATTGGCTTGTGAATCGAAAAATAAATTTCAAATTGAAAATCGAAAAGTAATATTTCAAATTTTTATTAGATAACACAGTGCGACTTTCAAAAAAACCAATAAATTGTGAAACTTGAGGCATTAGGCAGCAACACACCCAGTTTTTCTTGTTTCCCCTAAGTTCGCGTTTAGTTGCCACTTTCATACTAGCAATATCGAGTACCGATATTTGATCGAAAAATGCGATATATCGTCATCGATTTTTTTCCCGAGACGGTATATCGGATACCTTATTTTTTTGGCAGTTTTTTTTAGCGATATTTTGCTTGCAGATTTTGGTCACACTTTTGCGATCAACTGTTTCTTCTGGTCTTGTGGAATGCATTAAAAAAGACTTAAAACTTTTTTATAAGAATTAAAGTGCAAATTTTTAAATAAAACTATAAAGACCAGAGGAAGCTCTACAATCATAAAGGCGCTTATAAAAGCAAAGGATAGAGATGCTTCGCAGATATGCAAACCTAAAACGGTAAATGTAAGGCAAAATGATGTTGACTTCCGCGAATTAGTGTTCATTTGTGTGTGAATTGACGGCTTTTTATGCTTTTTCTGACACTTGTTTTATGAGCTTTCCTCGTCATAATGTGCACTAAAAAGAGTCTGGAATGAGAGTTTTTTTTATGAAAACGGTCGCACTTAATGTGGAAGATTTCTGAGTCTATTCTGACTTTTCTCTGACATATAAAACCTCAAAAAAAAAGCTCATAGAAGTAATTTTTCTAGGCACATGAAGCAAAACATTCAACCAAAACAACATTTTCGGTTTCCTGCCTACTTTAACTTCGAAAACGCTAAGACATAAGCGCTTTTTATGAGCCCTTGCTTAAATAGCACTGAATTTGTTCCGAATACCCTCAAATTTATGTGTTTACTCCGATTCGAACTTGGCTTGCTGGGTATTTATTTCGCAGTGCACCTTTAATGTACTGGTATAGTACATTAATATGTGATTGTATTTATGTATGTGTGAATGTCTATACAAAAAAGCATAGCTATGATCGGGCATGTTCAATCTCTGAAAGCGCTAATATAAATCACAAAATTTGTAATTCAAATCAGGGATTAAAACTGAAACGATTTTCGGTATCGGTCGGTTTGTTTATCTCGGGCCATAGGTATATTTCGGCTGAGGTTATATTATGGGAAACGGACAGAGATTGCCTGTCCTTTTCCTAAACAGTTAAAAAAGGCATCCGGCCAATATAAATGCCTTGACTGAAACCGAAATTTGATTCGGTTCTAATCCTTGATTCAAATGTTCCAGTTTCTTTAGACGGAAATCCAACCCAAGCGGAAATTAGAATTATTGGATTTAGGTTTTAATTTTCCGTCGCTAAACCTGGAGCGGTACACCATTAAGTTCTGGATGCAAAGGCAGACGCAGTCCCAGTGTTTTCAGACTTGGCATTGGCATATCTTATTACACCATGAAGCTCAGTGCCATAAGATCGCTTGGTTTCGGCTTGAAAAGTGTGGTATCTGTAAACAGAAGACGAATGACCGATGAGCATATACCTCAACTAGTCTTTTTAAAATCTTTGTCTTCCGATTATTCGTAAAAACAGAATTTCGACGTTTTGTGTATTTAGGATTATAAGTTTTTTTGGGTTATGTTTGTGGAAAATTTCAGCTTTAAAGTTCTATACTGAAAAGTAAATTTAAAAACTAATCACTAAAGGCGCATTCTCAGATGAGATAAAAATTTAGTTTTCCACAATACTTCATTTAGGTAAGACTGCTGCTTCAAAGCATATCAGGTTTCAAAACTGCTCAAATGTGGTTTCATTCATGTGAAGTATTGTGCCGAACTAAATTTTTATCTTATCTGAGTATAGGCTTTTAAAATCAAAAAAAATGTTTGATGATTCAATAAGCTAAATCAAATTTGAAATCAACGAAATACACATTATAATATTTTTACTTTTTTAGTTTTTAAGAGAAGATGCTCTTTCTGAAGCCCATCAATATAAAATCATGAAAAAGTTTCCAGAAGTTCCTTTTTCAAATCAAATAAACTATAATTCCGTTATTTAATTCGTCTTATCAGAATGTAGTTTTAATTATGCGTCAAATGACACCTTTATCTATCTGCTTATTGTCAAAACACATAGTCAAATAAACACATTTTGTGAAAATATTGATATTATCGATATTTTTACCTTACAAAAATTATATCGAAATCATACCTTTTCAATATCGCCAAAAATATCGATATAGTAATTTTCGAAATATCCTACTACTCTAGAAGATGCCTAACTTAAAAATTAATCATATTTTTATGCTTAAAACTTTGATTTCAAATTTGATGCATTCAGAAAACAAGGAGCACACTAAATATCCGCCTTATGTAAGTGTAGGTTAGGTTAACCTATGTAAGTGTAGCTTTTTGAACTATCATTTGTTTTGCTATATTTTTTGTGTACTTAAGTAATGAGTATTTGAATTCATCATTTTTTGTTAAATTTCTAGATTTCGAGCTGAAATATGCCACAAACATAACCTAAAAAGAAAGAGTAAGCGTCATGGAACGGTACGAGCGAAGCTCCTTACGAGGGTTGAAATTACAAAAATTGCTTTACGATATATCAACTTTTTTTTTTAATTTTCCATTTTATCCAAAGAAATTGTTGCTGAAATTTTCAGTTCGACCATTTTTTTAATTTTTTTTTAGGAAATCAACATTGATTTTTAAAGTATTATGAAATCATAGAATAAAATTATTTCTATCTCTCAAAAAAAGGTTTCTCAAATATATAAATAAAAAGATTTTTTAAGCGAAGATATTTCAAAATTAAGTAATGTATAAAGAAGTTTACAATTCTTTGCAATTACATAATAAATGGAACAAATCTTAAATTTGATGGGATTTGTTTACATTTGGAAATTTTGGATTTCACTCCAATATGGCTTATTATTTTCTTTTAATATTGTATTATTGTATTCCTACCAAAACCCGTTTTAGTGTAGGATTTTCCAGTTTATCGGATTTTGTGAAAATCCGATAAAAGCTCTGACTTTAAGAGCTACACTTGGTAATAAGTTCAATCTTTTAGGAACGTTTCAGCTTCCAAGCAAGGTTGATACAGAAATGCAAGAATTTTGGCCAAAGAATTAGATTTATAGCACACAGAGCAATGTGAGAAAGGTTGAAAGTAGAAAGTACTAACTCTTGCAGGAGGAGACTTCAAATCTTTAACTGTGCCAAAAGCTTAGAAAGCTATGTAAGAAAGCTATGTACCAAAATCTATGTACTTGTAGCGTTAGGATGATTAGACAATAAAGAAACAAGAAACAAGTTTAAATTTAACATTGGAAATAAAATTGGAATCCGTACGGACACTGCAACTTCGAATTGTGTTTTTGACAAAAATACATTTTTTAAATAAACCTGCTACATAAACTATTTTATAGCTCAACTGGTCACTGTTCTAGACACCGCTAATCCAATGTTATGGCTGTCTTGCATAGATCAAAGCAGCCGACTCTGCAAAGTCAAAAGCTTAGCCAAAAAATCTTTCGCAAAGACAATCGTTTTCTGGATTTACCCCCCCAGTCGGCGGTTCGTAAAAGAGCTTTGCTCTAAAAAATTGTATAGCTAAGTCCTCGAAACGTAAGAACTTCTGTTTTTACCAATAATCGTTAAAGATTTAAAAAAGGCGCGTTGAGTTATTTGCTTATTGATCATTCGGCATCTGTTGTCTGAAACCACTATTTTCTTATCCGAATCCAAGCGCTCCGATGGGACTAAACTTACTGCTGTATTAAGCTATGCCAATGCCAACTCAGAAAGCACAGGCAATGTGTCTGTCTATTCTATCAAGAAATTAAAGGGTCCCAAATCTTTAGGGGCGACAGAAAATTTATATATATTGTAATTCCAATATTTCTAATGTCTGCTTGGATTGATTTTCCATCTAAAAAATCGAAGATTTGAAATAATTATTTTATGATTTTCATTAGCGCTTCCAGTGATTGAACATGTTTTTTTACCCGCCAAAAGATCACAAGAAGCAGTTGTCCCCAGCATTGTGAACGAACGGTGAAAGAAAAATATCGCTGAAAAAATCGCCATATAAGTTCGATATCCGTTATATCGCCACGGAAAAATACTCTATAACGATGTATCGTATTTTTGGAAAAAAAATATCGATATTATTTCCGGCATCCCTAATAAGTGGTTAGTACCCCGCTCAAAGAGTTCAAACTAAGAAACTTGATTGTATGGAAAATTACACGGTAGAATGTTCTAAAAATTTTAGTTATTGAGATACTGACCCTTAAAACGTGGTAAAATGCAACATGTATTACCACAATTTGTCCACACCAATTATCGAGTCCGTGAAGGTCATAAACCAGCTACCATAAACTATTCTCATATAGATCGAATTGCGTATTTAGACTTACTTAGTTCGCAGGCGATGGTCATTTTTGTATTAGCAATTGCTTTTTAATTATTTTTAAAAATGTAATTTTTATTTAATTTTCGAAATATTTTTTTAGATTTGATATTTAAACATTATTGAAAATTTCAGGAAATGTTTCTCCTTCCATTCATTCATCAGTGGAAACAGTCTATTCTCTTATAATAACTTAGTCACCTGACAACCCTTTTATAAAGTTCCCTTTTACAACACTGGTCGAATGACTTTCTTTTTGCATTGACATGCACGCGTGACTGAGCTGATTCTGAATTTAATAAAGTTTTATTAAAATGGATCAACAACCACCAGATGAAAGTCAAGTTTTGGGAACCACAAGAGCTTCACGAGGTCCCGATCGCCGAATTGAGAGGTTGACAAACGTGTCGGGCCACCTGGATCTACAACCACCAGATGAAAGTCGAGTTTTGGGAACCACTGGAGCTCCACGAATTGATATGTTGGCACACGCAGCGGGCCGTCTTCTTCATCTGGCGGAGCTGAAAGAGAAGGCGCGCGAGCAGCGTGCCATGGATAAGTTTCTCAATACGAAGCTGGAACGCGATAAGCTGCCACCGGATACGCCATTGCCCGTTTATCTGAGCTATCGCGAACCACGTTGCCCTAGCCCAGAAAGCACCTGGGACAAGGATCCCAAGTACTTGCCGCCTCGCGAGGAATGAACAACATTTAAATGAGCACCAGGAAAACAAATAAATGCTTTAATAAAGAGTAAATGTGCATATTATATCTATTGTGGGAGTGTTTAAGTAATTCGGAACGGAGGTGAACAAATGTCGCATGATTTGGCCCATTTTTTATGCTTGGAGTTAGAGACCCGAAACCAAAGATCCAAAATCTCCAAGTCATGTTTTCCAAGTGTATTTCCACCAGATTGGGCAGCAGTTTGTATGCAATGCTCTCTTCCTGTTCACCAGTTTGCAATCTCAGTTTGTGGTTAATATTATGCTGCATTTCTCATTTCGCGCAGGTTGTTGTTTGGTTTATTATCGCTGGCAATGCCAGAGCAAACAGCATCCTCTCACCTCTTCTTCAACCACTTCCTAGCCATTTCCCCCGCCGCCTGCTCCCGAACACGTCCCATGACTGCAGTCAAGGGTTTATCTGTTGGTTGGTTTTTGGTTGGGCCCAGGGCCTGGTCTTCATGTTGTTATTGCAATGTTTTTGACAAATAGTCAGGGAAATGCACACGGATGTCTGTTTATTGTGCCGTGCATGCGGTTTACGTTTATCTTCAACTTATGCAGACAGTTCGGTTGTTGTTGCTGTTGTTGCTAGCTGCATTCGGGCCCATTGGACATGTTGTGGTCTGAGACATTTTGTGTTTGTTCCAGACACATTTTGTTGGGGGCCTTCTTCTGCTACATGGGCAACCACAGATCAACTCAACTGGTAGAGCCTGTACTTAGCTTCTGCCTTTATCTAACATTCGGTTGTTGTTGTTGTTGTTGGAACAACCTTTGTTTGCTACTTTTGTGTCTGCATTTTCAATAATAATAATCTAATTAGGGGAAGTTTATTAAGGGAAGTTTGTTGAGCTAATGAACTGGCCGTATCATTAAGGGAAATTGAGGTGAGTGTTGTCTGGTTAGCTTGGATTTATAAATTGCAGCTTAGAGTTTTTTATCATATAATTAGCAAATTTATAAAAGTTATTTATCAGGCCTGTTCCGGTTTTCACATATTTCTTTGATTTCCAATTAAAACAAAATCGAACGATTTTGTTTAGGCTGTTCTGGTATACGAACGATTTGCAATTCGAATGTTTCATTTACAAATTGTTTCCGTTGACTACACTTTCACCTTAATCAGGTAGTGATGTCGTTTCTATTTTTAATGTCATTTTATGAACATTTTCTCAGCGTTTCAATAAAATGTGAAAACCAGAACAGCTTGAACAAAATATGTGAATTCGATTTGGATGGCACATTGCAAAATTGGAGCTATTCTTAAAAGTGATTAATTTTGTTATTTAAAATAATCTTTAATGGCATGTTAAATTGCAAAAAGTATCTAAATACACTAAACAATGTTACAAAATTAACTTTAAGCCATTATTTTGACGCCTTTATGTAAAAATTCGCATTTAATTTTGAATTCATCGGCTCCAAGCAATGTTAATTCAAATCGAGTAAATCAATCGAATGGTGAAAACCGGAACAGGTAACGAAATCGTAAGTGAAAGTGAAAACCGTAACAGGCCTGTATGTTCCCAAACTATGATAAAAACTTGGTGTTACCAGGCGTGCGTTGCTACGAACGCTATAGCATTTAAAACTCAATTCGCACAGGCAAAGCTTTTTAAAATGGCCATCCAGCAAATCTTTATGATAATTAAGACTCATTATAAAGTTTGATCTTTACCACCCGTTCTACCAGGGTGTCTTCATTATAATCTAAACTCATAGCAAAACTTCGCGATTTTTTGAACTTTTGAACCCGTCTACAGTTTCCATCTAATAAAGGCGGTTCCCGGAACCGGAACAGTTGTCCAGCACACTGCTAAAGGATTGCCAATCCCGGTCAATGGGACGTGAGGAGTAACAAATCCATCAAGAAAATTCCCTACCGTTACTACAACAAAAAATAGGGGAAAGTTAACTTCGGCTCGGCCGAAATTTTGTATACCCTTGCAGTTTGTTTTTCTTAATAAGATTTCTTTTCGGACCTTAGTTTTCTATCGGAGCTATACTTTATATCGACCAAACTTGGAGAAATCATGGAAAAGCATAAAACACTGTGTATTACGAAATTTGGAGTCGATCCCATTTAAAACAAAAAAGATTTTCTCAGTAAAACTTCTTTTTCGACCGATTATTTATACTGCAGCTATATGCTATAGTTATCCGATTTTGATAAGACTTTGTAGAAATACGTCCAAAGTATATACAATAAAAAGGACGTTTTCATTACAAACAAACAAGTTTTCCTCTCTCGAACTAGTTTTTCGACTGATCGTTCCTATGGGAGCTATAGTCATCCGATTTCAACCAATCTTTGTAGAATTGTGTAAAAGTATATAGATTAAGTGTATGCCAATGATAAGGACGTTTCCATTAAAAACAAAAAAAGTTTTTCTCACTAGAACTAGTTTTTCGACCGATCATCAGGAAATACCAATAATGGCAATACAGCCAGAAAATTCTTCCAGCAACCAATCTTAGCTTCTGATATTACTGGAGTAAGTGTTGATTTAATTAAACGACTCAGCGTAGTTCTACGAACAATGGCATGTGGATATGAAGTTGACATAGAATCTTTTCGTCAATATGCATGGGAAACAGCGAAACTGTTAACTTCGGCTCGGCCGAAGTTTTGTATACCCTTGCAGCTTTCATTGATACTAAAAAAGTTTTTCTAAGAGTACTTTTTGGACGTTACTTTTCTATGGGATCTATATTAAAAAGATGTCTGATTTCTATTAAACTTGATGAAATCATGGAAAAGCATAATACACTGTTAATTGCGAAATTTGGAGGCGATGTCATTTAAGACAAAAAGTTTTTCTCACTTCAACTTCTTTTTCGACCGATCATTCATACTGCAGCTATATGCTATAGTCGTCCGATTTTGATAAAACTTTGTAGAAATGTGTAAAAGTATATAAAATAAGTGTATGCCAATGATAAGGACGTTTTCATTAAAAACAAAAAAGTTTTTCTCACTTAAACTAGTTTTTAGACCGATCGTTCCTATGGCAGCTATATGCTATAGTCATCCAAGGGTATACAAAGCCCATGGAGGTGCACGGGATGATGAGGCCAAACTGACTCTTCACGGCCTGCAACATCATTATAACAATCTGAAGGAAAACGAGAAGAACAAGAAGCTTCGAGTTGCTCGAAGTTCTCGAATTCAATCAGGTTGTCATTTTCGTTGAATCGGTTCAGCGGTGTGTATCAGGAGGAGCACAGGAGGAGCATCTGAACCGATATCAATTATTTAAGGACATTCAGAAACGCATATTGGTGACCACCAATCTGTTTGGACGTGGCATGGATATCGACCGTGTAAACATTGTATTTAATTATGACTTGCCCGAAGATTCCGATACCTATTTGCATCGTGTGGCCCTGCCGGTCGGTTTGGTACCAAGGGTCTGGCCATTACATTTGTTTCGGACGAGAACGCTACCAAGATACTGATGGAAGTACAGGATTGTTTTGATGTTACTATAACTGAGCTGCCAGAAGAGATCGAATTGTCCTCTTACATTAAAGGAAGTTAGAGAAGAGAGAATGCATGAACTCGCACATAAAAAAATGCAAATCCAATTTTTATAAACTCTACTTTAATGACTAACTAGCTGAATACCCGGCGTCGCCCGGGTTCTTATGATTCTTAAGAGATTGATTATATTCAATCTAGTGCAGGCTGCATGTCGGTATATTTTCTCTATATATACGTCTTCATGATAATCTAAAATCATGAATATTTTGCAAATTTCGTGACATTTTTGACCGTTTGGTTAATACTTCCCATTTACCCGTCTATCAAATCTTCACAATAATGCAGACTCAAATCAAAAATTTGCAAATTTTGCAATATTTTGGACCGTGCAATCAACAGCTTCCATTAACCATCGCCATTTACTATTTATGGTTCTATGACTATTTCCGGCCCATTTCTCCAATTTAGATTCCTTCGCGGGCAAGCGCACAACCATTCCTCAAAGCATCGTCAAAATCGAACATTTTGCAAATTTCGCGGTTCTTGGACCAATTTCCGCCCATATCTTCTACTTGGAAACCTTTCCGGGCAAGCGTCGAACCACTATCCAAAGATTTACCGAAACCGCAAATTTTTTCATTTTCGCGGTTTTTGGACAATTTTCTGCAAATATCTTCAACATAGAAACCCTCACGAGCAAGCGTTTAATTCATTCCCCAAAGTTTGACTGCAATCGGATGAACGGTATAATTTTGCGAATTTCGCACATTCTCCAAAGTTTTATAACAAACGAACATTTTGCAAATTTCGCGGTTTCTTCTACTTTAAAACCTTCCCGAGTAAGCGTCGATCAATTTCCCAAAGTTTTAGCGAAAACGTAAATTTTGCAATTTTCGCGGTTTTTGGACCGTTTTCTGCAATTTTTTTAACTAAGAAACCTACCCGGGCAAGCGTTCAACGATTCCCAGATTTTCATTGCAATCGGATGAACGGTATAATATTGCAAATTTCGCTGTTTTTGGACCATTTCAGAGACATGAGACATAGCCTATGAAACTTTCCTGATCGACATGAACTTACTGTTAAAAATTCGTGAAGATCGGTTCAGCGGTTTAGACGCCCATAAAACAACAAACATACAAACATACAAACATACAAACATCACAACATACAAACTAAAACATACAAACATACAAACATACAAACATACAAACATACAAACATAAAACAACAAACATACAAACATACAAACAACAAACATACAAACATACAAACATACAAACATACAAACATACAAACATACAAACATACAAACATACAAACATACAAACAAAAACATACAAACATACAAACATACAAACATACAAACATACAAACATACAAACACAAACATACAAACATACAAACATACTTTCACTTTTATATAGATGTATAGATTAAATAAATCAATCAGACAGTGTTGACATACAAGAAAACCACTATAAACCTTCTTCAATACCATTTATATGAGAATTTCTAAAATTTTGTGATTTTCCGGACCATTTGCTTTACTCCATCCGTCTTTACTCGTCTGCATGATAATCAAAACTCAAACCAATTTTGCGACTTTTTTGACAGTTGTCGCCCTCTCCGAGCTTCTGCTTCCATTGCTTACTCAGTAGCTCTCTGGCTCTCTGGCTATGCCCACTTACTTCGGGTTTCTGCTGATGTTAACCTGGCCTGCCGCTTCACTTGTTCATAGCGCCGCATTCGAGATTGTTGCGCAGTCTCAACAGCTTTCTGGGATGCGATGTGTAAAGCAAGTTGATGCTCGCCTGCTCCTGCGTTTCTGCAGATCTTTATCTGGTCTGCGATTGTTGCGTAGTCTTATCAGCTTCTTGACATTGCACCAGCTCTCCGATCCGCTTAACGGCTTACCTGTTGCATTCTACTGATCTGCGCTTGCGAAGAAGTTGCTTGACTCTGTATTCATTTTTTGAGGTTCGTTCGTTTCTTTTTCCAGGCATATTTTAGAAAGTCAAACAATTTTGATTTTAGCATGTTTAAAGTTTATTTCTTTCTAACCTTTTACTACGTAAAAATTCATCCAAATCTGTGTAGTCATTTCAGAGTGATTGGTTTACAAACATAAAAGCTTTTATATTATCAAGATAACGCCGTTCGACACCTTTCCCTTCAATTCTGATATAACACAATTGCTAATACAAAATGCCCATAATTCGCGAACCAAGGCTTCGTTGGTAAACCTGAAAACGCAATTCGATCTACCTTATGGCCTTGATTGTGTGCTATATGAAGTGGTTCGTGGGTCAATCTAAAAATGGTACTTCATCACGCTGTTTTTTGGCTTTTGAGTAACATCTTTTAGGGATATGCAGTAGCCTGTTATGCCCTTATAAATTTCGATTTTAATAAAAAGATAAAATATTGACCATCGCTAGCCACTACTTTTTCCCATCTTTCTGACAATTTTCGGATACAATCGCGAAAAAACGAAGCGTCTTCTGATGCGATCCACGAATCTTACCAATTTTGGAGTTCTTCAAAAGAGCGAAGCTGCCGATCCTCATCGACGAAAACAAATAGAAGTCGGAAGAGGCATTGTCTGAGCTATATCCTATCTCTCCATTTTAATACACTTAAAAAGTGTATTATAATTTTGTCCAGAAGTCTGAAATGCATAGAAGGAATCATCTCCGACCACCTATAGTATATATATTCTTGATCAACATGACGAGCCGAGTCGATTGAGCTTTGTCCGTTTGTCTTTCCGTCTGTCTGTTTCTACGCAAACTAGTCCCTTAGTTTAGTGCCAATTTGTTCCCATTCTGCAACCAATACGTCCTTAAATTGCTTGAGCGTCTCGAACGGGCGACCATTCTTAAAAACTCTGGCAGATAGGATTCCCCAAAGGTCCTCAATTTGGTTTAAGTCCGGGTTAATCGCTGGCCACTCCAAAACTGGAATGTTCTGGATGACAGAAATGCATTGTGTATTGGGGCGTTGTCTTGTTGCAAAATCCAATTATCCCCATAAAGGTTATCTCCAAATTCAAGAAGCTCGCTTTCTAATAACTTTACATAGATTTCAGCATTAGTATTAGTTGGAATAAAACAAATCCGAGACTATTCAGCATAACAAAAAGCAGCCCAAATCATTAGGGATCCGTCACCGTGGTTCCGCTTATGCCGGGACAGCCGAGGTTGCCGTAAATCGCGCCAATATTTATGGCAGCCATTTGGACCGTCTAAATTAAACTTTTTCTCATCGGAGAAAACCGCAGCGTTTGATCTCACCATAAAAATCGGAGTTTCTCAAAAAGTTTGAAATCGTGTTTCTATGCCGGTTGACTCTGGCAGTTCTTCAGGCGACAAATACAATCCACCTTGCATGCTAGGACAAAAATCATTTCTAGAATAATTTTTTCATATTATAAATGCTTTCATGTGCCTTTATGTGGCCGGGTGGCAGCATCAACAGCCGAGTCGATCTTACCATGTCCGTCTCTCTGGCGGTATGAACCAACAGATCTTAAAAATGGTAAGTGATACAGGCTTGACAAGTATGCGACATATGCTTCTTATACTTGCAGGCAGACCAAGTTTATTTTCAATTTTTGACACGCCCCCTCCCGCCCCCGAAAATTGGAAAAAACGTTATATCCCCCACAGTTTTATAGATAGAAGGCTCGTTCCTTCTGCACATATTTAGTAATCTGGATTATTTATGGTAAATATCGGATGAACGATAGTCGAGCTATATGGAAAACAAACTATTTGGGGGTGTCCTGGAAATCTCAAGAGATTTTTGCTTCGGTTGGTTTGCAAATCGCTAGAGAAATCCGTCGGTGTCCCAGAACTTCGAGAGATTTCGTTTTCTTCGAAAGACTAGTTCGAAAGTCGAGTTCGAAAGGTGTGTGTATAAGATTATGGTGCTACTACAAAATCAGTGATACATTGCGTGGGTTCGTGAAGTCGCTATTGGTTAGTTTATTGGTTGGTTTGACAAAATCTCCCAACACAATACGAGAGGTTTGAAACCAACCGAAAGAGATTTCTAGGACCCCGAGATTTGGTTTTGGGTTGAAATTTGGTTGGAAGAGATTTCTGGGGCACCGCCGATTATGGGCAGCACCGGTCGCAACGGTGATGGGCAGCACTTCACAGGTACAGAGTATGTTATAGTCGGGCTTGACCGACAGTCGAAAGACGACAATAATAACAAACGTAGAGTGCTCTGACTCTCAGAGAGCTGTCATCTGAGTCGAGAGAGAGCGTGGTGACTAATAAGCGAGGTTTTAATAAATATACCTTGAAATAGAGTAGTTTCTATTTGACAAGAGTTTCTCTTTAGAGAATTTTGACAACCGACTATATTTTGAAATATGATAAGTACAAAGGCAGCTTTAAGATTCATCATCTCATCTAGTTGCTGGGCATATGGGAATGACCATATTCGACGGACCCCTCTGGCAACACTATAACTTTTGTCAGCGATGCCAGATCGACTCATTACATAGCGCTTTTGAAGCGTCAGTCCAAGTTGATTTTTACCATGGAACAGTACACGCGAACGCTCTCAAATTCTCTCTAAAGATGACAAACATTTTTGGCACAAATTAGCATATTCTTGCCACTGTTATCCCCAGGATTTAAGAGGTTCCTCTTCACGGTGAAAATGTTACTGTTTGGTGCTGCGTTTGTTTGATGTCAAAAAATGGTGATTTTGACTGCCGTTCATCAGATTTGTCGCCTCCAGACTTCTTTTTGTGGGGCTATTTGAAATCGAAGACTTACTTTAATAAGCCAAGGACTATGGAAGACCTAAAAAACAATATCCTCCAAGAAATAGCCGCCGATCCGGCCGAAATGTGAGCTAAAACCATGGAAAATGCTGCAAAACGGGCTCAATACTCAGTAACCGTTCAAGGCTATTCATTTTTAAAAAGTGATCTACACTAATCTACTTGAACCCAATTCAATAATTTTATCTAGAACAGAAAAAAATTGTGTTTTTGTTTGATCTTTGAAAAAAAAACATGGGTCCGTCGAACATGCCTAGTCCCTTACGGCTAAGTATAGATCAAGAGAGGCCCAATATCTATCTATTCGAAAAATTACAATAAGATAGTACAAAAAACGCCGACTTGAGAACGAAACAATTTTTGCTTGTTGGATCGGGAGGTACAGCATCGCCAGATAAGGAATGCGTACGTGCGTGGAATGTGTTAGTACTGAGTGTGCGCATGTAAGCATTCGGCTAGAAAATGAATGAAAACACACGAAATCAAGCAGGGAAGAGGACATTCTTGAGTCGGGCCACTCGACAACAACGCCTTTAATTGTTTTTTTCTACGTGTAAAAGTATTTTTCCTGTAAAAATCAATTTTATCATCTTTAGCTCCAGTGCTGGCATTGGGCTTCTATCCCAGAGTCTAATCTTACTACAATACCCATTAAATTCACTTCCAATTGCCTGTCATCATTTCGGCATTGTCTCTCAAATACGCTTAATTACTAAATGAATGCTAAAATTAATCATACTTAAAGCCCTCAAGCAGCCATAAAGTATGCAATGATTTTGCCTCAAGGAGAAGCGCTTATTAATGGGAACTTTTCAGCAGAAGCAAAAAGCTTAAAAGCCGATTACATTGCAACCGGCGAGAGGCTTTTAGTGCCTGGCTTAAGGTGGAAAACAATAGTTTGCCTAAAAGTATGCAATAAATCATTAATGCCAACTAATTGACTCTGACGGCAGCCCTAAAAGTATGCAGGGCACATCTAACTAATGCAATTAGACAACATCTTGGAAATATGTAGATGCAAACAACAAGGCAAAAGCCAATTATTAGTTATCTCTGTGTCCTGCGACGGCTCTGTCAACAAACAATACGAAATTATGCAGAATTTTGACATTAGATTAAATGGCATAAACAAGAAGCTCGGAAACTTTTGCTGTTATTGACATTTTGCCAGCGCCTAAAAGTATGCTAAAGTAAACTACAACTTTTCTGTGTGTGTGTGTGTTCAGGCCTAACTCAATTATGGCACAGAAAAGGGCTCAAAAGCCACAGGAACACAACCCAGAAACAGCGCCAGCTGCGCCTAATTGCAGGCGCACACACAAATTCATTTATACATGCAATAATTTGGTTTATTATTGGTAGCACACACTCGCATTGCTCTTTCCTCCTGCCTCCTCCAATCCTTTACGGTACATTTCCACCATAACTTTTAATTAAATTAAAATGCACAGCCAAATTCGTGGAACGAGGTACAAGGCAACCGGTACGTCCTCCGCCGCCCACTTTGGCAGCAAAAGTTAATAACCAATTCGCTTTGTACTACTATGCTGGAAATATCGTATATTTATAAATATTTAAGCAAAAGGCCTGGCAGTCTGTGAAACTATTTGAGTGCTGTGTACGTTGCCAAATTACTTTTGAGCGGGTCCGTTTAACGTTAATCAAGTTATGATTGCAAAATGCAGGGCACTTAAATGGACTACGTGAACACGAATATATAACATATTTATAAAGATTAAAAGTCATGTGGAAATAAGTAAAGTGGCCTAGGGAATGGGCAAGACATGATCACTCTGCAAGAAATTGGTCAAAACCACTAGATTTTCTGAGTCCGACTAGGCTCAAGTTATGTGAAACTGTTCAAGCAAAGAAGAGAGTTTGGAAATAGTTGTAGGAAACAATTTAATGCATTGCACAGTGGTTTCTTTCATTGAACAGTGGTTCAAAGTCCTAAGATTTTGGCAGAAACTCCAATTATTAAGATATGTGCCCCAAATTTGGTTTGTACACATATTTTCAGGGATGCAAACCACCCGAAAATAAGTACTGGTTCGGTTCATTGGTTTTCACTGTTTCTGAACCGCCGGTTCGGTTCATTACATGGTTTTTGGAGCTAACTGAACCGCGGTTTAGGTTCGGTTTAGTGGTAATGTGACTTTTCGCAAACTTTGGAAATTGAATTTCAATAAACCATTTAAATTTCATTTGCAGATTCGTCTATAGTTTTTAGAGGACTGCTTGTCGGAAACAGAGAATGTCGTCTTGAAAAGAATTCGGACCATGCATCTTACAAGACCCTATTTATCGTATTTTATGAGAAAAAACTCTCCTGGCTTAGATTGAATTATGGTAAAGAATAACTACAGAAAATTTGAAATATTGTCCACCCGAGGACGACAAATCAATTATCAACTTTTAAGAAAAGAATGCAGATTGATAACAGGTGTATTAAGAGATCGGCGGGCGATTGCTGAAGACTTATATGACTACATGTTGTATTATATCCCAGCAAACATTTTATGAAATTTCTGATCACATTCGAGACTTTATCGAATCCTCGGTCTGATGTAATTAGTTATAAATGCGACTGTTTTCTGATAATATATGATACTTTTATAGGGAGAAAATGTTACCCTAGCCGCAACTCTTCTGTAACAGTCATTTTTAAACCTTTCTTCTGATCAGTTATAACGTATTTGCGAGTTTTTTTCGAGGCGTATTTGAATAAATCACATTTTGAGCATATGCAAGATTAAGTTTCGAATCTTCTTTTAATCGCACATGATAACACCCAGCAAGCAAAGTTCGGAGTGCTCTGAAAAGAGCCGAGCTTAAGTGCGTTTTTGGAGTAAGCTTCCCAGCAATCATTTTTGATTAAATTCGAAACTTTTTCGACCACATGGTCTGATTAAAATAGTCACAAATGCGCTCGTTTTCTGATCATAAATTATACTTATGTCGGGAGAAAATGCCCCCGCACACTTCATGAAGAGCCGTGTTTAACCCGTTCTTCTGATCAGTTTCGACTCATTTTCGAATCATTTTGCGAGTCTATTTCGAGTCATAATTCAATAAATCACATTTTGAGCATATTCATGAGTAATTTTCGAGTCTTCTTTTAGTCGCTAGATACTAATCTCTATTTAATCATCAAAAAGGCTTGAAAAAGCCTCATTAAGGTGATTTTTGTTTAAACGATCTTCCAAATATTGGGTGGGATGTGTAAGGTCATCCTTAAAGGTTATTTCGATTCGGCATCGCTAAAGATTAATAAGTATCATTGGCTAAATGAAAGCGATTCACGTGCTAAAACTCGTCGGAGAGCTGAACCGATACCGTTTTTTTTTTTTTTTTAAGTTTTCGGTTCGGTTTAGCATTTCTGAAAGGAAGCCGGTTCGGTTTGCGGTTTGCTTCATCACCTGGAATATGCGGTTTGGTTCGGTTCAGAACCGGTTTGCATCCCTGCATATTTTGGTCCCCGAGACATCTTACGAAGCTTTGCTCGTCTTAGGCCATTATTTTATATACAATGCAGACGATTTGCACCAACTTTGTTGATTTTTAAACAATTGAACTAAAATTTGTTTTGTACACATATTTTGGGTGCCCAAGGCGACTTTTCAAATTTGCTCGATTTGCGGCTCTAGTTTATATAGCTTAACCGATACGGACGACTTGCATCAACTTTTTGATTTATAATCAATTGAACTTAAAGGTTTGTATACGTGTTTTTAGCTCCCTAAGCGACTTACCAAATTTGGTTCAGTTTAAAACACTAACGGATGACAACTAAAAGTCTGCACAAACTTTAAGAGAGCGCGCCCTTAGCTGAGCTTTACATAAAAGCTTTCGGGATGGCATTTCTTTCTCTTTGCTCTTTTGTCAACACGTAGTCGCCATCATGCCGTCCGAGCAAGAACGTCTTCGTGATCGCGTTGAAAGATTCTACGAAATGCACGCTGACAAAGGTAAAGTGTTAATAGTAAACCATTTTACCCATGAGGGCAAGTCCAAACGCAGTAGCTGTAGTATTTTGCAACGAAAAATAATAAAAAGAGAAGTTGGAAGTGGTAGGAAAGCAAGCATTATGACCGGCCAAGCTGTCAGAAAGCTAACCCAGCTTTTTAACAACATAGACAACCTTAGTCACCGAAATGCAGCCAGAAAATTTAATTGCTGCCAACAACACATCAGTAAAATTGCTGAAAGCGAATAATATTATTGCCAGACGTAATTTTAAAAAAATTTTTTTTTTTAAATAAAACATATGTTTATTTCTGATTTAGCACCTTAAACTAAATTATTACAGCTTACTGTTACTACTTATAGCTAACTTGTACTGTAGGGAATAGTGCGATATAATGTGTGTTTTACTATTTGTGTTTAGTGGTTGATTAGAATTGATTTATAGTAGGGATTTTAACTTAAGAATTATTGCGGGTGACTGTGGGTGATGGGACTTAGCTGGTTTTTATTAACAGATCTTGGTTTAACTTTAAGATTAAATTTAAGGTTGGTAAAGGGGTGGTTTTAAAATTGTCTAGCCGGTAAGATGGAGTATCAATCAAATTGTGTGCAGCCAATTCATAGCCTATGCTTGGACTAAATCCTCCGATTGACCAGGTGGGTCTTCGCGGCGAAGCTATACACCTGAACGCCGTACGTAAGCAAAGAGCACCAAGTTACACACCTGATCAAATACAAACTGTCAAATCTCAGAGTCGGTGAATGTGCAACCAATATCGTGACAAAATCTTTGTTTTAGACGATGAAAGTTACTTTGGTCTGAGTCACAGCCACATTCCGGGAATAGTGTTTTTTACATCTCCGATGTATCGCCAACACCTGCTGATGTGAAATATTAGTTCATGCAAAAGTTTTAGCCCAACGTAATGCTTTTCATTGCGATCTCTGAGAGGCATTTCAAGCCAAGTTCAAGCCAAGTGGCATTGCAGTCAACAAGGAAATGTACATAAGCGAGTGTTTAAAGAAGGTTTTGATTCATATTTTAAGGGAACATCATTCAGACAATAATTTTGCTTTCTGTCCTGGCAAAGCTTCTCCTTATTACGCTAAATTGACGACGGGTTTCTTGAGCAGCAAAGACATCCCTTTTGTCAACAAACTTGACGCAGTGTCGTCCAATTGAAGATTTTTTTTAAGTCTGAGTGCTGCATTTTACAAAAACCAAAAATATCAAAGAAGTGACCAACAGGAATCGCTTGTGTATCCAGAAATATGACCCCAAAGGCCGCCTAAATTTGCATTTATAATAAAAATATTCTAACCGATTTTAATAGAGCATTCTTGACAACGTGATTTTTATTGATTGCACCCTCATAGTTTGGGAAGTTTCACCATAAATAAAAATATTTTTTTGTGTATTCTCATCCATTTGAAGAAAGCTGATAAAAAGCCTTAAAAATAGGTACAAGTCTCAAGCACAATCTTGCTAATGCATTAGCATTAACTATAACGGAATTGTCCGAAACTCAAAAAAATATACAGCAGCTTCTCCAGTTTTCTCGATAAGTCGCCGAGACAGTATGAGTATTTCTGTGTCCAACAAGATATACTAAAAATTTATTGTTAAATTCCAGATAATTGAATTAATTTTTGTTTTCTTTTGTTTTTGGTCTAGTGACCGCAGCTTTAAATAATACAAAATGCCTATGCCTTTTCTGTTGTGTTGTTTCAACAAAACCACATTGTTTCCTGAAACAAATCGGCCAACTTGATTTCTCAATTTAACAGTTTGGACAAAGAAACTGTGTTAACACAAACGTCAATAATTAAGGCAAATATTTGCGCAAAATTTGTAAATCTTTTTTGAGCAAGCATTTACAGTTGAAGGCTTAAGTGGTTACATACAGTAAACTGACTTGGAAAATGAAATTTTCAAACATTTTTCCTGAGAGGACCTCTAAATTTATTAAAGCATAAATTTGTTCACATATTAACGTAACATTTAACTGTATTTTAAAATTTTTTATTTGAACGAATTATAATTGGGAAAGCTGCTATAGCTGATCTCCAGGAGCTCCAATCAAAAATGGAGCCTTGCGGCGTACATATATCCCTTGACTGGATCATCCAAAATTAAAAAAAAAAACGGATTTCGTTAAAAAATTGTAATATCTAGATATTAAACGAATGGTTAAAGTAAAATACATTTTTTTGACAAAATGGCAGAGTCTAAAAAAATCGATTTTCGGAAAAATTTTGGTCTTAAAGAAAACAATTATCGGTGAAAACGCGTTTTCATTTTCAACAGCACTGCAAATTTACCTGAAGCGTCTTTAGAAAAATGCGTGTATCCTCCAAAATAATTGTCGGATTGACTTGAAATTTCTGTTTTTTTTCATACATTTACTTTGTTACTTATTATAGCAACTTACAATGTAGTGTTAGTAGTGTAAGATTCATTTTAACGGATAATGTTTTGGTTGGTGTTATTATTGTATGTAAAATCTGTCAGTGTGGCAGGTTCAGATTGCGATGGAAATGATCTCTTGAGTCTTCTGACTTTGACACCATTTATTTTCCGTCTCAGCAGCGTACGCCTCGCTCGCCGATTCGGATGTCCTCTGAGTCTTTCTAGGAAGGCAGCAGATTGTTTGTTAATGACGTCACCTATCATAGGGACGTTCAGTTCCTTCTCCAGCCTTCTCGTGCACATGTACCAAGGCGCTCCCGATAGTCTGCGCAGTAATTTGGCTTGAAGGACTTGGGTCTTATTTAGGTGAATTTTAGCTGCAATTCCATATACTTGCAGGCCGAGTCTCCAAGCTGGTGAAATAATAGCCTTGTACACATGTACCTTGTTCTTCAGGGACAATTTGTTTCTGCTATTAAGCATCCACCCCAGTTCATCTATATAGCGACTTTGTTAGCTGGCAGGTCAAATGTCAAGCGCCTCTTAGGTACCTGTGTCCTTGAAGATGAGCCAGGAGTTAATATTCCATAAAAAATCCGGTGCAGTCGTCTCTCCTTAGCGACAAGGTGACGTTGGCATACTTCGCTTGATTTATTCCAATATTCCAGCGCCTAGCCCATCTGCAAAATCGGTACATGTACTGCTGTAGGATGTCCGTGGCGCTGTAGACACAGGGATGTCTGGCCTAAATGGCTGTGTCGTCAGCGAAAGTGGCAAGGAAAAGGTCCTGTGCGTCATTTCTGGGAATGTTACTTCTTGTGGGCATGTCCATGGTCGAAAGCGAATACAGCGTGGGGCCAAGGACGCTACCCTGTGACACTCCTGCTAGTATGTGTTTTGTGCTCGATTCAGCTACATCAAGAACGACGGAAAATGTCCTGTCGGTAAGGAAACTGCGCACCAGGTCAAAGAACTGTGGTAGGAGGAAGCTCTTTGTCCTGCACAGCAAGCCATCGAGACAAACTCGATCGAACGCTTGCTAAACATCAACGAATACTGCCACGACGAGTATTTAATACTCCTTTGCTGGATCAGAAATAGAACCCTTCCAGGATAAAGTTAGTTACCCTGTTTAGCTGCTCTGGAGTTCCGTGCGCCCTTCTAAAGCCAAATTGAATGGGCGGAATCCGATGGCTGAGCTCATCCAACGCTAGTAGTGTGTTTATCTAAATAAAGTAGTATTAGTAGTAGTAGATTTATTTGTTCTGTAAATTTCCTGCACATTATTACTACGTTTAAACCAGAGGGAGGCAAAAAATACATTTACATTTTTGCATTGCAATGCAATGGTGTGTGTGAGAGCAGCTCAAAAATTGCTCTCAATTTCAGTAGCAACGACTGCGTCGCGGCGTAGGAAGGAAGCAACCCAGGGGGGCTTGTACAGCTTATACTATGCGTGTTTGAGCAGCGCTGCTTTGACAATTTTCCTATATACGCCAGATAGGAAGCTGCCGGCCCCTGGTTTAAACGCACATCCTATTTGCAAATAACAATTTTATAAATGACAAATTAAATTAAATTAAAAATAAACTAAAAAATAATTAGAATTTAAGTTTGCCTATTTCTATGCAATATGCATGATGGCATGGAGTACAGCCAATGTCTGCGCCGCCTTTATGAAATCGTCTTTAAATATCTTTGGCAACATATGTAGCACATCGTTCAGCAGAAACTATTTGATGTAAAATTTTTTTCTGATACATGCTCAGCGATCAATTTTTCTGCTGAACACGGCCATTGAAAGCATTTTGCGAATCAAGGTTTTCGCAGAAATTGGTGGGCAATTTTATGCATCCAGTATTTTCATGAACAGGAACTTTTTCTTCGCTGATTTCAAGCAATTGGTTGGAGAATTTTTCTGCGGATGGATCTTAAAGCATTTCGACGCGCATGTTTATTGTCAGCTGGACTTTTCCAACATTTGGTGGTGCCTCAATTTCTGGTAGTTGCACTTTTCCTAATGCGCAACACATCCCTGCGATCTCATTCTTAAAATTTGAGCGCATGACAATTGGGACATTCTTTGTCCATAGCACCAATCAGGTATTTCGGATGAGCGGAATATTCCATATCTGGCTCATACTGGAATGCGAGACGAAGGAACGAAGCAAATGTAAGTGCTCGATGTACTTGTTGGCGTTTTTGATCAATCGCTCTGCGTATGTTAACATCTGTCCGGCGCGCTCGTCTCTGCTACAATTGTTGACTTCCAAAAGCTCGTAAATCTTGTGATTGAGAAGAATGTAGTTGCGACCTTCTGACACGCATAATTTCAGTTATTTCATGTTATCGTTGATCTGTTCTTGCTGCCCTAACATTTCGCATGTGTGTTGCTGCATTCGTTCGACGGCTCAAATAGCCACCCCTACGTGCTGATGGCATTGTTTACTGTAACACAAGCACACAGATAGGCCAAATTGAAGCGATTGATAAAAAAGAAAAACGAGAAATTTCACAATTACAAATCACAAAGTGGCACATATGAGCGTCGTCAATTCAAAAGAATGTTTCAATTCAAAACAATGTTCTGCAGAGGAACACCCAAATAACCTAGCGTTACAAAAATACAAAAATAAATACTATTTTTCAGTTTCTTATCTTTTTTTTTGATAAAAAAATAATTGTTAGTTTACAATTTTTATTTTGAAAACGATAATCGTTACTGTCCCTGCTTTTGCTGGAGTTTATTGATCACCATTCGCGGCTTCTAGTCCGGCACTTTATATCATTTGTGTGTTGTTCACCCCAATGCCAACAACTGTGGCTCATCTTTTATCTTTGTTAACCCCTAAGCTTATCATTAACTTTCATCTCACACGAATTTCGCACCTCCAACCTTCAGTTACCCTTCAACACCTTTACTTAGCACGCTCAATTGTCGCCCCCACTGCTGTACCCGGTCGCTGGCTATTTGCTACTTGTACTCTAATGTGGTCTGTTGTACCATATGGCTGTCATCTCCCCTCGATATACTGTAGAGGAAAACTGAGTGCGCTTCATAAAAATGCAAACTTATGCTTTTGCACACAACTTTTGGTGTTGGCCAACCCTCGTCGCTGTGGACACACACACACACTTGTAATCCAATTAAAGGTAGCATAGTAGTTGGCTTTTAGCGTGCGGTGCCCCAGTCCAACTCCATCCCCTGGTCCACCTTAAAAGCTTTTACCAATCGACAACTCGCCTTGATTTTCAGCATCAGTGTAGAGCTGAGAGGAGATTCTGGGTAGATGTCCTGTTCGCTGTTCGCGTTTTACGTATACTTAATTTGATTTTTCACACACACACACATACACACAGTCAGTGGTCATGCTCTGATTTTCCCTGGCAAGCGAGCGAGAGGTGGAAGATGAAAAAATCTAATTTCTGTGCAATTTAACGAGACATTTACGTTTTTTCATTTGATTATCTCACAGTCAGTTTGGTAACAGGCCCCGCCCACATAAAAAAAAGTAAAAATTCGGAGAAAGAGCTCAAACGCGTTGATTGTAAAGATTTAGCAGCGATTTCTCTCTTGTAATGCAAAGAACTCAAAATGCTAGCCAAGGACTTAGCTTGTCACTTTAGGAAATAAAGGATACCCTTAACTCTATAACAGGGAATGAGTGTATTACTGGTGACTTTGGCAAGCACATCGGATGTCTCGTAGCTTTTATGTAGGTAATAATTATTGTCTATAAGCTGGCAAATAATAGCTTTAGGAGGCGACCACGAGGCGTACACAAGATAGTAGAAAAACTTCTTAATCGGCGGTGTTCCAGAAATCTCTAGAGATTACATTTCGAACGTACAGTTTTACTTTCCTATAGTCTAGTAGACGACATTATTCTTGTCACTTTACATATAAAGTCCTGACAGTATAGTTCAAATCCAATCGCTTATACGAAAATCTCTAGAGGTTTCTGGAACACACCCGAACAACCATAATAATAATAATAGTAAATAATAATATGTTCCTTTATAACGATTAGTACAGATCATACAATAAGTTTTTGATTTTGGAACAGTACGACATTGATTTAAAATCGTCTGTCGGTAAAGAGGGATCAACTATATAACTAATTTTAAGCGAACTCTGTAATTATAATTTTCTATATGATAAAGAGCTTGTTACGTAGTTAGCCAATTTTTCCCATCCTTCATCGTCTTCCCCATTTAGAATTGCAACTATTTCCTCTTGCGTGAGTACTGTTTTCCCAACAAATCTAGCTCGTATGTCTTTGAGAATTGGACATCTGCCTATAAAATGCTCTAGGTCCTCGCATTCGTCTAAGTTGCATAAGGTGCATTCTTCTGGCCCATTTCGCAAATGATTGTTTAACACTATTAAATCACATCTTGCTTTAAAAATCTACATTATTCGTTTCATTAAAGTAGCTCGGTTCAAGGCCATGGTCCAAATAAAGGGTGATTTTTTAAGAGCTATAGGAAAGTTTTTAAAAAAAAAAACACATAAAATTTAAAAAATACATGATATCTTTATTTGAATCGATAGTACGGTCCATATAATTGAATGTTTGAAGATTATTTCATGCAAATGTTGACCGTGACTGCGCCTCAAATGGTCCACCCGCTTCGTCCAATTTTGGCATACTCTTTCCAACATTTCGGCCGGTCTTCCAATGCGTCAATTGAAGCGGGCTTGTCTGTTTAGACATGAGCTTTAACATAGCCCCACAAAGGCGTTAAATCGCACGATCTAGGCGGCCAATTAACCGGTCCCGAACGTGAAATAAAATGTTCACCGAACTCGCCTCTCAATAAGTCCATTGTTGCGCGTGCTGTGTGGCATGTGGCACCGTCTTGTTGAAACCCCATGTCATGCAAGTCAAGCTCTTGCATTTTGGGCAAAAAAATTGGATATCATCTCACGGTAGCGCTCACCTTTCACAGTTACGTTACGATTCGCATCATCTTTGAAGAAGTACGGTCCAATGATGCCACCAGCCCATAAACCGCACCAAACTGTGACTTTTTCTGGATGCATTGGTAGCTCTTGCAATGCTTCTGGCTGATATTCACTCCAAAATCGACAATTCTGCTTGTTTACGTACCCATTGAGCCAAAAATGAGCTTCGTCGCTGAACACAATTTTTCGGTAAAAAAGTGGATCTTCGGCCAACTTTCCAAGAGCCCATTCACCAAAAATTCTACGTTGCGGTAGGTCGTTCGGCTTCAATTCTTGCACCAGCTGTATTTTGAAAGGCTTCACACCTAAATCCTTCCGCAAAATTTTCCACGTTGTTGAGTAACAGAGGCCCAATTGCTGCGAACGGCGACGAATCGATAATTGATGGTCATCATTAACACTGGCCGATACAGCTGCGATATTTTCTTCAGTTCGCACTCTTCGTAAGCGTGTTGGTGGTTTAATGTCCAACAATGTAAATTTGGTGCGAAATTTAGTCACAATAGCCCGAATACCGCTTCAGTGGGTCGATTAAACTGACCATAAAATGGAAGAAGCGCGCGATGAACTTTCTTAACAGAGCACGCATTTTGATAATAAAATTCAATAATTTGCAAGCGTTGTTCGTTTGTAAGACGATTCATGGTTAAATTATAGACCAAACTGAAGATGTTTGACAGTGAAACAAAACACGAAACGTGCGTGAGCTGTTTAAACCAGTGTTGCCAAAAAGATAATTGCTAAAAAATCACCCTTTACTTATAGAACCTATGCGCGCTACCTATCGATCTGCTCCACATAGTTTGGTATTCTTGTGTTACTAGAAGTTTCTTAAGCTCTTATGCCTTATTTTGCCACTCCATCCTGGTCAACGGTAAGCTCCAGTCCAAATTAAAGCTGACAATTAAATCGTTAAGACTCTTCGCCCATCCTATCTTGTTCCTTAGCAGCATTTTTGAGAATTGGCTTGGAAGCCTGGTTGGTTCGAAGTCAAAACAGTGTTCTTTCCATATAACGAAGGTGCAGGTCAAGCGTAAAAATGTGAGCGGGGGTAATTCTAGTTTCCAGTTGGATGCAATAGTTTGGGGTGCAGTCCGCGAGCCTGAACATTTTCTTTATGAAGAAATTTTGCAACTTGTTCACTTCTTTGAAGTGGCAAGATCCCCATATTTCGCCCCATAGCTTTGCACTGATCGGCTGACGGCCTGGTACAGTTTCCACTTGGCTCCTAGTCTAACATTTCTGTTTCGGAAGAAGTTTCCCCATGTGGCGTTTATGCTAGCTTTGGCTGAATTTGTTCTGTCCTGGAGGTGCTTTTTAAAGGATAGTTTCGGAGTGAATATAGTTCCTAGGTACTTAAATTTATTTACCACCTTAATAACTTCACCTCTATAACTCCATTGTTCACACCTCGCTAATGGGTCACCCCTCTGAATACCATGTTGTGCGGACTTGCTGAGGTTGCCGATCATGTTCCATTTGTTACAATAGTCTTCCAGATTGTCGATCATTTGCTGCAGAACCTTTGGATCATCCTCCAGCAAAACTATGTCATCCGCATAAAGCAAAACCCGAAGATTGACATCCTCCATTTGCATGCCACCACCTAGTTCCTCGTGTATGTCGTCCAAATATAAGGCGAAAAGCATTGAAGAAAGCAGACAGCCCTGACTTACTCCTGCCTTGGTCGTGAACTCCTCAGACATTGATTCTCCATTCCATACAATCGTTTTTGTATCTGTTTAAACCGCTTGCAAGAAATTTGTCATCCTTGTGGACATTTTCAATTTATATGCTAATAAATTTCTTGGAACGTTGTCAAAAGCAGCTTTGAAATCTACGAAGAACGCATATGTTTTTCTCTTTTGCTCCAACTTTAGTTGCACAGCTGCTGTCAGATTGTAGATACTATCCATTGTGGAGTATTTCGCTTGGAAACCCGCCTGGAACTTATTCATCTTATCCATTGCATTCACCCAATCTGCCAACCGCTGATTAAGAACTCCCATCATTATCTTTGCACACGCATTCATAAGAGATATAATAACTATATCGTTAATTATATTTGATTCTTTAAAAGAAAAATATGAAACAGCTTTAATGCCTCTTCAACTATCAATCACTCTCTCGACACGAACACATGCATTCAAAATGGTATATCTTCGCTTAAGAATATCGCAGAATGTTTTGGGTTAGTACAGTTAACCAATTGCTACGGCTCGGTGGTGGCCTACTTTTTAAATGTGGTCGATTCCCATAAACTCTGTGTTACTTCATGCAGACAGCACTGGCTCAGTGGACGACATCTTGCGGACTGGGATTGAGCCCAGCCAAAACAGAACTTTTACTTTTTACCAGGAAGTACAAAATTCCAAAACTTGTCCCTCCCAGGATCAATGGAGTAAGCCTTGCGTTTGGTGACAATGCCAAATACTTCGGAGTCATTCTGGGCAGGAAACTACTCTGAAATGAATAGCACTCCAGCACTCGGGAAACAATATGTCCTGAACAACAAGAACAAAGTGCAGAGAAGCGCTGAAATATGCATGAGCGGCGCACTCCAAACAACACCCACGGAAGCGCTTAACACCATGTTTCATCTCGTACCACTAGACCTAGTAGCAAGACAGATGTCTGTCATAACAGCCTTGAAACTACGAGAATCCGATACCTGGAACGGGGGTAATTCGGGGCACTCAACTATACTCAATAACCAAGCGGATATACCGTTAAATACAGACTACGCTCGACAACTTATATGACGTCTATATCCCAAGCCGAAGCGAGTGGGATAACCTTCCCCACAGTATAGCCACCGCCATCAATATCTACACGGATGGTTCTAAGCTCGATGAAAAAGTAGGTGTGGGTGTTTTCTCACCCAACCTAGACCTTAATCTATCGTTCCGTCTCCCTGATCACTGCAGTGTGTACCAAGCGGAGGTGGTATCCATCCAGAAAGCTGCCACTTACCTTAGCACACTCACGGTAAAAGAAGGAAACGTATTTATATACTCGGACAGTCAAGCAGCCCTTAAAGCACTTGACTCATACACAAATAGTGCTAAAACGTTCACTGAATGCCGCCTATCCCTAAATGAGATTTGCCGTGGTGACATGACAATACGGCCACGGACAAAAGGCCCATATGAAAAATTTCAATCATTACTTTGAAATATAACTCAGAAATTTTCTGGGCCCCTTGCCGGTGAAAGCAAGACGTCAGGTGATCGCTTCGACACAGTACTCCTTGACGCTCATACAAATATAGGTAAACATCCGGCAGCCAGATTAGGGTAATCAGAGACTATAAATGAAATGTCAGCAGCAGGGCAGGCGATTTTGGGCCTGCATATTCTCTGTTAACCATTCGGCCGTTAGTTTAGGGCAGGGGCCGGGAAAACTAAGTCCCATTTATGCTTTGGTGTGTGTGGGAGCAGCGCAAAAACAGATTTAATCGCAACGCATCTAAACAAGACCCGAATGTATACTGTGTGTAAGCCGCTGCTTTTTAAAGCTTTCCTATGACCATTAGATAGCGACGTGCCGGCCTCTGGCTTAGGGTAACCATCGGCCTGGCCAATCCGCACAGCTTCACGAGTCAGCTATCCGCCAGACGATTTCAGACAGCCATCGGCTTCGGTATATTCGGTAACCGACAGTCTGGTTCGCACACAGCCCGAATGGCATAACCGAGCGAGCTCCTTCTCAATCTCTTGGCTTGTGTGCTTCTAATTTTCCCAAAAGAGACAGTTTAGATGGCCCGAGACGGTATAGCAGACATACACACTACCCGCTACACCACAATCGGACAGATTACCAGAGACTGCCCATGAAATGTCACTTCAGTATTCATCTATTATGGGTGCCTGGACACCGGAACATATATGGAAACGAGTCTGCGGACACACTGGCCAGACTAGGCACAACCACAGAGCTCCTTTCAGAGAGGAGCACGATAGGGATGCCTCTGGCAACCTTCAAGCTTCACAAAAAAGCTGAAACACTGCGCCTCGCTACGGACCGGTGGAAAACCCTTTCCTCCTGTGCGGTAGCTAGACTTACGTGGCCAGCATACGACATTAAAGAAAGGAACACATATCACTTCTGGTTGGGGCCCTGACGGGTCACTGTCTTATAGGCAGGCAAGCAGCACTAGAGCTGGAGAAACATCAATGGTAACATCAGCTTCCATGAAAACATCGATGATCTTTTTCCACTATCGATGCATCAATCACACTATTGTCTAACTAAATTTACTTGGCGTCTTTAAGAAAGGTAAGATGACCAATTTAAGTCTCTTAAACCTTTTTGCATAATATTCCCTTAGCCAATGTGCTTGATGGTTTCCAAAAGTGTTAAATCTTTGTTTTGGTTGGCTACTCTTAAGTTTTCTGAACGACGCGTAGTTCAGAGTAAGCATACATGCCAAGATTTCTTGTAAGCTTTTTGAAAAGGGTTTGCTCTCTCTTAAAAATTCCAAGATATTTATTGTTTGCTTAGTAGAGAAACCGTTAAGGTTTTTATAACAAACATTGGATCTTTACGTGCTTAGAATCTCAAGCTATAATTCGCCACCTAGCTTGAATAAATAAGTATTTTCAATCGTCTTGTTGGCATCAGCGCTTGAAACTCACTGATAAGATGCCTGGGAGTCCATCGAAACAGTCTGTCTGAGTTTTCAAAGCTGCCCATATGTACAAAATCTTTGTTGATTTCGTTGATTATTGAATTATAATCAGTCCAAGACTTTGAGACGGCTAACAAGCACTTTGACTAAAATCCAAATAGGTCGCTAAAACCCTAAAACAATATTTTATTTAATCTCAAGCAAGAAAGTGCTTTGGGAAGGTAAATTGGTATACTCTTAAAATTTAAAAAAACATCGATGTTGCATCGATGTTTTACTTCCAAAACATCGATGTTTCTCCAGCTCTACGCAGCACGCCTAGGCGTATAACACTTTGATTTCTGTAGAAGTTGATTTGATTTGAGGAAGAGGAGGAAACGGTACAGCACCTTCGGTGTTTAAGCAGGAGGAGACTTAGGTTTCTTGGTCAAACCTCCTACTCAACCTATCGGAGACATCCGACATAGAGATCCCAGCTCTTATTAATTACATTCTGTTCACACAATGGTTCAGTACCGAACACAACCCTAGGGTCTAACAGGGAATATATGCCATCGCAACGGGCCCACGTGGCCTAAGTGGGAGAGCGACTTGTCGCTTTCAGGCATTGAAACCTAACCTAACCTTTGGGTTAGTTTTTTTTCAGCTAAAGCGCAATTCTGTAATAATAATACTGTAAGTAAGTGGTTGCTTTATGTTCTTGAAATAAAGAAATGGTTTTCCCACACGACATTATATTTCACTACTTCCATTTTAGCAGAACTGTATTGAAATATTACGTACGTAAATAACTGCAACCGGCCAACAAGTGGTGACCCCGACGACTTAAAATAACCTTTTATTAAGCGTGATTTAATTGAAATAAAACAATTTACCTACTGTCTTTAATGGTAAAATGTAATTTTAATCTTGTCCAAAATCATCATCACTCATCTTCGTTTACAACTGGTGACCCAGATGACTTACTTCTGAGAACTCCATCCAAATGTTGCCTTCTACAACTTCACTAATAAAATTCCACTTATTGCCTTTTTCTAGTGTATTCCACTTTAAACTTTTTCCTAAAACACACTTCCCTCCGCACGACACCTTCCCACGTTTAGTTTATTCTGTAATGCAGCTCGGCACTTGCATTTTGTAGCATACTTTTGTGGGCTTTGGTTGGAACTTTACGTGTAATTTGTTTTATGTGATTGTCCATTGGCTACATTTTCGGATTCACATTAGCCCATGGCTGGTTCGGCTTACGGCCTGCAAGCCACAAAAGCGCACACCCTCCCCTCCCCCTCCCTCTCCAGCGAGCACCTGGCCAAAAGTATGCAACAAATAGCATATGTATAGAGTAGAGAATGGGTGGGACAACCAAAAGCACACACACCTTTTGTGTACGTGATGTCATTATGGCCAAAAGGTAAATTTCAACTGTCAGGGAGTCTAAACGACTCTTTCGAACGCTCCACCCGCGCTGCCCCCACACTTCTGGCCGCCACCAAATCGCAACTAAACCCCAAAACGCAAATGCACGTTTAATGTATTTGACATTTTGAAAGTCAAACCCCTAAAAAGCAGGTCGCTACATTTAAACATATGACAAGAGGGGCATCCACTTACACCCCTCTCTTACCCACCCACTCACTGCGCCTCTCACATTTGTCATTCGAGTTGACCCGATTTTTGTGGTCCGCCGTCTGTTTTTGCGCCTGTTTAGAGTTTAAATTGGAGAGCAGTGAGTGTGCGTCCCTACTCCCTCCCTCCTCCCTACTAGTTGTTGTTCTTGTTGCAAAATTTCGTAATTTGAATAATGCGTAATTACAAACTGCCCAGTGAGAGTCATTAGAATGCGAATGCGATCTGTGCAACGAAGCATGTATTTTTGTTGTTGTGTTTTTTTAAGGGTATGTCATCCTGGCTGGGGTAAGAATTAAGGGTTGTTACAAAATATCAGTTTTTTAATTTTACAGAAATTTTGTAATAACATGGTTATGCCGTCCACTGTCAATAGAATGCTTTTTATATCTTGTTGTTGTTGACGAAGAGCCGCTTTCAAACTGCATCCCATAGCTGATCCCAGTTTGTTCACCTGCACACTCAGAAAAAAATCCGTTCAAAATCTACCGAAATCAAGACCATTCGTTGACAAAAGTAGATTAATCCCGCTTTTTCGTGAACTGTTAACGGCGGTGTCATTTCATGAAAGCAATTTTAAGACCCCTTGTTCGATCTTCATTATCGTTTAGGTGTTGCGTTAATATCATTTTCGGCTCAACTTGGGAACATTTTGGGGTCATTTTACAAACTTTCGGCTTCTGTTAGAAACATGTTGGTCACGTTTTAAGACCACTCGGTGCTCTTTTTGGCAACATTTTGGGAACAATTTTGGAACATCTAGGTCTAATTTTGGGAACATCGCTGTCTCATTTTGATAACACATTGGGTTCAATTTTCGAACAATTTTGTGAACCTTTTGGTTATACATTGTGACTGATTTTAAGACATTTATTATATTCAAACTAGCAAGTTTGAGCCGGCTAGAGGTAATGTCATGTTTTCACATAACATTAATAGTCAAACACAACACCACAAAGGAGTCTGGTCAACTGAACAGGAGGTTAAAGAACCTTCCCGGTATATCATTAGAGCAGAAGCAGAGGGTTCCTCATGCCAGCATTGCTATAACTGCTTGGGAATTTCAAGGCAGCATAAGTACAAAACCAACACCAGAACACCAATCGTTCAGTGATTTCCGAACAACTGTTCGGTTTTCAAACGGACGCCTGTGTAGAGGCGCTTTTCCTGTCAATTCAAGTCCTAAGCCTAACAGCAGGAAATTCAAAGCATGCAACGCAAAATAGCTTTGTTCGTTTTAATTAAGATTATCTAAAACGCATAAATACATAAAATAAAAAGAAAGAATTTAGTTGCTGCTGATCAATGATATTAATATATTAATTGAACATTTTTCAAATACTAAAACTTTGTTAGTATTTTTTTTTTGGAGAATATCGAGTACATCTATTTGGAAAACTGCGATACAACTCTTCGATATTATTCGATTAAGTAAAATTAGCTTGTCAAGATGACCCAGCCCAAAAGGGCCAAAGCCGAGCCTCTCTCAATCTCTTGGCTTGTGCGCTTCTAATTTTAGCACGAGAGAAAGGGATCTACAGTTTTTCGCCGAATCCGAACGGCAGTTTGAGATGCTTTTCATGGCTAATTACTGCATTGCTGGCGCAAAGAGGTGTGGACGGGTGTAAAGTTTATTCAAAGAAAAAACTTTTCATTAGATGTTCCGAGGCGGGATCAACCCCCACGACCTCATGCACTGCCACCCGGCTATATCATTCGATTAAATAATCGATAATACACCCCTAGTGGCCCCCATATTTCCGGGCAAGGTAAGCTGGCCTAGCCAACCACAAGCCACGTTCTGTCCAAAAGAACACTCCGAACTAAGCAGACGTGCCAGTGAACCAAAGGTTTAACCTTAAACCCTCGCTCCCTAAAAACTATTCGACGAGCAGTCTTAATTTAAGTTCGTAAAAGCGAATTAGGAAATAAAGAGGAAAAACTCTCCTTTTCTTCTACTTGGCCAAAGAGAAATAACCTTTTTGGAAATATTTCCTGTTGGACTTAACCTACGCTCGGTAAGCTGCCAAATTAGCCCTTAAAATTAGAAATTCGCCTTTGAAATCCGTCCTAAGGCGACTCACCCTAAAATTTAGAAAAATAGTTTCTAAATATTATGGAAAGCTTTTCTTAACCAAAGGGCTACTTTTCTTAGAATTAGAATCTCTTTCTGAATCATAGAAAACTATTTTCTTAAAATAAGAAAATTTTTTTCTAATATAGAGACAAATTTTTTCTTAATAAGAGAAAGGTATTTTCTTAAAAGCAGAAAAATTGTTTAAGACCACCGGTTCAGGTCCACCACCGGGTCCAGGTCCACCACCGGTTCCAGGTCCCCCACCGGGTCCAAGTCCACCACCGGTCCAGGTCCACCTCAATGGCCACCTCCTGGTCCAACCGGTCAAGGTCCACCACCACCTGGTCCCAAGTCCACCACCGGTTCCACGGTCCAAGTCCACCACCGGTCCAGGGTCCACCACCCGGTCCAGTCCACCACCACCGGTCCAAGGTCCAAGTCCACCACCGGTTCAGGTCCAAGTCCACCACCGGTCCAGGTCCAAGTCCACCACCGGTCCAGCTCCAGGTCCGCTTCGCTTGAACAACACCCCAGCTGCTTTGATTAATTTTTATTAAATAAATAAAAATTTTCAGGGACTGACTGGGATTAGAACCCAAGACCTTTGTCGCGCGCAACGACGGCGGCCGCTTAGACGGTTAGGCTATTTCACAGCGTTGAAGTGGCACGTCTGAATGGGCTACTTATATTTTTGCACTGGAGCAAAAATTTCTGAAATCTAACGCCTTTTTTTCTAAAAGCAATGGCTACTATCGCCATATTTTTAAGAAAATTAGTTCCAGAAAATTTTCCTGTTTTTAAGAAATTACAGTAGTCTCTTTAAAGGCTACTATTTTCTAAAATTAAAGGTTAATTTTGCCCTATTTTTAAGAAAAAGACTTTAGAAAAATGCGCCCTAATTATCAGAAAAATCTGGCCTTTTCTTGTTTTTAGAAAAGTTTTTTCTAAAAAAAATTTTTTATGGCACATTTTTCTTAGTTTCAGAAAACTTTTTCTGTTTATTAAAAAATTTTTCTAAATACCAGGGCAAATTTTAAAAGGGGCGATTTTCTAAAATTCATGTTTTTTTTTGTAAATAATAAAAAATAAAATAAATAAACACCCCCACTTCTAAATAATTTTTTATTATCCCCCTCTAAAGAAAAAGAAAAAAAAAAGGGAACGCAAAAAAAAAAGAAAATGACTCCGTAACGCTAATCCAATCTTTATGAAGAGAAATTGTTTCTGGCGGCTGGTTTTAAACAACAAACAAAATTTGGTGGATTTTAGGGATGGACCGTCGCTAAGCTATTGCAAAGAAGCGGTATCAAAACAAACCAAGATCGCTGCACAACGTTATGTGCCAACGCCTATCTTTAACACAAGTTGCTGACTTAGCACAATGCAGCTGTTCTAGCAGAGTACAGTGATACCTCGCTAACGGAACTCATCCTGGTTCATGCCTCCCCTTTAAAGGAACTTAACCTTATATTATAATTTTAATATTTTCTATATTATTTCCACACCTCAATTTCAATAATATTAATTATATTTAAATGGCGAATTGTCATTTAACCTTTAATTTTCAGATACTCTTGCTCAATCTCACTTGCGCCTAGGTTAGATAAAGTTTCTCTAACGGTTAATTTTTAAATCATGTATAGTGTTCGAGCCAGAATCCTCCACAAGCCTGTAGTATAATCCCCTCCGGATTAATCCTTCAAAATCAGCTCTGCTTTGACTTGGCTCGACAGAATTTATATTTTTATTGTCCAATTAATGACAATCAGTTCGTTCGACCGCCAATATGCAAGTCCCGCTTTCCTAGAGAGCGCAGATTAACTCCAAAAAGTATCGATAGCACTATCGCAATCACTCGTTACATAGTATCGATAAATTCATTAATTAACATTTTAAAGGGTTGACCAGATGAACTGGTTCACAAACTAAATTAACAATTCAAATATTTCAAAGGTCAATTATGACCAGAACATATAGCTTAATTGGAGCTTCAGCATAGTTTCCTAATATTATCATTGGCCCTTAGGCGTGTCAGCCCTTTAGTAGTAATTAGGCCTAGCCTTAACAAAAATATTGAAGGCACCCATTAAATTTATAATAAAGTTTAATTAAAACCTTTTTATTCCGGAAATCATGAGGAGCTGCCATGGGATAAAGTGAACAACACTTAATTGTTCTAGGGATCACCAATGAACTCCGGTTCATAACTGCATTCGGTTATACTGGAAGGGTGGTGAACAAGTCCGCTACACAACACCCCATTGTGGCCTGAACACGTGATGTCCTTCTGAGTCCTTTTTTTCTTTCTCGTCTATTCTGCTTTCCTAATACCCCTTTTAACCCTTTCCAATATCCTATAAACTAAAGCAACCCGTGAATTTTTTTAAAATTTTATAATTATGCCCTAAGCAGCGAGCTGTAGTCTGCGGTATCAGCTTTTGGAACTCCCCCATTGCCGACGAAGATAGCCGGATCCAGCACGGGATAGGATGCAACGATTGGTTGTATGCTACACCTGATTATTGTAATTTAGTGTGACGAGAGCTGATGATTTGCCGTGAACGTCAGACTTGCTTTGTGAACAAAAATTCATGAACGAAATGGTTTAAGAAGGAGTCCACTTGGTCTGCATTTTTGATCGCAGTTTTTTTCTTAGTGCAGTTGGCTATAATACTGATATAAGGATAACTTTATCTCTTCTCTTCTCTTCTCTTTGAACCTGAAACTCCTTCCCCCATTTTTAACTATGGCTTCTAATTAAGCCCCGGACCATACTTCAATTGGATTCCAGTTTGCTGGTTGGCTCTCTTGCATTACCAAACACCAAACTTTCCCTTGAATACTTCACTTTACTGTGGTCGAATTTATTGTGTTGACAGTTTCCGTACCCGAGATACTTTTTCTTTTTGCCTGGGGCCAGGCTTTTTTGCGCATTCTCTAATTTAACATATTAACGCCGCAACGCGTTTGGCATATCTAAAAAAAAAGACAAAAGGGTTTTAACAATACGCCCACCTTGGTGTTGACGCCCTCTTTTTCCAAGTCGTTTGCCTCATCAAAGGCAAACAACAGAGAGGCATGAAAAAAAAAATGAAAATCAGTTGAAAGCTTTACGTTTTTACGCCATCAGCGGCATTAATTGGATTTCAATCTGCATTTGGCCGTGGCATGGTGGAGGGGGCGTTTGTTTTTAGGGTTATCGCGCATAATGAGAGAAGAAAATTTTTCAGAGACGCGGCAAATGTTTCAATTGGATACAAAAAACCGGTCTCTAGCAGTTGATATATAAGACGCCATTTTGTTTTTGTACGGGATACCCTTTAAATTATGAAAAGGGGTATGAGTACCTACTCTAAGCGGCAATTAGAAGATATCGAAAAATGGTAAAAATTATAGTTTGTTTTGGGTTGCCCACATTAAAGTCGAAATTTGATTACTTGCCGTTTCAATCAAGTCAACTTATGTTCAGACAAAATTGTTGTACAATTGAAGACTCAAGGAGTATCCCAAAGCCCATGCTTCCCCCAAATACTTGGTCTTATGCGTTTGACAGTTTCGCTTCGTTTGCGCATTAATTTCGCTAATTTTGACAGGTTTTTGTATAAGGGTTGGTGGGTATAATGTTTTTTTTTCCTTCTTCGATTTTAGCCTGGCACGGATTTCCCTGTAATTTATTTTTAATTTCATCTTAAGACCCTTCTCTCTAGCGGAATCGTTGTTTCTGAGCAGCGTAATTATGCGTCTAATGAGACAACAAAGCAAGGTCAGGCTTAGTCAAAAGGGTTTACGAAAAAATATCGTTAGGAAAAATTGTTTCCAATTTGCATAATTGCACTGATTTTTCTTTCAACGCCTTTGGCCTTTTTAATTGACAAGAATGGCTGATTAATTGCTTTCGACCACAAAGTGTCCAAGCTCAATTAGTTTAAGAAAGAAACCCTCTCCACGAAGGGTTCATTAGGCAGCAACTATCACAAATTTATTTACAGCCTGTGCATATGCGAGCGTTTTTTAATTGTCGCTGACATTTATGGTCTACGACTCGGTGTGGGCTTTTTCGACCAATTTACTTAATGGCCATAATATTGGTTTAGTCAAAGCAAACAGTAACAACAACAACCGAGCAGAACTCTGGATAATGACTTGGCCCATAAAAAAGCGGCGCCCATAAAAATAATGCATAAATAAAAGCAAATAAATGACAGCATGTAAAAAAAAATAGAAAAACTGGTAGCCGAAAGTACAAAAACTGGAGGGGGAGTAGTTACAATAAATGTTAAATTTGTGTGCCTTATTAATAGTCCTTTTGCATTTCAGAGTTTTTCTGTGGGCCTAATTAGGACTAAATGTTTGGGTATGGCTAACGAGGCAAATAACCATTGAGATTAATTAACGCATTGACAAACAATGAAATCAATAGGAAATAAAAGTGATTTGAAGCAAATGGGATTGAAAAAGGAGAGCAAATTTGTAGCACAATTTTTTGGTTTGGCTCTGAAATCATATTGGTAGGTATATTTTCTATTGAAAAATGGTGACCCCGAAGGACAAGTACATGTCTGAAGAAATCCTAGCAAACTAATTCTAATGTTAAGATAATTGTGGAATATAACTACTAAGGCCCGATTTCTCAAAGGTTCCAGTTGGTTAACTTCTTCTTTTTTGGCCATTTGATGGTAATAAAACTAATGCCACTAATGCCCGCCACTCGCCTCTGTCCCGAGCGACATCCCACCAGGAGGACACACCCAGCTCCGCAATATCTCCCTGCACCTGGTCGCGCCATCTTCGCTTCGGTCGACCCGGCCCGGGTTTGCCTCCTAACTCGTTCGCATGCCGACTGTACACCCGTTTTGCTGGAGCGTTATCATCCATACGGGTAACATGTCCTATCCAGCGCAGCTAACAAGACTTCATTATGGTCCGGCGGGTCTATCTCTATGTTATCGATTGGTGTTGTCGCTACTTCCCCAGAGGCGGCATTGTGTTCGCCATCACCTCCCAGCAGGTTAGAGAAATAGTTTCTCCATTTGACTAGTGCCGCTTGCGGATTTTTGACCAGATTTCCGTGCTCGTCCTTGAATAGAGTGACTCTGGGCTTAAAACCTTCGGATAGTCGCCTAATCTTTTGGTAGAATTTTCGAGTCTCACTCCTTCCGAACAGCACTTCGACTTCCTACCTCATGCGCCTTTCCTGCTCATTTTTCTTCCTTCTGAAAAGGCGCTTCCCCTCTCTCCTTTTCTCCCGGTATCGCTCCTTAACAGCCCGCGTTGCTCCAGACTGCAGAGTTCTCCAGTACGCAAAGTCTTTCTCTGCAGTGGCGTGGCGGCACTCATCATCGTACCATGACTGTTTTCGGGAGTTTTCGGCAAATCCGAGAATCTCCTTGGCTGCCGTACTCATTGAGTGTAGCAGTTCGTTAACCACAATATTCTATAAAAGGGGTGATATTAATCCGCCCTGAGGCGTGCCACTGTGTGCCTCTTTCGTTATACTTGTGGTACCCCACTCGGCTTGTATGCAGAAAACTGCAGCTCAGCAGGTTGTATATCCACGAGTCCAGTGCCTTGTGTAAGGATATTTAATTAAATTAAATTGAACTTGAATTAAAATGTGCCTTTAAGTCAGCGAAGGGCATGGCCTTGCTCCCATTGTTCTCGAGTGTTATTTAATGGCAACTGGACGCATTAAAAATTGCCTCGCCGTGGCGGTGAGAAGCAAGCACACAGAATGACAAGCGCATTTGCTTCGCTTCGAAGCAAAAACAACAACAAATCTATTGCAAATCGAGGCACGGCGCCAGCTGTGTGCTCGGCAGCGACGACTGCTCAAACAAATACATGGTAGTGTATGTATGGTCTGGCTTATCGACTCGAGCTTCGCTAAAAAGGGTTGTTCTGATCCCAAAATCAAATGTCGTGCCCACCGCTGCTTTAAATACTCACATATTTTCATTTTGACATGCGTTCCTTATGCTTTAATTTCATGCGTTTGATCATTGCAACATTATTAAACAAGAAAGAGAGTCGGTCAAGCCCGACTATAACATACTTTGTACCTGTGAAGTGCTGCCCATCACCGTTGATACCGGTGCTGCCCATAATTGTTTGTTTTAATTATAACTCGACAACCGTTCATCCGATCTTTACCATTCCTTTGGCGGATCGATAAATAATCCTGAATAATAAATATGTCCACAAAGAGCGAACCTTCTATCTATAAGACTGTGGGAGATATGATGTTTTTTCCAATTTGCGGGGACGGGCGGGGGCGTGGCAAAAATTGAAAATAAACTTGATCTGCTTGCAAGTATAAGAATCATATGTTTTTGAGATCTGTTTGTTCATACGGAAAGACGGACAGACAGACAGACAGACAAACGAACGGACAGACGGACATGGCTAGATCGACTCGGCTGTTGAAGCTGATCAAGAATATATATACTTTTTAGGGTCGGAGGTGCTTCCTTCTGCCTGTTACATACTTTTGCACAAACTTCATATACTCTTTGTACCTCTGGTACAGAGTATACAAATTGAATAAAAAATGGTTTTACGAAGGTAGCAAAATTTACCCGTACTTTATGTTTTATGAATAACAGTATCAAACGCTATGCTGTAATCTAATAATGTTAAGTAAACAATTTTGCAATCATCTGCTTACGAATGTCATCAACTCTTATGACACGATCAAGACCCTTTTCAGACTTAACATTAATAACTATCTTATTAATTCACGTTAACTGAATATTTCATTCCCAAATACCCAAATACATTCGTGCATTTGAATAGCGGAGTGTGAAAATGTTTATGGATTTTATACCCCTCTTTGTTTTAAATATCAAAGCTCTTGTCGCTCCATCAAATGTTTAATAATTTTTTCCTCTCTTACTCTGCAGACTTTTAAAGTTTGCCAAATAATTGTATACCATTTTTTAAACAAATCCATTTTACAAAAAATTTTAAGCGTAAACGAAACGATTCGTTTCCACACTGAAAACCCAACTCTAGATCTTAAGATCTTATCAATTCCAAATTGCTTCATGAAAAGTAAAAGTATATCTATTAATTTATTCAGCGACATGAAAGAAACCTCTTCGAAATTCTATTACCGCTTTTACTCCACTCTTTATCTATGCTTCCTTCTACCAATTACAAAATCCCCACCTGATAATATTTGTTTAGGACCGCACACAATAAAAACTACTCAATTAACTTTGACCACGCTATCCTAATTACCAAGTCCGTTATGCATAGACCTACAAGCCAACCACCTCCACATCCTGTGAGTCCCCCACCCCTCCCTTTCACGCTCTTTACATGCACCGAAAATGTTTTGTTGATTTAGTCAGCGCTCATAATACAAATTTATGTGTGTGCTTAATAAATAAACATTTTGTACGCTATATAAACTCAAATATGCCAGGAATAACAACAGCAACAAAAAACCCAGAAAAAAATTATCCTCTCCAACAATTTGGTATAAAATTTTCCACTTGGCAACAAAAATATTGGGTAACAATAATAAAAACAACTACCACGGAAATAGAATCAACAATTAGCATAGAATGTTTACATTGTATGGCAGAACTTAACTTAATTATGTACAAAATGCATTAGCGTATGCGTTGGAAAATTAAGTTGAAAGAGTTCCAGTTTAGTTATTGTTAATAAAATATGCATTTACAAAATATTTTAAAGAAAACTGACAAAGAGTGTTTTATTTAACAAGGAAGTTCTCAAAAAAGGACTGTATAGTTCAGGTTCTCAACTTTCCAGAGGAATATGATGGCTAGCTCAATACAAATGAGTTCCTTTATTAACAGCAAGCGATCTTCAGATGACTGCAGGCTATTAAGAAACCAAGTAAAAAAGTCGGTCTAGCCCGACAAGAGTATACTTTGTACCAACAAAAGTGTAAGCTCGGTTTGAACTGCGCTGCCGTGGCATACCCTTATTCGTCGCTTTAGCAGGAACATGAAAATGAACCTGTAAAATAATATTTATTTATTATTAAAGCCGAGTATCCAGCAACCCCAAAATCAAAAAATTCCTGCCAAAGTTCATATGAAAAAAATTGTGCCAGGAATTTTCTGTTTACGATTTCGTTTGTTTAGTATCCAGCAACTTGACCAAAATCCACACATTGTATAGATAGCGGCGTATCGATAGCGGCGTTTCTAAGGCGTGTGTGGAACCCAAAACAGCTATTGCACAGCTCAGGAATATATTGTTGACAATTATTTTGGATGTGATGAGCAAACTAACAAAGCAACGCAAGATAATGTTTATACAGTACAAGATTTAATTTAATTAAATTAATAATAGCGGTTTCTCTTTTGTAATAGTTTCATTCTCCCTTGTTGCTACACATGCAGCAGATTCATTTTGCCAAGGTTCTGACCCGGCTGCTGAGCTCATGTTCTTATCTTGTATTCAAATATAGCAGACTTTATTTAATTGGCTACCAACCATTGAGTCTTATTTCTTCTCGGGCTACACTGCTCAGCCATTGGCCCAATAATTTAGAACGAATTGTGAGACCAATGTGGCTGCTGTCGAGGTGTGATGTCGTCACACCCGACCGCTCAATCAATAATAAACCACTAGACTCGTCGTACTGAAATTAAGTCTACAATGGTAGACCAATGGTAGTCAAAATAAATAGCAAATTCCTGGCAAGAATTTTCCGCAGTGCTGGATACAGGCCTTAAGAGTCGACAAAAAAGGCTGTCTAAAAATTTTAAGTAACGTTATAAAAAGACTTATCAACTAAGAAAGCCTTGCAAAGAAAGTCTACCACAATTACAATATGTACTAGTAACGACTCCGACTCCGACTGAGTACTTGCCCTGCAGTAAGCTGCACTAGTACATGGGTGCTGAGTTTAGTACTTACTGGTAACCAGAAGTACTTACAGCCCTACCCACCCGCAATGCATTTCAGTACATACTTTTTAGCTGGTCATGACCTAGAAGGTAAACAATCGCCACCTCTTCGCTTTACATGTTCATAAGTAGTGAAGTAAGTACCGAAAACTGTAAGCTGTAACTGAAAAACTGTAAACTCCGTTCAGTTTGTTACGGACGCTGCTTTACCAAAAGGGCACTCATGTCGGTACCCGAACTGCTATCGCAACCTCCCGAACTGCAGGGTGGTTATTACAACACTCAAACTATTTAAGAACAAACCAATTGTCAAAATAGTGTAGCCTCGGCCTCAAATAATTAGAGGTCAACTTGGTAATTGTCTAACATATACTAAGACAAATACTAAAAAAAAGGTTACTTGTGAAACAAAATTTTTGTCAAATATGCCAAATAATCGGCCACAACGGCCTGTAAAGCAATTTTACAGAAGTAGTTTATGTACTAAGTACAGAGGACTTGGCTTTCTGGGGCACTACTTAAAAATACGCAAAAAGCTGTCCTAAAATATAATACTTAATCACTTAAAAAACCGCTATTCAACCCATTTTTACAAGGCAAAATGTTTTCCGAGTTGTCGGGACGTGACAACCAGTTTTGCCATTTTAGCCATTAAGTTGCTTTATCTAGCAATTTTGAGAGTGGAAATCCAATTAATTTTTTAAAAGTGATATTTGCTGATCAAAAAGATCCTACTGACTCACAGCTATTTTAGGATGTTTGTTCGGAAAATATAAATTGTACATCTTTTTTAATTTATTTATGGATCCTGGACCAACCACCAGGAATTTGGTTAATTGCCGTCCAAAGATTATAGTTCCCTCTATGCATCTAAATATTCAAGTGCATCATTCAGTTCAATATGGTTTTTTAATCAATTTTTGAAAAGTGTCATTTTATACACTTTTAACATCTTTGACCATTGATTTCTCAAAAACGTGACGTGCTAGAGAAATTCTGAAAACTGTCTTGTGTTCAGCTTGATAAACTCCATCGAACGGTATCAATTTTATTCCCCGGCCCGCATGGACCCAATATTTGTTGAACTGTGTTATTGAACTAAGTATGGGGTCAAAAAGGTTTGCAAGATTTATAAAAAGATTGAAAAACAACGAACCCAGGTGGCTACCTTAAGGTACCCTAGAGGTTACAAACACAGGCTTTGAAGTATATTAAGAACGTAGCTGAACTTTTTAAGTTCTATCTTTCAAATAGGACGAGATCCAAAGCAGAAAAGGGATGGGAAATCCTAGTCGATCGAGCTTAAAGAGGAGAAGATCATGGTTCACCGAGTCAAAGGCTTTACTGAAGTCGATGTAAATGAGTTTCAGTTTGCTTTTTTATAAGGAATCCATCATTAACCAAAGTAGTAAATTCAAGCAAATTGGTTGTGGTTGACCGACGCTTCATAAATCCGTGCTGAAAATGTGATAAAATCGATTTACAATAATGCTGTAAGCTGGAGGTTACAATCTCTTCAAATAATTTAGGAATAGCGGATAGCTTAGCAATGCCTTTGTAATTGAAAATATCAGATTTTCCACCCTTTTTATGGAGAGAAATAATATAAGACTCTTTCCAAAGAGTTGAAAATACTGAAGAATCAAGTGATAGATTGAAAGAATCAAGTGATGACATAATCTCATCTAAATCAAAGACTATCAGAGATAGCAATATGAAAATTTGAAATTAAATATGACACAATATTATATGCCGAAATCTTTCATTTTTGTAGCATGCTTCAATTGGACACTCTCAATAATTTGGTAGAACAAAAGCTTAAAAATGTTGGCAGAGCAAATATTAAGAAACTGGCCAAAAAATATTTTTCTTACGTCTCCTGTATGATTAATCGATGACCCGATAGAAAAGCATGGCGTTCGGGCATTTTATTTTGCTAAAAAATAGGAAAATTTTATTTTCTCCAAAACTGACGATTTTCATGAATTATGCATCAAAATGATTGTTAATTTATTGCCAATGATTGACACTACCGTGCAAAACGTGCCATTGTCTCAGAGCTAAGATATAAAGTTAGCGTCGAATTTGCATTTGGCCAGTGTGACCTTTGCTGAAAATATGAAGACGAGCCCCAACCATGAGAAAATTAAAAAATAAAAAAATGTATTATTATTATTGTTCCACACTCCACCGTTCCAAATCGACGCTAAAACGTCGACGCTATTTTGACCCACATCCCCCTGTAAGACAAGTCGATAGGAAATGTATCGATAGCTTATCGGTGTGCCCAAGTCTGCGTAAAGTTGACAGCGGATCTGTCAAGAGTTCTCTTCTTTTTCTGCCTTGACTTCATGGAAGCGTACTCGCAGATAATCTGTGTGTAAAAGTCGCATCCTTAACGATCACATTGTTTGGTGCTAAGAATAGAAAGGAGTATTTCCATTATGTAACCGGCCACTTTCTACAACGGCTAACTTCCGATGCAGAGCCAGGTAAATATTAGGAAAATGAGAGCAAGTGACTTATTGAACAACTACACCCATAGGCACAAATGGCGTTCTTTGGCCATTGGCCTTCCTCCTTATTTTTCTGCAAGCAGCTTGCAGCAGAGAGGCGCTGCTGTTGCCGTCACAGGGTAGTTGACTGAAAGGCAGTGAAGAGCTAAAGTCCAGCCACAAACGCTACTAAAGTGAAGCTCTACGGACGTCAACAGAACTCTGCAGTACCTGGAGGCTAAGCCTGCTTGCGAAATTATATGTGCGCAGGCGGGACGACACCTCCAGACGAGAACCTTGTGGCAGTTTGAGACTTAGTACCAGGGAGAAGATGGATCAGTTGGCGAACAGAGAACTCCAGTTGGCTTGAAGAGAGTGGTGCTGACGACTGGGCGTGAAGAATTACACTGAGTGAACACCGTTGATTTGACCTAACCTCAAACAAACCAAGCTTAGTTATAAACGTAGCTCCAATGCAGGCAGCTCACTAGAGTGTTAGCCATACATGTGATAATTGGTTTTTTTTTGGTTTTGATTGATTTTTCTTGTAGTTGATTGGATCAGTGCTTTAAAAGAAATGTACTAATTTAACTTCCCTCGCAGAAAACTCGTCAGATTACAGTCCATTGCCCAAGAGTATCTTTACCTAAATTTGTACAGCAAATCGTCACCGTAATCAGTTCCACATCATCGAGGAGAGCTCTCATTGTTCATCTGTGTGGGTAAGTGCGCCTTCAGCGCTTGAAATGAAGTGACTTGGATATATTGAATAATGACCTTTTTAATGCGATCTGAGTAAGCATACACGGATACATGTTGACAACAAGCGATTGAACTTGATCCAGCTATAACTCTTATAGTGTTCGTATGATGGCCGTTTAGAAAACAGCTGGTCTAGCTATGCGCTTTTTGCTTGTATGTATCGGAAGTGTTATATCCTGTAATGGAATGACAAACAAAATACAATTCGACCAACAAAAATTAAAGCCCAAACGAAATGAAATATGAAGTAAAAATCAATCAAACCCAACTTGGTCCAGTCAAGTTAGACAAAAAAGGACATATTCATGCATTAAGTCGAAATCGGGCATCTATATAGTTTAGGCTGTCATAAGAAAAGTAGCGTCAGAAAAGTAGTCTTATAGCGTTTTTTAAAATTCATGGCGAATTTTTTTCTGAGTGTAGACAAAAATTTTCAAAGACCAAGTTATAGATAATTACTTTAACTTTCTTTTTTTTCTCAAAAATTTTCTGTGCGGGAATAGTTGTAAAGCTATTTATGATCAAAAATGCAAATTTCCCATTTTTCTTGTTTCCTGTGAGACCTAAGCTGAATTGTCTCATAATATCATCAAAAGAGCACAAAATTTGCAAAAACTTTCACATTTAAAAAAAACACATATACAAAACTATGGCTTCACAAACTTTGAATCGACCCGTGTTTTGCCTGAAACTGTTCGACATAATCAACCATTTTTTCAAAAACCCGTGATTCTGATAGAAGGGACTTTAGTGAGCATAACGTCATACCCAGTTCTTTAACTGAACCATAGGTTCGCGTTCTATGGGTACTGTTGTACTAGCATCACACAGCGACAACAACTTGAACTCAATTGTTAATGGTTTAAGATAAAAATCTACAAAATTCATGAAATACATACGGTCAGGGTCATTGGAAAGGCAACATCAAAAATTACTTTTATCTTTTGTCTAATAGCAATAGTTTTTGAGATATGGACCAATTCGCGTTTTGCAATATAGCGGCCGTTCCCAATGCCACAAAGTCTTTTAGACAGTCCCCTACCACATATCAAAAATCTGGCTGGTCTATATTACATGCATCGAAAAATTCTAACTTGACTGGACTAACTGAAATAAAAGTAAATTGAATGGAATTTAAATAAGATGCAATGATATTTGCCCAAAACTTAAAAGTTGACCTTAAGTAAATATTGAAAATCTCTAAGAATGAATTCCTTTCAACATTATACTGAACCAGCTGAGTACCCGGCGTCGCCCGGGCTCTTATGATTCTTAGGTGAGCGATTATATTCAATCTAGTGCAGGCTGCATGTCGGTATAAACATTTTGGACCGTTCGATCTTTTTCTCTATATAAACGTCTTCATGATAATCTAAAATCAAGAATATTTTGCAAATTTCGTGACTTCTTGACCGTTTGGTTAATACTTTCTATTTACCCGTCTACAATTGCCGTCTATCAAATCTTCACAATAATCCAGGCTCAAATCGAAAATTTGCAAATTTCGCAATATTTTGGACCGTGTAATCTACAGCTTCCATTTACCAACGCCGGCATTGTAATATAAGCACTAAGCGCTTTCATAAATACTCATAAGGTTATTTTGCAAATTTCGCGATTTTTGCGGGCAAGCGTTGCCCAAAGTTTTATGGCAATCGGATGAACGGTAATTTTTTTGAAATTTCGCGGTTTTATGACCATTTCCGGCTCATTTCTTCATTTCTTTGCGGGCAAGCGAACAACCATTCCTCAAAGCTTCATCAAAATCGAATATTTTGCAAATTTCGCGGTTCTTGGGCCATTTTCCGCCCATATCTTCTATTTGGAAACCTTTCCGGGCAAGCGTCGAACCACTATCCAAAAATTTACCCAAACCGCAAAATTTTTAATTTTCGCGGTTTTTGGACAATTTTCTGCAAATAGACGACCTACTACTAAAACACAAAAATTTATCATTTTTTTTTTATTTTTCAACATAGGATCCTTTTAGGTCGATACACTTTTCCCAGCGATGTTCAATAGCTTCGATACCTTTTTATAATAAGAACTGTGAAGCTCTTTAAAATAGGCATTAACCTCGGACTCCATCTCTTCATTGTTGCCAAATCTTTTTCCTCCGAGACATTTTTTCAAGTTTGAAATAAGAGGGATCTAAGTGTGGCGAATAAGGGGGCGTGAGGTAGCAATTCAAATTTTAATTCATTAATTTTAGCCATTGCAACGGTAGAGGTGTGAACCGGCGTTTTTGTCAGCAAACGCGGCACCCATCTTGCGCATAACTTTTTCATGTCCAATTTTTCGCTCAATATGCGATGTACAGCACTTTTTGAAATGCCTACACATTCTGCTAACTCACGAACTTTCAATCGCCGGTCACTCAATACACATTTTTTAATTTTGGCCACCATTTCTGAAGTGGTCACCTCATTTGGACGCCCATTAAGATGTTCATCTTCGCAGCTCAAACGTCCTCGCTTAAACTCAGCCACCCAATATTTTATTGTTGTGAACGAGGGAGCAGAATTACGTAAGGTAGAATCAAGCTCCTTTTTAATATTGGTTGGACTAAGACCTTTTATATGAAAGTATTGTATCACATAACGATGACCAATTTTGTCCATATTTGCAAATCAATAACAAGCGTTCTCTATTAAAATCGACCAAAAAAAAACTGTACAAGGTAAAGGCACCAAACTTCAAACTTAAGCTTTTAATAGTCGGTACTTCCCCTTTTTAATATTTTTTGTGAACATTTTCCAACACTACTGTGCTAGGTTGGCCATTTCAGGGACGACCCTCGTATATTACTGTCGGGCTGGACCAACTTTCTTACTTGTTGAATATGGTTTTTGCTAATTCAAGCTTATAATATAAAAAGTTAATGGATTTTACAAAAAAAAAATTTGCTTAAACTTTTTATCATATTCAAATATTTGTTCGTAGTTTGGTCTTTCACTTGCTCTTAAATAGTTATCTTGCAGCGGCCGTGGCTTTTTGGCCTTCCACTACACCCACTCTAAGTTAGCCACGTTTTCATGTTGTGTGTGAGTGTTCCCAATTAGATTTTATTGTTTCGGTGCAATTGCAGTTTGTGTTTTTTGAGATTGGTGGTGTTGTTGTTGCTGTAATTTGTGAAGCATACACAAATGTCGCTTAATGATTCGTGTTGTCTAAAGAGAAATATGCGAGTGCAAAAAGCCGCCTGTCAAAGACACTGCCATTTTTGACACTTTAAGACTTTTTTAAATCCTTCGTTAACCTTGACAAAATCTGATTAAGATTTTAACCGCTGGGCAGGACTACACAAACACACACAATACCCGGTTCAATAATAATTAGTTTGAGATTTAATTTTAATTACTTTGAGTTGTGCCAAGGCATCTTGTGTGTTGGTGTCTTATCGCCTGCGGCGGAGACCGCCTGGCCAAGGACTCAGTAATTAATATTAAGGAAAACCAAGGAAATAGATACGTGCCGTATGGCTATAGATAGATAGATTCTTGTGTGTGTGTGTGCCTGAGCTGTTTATTTACTTATGACCAAGGCTAAGCGATGAAAGCAGGGGTTTTTTGGTTTCATTAAATTTCGTATAAACAAAAAAGATGCCCACAGCCCAGAGGCTATTTTCGGATCTGGACTTGAGTTGTGTGGAAAAGTGATTGACAGAATTAGTTATAGGAAAAGTAAAAGGACACGCTTGTTTTAGAAGTGAAATGAAATGAAGTGAGGATATAGTTAATTTTTTGCGGTTTTTATGTGTCTAAGATGAATTAAAGAGTTCAACATTAATTGAAAGCTGAAAACCGAATTTTAAATCTCCTTTCATTTATGAATTAACTGACAACTGTTGTGTAGAATTTGGTGTTTATGGGCGTTAGCTTAAATCGCTGAAAAATTTAAATTTTTTTTATCAAGGTTTTCACATTTGATATATTTGAAATTGTGTATATGTTTTTTAGCGACCTATTTTGATTTTATGTTACAGTGCTTGTTAGCAGTCTCAAGGTCAAAGATTGATTATATTTCAATAATCAAAGAAATCAAGATGGATTTTGTACATGTTGGGCAGATTTGAATACTCAGACAGCTGTTTTGATGAATTCCCATCCATCTCATGAGTGATACCAACAGGCGTTTGCTGATACCAATTTCTTTAAGCTAGATGGCGAATAAAAACTTGAGAATTCTATGAACGTAATATCCAATTGATTTTATTTTTAGCTTTTCATTTTAGCCCAGCCGAATGGTATGCAATTGCGCTTAAATGTTAAGTTTTTTCTGTACATCGTGCAGAGTATATAAACACAACATTGCCAACAAATTTTCTTGTAAGCATTTTTAAAAGGGTTTGCTCTCTTTTTTTATAAATACCAAGGTATTTATTGTTTGTTTAATAGAGAATCCGCTTAGGTTATTCTAACAAACAATCCAGCGAGACATTTACAAGTTGATTATAAATTTCAATAATCAACGAAATTAGAAAGGATTTTGTACAAATTGGGCTACTTTGGATACTCAGACGGCTGTTTCGATGAATTCCCATCCACATCATCAGTTTGTTTCAAGCGCTGATACCAACAAGCCGTATATTTAAAATATATTTATAGACGTACTCAAATAGTTTAAGAGCTACAATTTGATGTCTCTTTAAATAAAATTTCAGCCCCTAATATAACTGTGGGATATTAATCACATTTCATCATAACTGAGTTAACTATCAATAAGAAAAGTCCCCCATATAGTTTTTTTTCCATTTGCCATCCATCTTTCCATTTGCCAGCTTCCTCAAATGCTTTGACCATTTCATTATCCCAAAGAGAAAACTTTTCCAACCCATCCTCCATTCTTTCACATCTTCAACCAGTCTCATCATTTACAACAGCTGCCCATTTTTTCATTATGTTGAATGTAGTTTCTCGTATTTGTACTTATAATGAGTCCAAGCGGCGAAACTCTGTTACATCATCAACAATATTTCACTTGGTTTAATTTTTGGCCTTCGACAACAACAACAATTTGTTGCAATTTGCACAACATACACAACAATTTTTGATGAATTATTATGCGTTACATAATTTTCGCCAGCTCATGACACTCAGGCACAGACGACGACGACGAAGACGACCTCCTCGCCGTTTTGGGTCATCAAAAAAGTTTCGTTTCCTTCGCTTTATTTATGCATGCCTAATTTATGAAAATTTGATGTACTTGTAAGCTATTTCGGCGGGATACTTTTATATTTGTTTGCCCAAATAACCGCAACACATGCTCAGCAGAGATCTCACACAGCTTTTCCCTCCTTTCCCGTTCTTTTTTTCACGCTCTGACCGCGCTTCAAAAACTTGCGCCTAAATAAATTACTTGTAAAACTTTTCAAATACTCGTAATTCTACATGATGTTGTTGAGGTCGTCAACGCAGCGGCAGCAATGAACGTTCGGTGCAGGCCAACCAACCCCCCTTTATCGTCAAAGTTTACTAAACCAACATAAATACCATTTACTGCAGAAAGTTGGCAACAACCGAACCAACAACAGCAACCAGACATACGCACAGGAGGCAAACTTTCAAAAATAAAAATGAGTAGAGATTCCGGTGAATTGGGGAACATCCGACAACTTTGATGCTCTCTTGTTTGGAATTTGGGGGAATTTTAAAAATGTATTGAACAGATCCTTGAACCAGTACAGAAAACGAAATGCTTACAAGTATTTAGACATTCAACAAATTTACTATACCCTTAAGCATTTAAGGAATATTCCTCTGATAAACTTGTGCAGTTAGATGTTGAAAAAAATTGGAAGGTTATTGGAGTTGTTTGTGAATCAACCCGAATCGTATGTCGGTTCCGGTGCCGAAACTTATGTTTTCTTTACTTATTTTGAAATCGTTTTAAGCTCAGAAAAACTTTGATTGATACCACTAAACTGCTTTTTAAAAATATTGAACTATTTGTATTGCGATTCCAAAATTAATACATATATCAATCGACTTCGCCTCCACTTTCTTATCAGCATGTTTTGGGGTTAACATGGTATTCTAATGAGGGTCTAAGGAAATTCCTTATCGAATGAACTATTTTCAAACAGAATAGTTTCTCGTTTTTCTATTTCTCTAACCGAGAATCTATTTTAAGCTTACAATTTAGCCAAATTCCCTAAATACTAACCGAATCTGCAAAGGTACAAGGTTTCTTTTTGGTTCCAGAAATATCGGTTCTCGGATACTGGTACAGAAAATTCCAAATACCGCTATCGGTAACTGTTCGGATTTTGAGTTTAAGTCCGATCAGTCAAACATAAAATGACCTCGAGCAGGCTAAAAATCGCTAGTTGATGCATTTAGTTTTTACGTTTAACTTCCATTGTCGTCACATTTGCCTCGGTGTTCTGAATAGATTTATAGACTTACTATTTTGGTCTCTCTTACAGTAAGATAAAGCTTGAGTTGTGAATTCTCAAACTTAACTCCATTGACAGATGTTACAAAATGCAACTACAAGGGCTAAGTGACTCCTGAAATAGATTTGCACAGATAAACGTTCTATCAGTCACCACCACTTTAAAAAAAAGTCCTGTAATAGTTCACTGTAAAGCTTCTGTTAACAAAGGTGCTACAATGTTGTATGCGGACAATGCGATATCTTCTATGGGAAAGTTTATAACTAGGCAGTTTACCACAGCGTCAACTGAGCAATGCTGTTTCCAGGGAAACTTTAATGATGTCTAAAATGAAAGTCTAATTTTATTTTTCTAGTTTTACCCAAGTTTTTGTAAGGATTCTAATCTTATAGATAGCTGCTATGTGTCAGATAAATTACCAATTTTCTCTGTTATTTGTTAATTTATGTGACAGATAGCTCTACGTAGAAGATGTGAAATCGGCCCAAGTCAATAAGCTATGTGTTTTATGTGACAGATAGCTCTATGTAGAAGATGAGAAATCGGCCCTAATAGGCTATTCACACTGCGCACATCTTTCATCCAACATCTCCCATCCTGAGTTTAAATGTTTAATAACTATTTGCTATGCCAACTTTTTAAGATTTTTGTTTTGTCAAATTGTTAATTAGATCAGTGTCTTATAAAAATTTGCTACAAACCAAAAAAATTTTGACAGGTCAAATTTTTATGACTCATGATTTCGGATGAAAGATGTTAGATGTGATCAGTGTGAATAGGCTTTTAATCCAATCAAATAAAAATGGATTTTTTTAATTAGACACTGAATTCTTTCTTATCTCTTTTAATATTTACAAAGTGTACACTGAAAAACAAAATCTTAAACCAAGATTATATTCGCGAAACCGTGTGAAAACGGTGTAAAAACAAAGTCGGGAAATCGCAACCCACGTTTAAATTCTCAGTTCTCGAAAGAGAAATGGCAAAAAAAATATATTTCAGCATTTTTTTAAGTTGGGGAAGGGGGGGTGAAGTTTTATTAGTGTTTAAACGATAGTTTTTTTATCTGTTGGTTGATTGTTGGTCTTACTGGACTTTTTTCATACTTAAAAACTTATAACCATTTGTATTATAAATAGTATTACTATAAAGACAGGATGATAGGCAGTCTGGGACTTGAATTCAGGACCTCGGAGGACTGAACACTCAGCATGGCAGCTTCAATCGCTTCCGCATCGACCTCTCAAGTCTTTGTAGATAATGTCGTGTAATATTTTCCACTTGGCTCAAATGAGGACTTTTGACTCTCAAGCGCAATAAAATAATCTGATTTCTGCAAAAACAATCCCCTCAAGTATAGCCCATTCAATTTTAATTGGATTGAGGTCAGGTGAACAAGCTGGCCAGTCCATTACATCAACTGAGCATGACTTTAAGCATGCTTTTGTTTTCCGCTTGTATGGATACGGTCATTGTGATGCATAAAAATGAATGACCTTTCCCTGTTAAATTGCACTAAGGGGGAAACCGAACGTTCGAACACAAGCACATAACAAAACGCAGTTCTAGAGTGCCACATCTTGCAAATAAATATTTAATATTTGGATTGACACATCCCAAAGGGCCAAGGCTGAGCTACTTTCAATCTCTTGGCTTGTAAAATGTAAAATGGCTTTACACAGCCCCAGATGGACAAAGCCGAGCTTCTCTCAATGTCTTGGCTTGTGCGCTTCTAATTTTCGCACAAGAGAAAGGGACCTACAGTTAAACGCTGAATCCGAACTGCAGTTTGAGATCCTTTTGCATGGCTAATTTCTACAAATCTGGCGCCAACAGCAGACAGGGATGACCGGAATTCAAAGAAAAACTCCCCGAGGCGGGATCGAACCCACGACCCTACAGCGGTCCATCCTGGCCACCCGGCCTCTTGGCTTGTGTGCTTCTAATTTTCGCACAAGAGAAAGGGACCTATATTTTAACGTCGAATCTGAACGGCAGTTTGAGAAGTTACTTTAAAGCAGGCGCCAACAACTAGTGAAGTTACAGGGTATGTAATTTTTTCAAAAGAAGAAACTTTTCCTTCGATGTCACGAAGCGGGATCGAAGACTCGACCCTTACACTAGCCGCTGAGCCTGATTAAAAAAAATAAGGAGGTCGTCTCATTCCAATAGCTTCGCATTCCGATTAGTAAGTCTTGGTTTACGCCCAGAAATGCAATTTATTAAATTTGATGGATTATTCTAGAAATTGGTGATATACCTAAGATCACTTAAGCCAGTTTCTTTGAATGAATTAGTCTTGCCTTTTTCCTGATCCGTTAAACGTTTTGCACGTCTCATTGTAAGTACTCTGTACCAGAGGTACTTAGAGTACATTAAGTTTGTGCAAAAATATGTAATAGCCAGAAGGAAAAATCTCCGACCCCATAAAGTATATATATTCTTGATCAGCATCAACAGCCGAGTCGATATAGACATGTCCATCTGTCCGTCCGTCTGTCTGTCCGTATGAACGCAGAGATCTCTATGACAACAACTTCTTATACTTGCATGCAGATCAAGTTTATTTTCAATTTTGGCCACGCCCCCTCCCGCACCCACAATTTGGAAAAAGCGTCATATCTCTCTGTTTTATAGATAGAAAGCTCGTCCCTTCTGGACATATTTAGTAGTCAGAATTATTTATTGATCCGCCAAAGGAAGGGTAAAGATCGGTTGAACGATAGTCGAGTTATAAGGAAAACAAACAGTTATGGGCTATAAGAGGCGAGTTGGAAGTTAGACCTTGAGTGTAAAGCTGTAGTGTAGGAGCTTTTGTTCATGTCCATACAAAGTGATAAGAAATGTAGCTTTGGTTTATGTCCTTGCTAAGTGATAAGTGAAATTGCTTTTATTTATATGAATGAATCAGTTCAGTGGGACATGGCAATCGAACTACTACAGGGCAGCACCGGTCGCAACGGTGATGGGCAGCACTTCACAGGTGCAGAGTATACTATAGTCGGGCTTGACCGACTTTCTTTCTTGTTTTATTGTTAAATTACTTCAATTTCACTAAAATTTTTAATAATTTGGATTTCCCGGCAATTACTGCTGATGCCTTTTACTTAAAACGCACTTCAGAAAATGTGTCGCATATAAGCTTTTTTACTAAAAATAACGGTGCCCTTCCACCAGTGCATAAAAATTGATTGCAGCTGAGTCCAATCACTTTTAATTCTTTATCCTTCCATTCTTTACTTTGCCCCTTTCCACTGGCATCATTTCTATCATTTTCAATTCTGGAAAATTTTGCCATTTCCATTGACAAAACATCATTTTGTTCAAATTCACAGCGATACGTGGACAGTTGATACTTGGATGGAGTTGACTTTTATTTGGTTTGAAAGATTTGTGGAAGTATTTTTACTCTGTACCAGAGGTACCAATTATGGTCAGCACCGGTGACAGTTACAATGTATGTACATATGTTATAGTCGGGCTTGACCGACTTTCTTACTTGTTATTGATATGAATGCTGCACTTGTTTCAGATTTTAGGGAAACCCAGTGAAGCCGTATTCTTTCTGCGTTTCGGCACAGGAAGATTGAAAACCCTTTAACTACGTCCAAGACGAGAAGCGTAGTGGAAAATGCCTTTGGACAATTGAAGGCCCACTTTCGCAGAATAGACAAGGGATTGGGCAAATAGTGCCATTTCGAATACTTGGGTAGAGCTGGAAAACACACCTCCACAACCCGAACAATCAAGTGTCACGACTTACCTTAAGCCACAGCAATAACACAATTATAATAATCACAATTAAAATCTAACCGGCTATTTACACTACAGCCAACAGTCAGCTTTTTCCCATACAAAATAAATGTTGTATTAGTTATGTATATTTGACTTTATTTTTAATGAAATATGATAACTTCTCAAGAAATTTTCTCTGGAATTCGGCATTTGCCTTATACATGCGCTCCAATACTTCAAGCCGCGCGCCACCCATACGCTTGAGCTCCTCTGTCGTCTCCTACAGCCACTACAACTTCCTCAAAAGGTGTGAATTGTTGGTTAACTTTCCCAAGCCTGGTACTTGGCTGCGACGATGACGGTTTGTCAATCAACGAAAGCTGATCACTGGATGATCGCAAGCTGGAGAGGGGAGGGCGCGACACAGTTGGCTGCTCACTAGATTCTCTGATTGAAGACGATGAGCGTGGAATGCCTCCATAAAAATCCTCGTAGTGAACTATTCGTTCATTATCATGGCCAAAGTGTAAATTTATTGCGAGCCCTTTTGGTTTAGCCATAAAATTCATTTATAAATGTAAATGTCGACAAAATCAACCTACAATTTTGCTTACCTTTGCTGGTTATTAGCGCTGACACTTTGGTTATTAGTGATGGAACAAATCTCACTGTATGTCGATAAAAATTTTTCATTAACAGACCTGTTCCCGTTTCCGAGTGGAATTAAAAAGTAAAACAATCGCAATTCCGAATCGTTTTCAGTTTTGGTGTTCCCGTTTCCGAATGAAAAAGAAGGCAGCCTTGACACTGTCGATCAGCACTGCGCATGCGCTGATTCGGAATTGCGAACAGCTCGGTTTCATTTCGATCGTTTTTCTTTCGACCACATGCAATTTCTGAGGTACAAACTAAAAACAAAATGATTTGAAATCAAATTGAAGGTTCGATATATCTAAAGGGTAATTTTTAAAGAGCTATAGGAAAGTTTAAAAAAAAACACATAAAATTCAAGTACGGTCCATATAATTTAATGTTTGAAGATTATTTCATGCAAATGTTGACCGTGACTGCGCCTCAAATGGTCCATCCGCTTAGTCCAATTTTGGCATACTCTTTCCAACATTTCGGCCGGTATCTCACGAATAAATGCTTCAATGTAGTCTTCCAATGCGTCAATTGAAGCGGGCTTGTCTGTATCGACATGAGCTTTAACATAGCCCCACAAAAAATAGTCTAAAGGCGTTAAATCGCTCGATCTAGGCGGCCAATTGTTCACCGAACTCGCCTCTCAATAAGTCCATTGTTGCGCCTGCTGTGTGGCATGTGTCACCGTCTTGTTGAAACCACATGTCATGCAAGTCAAGCTTTTGCATTTTTGGCAAAAAAAAGTTGGATATCATCTCACGGTAGCGCTCACCATTCACAGTTACGTTACGATTCGCATCATCTTTGAAGTACGGTCCAATGATGCCACCGGACCATAAACCGCACCAAACTGTGACTTTTCCTGGATGCATTGATAGCTCTTGCAATGCTTCTGGCTGATATTCACTCCAAAATCGACAATTCTGCTTATTTACGTACCCATTGAGCCAAAAATGAGCTTCGTCGCTGAGCACAATTTTTCGGTAAAAAAGTGGATCTTCGGCCAATCCAAGAGCCCATTCACCAAAATTCTACGTTGCGGTAGGTCGTTCGGTCAATTCTTGCATCAGCTGTATTTTGAAAGGCTTCACACCTAAATCCTTCCGCAAAATTTTCCACGTTGTTGAGTAACAGAGGCCCAATTGCTCGAACGGCGACGAATCGATAATTGATGGTCATCATTAACACTGGCCAAAACAGCTGCGATGTTTTCTTCAGTTCGCACTCTACGTAAGCGTGTTGGTGGTTTAATGTCCAACAATGTAAATTTGGTGCGAAATTTAATCACAATAGCCCGAATAGCAGCGGGTCGATTAAACTGACCATAAAATGAAAGAAGCGCGCGATGAATTTTCTTAACAGAGCACGCATTTTGATAATAAAATTCAATAATTTGCAAGCGTTGTTAGTTTGTAAGACGATTCATGGTTAAATTATAGACCAAACTGAAGATGTTTGACAGTGAAACAAAACACGAACGCGGGCTGTTTAAAAAAAAAATAATAGCAAAAAATCCCCTTTATAAATACTTTAAAATCTCGACAATATTCGACATGTTGAAATAAAAATACTTGCAAGATGAACAGAATCACCGTTGCCAAGAAAATTGCCATTTACTTTCCATTCCACTGACTCTTAGGCAAAACTTTTGAAACCGAATAACTTGATCGTTTTTCGGAAACGGGAATAGCTACCAATTCCGAATCCGCATGATCTGATCGAAATCGCAAACGGGAACAGGCCTGAAAATTTCAAAATATCAAAATCACTCGGGGGAAATGACAAAGAAATGGCAAAAAATAAAAAGCAAAATGAAATGGAGAAACTTATGGAAGAATTTATATCATTTCCTTCATTGCTTGTCATTTCTAGAAATGATGTTTTATTTCTTCGGTGGAAGTAGGTTTTTGCTTAAAATATATTTCCGATCTTGCGAAACCTAGAAATATTACGAATTGACCGTTTTATATTTCGAAGACTGCCAATATCTAGTGTGGCCAGGGTTTTTTTTTCATAAATTCAAACAAAATTTCTTCCACAATGTACACTTGTCCATTAAAATATCGGAAAACTCTGAGATACTCTTTCTATCGTTGAAACATATTCCCGCAGAAAAAACTTTGATATGTATGCATATTGTGTTGCCTACTTTTCGGCTGCCGTTACAAAACTCTCAACCTTACGACCCACCCTCCTTAGCCCCGCCAGGACTTTTTCTTTACTTCAATCTCTTCCCTTCAGTCGGCGCTTACACTTTCTTTTGGCCGCAAACATACAACGTTTATTTTATTGACTTTGCTTACACCCACACAGTCCCTTGATTGTGTGCGTGTGGACTTTCTAATAAGTTGCCCGCCCTGCCAATCGACAACGAACGAACAACAAACAACTGTTCATCAATACTTTTGCTCTCAAAGTAGCAACAAAGTTGTAAATTTGTGTGTCAAAGTGTCCATGCGTGTGTCTGTCTGGGCGTCCTCTAAGATTTTCATATTTGTATTTTCGTCTACCTTTTCCCCATTTTATATTTTAGTATCAATATTTCTCATTGTTGTGTGTGAGCTACCAACTTTTTCTGGGTATGGTCCCTTACCCACCCCACGCACCGCTCAGCCCTAAAAACTTTTCTGCACTCACCCAAAAAATTCAAGTGGGCCGCGTTCAGAGAGACCCTTGTAGCATCTTTTAAAGCACACTTAAGCCGCTGTTTGTTGTCTAACAAGTAAAAAGCAAATACTTTGTTGCCTCCAAATGCATTGGAAATGGGATTGAGATGGGTTCGTTCTGTTTTTGTTTGGAGAGTGAAATTATGTGATATTTGTAAAGGAATGGAAGGGACTAAGTTCGAATAGAAACTTAAACTTGTAACATTTTTCATTAGATTTTTGCTTATTTAAAATGGTTCCGTTTTGGCACGAAGGGATAAGAAGTTGAAATTGATTCTGGCAATTTGTAAGTATTAATCGAAAACGGCGTTCTCAGGCTGGAAACATTTTGAAAGATTCTACGGAAATTCAGACAAATCAATTGTGACTCTTACAATACATCCAGCTAAGTCGAAAGAATAGAACGATGCCATTGGCCCTTACAAAAAAGGTACACTGATAATGAAATCTTGCATGAAGCTAAAGACCAATGGAACTCATTTTAGCCTGCACTAACCCAACACACCAGTAGCGAAAACCTCTCGCTTGTGGGAAAAGTCTTCAACATTGAAATTATTTGATACCAGAACATTAACTTTAGCAATCCTTAACCTCTTGGAGGCTTTCAAGCTATATAAATTTAAAGGTAGCCTTTAACCCTCTAGAGTCCCTTAACAAAACGAAATGCCAAGGATCATTGGGGGGACGGGAGTTTCTAAGATACATAACATTAGGCTGAAGCTGCAAATTCACGTTTTCCAGTTTATAGAAGATAGGCTGTGATTCTAGGCTTGCATGCTGATTGCACTCCTAAAAGTATTACATGCGGGTGTGACACGGAAATCTCTAGTGAAATTCGTATAATCGTATGCATTTCAATTTTAAATTCTTTACTTTTGTAAATTGACAAGCATTTCTTCGGTTGCAAGATCAGATGGTGAATGTTAAGCGATTTGAACCTACAACCTAAATCTACTTGGCTTTGGCACTCCACATACAAGGTGGGCCAAAAAAAGTTATCCGATGTTGTTTGGCTTTCATTTTTTTTCTAAATTAAAAACGTATATTCTTTACCTTTAGAATTTTATTGGTCATTTCGAGAAGATGATATCGGGCAAATGGGCGCCGTTACAATTGATTGCCATACGAACTCGTTTTATGGCATTTTTCATCACTTCGGCATGAACTTCGGGCTGCAGATTCTCGCACTCGTGTCGAATGTTGTCCTTGAGGGCTTCCAAGGTCTCGGGCTTGGTTACCTAGACACGGGATTTCAAAAAACCCCACAAAAAAAGTCTGGAACGGTTAAATCGGGCGATCTTGCAGGCCAGTGCAAATCGCCAAAACGAGAAATGAGGCGACCCGGGAACGCCGCCTTCAGAATGTCGGTGGTGGCTCGCGCAGTGTGTGCCGTTGCTCCGTCCTGTTGGAACCACATGTCCTCCAGTCATAATTCGTCCAATTGCGGCAGAAAAAACACGGTTAACATGACCCTATAACGCGCACCGTCCACTGTTGTCGTTTGACCAGCGGCGTTCTCGAAAAAAAATGGCCCGATGACTCCTCCAGCGTGAACAGCGCACCATGCAGTCACTTTGAGTGGGTGTAATGACTCCTCGTGCATCACTCGTGGATTTTCGGGGCCCCAAAAGCGATAGTTTTGCTTGTTCACGTACCCGCTGAGGTGGAAATGAGCCTCATCGCTCATTATGATTTTGGTCGAAAAATCGATTGTTCACAATTATTCCGCGTTCTTGGGGAGTATATCGATCCATGGCTTGTTCACTTGTATTCTACATCTGTCTAGTCCACAAATGTCAAAACAGATCTGACTTTGGTGGCTATTTGTAAAAATAAGAGCATCTTCCAATAGGGTGACTTCTTTTGGCCCACCTTGTATAAATGCAAGCAGTTTAAGGCCCTCTTCTGGTCTAGAGGGCTAAATTTTACATGTTTTTTTAAGAATTCGTGGAAAGAAATCGGGAAGAGATTTTGTAATTCTGTTAATTGTATTTGGTTTTACAATTCATTATCAAAAATACAAAATTAAAAATTTGTGAATGCGAAGGCTGTTCCTAAAGTTCTCGGTATCCAAAGTAGGCTCTTCCAAAAACAGATGTGTCGATGGTACCCACGTTTCCGGGAGTTACAATTATCAAAAAGCAAAACGGAAGATGGGAAGTTGGTTAGTATGAATGCTTTTATCGTCCGTAGCAAAATTGTGAAAATAAAAGTTTATTTGAAAAAATAGGGGAAAGTTAACTTCGGCTCGGCCGAAGTTTTGTATACCCTTGCAGCTTCCATTGAAAACAAAAAGTTTTCCTAACTAAGACTACTTTTTGTACCTTACTTTTCTATGGAATCTATACTATATAAATGTCTGATTTCTAACAAACTTGGTACAATCATGGAAAAACATAATACACTGTTAATTACGAAATTTGGAGGCGATCCCATTTAAAAAAAAAGTTTTTCTCACTAGAACTTCTTTTTCGACCGATCATTCATACTGCAGCTATATGCTATAGTCATCCGATTTTGATAAAACTTTGTAGAACTGTGTAAAAGTATATAAAATAAGTGTATGCGAATGATAAGGACGTTTTTATTAAAAACAAAAAAGTTTTTCTCACTAGAACTAGTTTTTCGACCGATCGTTCCTATGGGAGCTATATGCTATAGTCATGCGATCCGGCCGGTTCCGACAAATGTGCAGCATATTTGTACCAAAAGACTTCGTGCAAAGTTTGGTGAGGATAGCTTTAAAACTGACGGAGGAGATAGCATAGAAACAGACAGACGGACAGACGGACAAGGCTAAACCAACTCAGCTCGACATGCTGATCAAGAATATATATACTTTATGTGGTCGGAGATGCTTCCTTCAATGCGTTACAAACATCCGCACAATTTTATTATACCCTCTGCAAGGGTATAAAAATGGCGGCCTTTTAAAAATGAAAAATCGATTTTTAACCATTTTTTTTTGCAGTCCAGTGTACAAAAAAAAATATTAAAGACTTTTTTTCTCAAAGATTGCCATAAAGCCCTCCATCATCAAAATCGGTTCAGTACGTGGTTTCGAGAAAAACCCGTTCAAAGTTTTAAGTTCAATTTTCTGGTACACAACAAAAAGTAAACATTGATTTTTTGATGAAACATTTACATAAGTAAAATGTAAATGTAAAATGGCTTGACACAGCCCCAAAGGGCCAAAGCCGAGCCTCTCTCAATCTCTTGGCTTGTGCGCTTCTAATTTTCGCACAAGAGAAAGGGACCTACAATTTAACGCCGAATCCGATAGGCAGTTTGAGAAGCTTTTCATGGCTAATTACTACAAAGCTGGTGCCAACAACAGAGAGGATTGACCGGGTGTTAAGTTTATTCAAAGAAAAAACTTTTCATTAGATGTTCCGAGGCGGGATCGAACCCACGACCTCTTGCACAGCGGTCGCGCACAGTAGCCGCTGAGCCATATACTGGTCCTTTCTCCAGCTCAAAAAAGCGTTCATTAGCGGCTCTATCGGCTCTCCGGGCAGTACGCCCCTCTTTCGATGATGAGACCATTTCGACATCCGAACGTCTGCATCGAAATGCATCGCGTTTTATAGCATATTTATGTGAGTTTGGGCCAATTCGTTGAAAATACGTGTAGTACGAAAATTAGCAATTTCAACGGTGTGTGCACCGCAGTGAATGTGCTTAGGAGCAAAGGTCCAAAGATCCTCATAAATGGGTTTCATAGCCTCCAGTACATTATCATTGAGTCGTGAGTTTGTATTAAGAAAGAAGTCAAGCGTGCCTTCAGTCATATATTTCTGATACGCACACCAGCTAGATGGACCAGGCGGGCAGTACATGTGCTGAGGATTGTAGTCAGTTGAACTTTAGTGGTAAAATATTGCCCAAATCGCCTTTTTTATATCCTCTACAGACTCCGGATGACGACGAATCGCAAATCCGTAATAAGTTGTGAGTTCACTTATGATCTTGTACGTTAGTTTCCCAGGACCTTTTCCACCAATTCCCTTATTGTCTTTTTTCGCTTTACGCAGCCGTGTACCCATTCGCTTCTGAACAATACTCTTTTGTGCATAGGGTTGCCGTTATGTGGATCAGTGTCAAGGATGGCTTTGAATGTTTCGCTATCGCCGTCGCCGATATATTTTTGGTATTTTATCCATGGGATTGAGACCACACTGCAAACGAGTCCTCCTTATATTCACTGGTTGATTCTCAATTCTTGCACGCTTGGCAAAGGTTAGATTTCACTTCAGAATCGATAACCTTTTGCTGTATTTTCAGATAAGCGTCGTGCCCCCAAAGAGTGAAGAAAAGCCTCGTTTCTTTCATGAACCATCTCCTGATACTGTTAGCAATAAAGGATCGCAGGCCGGATTTTCTTTTATCGTATTTGTAGGTCCTTCTCTGTTTCCACCGCTTTCGAAAGACACTGCTCGTACACTGCTAGTCCCGCAATGTGTAAATTTCCAAGCACGCGTAGTAGGTGGTAATGCATCAGCCTTGGCAAAGGTCCATCAAGCCGCAAGCCTCATTTGAAATACCAAACGGCGATTTATTTCGAATGCTTTGTCCACGAAAGGTGAAGATGGAATATAAGTTATGGCCTCACATTCGCACTGTAAGCTAACGTTAAATCCAAGTCCACGCTCGCCTGCTCTTGCAAATTTAATGCTTCTCTTGCATGAGGTACAGAAACAAGGACCTGGAAGAACGAGTAAAACTCCAAAATGCTATTTTGATTGTTGTTTTTCATTGTCACATCATCGTTTTTCGTTCTTTTTAACTTTTTGGCCGCTGTGCTCGCAAAAATTGTATCTTCCATTGTGGAATGCTGATTTCCTTGGAACGATCTTATCTTATTGCCTCGCCGATAAGAGCGGAAAGGATGTTTCGATTGCCCTTTCTATCCGTAGTTCACCACACAAACAACGATCAAATAATTAACTGTCTATTGGGCATAGGCAATCTCTCAGCGGCAGCGCTGTTGTCACACAGCAAGTATATGATCGTCGTGCCGGAGCTTTGCTGTTTGGCGAATAACGGTAAAAACAAAGAAGAAGCAAAAATAAAAGCCGAACGTTGGGTGCAGCTGCGCTCCGAAGCAATACGACAAACTTTTCCCTTAATGACTGCAAAATAACGCGTCATTTAGGCAAAACATTTTCTCACTAAAATAACCTTAAGTTGAAAATACTAGCGTTTATACGAAAATCACTAGAGATTTTCGTGTCACGCCCGATTGAACCCGATTTCTATTCATGACAAACGGATGTCTAAGGCTGTGACCATTAGTGTGTGTTCATTTGATTCCTGCTTTTGCACTGTCTCTTCCCTTTCTTAGTTGTTTACCATATCCAAAATTCTCGAAGCTTTTTGAGAACACCTCTTATACCTTAGCCCTGACACCCTGTTGCGTGACCCTTTTTCATGACATCAACAAACGCCCCTTCAACCCTTCCAAATCGTCTTCTTATAAATAAAATTCAATAAAACTGAACTGTCACCAGCAGACGCGGGGCAGACGCAGAAGGAACCAGTCAAGCTCTCTCTTTTGACGTCAGACCACCCAAAGTCCTGATATGCCAATAATAACATTAAAACATTTTCTACATCAATGATGCATGACGCACACCAATACGTCAAAGGGAGAAATCGTGCTTCACTTATGTTGCATACGTTTAGGCTGGCATTTTGTAAAATTCTTTTAAAAGTCATGAAATGGAGGGTAAGAGAGAGAGCGAGACTCAGGCAGGCTGAACTGATTGATTTACATGGTTTACCACGCGCAAAAACACTTTGACTTGGCAAGTCTTTCGACAGGCCAGAGGTGGCTTATTATGAACAACAACAGCTTCCATTAAATATCAATTTCGTTTATCTAAACACGCGAGGGCTTCCCACTTAGTTTTATTGGACCATAGCCAAAAAAAAGTATCCAAAATGGCCCAACAATTTCCTTTATTATACGTCCGTTTTCTTTTGCTGTTTTCCTGCTACAAAGTTACGTGTGGCAGCTGCGTTTTCAACAGAATGTGTTGCCTAGGCATTACTATAAATTTAAGGTGCAGGTGTAAAAGGCGGTTTAAGGTTTTTTATGGCCAGGCCTAAACAATATAATAATCTGTTTTTTCCTGTCTAAGCGCGTTGGTGGGGGGATGGGGAAGCCCTTAAGAAATCACAATTTTATTGACAACTCAAGTTGTTGCTGATTACTCACGTGTGTCTATGCGAGGGTGCGTGTGACTGTGTGTGGGTGTCTGTCAGATACATACATACCCTTTTAAGTTTATTAAATTTGGCAATTTCTTAGGTCTACCTAGTTGAGCTTAAGGTAAAGTGTCCAAGCATCACATGTTCCGCTGCTGTCCAGCCTTTGGCCACTTGAATCCCTGGCGAGTACGTGCCTAATGCTCTGAATGTTACATTTTTTATATCATTTGGAATACTCTTTCAAGAAGGTATGTAGAATTTCAGATTAAATCTAATAATTTTAAAAGCCTAATCGTATATACCGTTTATAGGAGTACACAGACTTTGAAACTGCTTTATAATGCGTAGTGATTGGAGCCTTCATAGAATCTTGCACCGCCTTACTCGGATGATGCTGCTTGTATCCTGGCAAGTGTTGAGTGCTTGCCGAAATTAAGAAAATCTATCCTACGAATGTCCGAAAAAGTATTGTCTGTGGTATCATTAGATATATTGATATATAGCCCGACCATTTGGCCACTTTTATTAAAAATATTTACATGATTTAGCAAATGTTTTCTTAGAAAAAGTTGTTGTATGGTCACTCTGTTCATTCTTTACATAGCAATGTATTGTTTAAAAAAAAAAAAAAACTCAACAATAAAATGGAAATAGCTCGAGAAAAGGCATTACGATTTTGACCTGGATTATAATTACCCAAGGCAACAAAATTCGACTTTTTCCAGTATATGGAAGGGTTGGTAGTGATTCAAGCAAGACTGCGTTTTCAGAAATTTTCTTATTTTGACACTTTTTAGGAGCGTTTTTCGGGGAATCCATTCTATTGTTTGGACTCTCTTTGATACCACTCCTTAGTTTTGAAATGAACTTATCCAGAGAACTCTGCGATTTTTTCCAATGGCGATATACCTCTTGTAGCACTTGTGTAAGAATCAAAAAATATCCTTTTTATTGCTGGTGCCCCAAAGTATTCAATGGGTGGTGGAGACTCCCATATGTTTTCGTTTCCTAAAAGCATTAAAATTGGCTGGTCATTTGTAATAAACCATCAACAAAATACTAAGAAAAATCTTCTTCAGAATCGATGTCGATTTCTGGACTTGCGTCATCATCCCAAGATACTTTTGCACGTTTTCTTTTGGAAATTGTTGGCAAAGTTTCAGGAATGTTCCGTCCTCTTGCGACAAATCTCAGAATGTGATCCCATCGATTTCAAATGAACTGCAAATCTAAAAGAAGAGCCTTCAGATCGTCAGCTTTAACGTCAATAGTAGCTCCTCTTGATTGAAGAACGACGTTTCTCTCATTGATAGCATTCAAAATTTTGAACCAAGTCGACGACATATAAAATACATTCGAACGAATTCATGTATTTTTGAATACCGTTGATGTCCCATAGAGTCTCCGCTGTCAAATTGAGTTCCTTCAGTTCGTTAAGTGCTTCTTGTATTCCAGAAAGATGTTTCGCGAAAGGTTTAACGGCCATTGCTGACCATCGCATATCGGACAAACTATGAAGGGAAGAGGGAATTTTCTTTTGAAGGAGTTCCCATCGTAGAGGGCTTCCACTGAATATGTTATAAGTTAAAACATATAACATTTCTGAATGACTCCGAAAAATGTTACAACTTTTGGACAACATTCAGCTCAGACTGTGACCTCCGCACGGTGAATAGACTGCATATGGATTTTCTAGCAGTCGATCAATGGATTAATATATTTGCCCAACGTTCCAAGGATCAGCTTTGCGATATCTCGACCAGTTTTTTTATTTCAATTAGCAAAGGTCAGGAATCTTTCTTTGATTGTAAACGTCCTTTCTTTTTCAAAAAAAAAAAAAAAAGCCCCCAAAAAAATTTGTTGTTCCCCAAGCGAAGAATCAGGCGTTGAGTCAACAATCAAAGCATAATATTTTGCATCATCTCGTATTTTCAAAATTTCAGCCTCTACATGTCGGGTGTACAGTTCTAGTAGTAAAAATAAAATTTTTTATTTTCTATTTTTAAAATTTTTTTTTTTTTTTATAAAGTAGTATTAAGAAAACTTATTCTGAAGTTTAACAATTTAACAAAAAAGGAAGTTGAATAGATAATAAAATAGGGGCTGTGGCAGTTCGCCGTTAGCCTAGCAAATGTGACTATGCTTTCCTGGTTTCCAGATCACGTATCGCCGTAGTCCATATGGAAGCTTCGGCGATATTGGAGGCTCTCCCGCAAGTAGGCAGTAAGGGAGCGCCAATTGCTTCCGTTGAGCAGTGCGTGTGACTCCTGGCGCGACAGTGTTGATTTTCCCAAGTGCAGAACCCTAAGTTCTTTCAGTATGGGGCACCGGGCAAGAAAGTGTTCAGTGTCCTCTCTCTCTCCAGTATTGCAGAGTGTGCACTGGCTGGGCGTGGTACTATACGGGGTGTAGTTTAGGTTCATCAGTTCTGTTCTCGCTCGGAAAATAACGGATATGGCTGCTGCTTCGATGTCATCTTGGAAGTAGTTCCTAGTCGAAAGGTTATACTGCAATTGGCTGTAAGTGATGCGGGACTGACTAGCTCTAGCTTCTGCTTTGAAACTGGCCCTCTCTCTGTTGTCAATACTTCGTAGAAGCTGACCTTGCCAAACGCTCCATGTGTTGTAATCGCTCAGATTGCATTCGATGTTGTGTTCCAGTGCCATGGATTCCCAAGTGCGGAAAAACTGCGTTTTGGTCTCTAGCAGGTACGTTGTAACAACTCTTGGAAGACGAGTGGGAGGCATTCGCATGGTTTTAGTTACGTAGTCAAAATGACTTTGCATTGTATACTGGGACATGGTGGGAAGTCCTGTTTCTAAATGTATTGCATAGTTGGGGGAGTACTGAGGTAGGTGGAACACTCGTTTGACAAAAAAACGGAGAAGCTTTTCTACGTCTTCAAATTGATCAACGCCCCACACTTGAGCAGAATAGCACATAATTGCTCTTGCGTGGCTACAAATAGGGCATATTTGGTGCTGTGGCTGACGTTCCTTTTCCTAAGCAGCTCTTTCCAAGTCGAGTTTATTGCAATTTTGGAGTCGCTAAGTTTTTGATTGAGGTGCTTATGAAACGTCATGCGTGGGGTAAGAGTCACTCCCAGGTATCGATATTCGCTGACCACTTCAAGATTCGTTCCGTTTAATTTCCATGCATCTGCCATAGCTCGGCGGCCTCTACTATCTCGAATGACCATATCTTTTGATTTTGCGCAGTTTACTCGTAGGCTCCACTTTTGGCAGTATTCAAATACGGCGTCTATCATTTGTTGCATTACTATAGGGCTCTCCGCTAGTAGTACCATGTCGTCGGCCTACATTAACACTTTTATGTGCTCTGATCCCAGGTGAACGCCTCCTGGCAGACATGACGTTATGTCATCTACATACAACGCGAAAAGAAGGGGACTCAGAAGACATCCCTGTTTTACTCCCATGTTGGACTCAAACCATTCTGATAGGTTATTGCCGTCCCACACTGCTGTCTTGTTGAAGTGATATAGGCTTCGTATCATTTTTATCATCTTTGTTGAGACTCCAATATTGCTTAGTTTCAAATAGAGGCTTTGTCTGTCCACTGTGTCGAAAGCAGCTTTAAAGTCAACAAAGAAGATGTACATCTTTTTTCTCCTTTCCAGATAATGCTTGGCCAAGGCAGTGAGCGTATATATGCTGTCCACGGTAGAATAACCTTCCCTAAATCCAGATTGATACTCGCTTAAAATGCCGTACGTGTTAACCCAGTTCGTCAGGCGGCGGAGCAGTATTGACACAAATATTTTCATAATCTCATTTAAAAATGAAATGCCCCTGAAGTTTTCTGGCAAGCTATCATTTCCTTTTTTTAAAAATTGGGAATATTATGTTTTTCCTAAAGCTGTCTGGAGCATCTGCTGTCTCGTAGATCTTGTTGTATGCGGCTGCAAGGTGTGTTACGAAAAAAGGTGTAGCGTTTTGCAGGAACTCGGCTCTGTCTTCTTCAGGTGCTTTTTTAGATTTACTGCGCTTTATTGCCCCTTCTACTTCGGAGATATCAATTTCGAGGTCCAATTCCAGTGATGTGGTATATGGCATGGCAAAGCAGTGTTGTGTTAATGGAGCATCCGTGTAAAGTAGACCCCTAAAGTACGTCGCTAGTCTGTTTGCATCTACGCAGATCGGTCTCCTGGCTGTGGTTCCGTTTACTTGCTTGGTGTACAGTTCTATAAATCCATTTTGGATTTCATGGGACAGATAGTGGACTTGCAATCGAAGATGACTTTGTTGGGAATCCTTGACCTTCTGCAAATGATCACGTCACACGGGATCGTAGTGGCTAATCATCTCCAAAACTACCAGAAAGTTTCCGGTTTTCGGATTTCCGATGAGATTACTATCTCCCCTTAAAGCCAAGCCTCTTTCGCCCAAAAACAAAATTGTGTCCAGAACTCTTATCAAAATTTCTTTACATTTCTTCGCTTTGTTTGCTACTTGAGTGGACAACAATGCATCAACTGAAGATTCGTTTTTAAGTCTTGTTTCAAGAGCACGCCACTTGACAAAGCATTGAATATGGTCTTGATTATTTTCGTGAGCTGGTAGCTTCTCGTACAGTTTCTTCCACGTTTGGTTTTTGAAGTACACTTCGGGAAATCAAAGATGAGAACGACTTGCTGCAGTACTCGATCCAAATGGACGACATGACAAACAAAAAAATGCTTCAAGTGTCCGACTCCAGACTAACCATCTTCGTTCAACTTTTACTTCGATTGGTAAATTTTTATAAAGCAATGCAATCGGGAAGCGCTCATTCAATCAATCTCGAGGAAATTTTGTTGGCTTTTTTTCATGGTCACGACGAAAGACATCTTTAGTCAGTTGAGGATTCAAAATCTTATCTTTCAGTGTGCCCATATCAAAATTGTTCTGTTGCTCTGTTCGATTAGATTGTACCTGAACTTCAGGAAACGATTTTAGGCTTCCGAGTCATGTTCTTCATTGCTTTTTTCTGGAGAATTTCGGATTTGTTTATGATCGTTCATTCCACATAAATCATCTTTCAGAGCTCCTGATGATGAATATGCTGCCATTAACTTGTCTGGTGGTTTGTCATTGTTTCCAGGCAGTATACTTTGCTGTGGAGAATCATCCGCTGGTGATTGCAACTTCAGATAGAAGTTGAGGGATGTCGAACTTTTTTTTGCACTTATTTATTTTTTTTCTCGCGCTTTGCACGCTTTTTTGTAAAAAGAAAGAATTTTCATCCATATTGAGTACTAGTCTTAACAAGTAATCATATAATTTTTAAACAGCTCTTTTTGCATGGGAAAAAAACTGACTGTTAGCTATTAACGCTTGACGCACTCCTAGTGTAAATAGCCTATAACTGCCAGTAGAAGATCACTTTGTTAGTCTGCTTTCTTCTTAGTCTGCTTTACTGGCTATTTTTTTAATTGAAGGAAAGGTTAACTAAACGATCTTGTTGATCGATTTAGAGGGGCTTATTATAAGTATTGTCCATATAAGGTTCAAAAACTTGGTTGACCGAATGAGAAGTTTTAAATCAGTACTGATGCGTCTGCGCGCAGGAAAGTTTTAATAACAAATGAAATACCGCTTAGAACCAGGGATTAAATCGGTATATTCGGTATATTTCAGCTACGGTTTATGATGGAAAGCGGCTATAGATTACAAATTCGTATTCTAAACAGTTTTTATAAGGTTGTTGGCCAATAGAAATGCATCGACCGAAAACGAAAATCGTTTCGGTATTAATTCCTGTTTTAGGCCTTTTTTCGGGCAACCACAAGGGTACGAAGTGTTAAGCGTTACCTTAATTTTTAAGTGCATTATGCCAAATGTTAAAACTGCTTTTTCTTCACTCAATTTTTGTGTGTATGAAACTTTTCGTTACCTTGAAAGTCCGTCAAGACCTTTAGGTCTGAACCATTTGCAGAATTTAAGAGGTTTGTAGCCTTGATTTTTTAGTGAAAAGTTGTCGAGACAGCTGACTGTTTCTCTATGTCTCATTAACTTATGACCAGACGAATTTCCATCGCTACCTTTAAATGATGTTTAGTTTTACAGCATTAAAACAATTTCTTACTGCAATCAATGACGTGAACGGAGCTCCATTCTCGTAACATCGGAGCGGATAAATCTGATTTTGGGGTATCAGTTATTTGAAGGAATCTTTGATTTCATTGCATTAAAAATCACTTCTAATCTAAGAGAATTCCATCTTCGTTATACATTAATCTACCTGTATATCTTGTTTTCTATATTTGTTCCTGTTAAGTTTTTTGTGTTAGCTTTTCCTCTGACAAGGCGTTTTGACTGAGTGAGTGAGGGTCGATTTTGGACCCCAGCAACCAAACACACACACACTGACAACGTTTAAGGGTGCGAGAGAAATATTATTAAAAAGGTTTCTCCTCCTGTCATACGTTTTCTACTTCATTTTTTTCCAGACTTCACTCAGCTTTGATTGATTAACGCTTGTCAAATAGTTTTCTGTGCAATTTTGTCAAAAAATAAAAATTATATGTAAGACAGTTTTCTGGCAAGTGTTGACAAAAGGCAAAGTGCATTTTGCATTTTTGATGCTAATCAAAAAAATGTTGACACTCAGTCAGTCAACTCAGGAAACTTACTAATGTGGCTACACTTATCAAAGTCATTGAACTTCTGCACCCAACATTTTTTTTATTTTTGTTTGGTTTGGTCATTCGTATTTGTCTTCCTGTTTTGACTTTTATTTTTTTTTTGGTTGGCAATTTGCAAGCTTGCTGAATATTTGTTTTCTCGCTGTTGTTGTTTTGGTGTGAAAATACATTTTCACTCTTTTTCTTCGTCTCTCTCGCTCCTTCCGTGTGCTTGGCTTTAAATCTTAGATGTGGTTGTATATTTTTAGTTGTGATTTATTCGAGGCCAGGCGACTCTATTTAGTAAGCAGTTATCGCAGGGAGAGTGGTAAAGGGCATGCGAAACAGACTTGGTGGCTGTGAAAGGTGTTTTAAAGAAAATTAAAAATTAAATTTGGTTTGACTTGAATTTAAAAAGAATGCTCAGGATTCATTTTGGAGGGGAGGGAGCTGACTTAATACTTTATTTGCTATACTGATAGAGCTCAGGGATCTGTCTAGTCAGAATAATGAGGGTAATTTGACTAATCAATTCAGAGATTTATCCCTTTATAATAACTATTAGACTGTGTATTTAAAATTTTGTGTAATTTTATCAAAAAATAAAAATAATATGTGAGACAATTTTCTGGCAAGAGTTGACAAAAGGCAAAGTGAATTTTGCATTTCTGATGCTAATCAAAAAATGTTGATTCTCAGTCTTAAAGAAGGATAAATACTGCTGTCTTAGGATCCATAGGTCAGTGTAATAGATGTATGTACTTCAAATTAGTTATTGAGTTCTTACGTCAAGTTTTAACAAATCTGAAATAAACATATGTTTTTATTTAAAAATTAAAAAAACAAAATTTGATCAATACCCTGTAGTTCAGCTGGTGTCAAGGCACAACCAGGCCTAACGACCTGATGCATCACTGGTGTCAGTCGCGTCGTTAACGACATGTAATGCATCACAGCGCTAGTCTAGTACGTGAACTATAGTGTGCACCGATCACAACACTAACGACTGGTAATGCAGGGTCGTACCGATCGGTACGTTTTCCGGACATTCCCATACAAAAATTTTTAGGCAAATACTTGGCTGGTGGTTGGTCTGGTGGCGAGTGCTCACTACAAAGAGTTAGAGAATTCGTTAATGCCGCACCGGTGCAGCTGAACTACAGGGTATATTATATAGTATAAATCGGCGAGACGCTGTCCCTAAGAATAGATTTGCCAATTTGGGTGCCGAAGTCATGGCACGCAGGCGATCAGAGACAAAAAATGTTAACTGTTTGCATTCCGCGCGTCAAGGCAAGCACGCACACGTCCATTTGCTGCCAAGGTACAGTGCATGCAAATGAAAAGCAACTTTGTAGACAAAATGAGACTACAATGTGGCTGACCTAGCAAAATTCTGAAATTACACCGACAGATTTATTCGGATTTGATAAAGATAAACCGATGTAGCCTATTTATTCGCTTCACTTCAAAGTTCTTGGAAAGCTTAGAGAATTTGTGCGAATTTGCAATGCAATTGGAAACAGAATTGAAATTCTTCTTCCTGCCATATACTTACCTGAACATGGCTTTGTGGTTGGCATTAATATGCGCGTGTTTTGGCTTAATAAAGTCGAAATACCTCTGGCTTAGTAGATAGAAGCCAACATAAACACACGCTCACAAGCAAACGGATAGCCGCCCTTCTCTTTCCGTTGCTCCTATTGCTCTCTGTAACTCTCCCACGCACACCTATTTGCCCATTGCCCGATATACAGTTATAAATTTTAGCAATGTTGCTGATGTGATTTACTTGCACACCTCGCCAACATCGCCTGTAAGATGGCAACAAATATTACAACAGTCTCTGTATGTGTGTGTGAGTGTGTGTGTGTAAATGACTTTATCTATGTCTGTCTTGCTGCCAGCGGGGGTAGGGGATAGCGGGGACCCTGCGTGCAACATGTGCGCTGAATGTTGACGTTAATATTAAGAAAAATAAATAACCAAGCTGTTTGTTATCTAAGTTTATATAAAGTGCACACACAAAGTGAGTATGTATCTGCGTGTGTGCGTCCGTTTGTGTTTGTGCCTTGTTTTATTTATAGCAACTACCCGAATTGCGTTGGGGTTTTGTCTTAAATAACAACAAAACATCCCAGCAAACTGGCGCAAGACGCTTATAAATTTTTTGGACACCGGGCAGACGATTTCTGTGGTCTGGGGTAAACGGCACAGGTTGTTGTTCCTGCTGGCAGGTATCCTTTGTGATGAAGCACCAAAACAGGAAACTATTATATGAAATGCTACCAAATGAAATGGAAATGCCCATAAATTCAAATAAACTGGAGACAATTTATATTGAAAACGTAAATGAAAAGTTCGGGGAATCAAAGCTAAACTAAAAGGTAAAATGCAGACAGAATGACTTCTAATAGATTAATATATAGTCGAATAAATTTTGGATTTTTATGGATTGATGAGCGACTCGTAGCGAACTTTACCTTACGAATATAGACCTCAGAACAGAGAGCCTAAAAAGTCACTTTTTCGTTGATTTGCTCGCATCTTGAGTTATAACTATCATTTACAGTAGCGGACAAAGAAATCCGGACAGGCAAAAAAATGTTCGTTTCGTAAATTTTTTTAAATTGTGTTTATTGTTTCAAGAAAATTTGTATGAAACTTATTAAGCGAATGTATTTGCTAACCAACACAACTCTTATTTCGATTCCAGTGATGTTTGTTTTTTTAAGTCTTAAATTAAAATTATTGATACTTTTTCAAAAACTGAGGAACTCAAACAAATTTTTTTTTATTTCGAAAGTAAGTTACAAATTATTTGAAAATAGTGTTTTTTAATGGAATATTATACTACTTAAAAATAAGCTTAATATTTTGTTGGCCCCCCTGTGTTTTTTATGACCGCCTTTATGGTGTCGGCATAGAATCCACTAGATGTTGGATTGTTTCAACGGTTATATCGTTGTACCAAACATTTTCCACAATTGAATCAAGCTCTTTCACAGTTTTGGGTTTCTTTCGTTATTTTAACCTTTAAAATATGCCAAAGATTCTCAATCGGGCTTAAATCAGAACTATTGCCTGGCCAGTCCAACGAAGTTATTCCAACCCGCTTCAAATATTTTGTAATCTAAAAAAAAAAAAAATATTAAAAAGTTAAGAGCTTAGGTATCACTTAACAATAAATAAAGGAATTTAAAAAAATATAATACCGATTTTGCACGACAAGGAGCAGAGTCGTCCGAAAAATTATTTCATCGGCATACGAAAGATGCTCCAATAGATGGTACAAGATGATCGTCAACATTTGTTGGTACTTTTTGGCGTTGACGTTCATCAATTAGTGCCATATCTCCAATCCAAAGTAAGAAAAGCATCCCCAGACCATACGGGATCCACCATGCCTGACCGTCCGTCGTAGGCCGACTTTACGTCGCACGTAGGACATACCATCGAAACCAAATAGGTTTATTTTGGACTCATCTGAAAATATTACGTTCCTCTAATCGTTTAATGTCCAAGATTCGTGCTCTTTAGCCCATTGTAGCCGTTTTTTACGCATTTTAACGGTTAAAACCGGTTATTTTGCTGGTCTGCGCCCATTAAGTCCTGCATCGTGAAGGCGTCTTCGTACTGTTCGAGTCCTTCCGTCTGAACAAACTCGAATCTTATATCTTCTGCAGTTTTTAATCGATTGGCCATGCTTAAGCGCTTTATAATACGATCTTCCTGGTCGTTGGTCTTCTTCGTTCTTCCTGTCCCAGGGTTTCGCTTCAGAGTTCCGGTTTTTCCAAAATTCTTTAAGAAATCCCCGACAGAAGATTTACTAAAGCCAACTTTAGCGCTTATATCGCGGAGGCCTTCAGCTTCAGTATTTTTGACATGTTTCATTTTTTTTTTTTAAAGCTTAACTGGGCGGTATTTTAATACTAAATACTTACTAGATAACACGAAAAAAACATCCAAACTGATTGAACCTTTTTTTACATATTTTAAGCCCGTTCAAAGTTTGCATATTCTATTTGTCCGGATTTCTATGTCCGCTACTGTAATTAGTAGGTACAGAATGTCATTTAGTTAGTACCATCAACTCACCTCTTTTTAGAAGACTTTAATTTGGAGGCCGAGGACTTTTTGAACAGCTCTTACATTCACACATTTTGAATTTTCTATTGATTTTAATGAATTGAGCAACCAAATACAAAACCAAATTTCAAAATCTTTTCCCGATTTCTTTTCACAGTTTAATATAAAAAAAGTAAAAATTCAGTCGTCAAGACCAGAGATTTGTCAAAAATCTGATGACCATATCATATAGCTGCCATAGGATGATCCGTCGAAAAACTAGTTCTATAGGAAAAACTATTTTGTTTTCGATTGTAGCTTCTGTAAACTGGCAAGATATAAATATTATCTGTTTCAGCACAATTTGGCCGACTTTGTTGAAACTCGGAAAAATATATTGAGCAGCTGTCATATAAAATTTGGTTGTAGAAATTAATATGTCGTACAAAGGCCGCTACCGCAAGTCTCACACACACTCCAGCTACTGAATACAATAAGAGATGAGAGAAGATGTGCTGCGGTAGTCATCAATAAATTGGCCTTTAATGTATAAAATCACTAGCTGGCCCGGCAAACTTTATTCTGCCATATAAATTGATTGTAGTAAATAATTTGGTAAACTTTTCGGTTGTGCCGAAGGATTGTGCAAAAGTGTAACTCACTAAAGTATATACATCATTCCTGGGAACTTCCCAGGAATAAAATCGTAGATAAACAAAGAAAAAATGATGAAAACTTGGTTATTTTCATGATCAAAAATAAAAATAGTTTCTAAACTTTTGAATTCATCCTCCCATTGCGAAATTCTATCTACGCTACTGATATACACTCATGGACAAAATAATAGGTGTGTTTTTTTTTCTTTTTTTTTCAAACCCTTTAATATACAACTTACTTAAATATTTCCTTAAATCCGCCAATTTTGGCTGGACACAATAATATGAGTAAGAAGATAAATGTTTAAATTAAATCAATATTTCACTATTTTTGGTCTTGCTTTATTTTAAACTAAGTATACGGCAGCTAATAACCGGTATATCCGCCATTATTTTGCAAGACTTTCTCCATTCGTCTTGGCGGAGAATATTAACTTGCGACAAGTTCCAATTGGAATGTTGTATCATGCTCTTTGGAGAATATCCCAAAGTTGATTTTTATTTTGACAAAAAGTATTTCCGACCTCTCTTTTGACTTCACTACTGAGATTCTCGATGGGATTGAGGTCCGGGGATTGTCTGGGCCACTCAAGAACATCAACATTTTGCTCTCGGAACCAATCCTTTACTACTCGTGAGGCGAGCTTCGGGTCGTTATCTTGCTGAAACTTCCATAAAAGTGGAATATAATCCTCGGCATATTGTAGCATAACCGTCTCCAATAGATCTTTGTAAACGAATCTGTCCATTATTCCGTCAATACGATGAATCGGATCAACACCGTACCATGAGAAGCAGCCCCATACCATTAGGCTACCATCTCCATGATTCACATTTTTATATGTGTACTTGGGATCAAATTCTTTGCCTTTCTGACGACGAACATTCATTTTGGCATCATTTTCAAATAAATTTATTTTGATTTCCTCACTCCAGAGGATATTACGCTATTTATTCTCACCCTCCCGTCCGCACCAGGTTTTACGATCTAATGCAAATTTCTTCCTCATCTGTAAATTTGCCGACCGAAGCAAAGGAACCCTGCGAGCAATCCTACCTGGTAGGTTTGCTATTGGCAATCGTCGCCGAACGGTCCTTGATGACACAATATTCCCAATTTCATTGGCAATCGTCCTGGAAGACTTGAACGGGTCGTGTTTAACCAACTGAACAATGCGATCGTCGGTCTTAGATTATGATTTTCTAGTTGCTCTCCAAGTTTCACCTATTTTATGCGATTTATACGTTTTTCCTTCATCTCGGAGTTGTCGAATGAGCCTTCTCTCCTCCACACTGCAGTGGCGACCACGGCCCATCTAATACAATTTTAATGGTTATTAACTCCCCGTTTAGTTATATTTTTCGTAATACCTTACCTTCTGCAACCAAATAATTGTATTTATAAACTACAGTTTAATATTTTGTTTCATACACCTATTTTATTGACCAGCCGAGCTTGCAGTCTTACCAATAAAACAATCCACATTTTTTCCAGAAAGATAATTAATTCCGGGAATTCACCCAATTCGTACCGAAACAGTTTGACCATATTAAAAATGTATAGCTTCCATATTAAATGATATGTTTATATCGATGTAAATCGATATTTAAAAAAAAATCATACCTATTATTTTTTCCATGAGTGTATGTTCTTGATCAGCATCAACAGGCGAGTCGATATTAATCTGTCCGTCTGTCCGTCCGTCAGTCCGTATGAACAAGCAGATCTCCAAGATGGTAAGAAAGCTTCTTATACTTGCGGGCTGATCAAGTTTATATTCAATTTTAGTAACGCCCCCTTCCGCCCCGCAGTTTAAAAAAAAAACCCTTTGATTGAGAAGCACGCAATTGCGACATGGTTACACGCGAATTTTCGTTTTCTTCAAGGATTTGTTCGTCTAATCTTTTTGCAGTAATATTTCGCGTGCTTGATGCTGCATTCTCTTGACGTCTGAAATTAAATCAGCTGCTCGCTCTCGTTTGTTTGTTGACATCGTCCGTCTCTCTCTAACCACCGTGTTTTCCTATGTCAGCAAATCAACGGTCAGCAGAGGGTCACCTAAAACACCTAGCGGTATGAAATATACTTGAAAACGTATTCTTCACCTAGCAAATACAGTATTCAAGAAATTTTTTAAACTTATTTTTAGGTTAATAATGAAACTAGAAATTGTGCATAATGTTTTATGCAATTTATCTGAAAAAGTGGTACATTCACACTCAAATGAAATAAAATCAACATTCGCAAGGATTCCAAGTACATCAAAAAATTTGCGATTCCTCATTGCATTAAATCTGCTTTATATTCTAATTATGTGTGAGAGAAAATCAGTCGAAATAAATAGAAAACCTTTTTGAATGGATATTTAAATTATAATTTGGTGAAACCACAAAACAAAATTGGCGAAGTGTGCGAAAAATTCTCAGCTCTTACAATTGAGGACAATTGATGTCATACTCCCCTCAACGTGACATAGGTGGGTTGTTGCGACACCGCTGCGTTCAACAAGGACCATGGAAAATCGGACTTGCACAAACATACTTATTTAAAAATGGTCACAGCAAAAATATTGCCAAGGAAAGATAAGGATAAGTAGCTGCAATTATTTTGCTAAATCAGCTATTATGGATATTCATTCTCGATGCCTACGTAAATCGTGCATGAATCGTGAGTGATGCAAAACTCATTATAAAATATACGAGCGTCACTCGTGCGTAAGGAGATTTTTATTTCGTGAATCGTTCTTGACGTGACAGAAAATTCGATCTCGCGCCCAACTCAAGTGCTTATTTTTAAAATTCAGCATATTTCAATATAAAAATATCTCCAAAATAAATTACTAAATCATTTTCCGTGTCCGTTTCAACAAAAATATCGATATTTCGATAAACCGATATTATTTCCACCAACTACTTATCTACAAAACTGTAGGAGAAACTGTGGCAAAAACTAAAAATAAATTAATAATGCTGTCATCTGCCCGTCTGTCGGTATAAACTAACTGATCTCAGAGACGGTAAAAAATACAGGGACACAAACTCCTTTTACTTGCAGGCAGATGAAGCATATTTAAAATTTTTTGACACGCCCCCTGCCTTCCTCGCTATTCGAAAAAAAGAAACTCATATCTCCCACAGTTTGGATGATTTATTGTTTATACCTTAAAAAGAATTGGAAAAGATTTCAATCTTTAAAAAACCGGACTGAGACAACTTGAAATGAGATCAAAAAACTTAAAACCAAGATTTTTCATCTCTCTGGATACAGTGTAGGAAACAGCTCTGTGAAGCTTCTTTTGCTAAATAAATGTATATTAGTTTCGAGACAATCAGACCTGATCCCGTTTGCGAATTCGATTGATCGGAATTGCAAACTGGGCATACACAGGTGCATACTTAAACTTGTTTTATCGTGCTCTTTTGTGAAGTACAATCTGACTTTGCAGATGGTTTTTCTTAATTCTATTAAAGCTTTTGACAAAGATATGGTTGAATGCATTAAGAATTTAATATTTTCAGTTCTGGGTCAGTTCAGTTTTCGGCACGCATGCACACCTGACGTAATAGTTTAAAGACAGTTGATTTTCGGGACACAAGCGAGCAAGACGTACAGTTAATTCTAAGACAGTGTTTAAGTTCTGGTGAAGCATAGCGGTAAATAACTAAGTCTTTGTGCAGGGACTGGTGCAGTTAGGTTAACAGTTCCTAAATGAAAAGAACCTGTGAATAAAGTGTAACTGAAATTGAAAACCCTGCGGAATTTAGTGATTTGGAGGTACCTTTCCGCAGGTGAGACAAGTGTAATTTCTAGAAGGGCACGTTGGGTATTAACCGCGTGTTCTGCCCCCTTCCTTTGTGAACATTTAGGACATAGTTTTGACACGTTGGGTACTAACCACGCTGCCCACCCCTCCCCTGATTATCCTTAGGTCTTAGTTGAAGCACGTCGGGCATTAACCACGTGACCTGTCCCATCCCTGACTATCTTTAGGTAGTAGGTAACCTCGTGATCTGACCCATTCTTGTGAATCTTTAGGTCGTAGTCGGGACACGTTGGGCACTAACCACGTGGTCCGTCCCCTCCCTAACTATCTTTAGGCAGTAGACCGTACACGCAGGGTATTAACCACGTGATCGGTGATCCTCCCCTAGGATCCCACTAGTTCGTATTTAAAGACGCGTAAAGTTCCCTCACGCGCTTTGTCAGACCCCGGAGAATCTTTAGGTTGTGATCAAGTCTAGTAAGGTATCCGCTGTGCGACCCGTATAGTCCCGAGTTTCATTAGGTTATATCAAAGGCACGTAAGGTACTAAACACGTGAATTTGTCATATCCCTGAGTATCTATAGACCGTAGAACAGGCACGCAGGGTATTAGTCGCGTGGTCTGAGCAACCCTTGAGGAACCTTCGCCCGTAGTCGAGGTACGTAGGGTACTTACGACAAGCCCTATCCAACCCCGAGTTTATTTGTCAGCGGTTAATACACGTCAGGTATTAAGCCCTCCCGAGTCTCCATAGTTCGTTGTCAAGTCACATCGGGTACTAACCGCGTGTTCTATCACCTTCTTGGAGTTTCCCCTAAGACAAATTTAGACACGCCGTGTGACGACCTCAGGGTAGAGGGTAGACTGTCTATTGTTCTGTACAGAAATCTTCTCTCTAGGGACAATTGACTGGCGTTATTTCGGTGGTAGACGCCCTTAGAAAATAGCTGTCCCACCACCCTATCTTTCCCAGTAGTCCCCGCGAATTACAAATTTCTTGTGATTGACCTTGGCCAGTCTGAGTTCTACCCCGGCTGGAAAACTTCGTTACAAGTTCTGGGTCTAAGAAAAAATCTACTTTTACGTCTATTACATCCCATGTAAGAATTTTTCAAAATATTATTAATAATTTATTCATCTTCTTTTTCCTTCTTCTTTCTCTTTTTAGGTAAGTGACCAATGTCGAGACTTTCAAACTTTAAATCCAGAGTAAGTTTTGTCAAGATGAATCAAAAGGCGATTAATTTCGGTATAAAGATCTGTTGTTTTGCGCATAATCGCTTAATACAATATTCCAATGTAATAACGTTCTTTAGTCGAATAGTACAGAATCCACAAAATTTAAATATGCCATTTGAAATAGAAATCCCAAAAGAACCTTGATTCTTTGCATTGGCGACATTGCCACCCAAATGCCGAAATTTAATATGGTTGAATTGCCAAACGGCATCATAAACCTGCCAGCAAAAATCAAATCAACTTCTCTCATGCAAACCGCTGCTGAAATTAACTCGAAAAAATTGCAACTGCAACTGCAACCTCAATATTTGATTATAGAAAACGATACCTGGGCAATCGGTTGGTCAGAGCAACGTGTACGTAAAAATCAATGCAAATAACAAATGACCAAACACGGTCAGGCCCACACCTCCTGCCCACATGTGCACACTCACCCACACATATGCAACGCAACCAGGCCGAGGACGATCCAGGATTCTGGGCAACAAATCATCCGTTGATGCGTCACGTCAATAACGCAGTTGAAAAATTGTTAAAATTGAATTACAGTTGCAAAACGCGCGACTGGGTGAAGAGCAAACAGCAGCCACGCCCACACAGTGGGCAACATATCGAAAAAAGAACGCATATGAAAAACGACAGAAAAGCGGCAGGAGCTCGGGAGCTGGTGTTGATTCTTTTTTTCCACTTTCTGCATATCCTTCAGCAAATAGACAACAAATTGCAATGTGATATACAGTTGAGTTGAGTCGAGCTGTTGTCCTTGTTGGACAGCGGTGAAAATTGATAAAATGATATTGATGAATTGCACATGGCAGCACCAGCGGCCGCCAAAAAGTTGCCCCGGGCGCTGCAACGTCGTAGTCGTCTTGATGATGATGAAAAATTAGCCCCGGCCCAGGCGATGATGCGTGAGCGTGAAAACCGTAGTAGGCGTTTGTGTATGCGAATTGTGAGCAAGATTAATGAAAAGGGCCTCGAGCAAGGGAAGAGGCGAAGAGTACGGAAAAGGCGTGAAAGTGGCTACATATGGCCAAGGTGTGAGATGGGGTTAGAAAGTAAAGATTTGAAAAAAAGAGATGTGTACTTGGATGCGGGGAATTGAGTGTATCAAATGTTGTTGGGATTTCTTGTAAGATTAAATCTTTAAGGATTATTTTTCATTAATTATGACTATAGCCCGGATTTATATGCTAATTTAGAATATACTTATTCAAATTAGAATAAAAGGAATATGAATACAGTATATTCCGTTATCAAAGTGGATTATCCCCAACGTTTAAGTGAAAAGCTAAATTAAAGTTATAGTATAAGTAGCGTACATTATGGATTTATTTTAGCGTTATTTTCTTTGACATATTTTGGACTTAGCATTAGAATCCTAATTGGAAAGTGTAGAGGCTTCGTCCCACTATTTTAGCTAACTTTCTATGTTTTAATGCGAAAACCTTTTATTGTGGTTGCTGTCGTCTCTCTTTCCCTATACACTTGTTGGTGTCTTTTCGGGGAACATCGTCAGTAGTCATAAATCCATAACATCAGATTTTGTCACGTTACTCGTAGTGGGTTTGATTCAAAAACTCGGTGTTCGGTTTCAGTTGTTTCTCACTGTCTCGGGTAACCGTGTAATACATACATGTTTCGATTACCGGTACACTTTTTAAAGCAATTATAAATTGTAGCGTTTTGACCGATTTCATGCTTGTCTACATGAAGAGCGCGTCCAATAGGAAAGTTTTTACAAACTCGATGGTTTCACATGTCCAAGGCCCAATTGTTTTTAACCAAAATTCGTCTGTATTCCACTAAACGAGTGAATAATCCTGATCTAAAGGCTGTAGCACAGCTGGGTGTTGGGGGCTAATTCTATTTTAACGTTCTGATTGATTGTATATCTTTATGACAAGCGCGTTATCAACGAACAATACAACCGTTCTACATAGGTGTTTACTAGATTTTGTCCCTGGGTTCTTTTGGTTAGCATAATAGTGAATGGGAGACTGCGTTTCTAAAACAAAGTGGTGATTGGCTTTACCTATGCAAAATTTTTATAGGAGCCAGTTAGTTGAAAATAAAGAGCAGTCAACTAGTTTGATTTTTTTACCCTTGGTTGTCACTGGTAGATAAAATGTCAATTGGCAAGCTTTTAATAAGCAGTTCTCGTTAATTTCCCCGTCGTATCTTTAAGCAGTCTGGGCAATATGTTGAACATAACTGCTCCTCTACCTCGAGATCCCGTCTTTCCAAACCTAGGGCGCCAGCGCCACGTTACAGTCGGTTGGTGTTTAACTAGGCAAATCTTCTTTGCCGAGAATAAATGCGGTCTAATATTTGGTGGAACGCTGTTGCTTAACCAGTGTGCGTGCCACCTACACCGCTCCTTCTCGACGCTTACGCTGCGCCCCGGAGCTGCGCGGCTCGTCTTCTTTTTATAATTCGATCAGTCGCCTGTTTTGTTTTAAGCAGAGATCCTTTTGTTTTCCTTATTTTTAACGCGTCATAAGTAACGCTAGTAAGAAGCGTTTATTTTTTGCCCATTTTTACATAGTTTTGTGGTTTTTAGTGGTTGATTTAAGTGGCTCACGCACTGAAACTGTTCCGATCACGATAACAGTTTTTTTTATAAAAATTTTTGGCTATTAAAAGTTTTGCTAGTAAGTCTTCAAACTGTATTCTTTTTTGGTTTCTTAAAAATGTATTTTTTTTTAGCTATTTATTGGTAGCGTGGTGTAGACGTTTTTTTAAAACAAAACCCAAAACCCCAGAATTCCCAAAAAGGGATGAAATAAAAATTTTTAATTTTTTTTTTCGTTGATTTGTATGACAAATTTAAAAATCTATCTAAAATTAAATATTACAACAGGCCGAAGTCAATTAAAAATGTTTTTCTGCAAAAATGGGTGAAAACAAAAGTAAAAAAAAAATTTTCAAATTCTTTTTACTAAATTAGTGTTTAGCTGGGTGGCTTAGCGGCTAGTGTGTGCGACCGCTGTGCAAGAGGTCGTGGGCTTGATCCCGCCTCGGAACATCTAATGAAAAGTATTTTCTTTGAATAAACTTTATACCCGGTCACCCCTCACTGCTGTTGGCGCCAGCTTTGTAGTAATTAGTAATACAAAAGCTTCTCAAACTGCCGTTCGGATTCGGCGTTAAACTGTAGGTCCCTTTCTCTTGTGTGTGGGGTGGTGTTTTCAAGGAACTCGGCAGGTGCGCGGTCCGTCTCCCGCGCTTTATCGGAGCTACTTTTCTTAAGAGCACAGCAGATCTCATAGGTAGTAATTTCAAAGTCAAGTTCATCCACTAAATTGTTTTGCAACTCGTGTATCATTCTGGAGGATTTGCCAATATCAAACAGACGCGCTAGTTTACCTTCGACTTCAAATCCTTTTTCCTTATTTTAGCTTTTTCAAAAGGCTCCAAATAGATTTTGCATCCTTGACTTTTCCAATTTCCCACTCCACCCTTTTGAGGCAAGACTTCTGATTTTCTCTACATTTGTTTTTATACAGAGCGTTCGCTTGCTGGTAGATCCGTCTGTCCTCTGGCGTATTTGATTTCGTTGTCTTTTTGTGCGCCATTTGGGAACCTTTTCTAACTTTTTCCCACTCAATAGCAAACCACGGCTGCTTCCATTTTTGACTGATTGGGGGGTTCTTTGACTTTCACCCAACAACATCCACACTACAAAATTAATTGAGTCCCGAGCGCTCTTTTTATTGCACAACTACACAAATAATGGAAAATAGATAGATAAATAAAGATAAATTGAAAAGAATATACACCTGAATCGACCAAAATTGTACTCTATTAAGATGTTAATGTAGAGTCACTTCTTCACCCTCCCTACCAAATGATTTTCGATTAGAGAGTTGATTTCAGAAAATCCCAAATATGTTCACAGCATCCTGTTATCCCGTTGTTACCTTACAAGGAATATTAGAAAAATTTAGAATCTCATTTCACTTAATTTTATTTAACAAAACTGAAAAAATATTCTCTTCATAATATGGGTTCGGTACACAGTTGACAATAGCTTATTCTCAAAATAAAAATTATTCATCCCTTCATTAAATTTCAACATGTATCATAACAAAAGATTAAGATTAAGTTTTTCAAAAAATGAACTTTTTTAAGAAGTGAACATATTCATGTGCATCGCATTGTACTGTGCGATCATGTGTTTGCTTTGGGCTAAATTAAATTATTGTTGTGCTTCTTGGATATTTGCACAAATCCCTCGAACAGATCAACTGGTTCGGCACGAAAAATGATAAGACTCAAAACAAAAATCTAGCTTGCAGACTTGCTATCAGCAAACCAAATGAGCGGAGAAGATAATGTGTGCAAATGAGTGAAACATTGCTAATATTGGGGACAGGCAAATGAGCTTTTTTTTTTGTTTATTAAAATTCACTCAAAAATAAATTGCACTTGCACTCATTATATTCTTAGCAGCTTTTGGTGGCTTATGGTGTGGAATCTTATAAATAAATTTTGGTTTTTATACACACACCCATTTGCATCCTCCGAAGGCTTTCGTGGTTATAAATTGTTGCTTAGCTTTTGGACAATATAGCATTATTTAGTTGACACTTACCATGAGTTAATTTTATATTGCTTTTGGTTGAACCCTTTAATAAGATCTTTTGATTTGGTAAAAGCTTTCAATACACTTTTCACAAAAAAAAAAAAAATTAGCAAAAGCCAAAAGCAAAATTTAGAAAATTATGCCAGAAAAAAATTGAGAATTATGCCACAAAAAAAAAAATTGATTTAAAAAAAATTAAATTTACTAAACTGTTCCTGAGCTGAAGTTCTTCCTCTTTGCTCTTCTCTCTTCATCCACGCGTCTTTGGTTGGGTGAACTTGAGCCACTTTTTCGTTTTAGGTTTTTATGTACGCCCGATGTACGCTTGATGTAACTAATGAAACCTCTCAATTATATGAAATCTTGTCATTTTCTCAGACACTTGAGCATTTTTTACAATATGTTAGGGTATTCTGCTGGGTTTTTAGCACTTTTCACTCGCACATGGTGATGTATTTGGGAAGCAAACTGATGATCTTCGATGAACATTGCTTTTCACTTTTGCACATTGATGGTGGATTAAATTTGATGAGGATGACTAAAACTGAGGATTCGTTGAGGAGCGTAGTTTCTGCTGCAATTTCTGGGGCCGCTTAGGTTAAGCGACTGGCAGGTTAGACCACGACTGAGGCTAGCGATTGAGACACAATTTCTCGTCTCTCTCGCATATCATGCGAGGAGGAGTTGATGGGAGTGGGTGCAACTTAGTTTTTGCTAATTAAGCTGGGGGTGTTTCTATTTACCTGAGCTGCTGCTCCACAAATATTAAATGATTTATTTGCAGGAAGGTCGAGCGTCTTTCCCAGAGAAACCCTCCTAATGGAAAGAAATCCAATTAGAGTTACGAATTTTGTTGTCTCGAAAGAATATATAAACTTACGAGAGGATTTGTTTTGCTCTTATATAAAATAAGACACAATAAATTCCACTGAAAGCCGGATGGATGATGAAAATTTAACTTTTTTCCAGCTTTGAAGGTTAGACTTTATATTTCAGACTTTAAATGATGGATGATCACGTCTAGCTGGGTGGATGGTTCAAGCGGAAAAGAACGTTCTAGGAAATGGGAAGTCGATCAAAGCCTAAGTGAGCCAAAATTCGAGTTTGAGAGCTGTCAATTTTGACAGATGTAACTCACTCAAATAGGGGAATTGCCTTTGGTTACGTTGCAACGTAAGCTATTTTCGATAGAATTAGATAGTAGTTATGATTTCAACTTACGTTGAGCCTAAGTTAATGAAATAAATTCATCTCAGTGTCAACAAGTCTGCCAAGCAGAACTGTTCATTACATTTGATAGCTAATGATCTTATCTCTCGGCATACTCCTGCGCTCGCTCTAAAATCCATCTAATTGTCTAAAGTAATTCACAAAAAAGGCTAAAAAAATTTAAAATTGGTTGGAACGCAAGTTTCATGTTTTACTTTCCGCTGTCCGTAGACCAAATTAGAAATATTTATATACCCTGGCAACTTGAAGTTGTATGTATATCAACAAATGATAGTTGACATTAGCTGTTCTACATTTACAGACTCCTTTTGGTAAATTTGTAAGTCTCTAGCTAATCAAACTGCCCCTGTACCAGCTCAACCATTCATAGCCCATCTTTGATCTAAAACGATGAACTACCTGTTGTTCTATGCCACCGTTATCCAACCTATCACAGTTCATTCACAAACTCATTAAATACCCATTGAGCTTTTAGTGTGAGAGTCAAACATCTTTGACCCACAAAATGTATTCAAAATTAATTATCTCCCCTAAAACTATTTCCATTTCACATACAAATTAATACTAAGGCACCCACAATTTCATGGCTCATTTCATGTTTCGCGCTTCGTTCTCGGTTCGGTGCTGCGGGGCTACCTGCCAACACCATTAGGAACTTCAAAAACTTCAAAAATGACAGACACAACTTTGTTATACAAAATACTGGCAATTTATTTGACGTTGTTGTGATTTGTGTGCTATTTGCTAGAATACTCGTACTTCTTTTTTGTATCCGCAACCGCAAACCATATGTGTTTGGTTTCCAACTGCAGCTGGGGTCAACAGCAGTTCAATTGCTTTTGCCTGGCATCCCGGCTGACTGCCTGCCTCTGCCTCTGACTGCCTGCCTGCTGGGTGATTAGAATAATTAGCTGCTGTGCCTGCCTCTGTTTTGTATCTGCCACGCATTGCGGCACGTTCCCAGTTCTCTGCAAGTCCCCGCCTCCGTTTTCGTCTCTCATTCAATGCCAATCATTGCTGTAAACAAACAAAAAAGAATTTGTTTCTATTAATAGAAAGACGCACTCTTGACTCGAAACTCGCAACTCACCAAACTGAGCGAACGCGTTGTTGCGTGTAATTGTATGCCATGTGAAATATTTATGAATGATTTACCCATTTCACCAAATGATATTGTTTTATTTGGTTGCTGATAAGCAGCACTGACAGTTGCGGTATTTGGACTTTGCACAAAGTCGAATTTACGGCCAAAGTGCTAGAGGGGTAAGAAAAGTGTGAGATGGGAAATTCCAGTAGGGGTGCCAAGTTGGGGAAAATGTTGATACCAAAGTGAAAGGAAATTTCTGTAAAGGGGTAAAATGGTTAAGACGAAGTCGTAGCTTATGGTAAAGTTAAAAGGGGAAATCATTGTGAGCAAGGGGGAAAATTTATTTAAAAAGTTAAGTAGGGAAATTCATAAGTTTATCTGACAAACTTTACGAAAAAAATCAGCTCAAATATTCACCTGAGTTGGAAATAAAATTGATTATGTAACTCCTAATTATAATAAATAATCGTATGGTTGTATTAGAGGTTAGGCCAAACTCATGTGATTGTAAGAACCCCTTCCATCCATCGTCCACTGATATAAAGACAATACATGTTTGCGTGTTAGAACTAATTGCTATGAAATAACATTCCCAAAACGGATAAAACTATAAAATCAGTGTATTGCTTTGATCTTAACAGTAATTCGTTCTTTATAAGTATAAACCTTCTTGGACTGATTGACATGAACAAGACTGCAAACCTCTATATTTTTGAATAATTAAGAAAATTGCCGTAGCCAAGTGTCGTGCAGCAGTTAGTGTATCTCCGGCTGTGCAAGAAAAAGTTTTTTTTTAAACTTATACGCCAGGTCACCTTCACCAGTTGCTAGCGCCAGCTGTAAAGTAACTAGCCATGAAAATGATTCTCAAACTTTGCCGTTTGCCTTGGCGTTCAACTGTAGGTCACTTTCTCTTGTGCAAACATTAGAAACACACAAGCCAAGAGATTGGGAGAAGCTCGACTTGGCCCTTTGGGGCTATAATGTCAATAATATATACAATTAAAAAAATTATATAACTTCGTAATAAGTGACAGGATCAATATTTAGAACCGAACCTTTTCGTTCTTGTTCAAGTTCGGGAGGTTATAAATTTAGAGAATTCGTATCATGGTCAGGTTCGAGTAATCAAAACCACGCGAACCAAATCGGCTTAGCTTGCAACCTTGAAAACGTATCCTTTTTTTAAAACTTTCAACTGATTCTAGCATTATGCTTATAAAGTGCCGATTGATATCTGACCGACTCCATAAAGTTCTTGGTCTTAAGTTTAAGACCTTTGGATTTCGCACCCTTATACATCTAATGCAATCCTGCAACCTCGTTTCAATTACAGATTAGAAATTGTTTAGTTCTGTTTTTATTTAGCGTATTCTTATTTTATTTCCACAATAAAATTGCGCTTTATAATATGGTGTATACTAGAGGCCTGCATGAGATGAATCAATGTTCCCCTTGACTTTCTGACTGATACCTATTAGTTTCTAGTCATCTTCTTATTTGGCCCGATATTTCAATCACAACCGTTTGACGGTCTCGGCCGCTGCAATTAATGCACGCCGATCGCCTCCTCATCCACTGTTGTTAATGTCCATGCATCTGCTCCGTATTGCAGGACTGGGATAATAAGCGACTTGTATAGCGCAATTTTCGTTTTTCGAGAGAGGGCTCTGCTCCTGAACTCCTTACTAAGCCCGTAGTAACATTGGTTTGCAAGAGTTATTCTTCTTCGGATCTCCAGCCTGATGTTGTTGTCGCTGGTAATCATCGTTCCGAGGTAGACAAAGTCCTTTACAACGTTAAAGTTGTACTCTCCCATTGCAACAGATTGTTCAAGACGCGTAGGCTCACTGCGCGCTGAGACTAGGAGCTTCGTCTTTTCCTCATTTACCGCTAAGCCCATGAGTTTTGACTGCTTCTCAATCTCTGAAAACGCCTTGCTTACCGCCCGTTCGGATTTCCCGATAATGTCAATGTCATCGGCATATGCTAGTAGCATTACATCTGTATAAAAGATGGTGCCCGATCTGTTAGTATTTGGGCACTGGCGCAGATATACTCCATCAGCAGATTAAAGAAGTTAGGTGTCACCCTGCCTAAAACCTCTTCTGGTATCGAAAGGCTCGGAGAGGTTCTTTCCTCTTTTTAACGGATCTTTGTGTGCTTCTCAACGTCATCATGCAAAGTCGAACGTACTTTGCTGATATATCAAAAGTAGACAGGGCTTCAAAGAACTTTGACTTTATCGGTGTGTCGAAAGCGGCTTTTTAATCAACAAAAAGATAGTAGGTTTTGATTTTCGTCTCATGGGTTTTCTCCAGTATTTGTCTCAATGTGAATATTTGGTCTATGGTGGATTTACCAGGTCTAAGGCCACACTGATAAGGTTCGATCAGTTCGCTCATTCTCGGCTTTAGACTTTTAAATAAGATACATGACAGAACCTTATATGAAATGGGTAGGAGACTGATCCCGCGGTAATTGGCGCAGACTGCAGGGTCTCCTTTTTGAAGTATTGGGCAGAGAACACTTAGACTCCAATATTCGGGCATACTCTCTTCGGTCCAAATTCTGCATAGGAGTTGGTGCATGCACCTTACTCGCCGCCAGCCTTGAACAATTTGCTATAATTTGAATAAAAAAACTGCAGCTGGCGCAAAATTTTGGTAGAAAGTTACTCAAAGGCTTACGACTTCATCATGCTCCTTTCCTGCTCATTCTTTTTCCTTCTGCAAGTTTGCACTCACACAGATAAAAAAAAAAATAAGAAACAACAACAACCATAAGACAATGAAAGAAAGACTGCTCAAGCCCAAGGTGCCCAACTGCCTCATAGGCACTCACACAGATAAAAACAAATGAAACAACAACAAAAAGAAGAAGACCTGTGAAGTACTGCCCATCACTATTGTGACCGGTTCTGCCCATAATAATTTTTTTTCCTTTGTCGGATCGCTAAATAATCCTGATTACTAAATATGTCCAGAAGGAACGAACCTTCTATCTATAAAACTGTGGGAGATAAGACGTTTTTTCCAAATTGCGGCGACGGGAGGGGGCATGGCAAAAATTGAAAATAAACTTCATCTGCCTGCAAAAAAAAGAAGCATATGTCCCATACATGTCAAACCTCTATATCTAACCATCTCTGAGATCTGTTTGTTCATACGGACAGACGGACAGACAGACAGACAGACGGACGGACGGACGGACGGACAGACGGACATGGTTAGATCGACTCGGCTGTTGATGCTGATCAAGAATATATATACCTTATAGGGTCGGAGATGCTTCCTTCTGCCTGTTACATACTTTTGCACAAACTTAATATACTCTGTGTACCTCTGGTACAGAGTATAAAAACGAAAGAGAAACCCAGTTGTTTTGTGTGTGTGGCGCGACTACAAAAACAAAATCGACGCTTCAGCGCTGTCTGCGCGTATTGTTGTTGCCTTCTGTTTCGAAAGCCTAGGTGAGAATGAGAAGAGAAACCCATTCGAAGTTGTTGTTGCAATTTCGTTTTGAGTTAGTCCAATGCGCATTCCATAAGCCTTCTCGCAATACAACAACAAATTCGCCTCATGCGCATATAGCGCGAGCACCCGTGTTTTCAACCAATCTGTAAGTGAATATATAAAGTCGTAGTTAAATTCATAGAACGATTTAACGCATACACGGTTGCTGAATAAATGATAGCACACATCCACAGATAAATCGACTAATTCGCTGTTTTTCCTTAATTCAAAAAACGTCCTCATCGAATTCCACTGAGTCTTTAGAGCAGCGATGTCCAAAATTTGAAAAGGCAGCCACGCGTGGTTGGCAAGCCAAATTCTGCCGGCGTCGCAGTGACACATATATAGAGAGAGAATATGTGTATTCTATAAATAGAACGCTCGGCAGCTTGTTCTCGTACAATGCGCGTGTTCGGCTGCATTTGCTCTTACGACTCATGTGTTCGGCTGAAGCTCAAAAGTCAAACGCACAGTCATGATACAATAACTGATATTGTATCATGCGCGCAGTCATTGGCTATGCTGCATTCAATGAGGAAAGACCATAAAGCGCATGATTTTTACACTACACCGAAAAAATGTTTGATCTCAATTGGGAAAATGAATTATTTTTCATTGAGAATATGGATGGTAACGCTCAATGTTTATTGTGCCATTACGTTGCATGTCGCTTTACCTTTGATGTTATTAAAAGGCACTACCAACTTTGCCACGGGGGTTATAAAGAAATAAAGGGGAGGGAGATTTAAAAAATTTTTTATTTTTTTATTTTTATTTTTTCAGTGTAAAGCAGTAAAACGTCACGTTGCCTTCGTGTTTCGCTGCTTCGCACACAAGCGCAACGCTTTCATTGTGTGAGTTTGGACACCACTGCTTTAGAGACACACACTGGTAATGGTGCGTTTGCCGAATTCGTACGATCTTTTTCTCACGAATGTGAAGACGAAATAATTAATAGTGAAACAAAGGCATATACAAGCAATGTAAGCAGATTTAGTGAAGACTTCAGTCCCCTAAAATGTTGAGAAACCAATAAAGTCCAGTGTCCACTTATTTATTAAGCAAGCTGCAAAATATTGCCCACTCCTGCAAGCAGTGCTTCATCAAAAAAGGCATTTTCTCTAGCTGGAAACCTTATATTAGATTTTTTTTCCAAAGATAACTAATAAAATAAACAAAATAATGTTTTGAAATGATAACCTAAAAAAATAATAATACATATTTAATTTTATTTGCGTGAGTTTTTTTGAAAACCGAATTTGGTAACGGCATGTTGTTTGCCTTTTGTGAATGCATAGGTCGAACGAAAGACGCCTTTTGAGACGTCCCCGTACCTTAATTGGTCTTTTACGCATTTACCATTGACGCATTTACCAGGGAGCACCACGCATTCTGAGCAAGATGTTGTTCTACATGCTCTTGATCGTTTTAAAGGAGATGTCATAACAAGGCAATGCCTCAGAAGCCAGGAAGGCTGTGTCATCAGCATACTTGTAAGTGGCTATATAGTGGCAAATAGTGGAAGTGGCGAATATTTCATCTCCACATCTTCGGCGCTTTTGGCAAATGCTAAGCTCTCCTAAAATAGGCTTCCCCTTTGATATTTTTTGAAGTTGTCTCTGTACATGTACCTTGGAGACATTCAATCTCTCGTACCTCAGCTCGACCATGAAGGAGCGTTCTTCAAGGGTGGAACAGAGTATAGCAAATTGCTCAGTTGGGATATTTGTTAACAAACTTTTTTAGGGTTGACTTAGTTTTTTACTTGCTTTGATCTGTTTGGAGTCAGATAAATCCGATTTCCGATTACTGATTTATGATTACCGATTTTCCTGTACAGTGATTGCCGATTGCGATTGATAAATTTGACTAGTTGCTGAGTTGGAATCATTCAAAGGTATGATTGGTGAGACCATTAACCGATCGTACGGAATGTACCCCATAACTGGAAATGAACGACAAACTTACAGCGTTAAAAACCCTCAAAATGTTACTAAATTTAATCGTAATTATATTTAAACTTATCAATCGTGTTATTCAGCAGAGAATAATAAGCAATCGCAAATCGTAAATCAGTAATCGGAAATCGGATTTACCTGCTGAATGCGCCCATTATAAATATGAGCTGACTATCTCAAATCAAAATAATTTCATGCTATATTTACTTAAAGGGCACTTTGATTTACTGAAATTTTCCTATAAAGTAGGTAGATTTAATTTCGAAGGTTTTAATTTTTTTACATAATTTATAAGCCATCTTTCTTCGACAAAAACGTATTCTCGCATACTGGTATACTGTAAAATTCTACCTTCTTACTCTAAATTGGATTCTCAAGAGGCAGGCAGCGGCCGACTATGTAACACGCTTTCCACGGGTATTCGGAAACATTCTACTAACTTCTCTTACCGTCGCGCCCGTAACGCCGCTGCGATGTTAACTGTGTTTTTATACTTTGAACCAAATCTAGTAATTTCACAAAAAGTTTCAAGAAAAGCATTAAAAGCAGATCATTTTCCGCTGAATAATTGCATACTGTAAAGCTCTCACGATAACACAGATGACATTCTACGAGTAGCTTCAGTTTCAGCTTGTATTTATCGGAATTCTCTTGCAAATGCGATGGGATTCCCATCTGAGCATAGTTGAGGGGCCTGCAAACCTGAAATCCAAGGAAGAACCACCCGGTTCTGTCATCAGTAGTCTCAGTAACTCATGTCAAATCATGGCTATGGGAAAACGTGTCTTTTTATTGCCGGAAAATCCACAAATAAAATATTAAAGGAATATTTTTCCCAAACTTTTCAAAACTCCGACGATTCAAGTACTATTCAATGCTCCATTCAAAACCTGTTCCTTTCGTACCCCTCAAAATGTGAATTCGCTTTGAATTGCAAGCGGCGAATTTAACGTCATGACTACAACACATGCGCACTTTCCAGTATTTTTGTTTTTCCTCCCAATTTCCCAAACGTAAGAGCGGCTTTTTGAAAAGAGAATTTTTTTTTATAAAAACAAAGAAAAAAGGAAAAACGTGAACGTCACTTTTTTTTTGCCCATTTTTGCTTTGTGCAAAATCAGCAAAAACATGAAACGACATAAGTATGTCAAAATGCATGGAGAAGATAGCACAACACAGACACAGACAGAGACGAGGGCACGTACTTATATAAGGGCCTAGAGGAGTACTTTTGGGTTCAGTATATAATATATGTATGGATGCTAGCTTGTGTGTGTGCGAGTTCGCGTATGTGTGCGTGATAGGGTCCTGTGGCACATACTTTGTAAAGCAGACGGAAAGGCAAAAGGCAAAATGAAATGTGAATGTTTGGATGCTTTTCGGGTGCCGCCCAGATGATTTGACTCCCCCCTCCGCTCACCAAATAGGGGTTAGCCGTGTGGGGGGAGTCAATCTCAGTACGAAAATGTTCGGAAGAAGCACAACAAAACAAGACAGGGAAATACATATATATTTTATTCAAGTAAAAATCCATATAATTCAATGGATTGGCTGGCAGTGCGAGCCGGAGATGGAGAACAAAATGAACACAACAAAAAGCAAACCGCAGATTATGCGAAGCAGATGAAGAAGGAGGGACAACAACGCGTTGTTGTGTGACCAGTCAGACATATTAATGACAAAATGATTATGATGACACTAACACCGAGGTCTGTCAATCTGAGGGAAAGTTTTTGAGTGGTTGGGGAGGTTGCAATATGTTAAACATGATTGACAACGGCACAAAAAAAGTACTTTAAATGATGCTTATAGTTGACACAGCTGTCGATTGACCCGTTGGAAGCGGAGCAGGCAGGGGTGCTGAAATTAATCATAAAGAAATGAAGCGATGCTAATGCGAGAAGATAACTAAAATTTCAGAAGGTCAGAAGGCCAAAATTGTTAAGGAGTTAAACGTTATTAAATTCGTTTTCCCCCTATCCCGCACTTGGAATTTAGAAAAACCTCATATCTCCCACAGCTTTGAAGATAGTAGATGGTTCGTGCATTCTAGACATATGTGGTATTCAAGATTATAAAGCGATCCGCCAAAGGGGTGGTAAAGATCGGATGAACGATAGTCGAGTCGAGTTCCTCTGTGTTATCAATCAATCCTTTAAAACAAAAATAGCATAAAGATCAATTTAAAAATGATTTAAGAGTTTTTGATTTTCATCTTCAGTAGATGTCCACCTTACGTTGAAACAACAATGTGCTCCGTGCATAAAACTGATTTGCTTGGCTCCACTTGGCTCTCGGTGTGCGGCGGGCGCCTAAGTGCGAAACGAGATTTTATTATCCAGTGAAGAATGATGGTCCTTACATTAAGTTGAAAATTGTACGAATTTCTTTCACCTTCTGTCAAGGTGTATACACTCAGAAGAAAATGGCTGCCGGCGTTCTAGATCAAACGAGATAGAATTTATACCGTTTTGTACTTAAGATTTCAAGTATGGTTCGTTCGTGGCTGTACGTTAGTTGAGTACGAAACATTTTAAAACGGAAAAACGACTGTTAATATTATTGAAATGAGAACCAAGTAACTTAAATGAAGAACATTTTGTTATTACACTAAGATGAAAATTTCAAGAAAAACGCATTCTTAGTTCGAGTACAAAAGTAGTTAAGTACCATATGGACTAATACGGGAGTGACACAGAAATCTATAGAGATTTTGCCGCCGGTTGGTTTGCAAATCTTTCAAAAGATCCGCCACAGAACTTCGAGAGATTTCGTTTTCTTTTTCGAAAAAGGTATGTGTATATGATTAGGGTCCAACTACAAAAACAGTGCTTAATCGCGTAGGTTCGTAAAATCGATTTGTTGGTTTGCCAAAATTTCCTAACAAAATACGAGAGGTTTCTGTGGCACCTAACAATTGGTTTTCGGTTGGAATGTGGCTGGAAGAGGTTTCTGTGTCACCCCCGATAATGCTAAGCAAGTCTGTTCTTAAAATTCCCAACAGTTTCTAACATTTTTGTTACGGAGTGATGGTAAATTTCTGACCTACTGTAATTCTCCCTTGGTCTTTGGTTAATTCATGACCCCAAGGGTCTTCTTCTTTGTTTCACTACAGAGACCTCGATTTAGAACCAATTGGGGATAGCTTTAGATTTTTATTTTATTTTATTTTTTTTATGGGCTCAAACGAAGAACATTTTTAACTTGTCTGAAGTAATAATATTTTCTTCCTAGAATGTTCTTGGGTTGGCACTAGATATTATTAGACTTAAAAAAGAAAACATTTTGTACTTGTTTTGAGTGTAAGTCGGCTCTTACCTTGAAACCATTATAACCTAAAAGTAAGATCAACAAGATTTTAAGATACCTCGAAATGTGCTTAAGTGAAAAGTTCTTGGATTTTTCTGAGTGTACCAAGGTAAGAAACATTGCTTGATTTCTGTATCGATATCAAGTACTTAGGGATAGCAAAGTTATCGTGCTTAAAATAAAAATTTGGTACTTCAATCAAGTACTTTTGTGCTTACCGTACTATTGACACCGATTGTACTTAATTCAAGTACAAAGCTCTTGGTGTTTTTCTGAGTGTACGATTCAGGGTTATAGCTAAAAAAATATTTTAAAAATTAACTTGAAATTTGGTGCTTGGGTTGGTAGTATACTAACAGTAACTTTCCCATTTTTAAACCGGTTCTGCATTAGTTTTAAAAATAGGGGAGAGTTAACTTCGGCTCGGCCGAAGTTTTGTATTCCCTTGCAGTTTGTTTTTCTAAATAAGACTACTTTTCAGACCTTACTTTTCTTTGAAAGCTATACTGTATAGATGTATATATATTCCAAACTTAGTGCAATCATGGAAAACCATAACAAACTGTTAATTACTTAATTTGGAGGCGATCCCAATTAAAACAAAAAAGTTTTTCTCACTAGAACTTCTTTTGCGACCGATCATTCATACTGCAGCTATATGCTATAGTCATCCGATTTTGACAAAACTTTGTAGAATTGTGTAAAAGTATATAAAACAAATATATGCCAACGTAAGGAATTTTTTCATTATAAACAAAAAAGTTTTTCTCACAAGAACTAGTTTTTCTACTGATCGTTCCTATGACAGCTATACGCTAGTCATACGATTTTGACCAAGCTTTGTAGAATTGTGTGGGAGCATATAAAACAATTACATGGCAATTTTCAGGAGATTTCCATTGAAAACAAAAAAGTTTTTCTAAGAATTCTTTTCTGAGTCCACTTTTCTATGACAGCTATACTATATAGATGTCCGATTTCTATCAATTTTGGTGGAATTACGGAAACGCATAGTACACTAAGAAATACGAAGTTTGGAGGCGTTTTAATTGAAATCAAAAAAGTTTTTCTCATTACAACTAGTTTTTCGACCGATCGTTGCTTTGACAGCTATTTGCTATAGTCATCCGATCCGGCCGGTTCCGACAAATGTGCAGCGTATTTGTATCAAAAAACTTCGTGCAAAGTTTGGTGAAGATAGCTTTCAAACTGACGGAGGATATAGCATAGAAACAGACTGTCGGACAGACGGAGAGAAGGACAGACTGACAGACGGACTGACGGACAAGGCTAAATCAACTCAGCTCATCGTGCTGAACATAAATATATATACTTTATGTGGTCGGAGATGCTTCCTTCAATGCGTTACAAACATCCGCACAAGTTTATAATACCCTCTGCAAGGGTATAAAAATGGTTCAGAGCCATGTACCAGAAATTCTTCAATGTTGTTTGAAGTTAGACATTTCATTTCATTCATTAAAACTTGTTTAGGTTAGGTTCTTTGAATTTTGTAAACGTAACATATCAACACAATTAAATGATAACAGCATGTCTGAAATTTTTTATCGATATATACAAAGCTGCCTTTCCTTAGGAACGCACAAATTTTAAAGATGTTAAACGCTCGAGGTTCGAAGTTTTTGTATGATTAGAGTTTCAAAGTATCTATCCACAATCTCAATTTTAGCATTTTGGCTTTAAGTGCAACATAATTTTAAATCAAAAACCTTATCCACGTTAAGTAGATTAAGTAAATCTAGTTCTATTTTGCTAGTGGTCTGTTTTATGAACTTCGAATTGCTATTGCATTTGAAGAATAGCACATAGATAATTTTGATGCATATGGTTGATGGGCCCGGGTGTGGCTCAGCGGCTAGTGTGCGCGACCGCTATGCAAGAGGTCGTGGGTTCGCTCCCGCCTCGAAACATCTAACGAAAAGTTTTTTCTTTGAATAAACTTTACACCCGGTCACCCCTCTCTGCTGTTGGCGCCAGCTTTGTAGTAATTAGCCATGCAAACGCTTCTCAAACTGCCGTTCGGATTCGGCGTTAAACATTAGGTCCCTTTCTCTTGTGCGAAAATTAGAAGCGCACAAGCCAAGAGATTGAAAGGAGCTCGGCTTTGGCCCTTTGCCGTATTACATTTTTACAATTTTAATACAAATATAGCAAATTTCTGAATTCATTTAAATAGAAATTAAAATTTTCTAGATGAACCACAGCGGGGTTATAGGAAAATGAAAATTTGGATCTAATTTCTATCAAATGGAAAAAAATGTTGTTTTGTGCAACACCAGAGCGCTTTTCAAAGGAACATCTGAGAGAATTCAAATGAGAATTCAAGGAAATTTTTTAAGATCGTTTCAATTATTAAAGAGCAAATAGTTCAAATATTAGTAACAGACCGTTATTTGTGTTAAAAACGAATACAATTGGTTTATGATTTCTGATGTATTATTTGAATTGGTTCCCTTTATGTTTGTGGTTAGGTTCTCATAGTGAGCTTAAACTGCTTTATTTTCAATATGCTATTTTGAGTTTTCCATGAAGTCTTGTTCAGTAAAAAATGTTCGGTGAGACTAGTTTAGTCACTCTTGTTCATTCACCATTGGTCAGTGATTTGTATTTCGTATCTTCGACCAGCATCTTTATCTTTAATATGCTGCTTCAAAATGATATTGCATGCATCTAGTCGATATCGTAACGTAGGTTTTCTGCCTCTGCTTTTGATAAATAGATACACCAAAAACAACACACTACTCATGCGTGTCAAAAGCCATTTAACTTCACTACACTTTGCCATGAAATACCAACTTTTCCCAACTGAAAAAATTTTTTTCCTGCGTATTGAAGAGAGGTAAACTTTCTGCTGGACTCGGATGCAAGTATGTAATTGGCTTTAGGTTCTAATCTCAGTGCATTCTCGCGCAATGAATAAACGAATTAAAATCACGTTGGGCACCTGATGGTAGTGGTGCAGCAATGTTGACAGTGGAGCCTTCATAGGATTACTTAATTTTTTGGATGTAGATTGGACTAACAGGTTTGTTTAGTGCACAACAGTGCCTTTAATGGGTAAAAGAAGGCAGACAATTGATGTTTTTTTAAATAAGCCACATTACACAGAAAATATTCCGAGATATCCGTGCTAAAATCAATCCCAAACGATGTCAGAAGTCGGTCAATCCCTGACGATGAGACAGGTCACAGAGAATGAAGATGAGACAAAGTACAAGTATCCAGAGTAGAAGATGATGAGGTGAGGGGACGAGTTGGAGACCAGGAAGACCAAAATTGCTTAGGTCGGGCAGACCCGTCGCCAAAGAAGCAGTTTAACATAATCAGTCCAGTTTACGGGGAAGTAACAGTTCCGTCACCTACGAGGAGGCAGTAGCGCGTAAGCTTTAAGTGGCGTGAGCGTGGAGAAGGAGTGAGGCTCGATGCGAATAGACCAGGGAGCTGGTGGATTTACCAAGGAACCAGCGGGCAATTGGCTAATGGGTATTTAGTCTCAAGCGGGATGCGACGGCATAGACTTTTAAGGCGGGCTTGTTCGAGGAGTCGCAGCAGTATGGTGTCAATTACATGATACCTATTAAGTATGCCGGCGAGAGTGTACGTTTCGTGTTGGCGTTGGAGCACATGTAGTTTATTGCATCAGATGGAGTAGTCGGCATTCTAGTAACCTGGGAAACCGTGTACGACAACCACAAGGGTAAGATGACCACATCCAAGCGGCTTATTGCTGAAGAAGGCATATAGGATGAAACAATCAGGGAGGGAGTGAAGGAACTTGCATGTTAATTGTTTGTGATGACCTCTTAAGAAAGAAAACTGGACATGATGGAAATAAAAGCGGCAATCTCTAGATCGTTCTATTGTACTGACAAGGGTGCATTAAATCTATTTCGAGATTACGAGTGACCGGAGGATCAGGGTCCCCAATATAAGGAGTTATCGGCGCATAGAAATTCAGACCATTAGACTGGGCACGCGTGTACCTATCAAGGTGGACAATTATCAAAGTCGGTGAGTTGTAAACGCGGTAGTACCTGGTTCGCCTACTTGACGCATTACAAGAAAAGCGAGGTGGCTAATAACACTGCGGCGACGTGACCAAACTACTAATTCTAGCTAGGGTCGATATCAAATCGGAAACAAACATGTGCACATACGGAACTAGTATGCTGGCTGCAGCGGCGTAAAGCAAAGATATTCATAGCGGGTTGATTAAAGTACTCGTCGTCAAATGATATTTAACAAGACTCGAAGAAAAACATAAGAGTTTACAATGTTATGAATTGGGATATTTGAAATATCAAATGAGAATAAAAACACCAGAATTAAATGAGTTCGGATTTTTCAATCCCGGATTTCTTGTCTAGAGCCCGACTTTTGCTCGGGAGAGCTTGACTTAAGCTCGACTTTAGCTTTATTTCAAAAACACATGGGATTGATTTTAGCAACTTATCCGAGCTCGACTGGGACCCTTAGTAGGATCAAAACAAAAAGGCCCGATTTCGATTTAAGCACGACATTTGAATTTAATTTGAAATCGGCTTGGCGCCGCATATTCGAATTGCACTCAATCCGAAAAATGATAGCTTCAAAAATGGCCGAGATTGACTTAACCTCGATATTTAAACTTAGTGTTATCCCAAAAGCTTTGCCTACTTTAGCCTCACTGTATTGGTGAGAGAGACTTTCTTGCTAGTTCGATTCTTAATTGAAATCTCAATTCAAAGGTCAATCGTCAGGTTTGTGTATATTTTTTTAAGCATTTTTCGAAACGGTAATCGAACGGTAATGGAACGGTAATGCGTAAATAAAATCGCAGCTTCACTTTATGAAATTCTTTATTCGTCAATAAAAATCAATAAAAACGCAAAATCATCAATGATTTTTAGCCATTTACTTTGGCGCTTTATGCACTTCGACATTATCTGACAAGGCACTTCCAGGCCCCGGCCACCCACGCATTCGCACTGCTCAATGTCGTTTTGGATTTTACATCTTCTATATATAGATGAGCGAATATACATATTCACATACCTACAACAAGTCGTTAGGCCGAGAGTCGGGCACTCAAAGCCAATGCTTTTATGCATCAGCGAGCACACAAAAGTAAAAGGCGACCTCACTACCCCGCCCTACCCAATCCACCTCTGACATGGTCGATATTTATGCGAAAATCAAGCGATAAATCTAAATTATATGCCCAGTGCTAAAGTCAAAATAGAAGGAAAGACGGCAGGCATCATGTGTTAGCCTTGACGGTAGATTGTGCCTTCTGCCGCTTCCTCTGGGAAGGGGGAGGCAGGCCTGGGCATTGTTATGATGATTACGCATATTATTTATATGTAGCCTACTTAACAATGCACAGGCGAGTGCCGGAGCGAGCGCTGAGACCTAATTAAAATCCCCAAAATGACAATCGATGTGCCTGCTGATTTAGATTATCATATAATTAGGGGAAACTTTCGCCTCTTGGCCACATTTATCATTATCCATCAGGCAGAAGATTGAAGTTCACAAGTTCATAACTAACGTGTGACAAATCATAGCATACTTTCCCGCTGCCAGGGATGCCTGTCAGAAGTTGCACCCCGAAACTGAACCCGAAACTGAGCACTGAGAACTGTCATACATGTCGCAAAATTTCATTACAACTGCTGTGTCGTCAAGTTTTCTGGCCCGTCGCCGCTGTCAGCCGGAGGGGTCACATCAGGCTGGGCCACACATCATCAGCATCGGCAGCGGCATCAGCAGAAACCGTTGGGAGCCAAACTCTCTTGTGGTCGAAAATTAATGAAAATTTCATAAACTGACGGCCTACGTCAGTTCCTTGTATCTCAGGGAGCCCCTCAAAAGCCATCGCAATGTTTGTGGTTTGCCATCATAACTTAATTAACAGCCACAGCAGCCCAATCCCAAAACCAATCCCAATGCTTTGATAAGCATTTTGCATAAGCTCGTACGTACATACATACATAGTTCGGCTTTGGCGTATACATCAACTATCTTATGCTGATAAAGGTGCACTGCGAGAAAATGGGGAGGAGAAATAATAATCAGATAATCTAAATGATAACACAGCCCGACAGTGATTTTGGTGCAGGTCTATTTTGATCAGATTATGTTAATATAGATTGCACTGAACAAAACTGTATCATTGGTTTTGTTCTATCAGCTCTTGTTTCCAAGATATAGCGGAAAGATAATTTTATCGAAGTTTTGGCACTCTGGGAATTATGGAGGCTATACTGGGTATAAATATCTGGATTTATGAGCTATTTGCGACAGAGCACAAATCAATGCATCTTTAAAAAATTAAATGCGCTATAAAAGCATATCGGAAAGTGTCTTAATTGGCCTCTAAAGTCAGACAAGATTCGTTTTACGGCAATTCGTGAAAGCGTTAGATCGTGATGGAGCGTGCTTCCAATATATTGCCAAGAAACTTCCTTCGCTTAGTTTGGAAAAAATTAAGGCTGGAGTTTTTGATGGACCTCAAGTTCGAAAATGAATTAAAGACAAATCATTTGCTGAGTCCATGACTATGAATGAACGGAATGCCTGGGAATCATTTGTCTTGGTCGTCTCGAACTTCTTGGGAAACAACAAAGCTGACAATTATTTCAAATATGCTAAACAGCTTCAAGAAACATCATTCATGCATCAAAGTGCACTATTTTTTTTAGTCACCTGGACCACTTCCCAGAAAATTTGGGGAGTCTATGTGAAGAACAGGGAAAACGATTTTACCAAGACATAAGAGCAATGAAAGCGAAGTTATAATCAGATTGTTTCACAGATTCAGAGAAGAGAATTTGCGAGTTGTTGTTGTAGATTTCCTATATCTCAAATGCCGTCTCTTTTTTACGGAGTTTAAATGCAATCAAATTTGAACATTCTCATATTCGGGGGTGTCCTGAAAATCTTAAAGATATTTTGACTTTGGTTGGTTTGGAAATCGCTCGAAAAATCCGTCGGTGTCCCAGAACTTCGAGAGATTTCATTTTATTAGTGGGAAAGGCTTGTGTCCTAGATAAACGTCCATCTCATCAAACAGGGATATCTTGCGCAAATAAAAATTTCACATATTTTAGTTATGAGTTAATTTGATGTTCAATTGAAATTTGATTACGTGGTTTGATGTGTTTTCCTTGGCGATCTCCTATTATACAAGTGTTTTATATGCCAATTTAAGCACGATGTTTTATATTCAACTTAAACTTAATTTAATTATAATGAGAAAAAATAGGGGAAAGTTAACTTCGGCTCGACCGAAGTTTTGTATACCATTGCAGTTTGTTTTTATAAATAAGTCTACTTTTCGGACCTTACTTTTCTATGAAAGCTATACTAAATAGATGTCAGACTTCGACCAAACTTAGTTCAATTGTGGAAAAGGCATAACAAACTGTTAATTACGAAATTTGGAGGCGATCCCAGTTAAAACAAAAAAGTTTTTCTCACTAGAACTTCTTCTTCGACCGATCATTCATACTGCAGCTATATGCTATAGTCATCCGATTTTGACAAAACTTTGTAGAATTGTGTAAAAGTATATAAAAAATAGGGAAAAGTTAACTGGCGGGAAGTTTTGATACCCTGCAGCTTCCATTGAAAACAAAAAAAGTTTTTCTTACTAAGACTACTTTTTGGACCTTACTTTTCTATGGTATCTATACTAGATAGTAGTCTGATTTCGAGAAAAACTTGGTGAAATCATGGAAAAGCGTTATACACTGTTAATTACGAAGTTTGGAGTCGATCCCATTTAAATCAAAAAAGTTTTTCTCACTAGAACTTAGGTATTTTTCGACCGATAATTCATACTGCAACTATATGCTATAGTCACCGATTTGACAAAGCTTTGTAGAATTGTGTTAAAGTATATAAAATAAGAATATTCCAATAATAAGGACGTTTTCATTAAAAACAAAAAAGTTTTCCTCACTCGAACTAGTTTTTCTACCGATCGTTCCTATGGGAGCTATATGCTACAGTCATCCGATTTCAACCAAACTTTATAGAATTGTGGAAAAGAATATAAAATAAGTGTATGCCAATGATAAGGACGTTTTCATTAAAAACAAAAAGTTTTTCTCACAGAACTTGTTTTTCGACCGATCGTTCCGGGCACTATAAGCCATTGACCAAACTAAAATCAGGATGGCGAAATACGTACTTTCCATTAAAAATAAATAAGGTTTTTTCACTAAGACTAGTTTTTCGTCCGATCGTTCCTATGACAGCTATATGCTATAGTCATCCGATCCGACCGGTTCAGACAAATGTGAAGCGTATTTGTACCAGAAGACTTCGTGCAAAGTTTGGTGAGGTTAGTTTTAAAACTGACGGAGGAGATAGCATAGAAACAGACAGACGGACAGACGAACAAGGCTAAATGAACTTAGCTCGTCATGCTGATCAAGAATATATATACTTTATGTGGTCGGAGATGCTTCCTTCAATGCGTTACAAACATACGCACAATATTATAATACCATCTGCAAGGGTATAATAATTTTTAAGGGAATGTAAAATTGCAAAAAGTTTTTAAGTTCACTAAACAATTGTACAAAAATAACTTAAAGCAATTATTTTGACGCCTTTATATAAAAAATCGCATATACTTTTGAATTCATCGACTGCAAGCAATGTGAATTCAAATCGAGTAAATCTATCGAATTGTGAAAACCGGAACAGGTAACCAAATCGAATGTGAGCAAATTAAGTGAAAGTGAAGACCGGAACTGGCCTGAATAATACACTTTTCAAGTGTATAAGAACAAATCAAATATGTTATTCATCCCAGTAGTTTTTTTTTGTGCCAGGTGCTGCCGAAAGCAAACCGTCAAGTGACCGGATCGGCACAGTATCCCCGGACGCTCATACAAATATAGTTAGCCATCCGGCGGTGAACTAAGGGTAACCATCGGCCTGGCCGATCAAGCACAGAACTACCAGAAGATCGCACATGAAGTGTCTGACATCCGACAGTTTTAGGACAGCCATCCGTCAGGCCCTTCTCCATTACCCACCTGGAGCTTTACCAGAAACTGTGCTGGAAATGTCAGCCGTACGGCAGGCGATTTTGGGACAGCCGTCGTCCAGCACATTTCTGTTAACCATGCGGCAGTAAGCTAAGGGTAACCAATGGCCTGCCCGATCCGCCAAGCAGTACCAGATTTTGTTCATTAAATGTCAGACATCCGCCAGGTGATTTCAGGCAGCCATCGGCTTGGTTAATTTCGTTAACGCCGGCAAACCCGCACATAGCCCCAAAGATCCAAGACGAGCTATCTCCTTCTCAATCTTTTGGCTTGTGTGTTTCTCATTTTCGCCGTTGCTTAATATGTCCCGAGGCGGGATCGAATCTACGACCTCTTGCTCAGCAGGCAGAAACATTAACCGCTGCACCACACCAAGCCACAACAAGTTCATCCAGATAATTGCTCTTTCTGACGCCTTTAAATCTTTTATCAGTGATTTTCCAAAGATTCGGTATTGTGCAGCAATCGATCATATAGATGGGCCATGACTAACAGAGACTGTACATGATATGACAGCCGTCCGTTAATATATAGCACACTTGGTTCGGCTTATGAACTTAGCAGAAGAGGCGTAGAGCTAAAGAATTTGACTAATAAACAAACAGTCCCGAGTTCAAATCTCAGTAGAGGTAGTAAATAAAAAAAACAAGAAAGGGAGCTGCAGTCGAGTGCCCCGACTACAAAATACCCTGTTCCCTTGATTTCGTGTGCTTTTTCTTTACATACACACACACTCACTCATACACACACTCCAACATACACACAAACGCATGGCATGCGGCCGCGCGCGATAACTGACAATGCAAGACCCCCCCTCTCTCCCACAAGCAGAATTGATTTTTACTTCGGTGTTTATTGTCCGATCTTACTGATCTTTTCAGAATAGATAGATATTTGGCCTTACTTAATATATGCAAAGTTTGGAAGGTCTAACTTAAAAATTGTGGCTCTGACAGTTTTTTGCGCTTAAAGGGGGGAGGGGGAGGAATTTTCCAAATCTGAAACAAACTCGTTTTGAATCGGGTATACACCTATCTACATGCAAAATTTTGTGGCTCTAGCTCTTATAGTCTCTGAGAAACACGCGTTCATACGGACAGACAGACAGGGCTAAATCGACTCGGCTGTTGATGCTGATCAAGAATATATATACTTTATAGGGTCGCAAATCTTTCCTTCTACCTGTTATATACTTTTGCACAACTTCATGATCCCCCTTTTCCCATTTTCAATGGGAACAATGGGTATAACAAGCAAGAAAGTCGGTCAAGCCCGACTATAACATACTCTGTACCTGCGAAGGGCTGCCCATCACCGTTGCGACCGGTGCTGCCCTTAATAGTTTGTTTTCCTTATAACTCGACTATCGTTCATTCGATCTTTCCTTTCTTTGGCGGATCGATAGATAATCCTGATAACTAAATATGTCCTGAAGAAACGAACCTTTTATCTATAAAACTGTGAGAGATATGAAGTTTTTGCAATTTGCGGATGCGAGAGGGAGCGTGGCAATAATTTGAAATAAACTTGATTTGCCTGCAAGAATAAGAAGCATTTGTCCCATACATGTCAAACCTCTATCTCGTACCATCTCTGAGATCTGCTTGTTCATACGGGCAGACGGACAGACAGATAAACAGACGGACGGACAGACGGACATGGCTAGATCGACTCAGCAGTTAACTTAATATACTCTGTGTACCTCTGGTACAGAGTATAAACAGAAGGACAGAGCTCCAACGGGTTTGAAACTGAAATGGAAAGGAGAGTGCTGCAATTGAACTCAAATTGAATATTCCTTAATCAGCAACAGTAGCAGCCTTCTAAATCTTAGATAACATATAACAAAATTAAGCAAAAAATGAAATTATACTTTCCCAACGAAGCGTTCTACTATGGAATAAAACTTTAAGCCCACTACATACTGTTCATATTTAAAGATTTCACCGGTCTGTAATTTTCTCTCACTGTATTCTCTATCCTCTATCTACTGCTGATAAAGTTATAAATAGTATTTCATATTTTACCCTGCAACGTTTCGTCTCCTTCTCCAAACAACAACAAAAAAAAACTATGCCAAAATAGCATATGTTAAGCTCGAGCAGCTCACTCCAAAGGGGTGTGAGAAAACAACCCTTTCAGCCCTTCGGGGGCCCATCTACACTAGTCTCAACCACAACCAGCTCAACTCTGACTCTGACTTAAGGGCGGAACCCGAATGAAGAGGACCACCCAAACACGTACTCATAATAATATTTCACTTCTCCTGGACCCACAGAGGGCGACGTTCCAGGGTTTGCCCCTGCTCTGCCCTTTGCGCCTTGTGTTGATAAATTGGCGACAGAGTATAAATTAAGAAATTGTACACTAATTGCGTAAAAAACTTGTTGTTGCATACTTTCGGGCGGTTTTTCAATGCCACACCACAACAGGCGCCAGTTTGTGAGATGGAAAGATGGAACCAAAAGTGCGTGAAAGTGTTGCTGCCGCATTGTAAAAAAAAAAGCATTTATCGATTTTGTTTAGCGACCCGCAGCTACCAGAACCTACAGCTCGCGCTGCTCCCCCTATCAGGCCATTTCAATTCCAATTTTATGTTGTATCAAAAAATGTTAAAGCATACTTTTTGGCGTTTTGGCAGCCACCAAGATTGGGTTGGGCTCCAGCGGGCGTGTTGATTTTGCTTTTGAAGTTTGCACAACACAAAAACCGCAAAATCTAATTAACGGGGCGCCTGGTCTTGGTCCCCACCCATTGTTGTGGGTGCGTAGAAGGGGGTCGAAGGTGGCGTACTGAGGTGGCGCGGTTTTCTTTTGCTGTTGCTGGCATTTGGCTTGAGGGGGTTTTTCGCTTCCTTTTAACCGGTTAGAGAAAACCCATTTAAGCGCCAAGCTAAAGAAATTGAAAGTGTTTGGCGGAAGTTGAGGGCAGGCAGGTGACATGCCGGCTAAATACAAGCCGCAAACAAGGATCGGAATTTATAGTTTTACGGCTAACAACAGGTAATCAGCGAAATTGTAACTAACAGAACATGGGATAGGTGCATAATGAATTCCCAATCGGTTGAGAAGCGATTCACAAAAGCTCCTGCTGAACTTAGAGCTCTCTTGTAAGTCTTTAGTTAATTTCTTTTCATTTCTAAGCAATTCAATTGCATTTCACCCATCTATTTACCATTATTGTAACCTTTCATAACAAATAAAAAAAGCTGCTCTTTGCTTTTTCTCAATTCATTTACATGGCCACTTTTTATCCATCAGAATCAATCTCAAAAATTGATTACATATCATTGTCACCATCTTGACACTGATTATGTGCCTTAACACTTGACTGCTCCAGCCAGCCAGCTACAAATAAAAAACCAAATCAACACACCATTTAGCATTAAACACACACAACACCGAGCAGATCCCTGGACAATGTCCTGCCGTCTGCCGCTTCCCTCTGCAGTCCAGAAGCTGTCCAAAAATTAACGCAAAATCAAAGTAAAAATGCGATAAATTGGCGACGACAAGCGCAACGCGAGCAAACACAATAACAACAACAACAAAGGCTACTGCGACGCTGGCGCGTTTTAAATGAGCGAAAATCGGTCGAGCATATCAAATTGAAAAACTCCAAGACAACCCCAGACTACTGGGTGGGGGCGATGGTATCCTAGTGACACACAAATACACGCGAACATCGCAAAAAGATAGAAAAACAGTCACCCACGCACAAAAGAATTGGAAGCAAAAAGCGCGTATCAAAAATAGCAGAAATGAGAAAACAAGTAGAGGGAATAACTGCTACCATAATAACGCCTGAATAGAGAAAGAATGAGAGTTAGCTTGAGGTTGCTGCTGGGTCTTTCCGGAATGGGGTGGTGGGCAGCTGATAGACAGGCAACTGAGTAGACATTGATTGCTGCTTTGGCAGGTTGTTAGGTTTCTTGAGATTGTTAGCAGCTTGCGACAGAATGGATGAGCGAACGAATGAATGAATGAATGAATGCATGAATGACGAGCTGACCATTGTAGCTAATGGATTTTCGGGGCAGATTAAAAGATTGGCAATATAATAAAGCTTAAGATTCCAATTTAAGTGCGCGAGGAGAAATACAAAAAGGAACCATTTCAAGTTCAGTCGCAAAAGACTTAAGCAACTTACCAAGGATATTTATTTATTTACTGTTGGACACAACAAAGATGAAATTGTCGGAGTTACTCAATACTTTTGATCTTTAATCTGTTTTTAAATATTTTTCAAATGCAAACATTTTACTCTTAGTTTAATTTCAAAAATCTTATGTGGGGTCCGCTCTTGAAAGTTCTTCCATTAGGCTTGAATCGTTATGAGGTTCAAAAACCACATTGATTTAAGCTCCATATACGTGGGGTTTCTTAAAAGTTCGGTAAGTTGAAAAAAATCAAATAAAATGTTTGTGCATTTATTCTTAATCTGCTACAATTTTAATCTTCTCTACATAATCGAAATTGATTTCAATGCATTTCTTAAGCCTATAGAACCACTTGTCTTCAAAATCTTGCTTTTCGAGTTCAGCATTTACGGCATCAATTATCTCCGCGTTGGTGTTAAAGACCTTTCCCCTCAATTTATAAGCAGTCTTTGCGTACCATTTAGCAGTTACAGTCTGACCCTTTTTCAGGGAAATAGCAGCTACAATTTTTGATCTTTTGTCGCTTTTATGGGTGGGATTGCTCCAGTTGGGCTCTAAACGATGGACTGCTGTTTGGTTTCCGGTTCGTACTTATAGAACCAAGCTTCGTCACCAGTAACGACTTTAGTACAGTTGCTAGACTGCCCATTTTCGAATTTATTAACGACATATTGGACAAAATGTACTCGAGCGTCTTTTTGGGCAGCATTTAAAATGCGTGGAACCCATCCCGCAGACTTCTTCGTGTACAGCAGAATATTCGAAAAACGGCAATGGCATTTAAGCCCAGTTCATTAGCAATCATTTCCTGTGTTGATCGAGGGTCTTCGTCTAGTTATACCCTTGCAGAGGGTATTATAAAATTGTCCGGATGTTTGTAACGCATAGAAGGAAGCATCTCCGACCACATAAAGTATATATATTCTTGATCAGCATGACGAGCTGAGTTGATTTAGCCTTGTCCGTCCGTCCGTCCGTCCGTCCGTCTGTCTCTTTCTATGCTATCTCCTCCGTCAGTTTCAAAGCTATCCTCACCAAACTTTGCACGAAGTCTTGTGGTACAAATAGGCTATAGCATATTGCTGCCATAGGAACGATCGGTCGAAAAACTTGTTCTAGTGAAAAAAAACTTTTTGTTTTTAATGAAAACGTCCATTTTACTGGCATATTTTTATTTTATATTCTTTAACACATTTCTACAAAGTTTTATCAAAATCGGATATTTATAGCATATAGCTGCAGTTTGAATGATCGGTCGAAAAAGAAGTTCTTGTGAGAAAAACTTCTTAGATTTAAATGGGATCGCCTCCAAATTTTGTAATTAACATTATTCTTTTATGCTTTTCCATAATTTCACCAAGTTTGGTCGAAATCAGACATCTATTGTATATAGTATAGATCCCATAGAAAGTAAGGTCCAAAAAGTAGTCTTAGTTAAAAAAACTTTTTTGTTTTCAATGGAAGCTGCAAGGGTATACAAAACTTCGGCCGAGCCGAAGTTAACTTTCCCCTATTTTTTAGATTTAAGATTTTGGTCGTCCTTCTCGCGGCTCTCTACAGAAAAATGTCCCGTCTGGAATATTTTGAACCACTGTAAAATAGTTTTAAGAGATGGTCCAATCGTCCCATATGCGATTTGGCACTCGTTGAATATTTGTACTGGCTTTAATTTACGCCGAAAACCGTAGATAATCATATGACGAATTTCTGTTTGTGTTGGTGGTGGAATTTTATCTGAGTCACCCTTAGATATTTCGCGTTTTCTCATCTCCATTTTACCCGATCTTTCTGAAATTTTGCACCAAATCCCGTAAAACAATCTGTAGAACGTGAAGAGGAAGAAAAAGAAAAAAAAAAACTTATGATAATAAATAATAAGAAGAGAAAAATAAAAACTTAACCTCTGCTAAGGCAAAAAAAAAAAAAAATATAGTTTTAAATTTAAGCACAAATCAAAGAAAATTAGATTAATATAATAAAAAGAACAACCGAAAAGTCTCCGACCCGGTGGGGGAAGACTTACTAGCAAGTCCGGCAAGCTATGTCCCTACTCATAGCATAGCATATTGGTAGAAATATTAATCAATTTTTCCAAAATGCTAGTCTTTCTTCACATATGTTCCAAACCTTCTTTTTGAACAAGAGCAGGAAACTCAATCCAAGCCTTGTTAACAAAATTAAAGTCCGAATGCTTGGGGTGTAATAAATACCAAATGGCATCCCGGTCTCTCACCGCCAAAATCAGCGCAACCTTGTCTTCTTGAGAAAACAATTCCAATCGTCCCTTTCGCATTGTTTTTTCCGCACTCAAAAAAAAAAAAAAAAATAAAAACGGGATTACATCAATCCGAAACCGGATTGAAAACGGGGTAATCCCGGATATTCTTAAGCCGATCCGAAAAAGATTGATTTGATCTCACTTTTTTCAATCCTGAAAAGATCAAATGTATCCCGCAAAAAGATTAAATTAATCAAAAAATTCAATTTAATCCCAAAGCAGGATCACCTTAAGCTTTATTGAGATTAATTTGCTCCCAGAAAGATTCCTCTACCTTTCATCCTCCATTTTCCATAGGACACACCCCCACCGACACCAGTTTTGGTATATTTAAAGCTTCTGAAAAAAAAAAAAAAAATATAAAAATTATTGTTGTCTTGTCTGGGACTCGAACTCACAACCTTTCAGCTTTACAATGAACACGAGTGGCATGGCATCTCATCGCACATCACCATATCACATGATTATTGTTTAATGTCTTAAATGCTATTTACACTTTTCTGCATCGTTTCTAATTTATGAACATTGTAATCTTGAATGAAACAAGCTCGAAAGGATTGCGTCAAGCCTTAAAAGATTGAATTGAGTAGAATATCCCGTAAATCGAGATTGAATTTTCAAGCTCGTGCCGGGATTACTCTAAGAAAAAAAAGATTGAATTTATCTCGCCGTTTTATTTTCTGTGTAGAGTCCACGTATGTGGACTCCAGCGGGGGAAAAGTAAAGTGCAAGGAAATCGTTTCGCCTGCTTCTTCTTTACTCAATTTTTTTTATAAAACTTCTAGTTACGTCGTGAGGCCGTCTGGACCTTTAACTTGAATGTATCGTTCACTCAGGACAGTGCATTTAGAACAACAATGAAACTTTGATAGCTGCAATGCAGTCACTTTCCTTCCTTCGGTTCTATGATTTCGGTGCTATTAGAAAACGCCCAAAAATAGCTGCAAGCAAAAGTCCGTAGTGTATTATTGAACGATCAGAAGAGAAGAGCTTCTGTTAACTAATTGTTGAAAAAGCGAAAGTAACGACTAATCGGCGAAAGATATGTCTGGAAAGCTTGAAAGCCATGGAATTCCATTGGTGAAAAATAATAGCTATGCTTTTATCGTTGACAGTAAAGACGTTCATTTGTCCTACGAAGACGAACTAGTGAGCAGACTTTTCAAATTGATAGGCAAAACGATCGCATTAATTAAGTATGGGTTTAGGCAATTGAAGGACAGGTAGTGCAAGATGGTTTTCCTCTCCCCTGCCATTTTGATGGACTCGGTCGTCATTAAGTGGAGTTTAGTGGAAAATCTTTAGAATTATCGCGTAGCCTTTGTAGCTTTCTAAAGCTTATTATATTCTCGAAGTTAAAAGATTCCATACCAAATATAATATTGATTATACGAAAATTTTCACTATAGCTATAATCAATGCAAGGGAGTAAATCAATGCAAAAATTTAAATAAAAGTTGATAAAAGATAAAAGTTATAAGTTTAAGTGTAACTTCCACCCCCGGGCGGCAGAAACTCTCGCTAAGCCACTGCTAAAAGGAATAATAATACATACACTCACATGACCCTATTTTCTCCAAGAGCAAATGAGCTGTTCTATGCTCAAAGTGTGGAGTTTTATTTCTAAGGGTCTTCTTATTTCTTATCGATTATTATTATCATTAATTAAATCATTTTATTAAGCTGCACTTAGCATGCACTTAGCATCTTCTTCGTATTGATCTATGTGATCATTTAAAGTTACTTTAAAAAACACGAATCTGGTAAAAATGACATTACATTGTTGGTTGGTTTATAGTCATAGAAGTAGGATCTTCAAATTTTTCCAAAAAATTAAAGGCAACACTCGCACTTAGTGGCACCTCACCCATTTCTAAAGACATTTTCTACCTGCTATCGGTAATCACTTGATGAAAATTGGCCTATATTCCAGCGCACATTGGGCCAGATTTCAGTTTGGGCGGCGTAAATTAAAAATTTTTATGGAAACAAATCGTGATTTTTATCAAATATTCTTAAAGAATATTCATTAGGCATATTTAAACTACTAAGCGTTTTGATATTAGTGCAGCGCTGGATTTTTAGCATGGCTGCAAAGTCAAGTGTTAAAAAAACGAGAAACGGTCACTCAACTTTAAGCTTGTGCCAATTTAAAACCTGTGCGTAAAAATTTAATCTAAAATATGGAAATTAAAGGTGAAGGTATGTAGAATGAGAATACTGAATCAAATTGTATGTTGTTCTTGTTATATGTTGCTTCTGTTTACCGTTTTGTTATGTCCTTATATAGAAAAAACCTAACGAAAGTGCCCGTGAATTGTGGAGTATAACTAACTTTATGACAATTTATGACAAAAAATAGATATGCAGAGTTTGACCTTAAAGTGTATTTCTCATCGTGTTATTAACGATTTTTGCGGCTTTGCGCGTATTCTCTTGATATTTGCAGTTAAGTTTGCGTTCAGCCATGCAACGCTGTTTAATGTATGGAACAAGAACAACCGAAATGCCCGTGCAATTTCAAGCTGGATTTTTGATTTTTGGAAATAATACTAAAAAAACAAAATATTCAAAAGAGTTTGTGGAAGGAATAAGCCAAAGCAGAATGGAAATGGAAACTTCAACGATGGCAATACTGCTAGGAGGGCATTTTTAAATGTAAAGTTATTTGCAGAAATCCTAGAATTCAATTTGGCTCTTCTAAAAAAATTCCACGTCGTTTTAATTTCAATTTCATGCGAACTTCCAATTAGTGCTTCCAAGTTTCAGCAATTTTGTCAGAAAAAGTCTCCTCATACTTGTCCAAATACGCATGGTATCCTATGTCAGCAACTGTACATAAAATTTTGATACACGGTTTCCAAATTATAGATACGTCTGAAATATCAGTAGGTTGTTTTCCAAAGAGCAATGGATTCGTCGGATCTTCTTCTATCCAGCATATTTCTCAATAAAAGATTAGCTCAAATTAAAAAAAAAACTTTGCCAAAAGAGGTAATTGAGCTATTAGAGTCGCCAAGTTTTAAAATAAACTGCATTAACAGACATAGACAGCGACTCTGATGGAATGAATAGTAAGTGCTCTTTTCAATATACTTTTGAATAAAACAATTATTTACTCTTATTTTGTAAACTAATAAAACTAATAAGAAATGTGACATTTAATTTGTTTTTATGCCAAGAAAAAAATATAAATTCAGGATTAAAACACTATTTATAATTTAATGACTTTAAAATATAAATACACATTATAAAAATTACCTAAAATTTAAATATAAACGTTTAGGTAACAGAAAGGCATGTTTTAAAAAAAGATAATTAACGGCAATTTAGGGTCCTCTTCTGGTCTTCTGGCATGCATTTTTACAAATTTAATTTTTTTTCGTCTTCGAGCCTTTAAGGCATTTATTAAGGGTGATTTTTTAAGAGCTATAGGAAAGTTTTTCAAAAAAACACAGAAATTTAAAAAAAATGCATGAAATCTTTATTTGAATCGATAGTACGGTCCATCTGGCTTCTGGCTGATATTCACTCCAAAATCGACAATTCTGCTTATTTACATTATTTAGCCAAAAATGAGCTTCGTCGCTGAACACAATTTTTCGGTTAAAAAAAGTGGATCTTCGGCCACTCAATTCTTGCACCAGTTGAAAGGTTTCACACCTAATGCCTCCCGCAAAATTTTCCAGGTGGTTGAGTAACAGAGGCCCAATTGCTGCGAGCGGCGACGAATCGATAATTGATGGTCATCATTAACACTGGCCGATACAGCTGCGATATTTTCTTCAGTTCGCACTCTACGTAAGCGTGTTGGTGGTTTAATGTCCAACAATGTAAATTTGGTGCGAAATTTTGTCACAATAGCCCGAATAGCCGCTTCAGTGGGTCGATTAAACTGACCATAAAATGAAAGAAGCGCGCGATGAACTTTCTTAACAGAGCACGCATTTTGATAATAAAATTCAATGATTTGCAAGCGTTGTTCGTTTGTAAGACGATTCATGGTTAAATTATAGACCAAACTGAAGATGTTTGACAGTGAAACAAAACACGAAACGTGCGTGAGCTGCTTAAACCAGTGTGGCCAAAAACATAATAGCTAAAAAATCACCCTTTAGAAGTAGGATCTTCAAATTTTTCCAAAAAATTAAAGGCCACATTCCCACTTAGTTGCACCTTACCCAATTCTAAGAACATTTTCAACCTGGTACCGGTATTCACTTGATGAAAATTGTCCTATTTTCCAGCACTATTGTATAGCTTGAGTTTTGTTTATCTCGAGGTCGTAAAAATAAAATAAAAAATAAAACGCCATTCCCAACACGACTTTACTTAATGAAACACCGACACCCGTACTAAATAATAATTCAACGAAGCAATTGGTGAGGAAAATTTAATTTTTCTAAATTGGTTGGTTGGTTGGAGCTTATTAATTAATATGCTGCAGGTTTTGGTCCTGTCCAAAAGACACAAAATTCTAATTCAAATATCGACAATCTGTAGTTCCAATTCTCAAAAATCAAACCTCGTAAACTAACTACTTCTATTTTTCATCCCCGTTTTACCCTAAATCATCTCATTTTAAAGCTGATGTTAAAGTATCTCTGCCCTGGCAGTTTACCTTATTGGCCCTACCCCAAAATCAAAACGTGAACTTTAAAAACAAAATAGCACAAAAAAATAAACTGTGGCAACTGTCTCAACTATAAAGAAACAAACCAGAACCGCCCCCAAAAACCGCGCCCCAAAAACTCCAAAACTTTATTCACATTACTCAATGCCTTTGCCTTTTGGCCAGATGTTTTTGTTGTAATTTTGCCGGCTTTAAGCGGCGACGCACTTTTTGTGTGTCCCTCTTCTTCTTCCTTTTTTTGCTGGTAGTTGGCAAAAATTGTTGCGTTTCGCATATTAATTTCTTCCTGTCTTGCTTTCATCCTCATGATGACGAAGATGATGATGACGATGATGAATTTGCGGCATGGTGGGTGTGCAAGTTCATTCAACAATTACTCTTCATGCAGGACTCTCGCTGTTCTCTTAAGGAAAATTGTTTCTCTTCCTTGCTCTTATTGGCGTGCGACTTCCAGCCACAGAAGAAAACCCGTAAAAATGAGGCACTCGCCTGTGAGTCATGTGTTTTGTAAATACTTAAAAGGAAAACCTGCAAAAAATTATCATTGAAAATGATGTGAATTTCCAGTCAAAACAAAAATTGTGCGAACAAAAACAAAAAGAAAAGCTGTTGCCAAAACGCACATGTTGGGCAATTTCCAACCCTCCGCACGTCCGTCTGCAGTCATCATCATCGTCATAGCAAACAACCAGTCAGCCAGTGTAAGCCCGAGCCGGGCACATGGACCAGCCACGCGCTTTTTGGCTCTCGCACTCTCCCACTCAGATGCATTCCGCTCCACTATACAAAACACCTCACATAGCTAAGGCACAAAAACTAAACTCGGGCTGTCTCGCTTGCTCCAATGGGGAAAGTCCGTCCAAAGAGAGCGAGAGAGCGGGCGGAGAGCGGAGAGTAAAACGGAGCGCGTGCTTCGTGCCATCATACCACTCGCTGTGACTCGTGTGTTGTATGGTCGTACATTTTCCCTTTAGGCCTTAATGTATTTTCCAGCCTGGTTCCATGTGCCGCTATTCGGTCTGGTCGGTGCTTTTCGTTGCGTTTTTTTCGTTGTTTTTGTTTATGCTCTATCATGTATAAAGGGGAAGTCTTTATGATTGGATCTTGATGTCTAACATTTATGTGAATTTTATTGGAGTAGAACATTTCGGTAATTAATTTTATAAAATTTTGGAATCTCCTTTAAAATTGGAAATAATTATTTTAAGTATGCTATACTTTATTATTTACGAAACAGCACAGATTCGAATGTGTGAGAACACATTAACTTAAATTTAAGAAAATATAAATAAAATATTGGTCCACTATTTGGAAATATGACAAAATGAAAACGAACGAATAGAAAAGATCTCAAAAAATAGGGTTTTGTATACCCTTGCAGCCTCCATTGAAATCAAAAAAGTTTTTCGAACTGAGACTACTTTTAGGACCTTTTTTTTATGGGAGCTATACTTAGTGGAATTATGGAAAAGCATAACAAACTAACAATTTCGAAATTTGGAGATGATCCTATTTAAAACAAATCAGTTTTTCTCACTAGAAATTTTTTTGACCGATAATTCGTACTGCAGCTATATGCTATAGGCATCCGATTTTGAAAAAACTTTGTAAAATTGTGTAAGAGTATATAAAATAAGGATATAACAATGATAAGAACGTTTCCATTGAAACCAAAAATTTTTTCTCACTAGAACTAGTTTTTCAACCGATCGTTCCTATAATAGCTATATGCAATAGTCATCCGATTTTGACAAGACTTTGTAGAATTCTGTGAAAGCATACCAAATGAATATATGCCGAAAAAAAAAGTTTTTCTAACTAAAACTATTTTTCAGACTATAGTTCTCTCTAACAGCTATTCTATACAAATTATCGATTTCGACCAAACTTTGTAAAAACATGGGAAAGGATAGTATACTAAGAAATGCAAAGATTGGACGCGTTTCCATTAAAAACAAAAAGTTTTTCTCACTAAAACTAGTTTTTCGACCGAACGTTCCTTTGACAGCTATATGCTATAGTCATCCGATCCGGCCGGTTCCGACAAATGTGCAGCGTATTTGTACTAAAAGACTTCATGGAAAGTTTGGTTAAGATATCTTTAAAACAGACAGACGGACAAGGCTAAGTGAACTCAGCTCGTCATGCTGATCAAGAATATATATACTTTATGTGGTCGGAGATGCTTTCTTCAATTCGTGATAAACAACCGCACAATTTCATAATACCCTCTGCAAGGGTATAAAAATATTGGGATCATTAAGGTTGATTTTAAGTACAATTTTTATTCAAACTATCTTCTTATACTTATTAAAATAAATTCTTAAGATATTGATTTTACTTAAAAACGACTCATCGTCATGTCTCAGTGATTACTTGAACCCAAAATCTTTAACCAAACAACGCCAAAAAATTTCACGAAATTTTGTAAAGCCGATAGTCAAAATTCTTCTGTGACCAAAATAGATTACTTGAACCCAAAATCTTTAACCAAACAACGCCAAAAATCTTACGAAATTTCGTAAAGCCGATAGTCAAAATTCTTCTGCGACCAAAATTCCAGAGAAATTGTGGGGGATACTATTTAGCGAGCGTTCGAAAAAGAAAAGCTTCTGATAACGGTGCATGCCATTGGAAATCAACTGGGAACTTGATAGACTATGCTATTATATAGAAAATATATACAGTATATACTTCTTTCACTCATAGTACCGTGTTTGGTACAATGGGCTTTCTTCCCTCTTCTCATCAATCACACCTATTAACTAACGAACCTTGTTCTTTCGAACCGTGAACCGTGAAACCTAACAAAAGTTTCATGTAACAGCACATATGCAGTTTGAATCTAGCATTCAAACTTTATGGGCAGGTCTAAGATCGCTAGAAAGCTTCAAGCTTTCTCACTTAGAAACTTAAGCCTCAAAGCTTAAGCAAGAATACCAAAAAGTTTGGCCTGCTGTATTATGTTTGTCTGATTCTGCTTTCATTGCTATTTCAGTTCCCAACTGTTTAAATCTGCGATTCCTTGGAGAGACATTAAACGAACAGAAGTCTTCAGCGACCGCCTGCTGAAGGTTGGCTTTGGACATCCATGAACCAGTACTGTTTATCAATGCTCAAGTTGTAAACAAACGCAACTTTTTCGACCTCGAGCCAGCTAAACTTGTTACGTATTATTTAAGAAAAATCATAGTTTTAGTGTGACCATGCTTGAATAAACATTTTCGTTGGAAAGATAAAAAAATAATTGGCTTAACACAGCCCGAAGCGACATGCAGAGCTCCTCCCTGTCTCTTGGCCTGTGTACTTCTAATTTTCGCACAAGAGAAAGGGACATACAGTTTAACGCCGAGTCCAAACGGCAAAGTTTGAGAAGTTTTTTCATGGCTAGTTATTTCAAGGCTCCAATAGCTAGTAAAGGTGCCCGGGTGTGTATGTTTTTAAAGAAATAACATTTTCGTTAGATGTCTCCAGGCGGGATAGAACCCACGACCTCTTGCTTAGCAAGTTTGCAAATCGGAAAAAATCATAATTAGGTTCGCTTCAGAGGCTTAAACCCTGCTTGGATTAAAGATTCTTAGATCTCTGAATAAACTTTGTCCATATAATCAGGGATCCCCAGCAAATCGCAAAAATTTGTGTTGCTTCCAATCAACTCAGGTATTTGAAAGTCCATAAACAGTCCTATTTCATTCAGTAATTTTTCATGTCACACTGCACACTTCCCAAAAGTTCCTAAACTTTGAAATGGGAAGATATCCTCTATTTCTACTAGCTCATATTGGCGTCTTAAGCCTTTACTTCAGCTTTTTGTCCCCTCTGTTCGAATTATGGTTTGTAATTTGGATATAATGTAGAGAAATCGAGAGCGTAAGGTTAAGTCGGTCCTGCCCGACTTCGATATACCCGTTACTCAGGGCTATTAGTGTTAAATAGCCTTTTTCTATGTTAATTAACAGGGCATTAACATTAATGTGACCATTTTTAACATTTTGTGAGCATGAAGTGCATGTATCGCCAAAAAGTATGCAACTTTTTTATAACCTTTATAACTGCCATTTATTATCAGATCTTTATGAAACTTTCACAGACTGTTGATGTTGGGCATATACACTACACTGCAAAATATGAGCTTGATATCTTTAAAATTGTTAGAGTTATTCAACATTTTTTTGGGGTGGGGCGGGAGGGCTCGTGGCGAAAATTTGAAATAAACTTGTTCTGGGCAGGGACAATAGTAGTCTACATACAAAAGTTGGTGGCTCTAGCTCTTCTACTCTCCGAGATCTAGGTGATCATATAGACAGACGGACATGGCTATATCGACTCGGCTGTTGATGCTGTTCAAGAATATATATAGTTTATAGGGTTAGAGATGCTTCCTTCTTACATACATTGACACGACTTTAGTATACCCTCTTTACTCTACGAGTAACGGGTATGAATAGGAGCCAAGCATCGGTAGCTGAAGCAATTTCGATGTCAAAGGTGGGATAAGAATCAAAATACTTCACCAGATTTAAGATTCTTAACCGGATCACTCTCAAAGAGTGATGAATGTCTTTGTTTAGTAACATTACTTCACACCCCGCGCTCTAAATACCCAAAATAAAATGGATTTATGTTCTATTTCAAGCTCAAAATTCATAGTTATTCAGGAACGAATGCTAGTTTTAAAGAGCGTTCTCCTTTTGTTTAAGTGAACAAGTGCCATTGCGCATATCCCCTGCTTAAAAAGATATCCATCCAGTTAAATGTTTCGTTTCTGCTCAAATACGATTTTATATTCACTTGATCTGTTGATTAAGTAGGCTATTATTGATGATCAGTTTGGTACCGCATTGGTTATTACCGAATTCTCCCGCCCCCGCAAATTGGAAAAAACGTCATATCTCCCACAGTTTTATAGATAAATGGATCGTTCCTTCAGAATTATTTATCGACCAGCCAAAGAAATGGTAAAGATCGGATGAACGATAGTCGAGCTATAACGAAAACAAACAATTATGGGCAGCACCGGTCGCAACGGTAATGAGCAGCACTTCATAGTTACAGAGTATATTATATTTGGGCTTCACCGACTTTCATACTTGTTCTAAATTTATTATTGGTCGAAGAAATAATTTACAATTCATTAAAATTGCCAAGCCGACAACCGGCTTATTGATAAAAATGCTTCTATCTTTGCTAGTAAAAGTCCTTTGAAATAGCTCTCTTAAGCCAGTTTCTTATACCTGCTTGAACCAGAATACAATACAAAATTTTTTTGGGTGAATAAAAATAAAGTCAGTAAAAACTGCAAGTTAAAAATAAATTACGAAATTATAATTAAATATTTAATTTTTATTATAAAAATTAAGATATAAAAATTATTTTTTAAAAATAAAAATTGAACTTATATACATTTGAACCGTGTGATATATTACCAAGCTTTAAGGCTCTCTTCTGGTCTAGAAAATTTTTTTTTTAAATTAATTTTTTTTTAATTTTTAGCTTAGGTATTAAATAATATTACCCCAAAAGGATTTTTCAATCTTCGAAATGCTTTCGGAGATATTTCCATTTTAGTGACCCAAGGTGAGCCATATTTTCTAGCAACTGCAAACTTAAAGCTCGTTTTTCTCGAAATCACGTTCAAAATGGTGTCCACACCCAGAAAAATTCCTTTCTAAAAAAGGCCAGAACCGCCCTAAAATTTAAAAAATCGCCCTTATTTTGGCGCCTAGGGTTAACTTACTTTAATTTTAGAAAAGGCTTTTCACAAAAAATACAACTTTATTTTTCTTGAAACAAGGGTTTTATGTTAACCAAATTTAGATAAAAATTTCTCAAATATAGAAAGCCGTTTCACACAAAATAGAAATAATATAAAAATGGGGGGTTGTGTTGCTGCTGCTCCCCCACACACCCCAACCCCACCTCCCTCCTCCTGCTTTTGCTGTGGTAATTTCTTAAATACAATTTTTTTTTTATTCCATTTTTTGCTTACCCTTACTGGGATTCGAACTCAGGACCTTAAAAAATTTGTATTGTTAATTTTTTTCAATAAAAATAGGGGAAAGTTAACTTCGGCTCGGCCGAAGTTTTGTATACCCTTGCAGCTTCCATTGAAAACAAAAAAGTTTTTCTAACTAAGACTACTTTTTGGACCTTACTTTTCTATCGGATCTGTACTATATAGATGTCTGATTTCGACCAAACTTGGTGAAATCTTGGAAAAGCATAATTCATTGTTAATTACGAGGCGTTAATTTGGAGGCGATCCCATTTAAAACTAAAAAGTTTTTCTCACTAGTACTTCTTTTTCGACCGATCATTCATACTGCAGCTATATGCTATAGCTATCCGATTTTGATAAATCCTCGTAGAAATATGTTAAAGTATATGAAATAAGAATATGCCAATAAAAAGGACGTTTTCATTAAAAACAAAAAAGTTTTTCTCACTAGAACTAGTTTTTCGACCGATCGTTCCTATGGGAGCTATATGCTATAGTCATCCGATTTCGACCAAACTTAATGAAATCATGGGAAAGGATAGTAAACTAAGAAATAAGTACTTTGGAGGCGTTTCCATTAAAAACAAAAAAGTTTTTCTCACTAAAACTAGTTTTTTGACCGATCGTTCCTATGGCAGCTATATGCTATAGTCATCCGCAGCGTATATGTATCAGAAGACTTCGTGCAAAGTTTGGTGAGGATAGCTTTAAAACTGACGGAGGAGATAGCATAGAAACAGACAGACGGACAAGGCTAAATCAACTCAGCTCGTCATGCTGATCAAGAATATATATACTTTATGTGGTCGGAGATGCTTCCTTTAATGCGTTACAAACATCCGCACAATTTTATAATACCCTTTGCAAGGGTATAAAAATTTTAATTTATTTTTTTGTAAATCATAAATAGGAGTTAAAATTAATTTTTATAATCAATAATTAAAATAAAAGTATGTCCTGTTTAAATAATCCTGCATCCTGAATTAGTATATCTCATCTAAGTTTTATTCTTAAGGTTTGATTTGTTTGGAACTAATTTTCTCGGTTTAAAAATATAGTTGTTTCGCCAATTGGATGATTTAAACTTTCCAATAAGAAATATCTTTAAGTGCCAGTCAGTTGACGTTAGCCGTATCATTTAGCTGGGATGTCTTTGAAACACCCAAACAATCTGCTTACCTGGTGGCTTGTTATCAATTGAGAGTCATTTAAGCCGGTAACAAAACAAATTATTAAAAATAAATTGTATAGAAAGTCCCCCATCTGGCCTTTTACAGAGCATTGTCCAGATTTTCGTCTCTCGTACCGTTGATTTGGATCTTTGTATTTTTGCTTGTTTTGGTTTGACTTCAGACCACACATGTTCGACCGTGTCCCCTAAAACGTTGCATTGCATTCGTCTCAAACGAACCACGAACACGAACCGAACCACCCACATACCCAATTCATGTGTCTGCTCTGAGGGCCTGTGTGTGTGTGGGTGTGTTGTTTACCGCACGCGCCTGCTACTCTACTACTCGTTCGTTGCCGGCTGTTGCGTTCGTTAGTTCGAATTGGTCGGCTGTGTGTGTTGTAAGTTCGTTTTCCACTTCGGATTTTCTGGCTGCTTTGGTTGGGCTCGTCGCCCATTGTAAGCGCCGTCCTTTTTCAGTATGAAATTGAGTTTTGTGTAGTTAAGTCGGAATATTTCGTATAGTTCTCGTCGACTGTCGTGTGACAACAACAGCAGCAACAACAACTTTGTTCTTCAAAACATAAATATACCCAAAAAAAAAAAAAATAATTAAAATAAATCAATTTAAAAAAAAAAATTATATTCAGAAAACAAAAATCGCTTAAAATAATTCAATACAAAATATATCAACAAGAAAAATTTAATAATCAAATTCGCAAAGAAAACAAATTTTTGAAAATTTAACAACAATTTGTTTAAACAAAATACTACTACAATTCCACAATTTATGATTGTTATAAAATGTAAGCACAAAAGCGCCGAACAGAACATATGTATTTTCTATTTCTTCTACATTTGGCTCTCAAAATAGGCAGCCTTTTGCTCGTAGAATAAACAAAGACCCAAAAATAATTGGAAACAATTTGTAAACAAAAAACAAAAAAAAAAAACGAAACGCAGGTTCTTTTTGTACAATTTTTGCCTTTTATAAACAAAGCACTGGAAAATTGTTTCACGCTCACAGCACACGAGAACATTTTCAATTGCAAAAAGCAAAATCAAAACTGTGAATTTCAATTTGAATTCCATAATTTTATTTTCGACATTCCAATTCTGCTCCATGGCAAACATATTTGAGAATATTTATGAGAGATGAGTTGAGTCCATTGGGCCACGTTAATTGAATATGCAATGCCGCTCACAAAAACCATTTTTGTGGTCGTTTTGCTTTGAAAATATTTTTATATTTTGCTGAGATTTTTCTTTTTTTTAAACCCACTGACACATATTAGAAAACAGTTGAGAGGTTGAAATTAAATATTGTTACGCCAGGGACTATTAATTGATGAAAAGTTTCAAATCTCAATTATTTGTATGAAGCCTAATAGAATTAAATTTTTGTTTACCATTTTCCAAATCGTTTCCAAGCTTTGAATTTTAAATATTTTCCTACATATTTAATCAAGTGGCATAAAAAGAGTTTTTGAAGTGTAAGTGGTTCGGAAATATTTTGTTAAAAATTTTCAGTGAAATTTTGTAACAAGTGCCAAGTGAAGTGTTTTTCGATTAGATTTTGAAGTTGTCACTTTACCAACAACAGTACAAAATTTGGTCCAAAAAACAAACAAAATTTTGTATTGAAATGATTTGGTTTGACAGCTCTTGTGTTAAAGTTAATACTGAGCCTGAAGGCCTGTATCCAGGATGTGAATTAATTCGATGTAAAGTAAAATTTTCATACAAATATTGAAGCAAAATTTTATTTCTACTTTTCCTCTCATTTTTGTATGAAAATTTTACTTTACATCGAATTAATTCACATCTGGATATAGGCCTTAAAAGTGAAATTGTTGGTTTTTTTTCACACTCCCAAAAATGTTTGGGATTTAGAGACAAAGTTTCTAATGTTTCGGGACTGGAAACTAGTTTGATAACGTCAAAAAAAAAAACAAAAAAATCTAAGTCGTTTTGAAGTATTTTTACTCTCAATTGGACAACCAAATGATTTGGACAAAATATTTGTAATATTTGCTGAACAAAATAAAGCAAAGTCTGCTGATGACAGCATATAGAGACTACACGCTTACTTTTTGGATGTTATGAACAAATTTGAAATTGTATAATTCAGTTCAAAAATCCCAAAAATGTTTAATAATGCCAGTTTCCTTTATGCACATTCTCATTTTTGTGAAATATTTTTGCGTTTTCTATCAATGAATGATAATTTTGTTGATATAAACAGATGTGAATATTGTTTTTCTGCCAAATGTGAAAATCGTGCCTAACTTGTTAAGCCAAATCAGTTGAGAACGTCCAAAAATTCTAAATCTACTTGTAACGAAATGCGAAAATTTTTTAAGTAAAACAGAAGACATTTTTTTGCTTCTTTTAACGTCAGAAATTTGATGTTTTCTTAGAGCAAAAATTTTGTGCTATAATCTGCCCAAATGTCAATACTTCTTATTCAGAAATCACGGAATTTTTCTTTAAGTGATTTTTAAAAATATTTTAAAAAATTGACTTCCCATTATTTAAATTCAAATAAAATAAAAAAAATTATTTGAAGAAATTTCAAAAAACTGATCATTCAAGTATTCAATTTAATGTGTTCTCAATGTGTTCAAATAATTAAGAAAATATTTGAAACTGCTCCCAATGGTAAAAATATGACGATTAATCAAATTTTAAATTTGTATAAATTTTATTAACGTCATCCAATTGCCTGACTCTAAGTCATTAATAAAATCTAAAAATAAAAACAACTCGTAGTTTCGACCACCCAGAAGTGCATAAGGTTAAATTTACCAAAAGTAAATCACAAGCTGTGTGAGTAGCAATAAGAAAATCGGTTTTGATGAAAGTAAATTAAGATGTGGCGTTTCTTATTTTTAGTGTGAAGAATTTAATTTTATATGTGCAATTTGGCTACAATTTGCGTTCTGAATTTGAGGCATTAAATGACAAATAGGAACACAAAAGCCCGATGACTTATGCACTTTTTAGATAAATCCAAATCTCTTATCGGACCACTTTGAAAAAGACAGTCAGAATAAAGACTTGGGAACTTCAAAGTCAACTGTATAGCTATTAATTCAATATTTTTATAGAAACATGGAACTTTTGCCTCTGTATGTGAAACAACTTTCATTATTTCCAATTTAATTAGGGAGAGAAAGCTAATTTTATTGGCCATTTATACTAGGACTCGCATGATACATGGAATTTTTGCTTTATCTTTCTTCACTTTAATTAAAAAACGTTATGTGAATTGTTTAAAAAATTAAATATTACTACACCAACATCGGAGGGAAATCTGTGAGAAAATAATGAAATTTTTAATGACTCAATTGAAAACGAAGTCTTATAAATTCATAACACAATATCTCTGGCAATATGGCATAATGACATAGCTCGAGCTATGTCAAAATTGAGATATTAATACCATGTATTCCCCGAGTTCAATTCAATATTGTGTCAAATTTTCACACCAATCGGATGACTGGTTACAAAGATATGACGGAAAAACAAATCAACATAAGTTTTGAAAAGTCCAAATAAGAAACGTTCTGTAAGTTCAAAAAATAAACTGACAGCTTGATTCTTTCAAAAAAGTGGTAAAATATTTTTGTTATGCCCTGTCCTCACTACAACTGAACTTTGCATTTTCGCTGTCATTTTGCAAATATTTTTTCTAAGCGCATCTAACATATAACCAGAATGAAAAAGTATACATTGTTGGTGGTGCGATTTCGGGAAAAAGTTAATAAAAACTTGCGAAAAATTTTATATTTGTATCTGATTAAAATTTATATCTGATTAAAATTTGACCCAGGATTCGGCCCTAATATGTAGGTCCCAATTTCTAAAAACAACACTGTTAATAAACTCTCAATTACAACGAGTTGAGGTAATATGTATTTTTTTTGCTTTACACAGCCCAAAGGGCCATGCCGAGCTCCTCTCAATCTTATGGCCTGTGTGCTTATAATTTTTGCAGAAGTGAAAGGAACTTATAGCTTAACGCCGAGTCCGAACGACAAAGATTGAGGAGCTTTTTCATAGCTATTAACTTCTAAGCTGGCGCCAACAGCTAGTGAAGGTTACCGGGTGTGTATGTTTTTAAAAAAACAAATTTTCCATTTGATGTCCTCTTGTACAGCAGTATCACACACAACCCGCTGCACCACACCCGAGGTAATCTGTACAATCAGAGAAAAATTAAAGAATGTCATACTTGAATCAAGAATTTTTTATATCAGATGTTCGATTGGAATGCAAGTTCTTGTTCCAAGAATGAATTCTTAGTCCCGTTTTTCTTCATCCAAGAATTTTAATGCTTCAACCAATTGAGAGACATTTTCAAATTAAGTAGAAAAAATCTTGAACCGAGTGCTAAACTAACTCTAATCCAAGATTGCTCATTCTTGAATGTTGGTTCTTGTATTAAGAGCTCATCAGGTAACAGAGAAAGGACGTTAACTCTTGAATCAAGGTTCAAAAGTAAGTGCGCCCTTATTCCAATCAGATAACAATGTAAAATCAGCTGTATTATAGTTGTTGTTTCAATATATTTTTTAGAAAATTAATTGTCAAACTATTTGGCAAGCTTAGGCCGGCTCGAAATATACAACACCATAAAGCTGCAGCAGTGTTTGCCTGTCAACTGTGAGTCCAATCATGCCAGCAATGTCATAACTGCTTGAGAATCGATGGCGTTCCCAAACACACTCTTCTTCCGTAAAAATCGGAACTGTAAGAGCGGAGTCAACGCTATTCTCTCAAATATGCTTACTCTCCACTATTAGTTTTCTTTAACTCACTCCTCTTGCCAAAAACAAACAACTGAGAATGAGTTTAGCTCGGTTCAAATAGTTTTTGTTTTTCAGGAGCGTTAGTACTTAAATTATTCGTTCTGCTTTTTTCTGGATGTATAGTTATTTGGTATAGTTTATCTTTTTAAAGCAGACTTCGCTGCAAGCGGAAGCTGAAGCTGTATATCTCAAGAATGCCAAGCAGTTTGGTCTATACCAAGTACTAAGACTTATTGCAACCAAATTCTTCAAATTAAAGAGGAGCAAACAATTTGGTGCGCTCTTAAGACTTGAGCGAGTTTTTTTACCACTAAGCTACAGCCATCGGGATAAAAAAATCAAATTGTATGTATTGTGCTCAATGATTTTTTTATTTAAAAAAGTTCTTTCAAATCTAGGCTGAAGCTCATGATATGATTAGTAGAACTGAAAGGGCATTCGCCCACAATTAAACTCCAAATAAACTGTTCCATTGTTCCATCAAAAAAAAAACCCCAAAATATTAACCCCTCCTCCAAAATATCTCATTATTATAAACATTCATTTCCAGGCAATTAAACATTTGAGTTTATCTATAAATAAAATATTTTCGAACCACTTCGCTCACTGTTTCGACTGTGCCAAATTCCAAATTACTCTGCTGCTTTCGCTTACAAAATAACAAATATAAAATTCATTCATTTCTAATTTATTTTTTAGAAACACGCGTGTGTGTGCTTAAATACTGGAAAACACAGATAAGATAAATTATATAAACACACAAACAAACCTACTATAACCAACGAACCAAACAAAAACCAGCCACAGAATCAAATACATTGGAAAAGTAAATCAATAAAAAATAACTCAAGTGCAAAATCAAAAAAAAAAAAGAGGCCAAAGTGTTAAAAGCAAAAACTCAAATCGAATAAACCAAAATTTTTCCAAAATACAACAACAACAACATCAAAACAAAATTACAATTAAAATACAACAGTGAAATTTTTCGTATTTTTCGCAAAGGCGCAACGTCCAAGAGCAAATCGTTCCATATGGTTCATATTATTGAATTGGTCGGCCAGCCGAAGGTTGAGTTTGCTCAACAAGTTACTGTGAGTATCCAAAAGAGCCAAATGAATTTTTATATAAAAAAAAAAAATAAAAGAGAAACAAAAACCAAAAACCCCTCGACACGACGACAGATAATAAATCTTGTTGTCTGTAGTCACGTAATGACAACTTAATACAACTACATATGCATATATTGCCGGAGTTTGCACACTCACACACACACACACACAGAAGGAGAGAGAAAACGCACTTTTTATTATGTTGTTGGGCTCTGCTTTTTTGGCTTTGTCCCACCGCCAACATATTTTGACAATTAATCATTTGCTTGCGGGCTTTTGTGTTTGTGTGTAAATTTTTCCTTTTTTTTTTGTTGGATGGCCTCAAAAATCAGCGTCATGTCTTTTGGGTGTCTCTTCACTGTCTGTGTGTGTGCGTGTGTGTAGGTCAATGTGACTTGTTTCTCTTGTCCATTAACGCAGCACAGAATTTTTTTCAATGGCCAACAGCTGTTGGGTGGTTGGTTTTCTATTTTTTGGCTGGTTTTTATTGTTGCTGTTCAGTGCATTGGCTGCTTAAAGCGTTGAGTCCTTGAAATTGCTGTTGCTTTAAGGCTGACAGAAAAGTCTAAGCAGACACGCAAAAAGTATGCTATAATTTTAGAAGAAAATGGTTTCGACTCTGATGAGTTTTGTGTTTTTTCCAAGGAACATGTGAAAAGGTCATAGAAATGTGAAATAGCTGAAGAGGAAAAATGTAAGAACAGAGCTTGAAATTCGGATGCTAACAGCTTAAGAAACAACTTATGCTATACTTTACATATGGGCATTTCCACAGTACAAACTTGGTGGATGTACGTATTTATTAACCTTCATCATAAAGAAACACAAAGAAAAATTGAAAAATAAATTTGCCCATATTGGTTTTTGAATAGCAATTTAGTAGCACTATTTTTGATGTAAGAACTAGGAGTTGTAGATAGAGAAGGTCCCAAGATACTGGCAAAAAGGCATACGTGATGTGACAGAATATGGAAGTGGGCTTTTTTTGCTTTCATGAAAATGCAAAAATCTGCGAAAATCGCTCGAGTTTCTTAATACAACTAATTTTTATACGAACTGCAAATATGTTTGCAAAAAATTGGCAAAAATTTCGAGATTTGGATAGTAAATTTCGACGAAAATCCGTTTTCAAATCGGAAAACTTTTACAAATGCTAAAATGGGGGTGGAAAAGAATTTTCATAAATAAACCATAAATTAACCATATCTTTTAAAAAAAACCAAAAATCTGAAATATTTATCGAGTTCTGGTATGAAAGTAAGCTATTATTAAATCATAAGTAGTCCACAATCATCTGCTTGGATTAGAAAATATTAATCGAATTGTCCAAATAGGGATTGGCATAAGTATTTTGACAAGATTTCAAAATTGATTTATTCTCTGCACAGCACCTCAAATGTTAAAAGAAAGATTGATTCTAAACAAGTTTTTCATGCTGACCCCGAATCTGGCCTTAAAAACTCCATATCTCCAATGGATTAACTGTAAATTAGACTTGAAAATGCAGAAATTGGCTAATTTGTCCAATTTCCAAGGACCAAATTTTCTAGAAAAAAGAATATTTTTAAAAATTGGATTTGTTCATGGTTGAGAACTTGTTATTATCTGTTAAATGTGATTAAAACCTTAATCATTTCTTAAGATATTAGGTTCGTGATCGATCAGCAAAGTATTTCGACTCGACGTTTTTCAACTCGGTACCCAAAATTTCTCCAAAACGAATGAACCGAAACTGGTTGTACTTAATTCTATACACTAATTTCTAAACAATATCAGAGGATTTTTTTTTCTTCCTTAGTTTTTTTTAAACAAAATAATTATAAATTTTTTGATCAAAAATCAAAGTTCTCCATCATGTCATAAATGAATATTTTCAAAATGACAACTATGAAACTACTAAATTATAGTATCTATTTTAATAATATTTCTGGATTTTTTGCTTTCTGATGATTTTTCAAGAAACGCCACTTGGCACCGTGTATGAAGATTTTTGACGGCGCTTCAAGGAACATATCGAAAATATTTTCAATATTTCTTAATAAACAAAAATTTAACATATTTTTAAAATGTGTATACTTTCATTTAGTTTAAAAACCGATCCGAAATGTAATATACTTTTCCTACAAAAAATCTTAAAAATTAACTTTTTTTGTCCGTCTTGGTGTATATCTCTCCTTAAGTGTCTCCCTATGAAAATATGATCCAAAATAGTGTTTTTAAGTGCTTTTAATTTTTTTGGTCTCGGATGGCCTTTCTGAGGAAATGCCCCCATGAGGGACTTGTGGGACGTTGGCTCAGCAACTAACTGTCCGAATAAGCCCACCATTTCACAAAAGCTCACAGCAAAGCGTTCAAGGCCGCAAAACGGTACGTAACCGAAACCCTTATTTTCCTTCGGAAACGTTTTGAAAAAGAAATCGGTTCAAAAATTAACCTTAAATCCTTTTAAGAAGAACATTTTTTACATTTTCACCAACAAAAATATTGCAAAATGTTGGCTCGTTTCATCATTCAGAAATTTTGCTTACAGAACATTATATTTGAATTTATTAAATATTATGTTACGATTTCTAGAAGGGCTGAAAGGGAGCAACAAGACATTTACCTTCCACTTGTCGTCGACTATCATTTGAACAAGTTTTGGGTTGTTCGAAAATTTATTGTGCAAGGTCAAAATATAAAGAGGTAAATATTATATATATTCTACATCTGTCTAGTCCACAAATGTCAAAACAGATCTGACTTTGCCGGCTATTTGTAAAAACAAGAGCATCTTCCAATAGGGTGACTTCTTTTGGCTCGGGTGACTTCTTTTGGCCCACCTTGTATTAGTAAAAAACTTGTAAAATTGGTTGATTCGTTCGCTGTATTTATGTTAAGTCCGACATATCAAAAAATCAAAAAAATCAAAGAAAATGGCACCGAAAATGTTTCAAAGATCTAAAAATTTTTTTGCGATGGTTTCAAAAATCGGAAGAACCGAACTTATCGCTTTCTGACGGATTTGAACTTACCGGCCAAACCTATTTCAACTTAAGTTAAATATTTTTTGTTATGTCATAGGGTTTGAGTATTTCATTTACTTTTATGTATAGGATGCTCAAAAGCTATGTCCGAAAAAAGTTTATTCTTATTTCGTTTCTTATTTCCTCTTGGAACGATTCAATATTGGTAGAATCTAGAAAATGTGTGTAGAATATTTTTCTAATTGTTCCAATAAGTTAAAAAAGCCCCTTCTTGTTTTTAAATTTTTGAGATTGTCCGTGAGGTTTATTCGACTTGCATCCCGAAATACTGACGGAAAATCAGTCCTAGAGACTGACTTTGACTGAGTTTAATAACGATTACGAAAAACCAAAACCAAAGTCTGGGTCTGTTTCTTAAGATACCATTATTTTGACTTAAACAAGAACCTTTTGCATTGTAATGAATAATTTCACTTATTCTTCAAAGTTAAAAAAAATCTTAAAAGTAATCTGCCAATTGAAAAATTAACTGGGTTATAGCCCATTGTGTTCTTAATTTTATTACATCTACACTTTTTTGATACTTGGGCTGTGTCAAGCCAAATATTTATAAATATGTAAATACTGTGAAGAGAAGGAGGAGTCCTCTGAACATACTATATATTGTCACAGTGCGATGCTTTATCGAAGCGCAGATTCAACAGATTAGGGGAACACAGCTTACACCCCAACAAGATAAGTGGCCTAGAACCCACGAAAATCCTCCCATTCGTAGAGGAAATTGGCATGTTAGAAGAATTGTCACTTAGTTCGGGGCTCAATAGAACAAGATTGGTCGCGGTGCGCTATAACCCCAACCACTTCTCTTCTATGGTACATATGGTACTATGGTTCCTAGTTAAAATACAATTACATTTTACTATAAATAACATATTCGGATGTTTCTCAGAAATCACTTCTAAACAAATTCCAACCTAAAACCAATTCTCGGTTTCCTAGAAATTTCTTTTGGTTGGTTTCGAATCTCTCGTATTTTGTAAGGAGATTTGGAGAAACCAACCAAAGCCAATACAAAAACCAACCAAACCGAGTCCGCGAGCCAATGTAAACTTGGCGAACTTAGCAAAGACACAATCAGGGCTGGTAAGTCTGAAACCATCAATATAGCTATGCACAAAAGCTGTTATCAATTATTTGCTAGTGACTCAGCCCTGTTTTTGTAGTTGGACCATAATCTTATTCACACACCTTCTTACTAGACTTTCTAATAAGAAAATGAAATCTCTCGAAGTTCTGGGACACCAACGGATTTTTCGAGCGATTTGCAAACCAAGCGAAGCCAAAATCTTAAGAGATTTCCAGGACACCCCCGAATAATTGGTTTTTATTTAAATTTTTTTTGTACTCTTCATCTAGTAGCCACAGATAAAAGTGTGGATTTCCATATAAAGCAACGAGTATGTTGAAAATTCCAGGGTTCACGTGCTGGAATCGCAAAAGTAATTGAAAAATAGGGGCCCAGCTGCAAATCTCTGTTAAAGGGCAGTCAAAAAGAGCTAAAAATTGGGAATCGGTTTACTTTTTTAATCTTTTCTTACACTCAGAAAAAAATCATATACTTTGTACTTAAATTAAGTACAGACGATGTCAATAGTACGGTAAGTAAAAAACACTAGATTCAAGTATAAATTTCTTATTTTAAGAACGATTTTACCAATCCCGAAATACTTGACTTAAGACTGCCTCGGAATATTTCGATCGACTTTAAAATCTTTTGATTAACGATTTATTCTCAAAATCAGCAGAAAATATTCTTTGTTGAAGTCTTATCTATTTTAAACTCAAGCCCAAATCAATCTTGAAACAAAATAAGATTATATAAACCAAGAAGAAATTTTTCGGTGATTAGGCTCATAAAATGCTAAAACTATATCCAATTTGCTCTTGAAATGAGGTCTCTGGTAGAATCAAAGCAGGGCTTTATATACCAAATACCAAAATGGTATTACAGTAGATTGGGTTTGGTGGTTAAACTCCCCAGTGAACATATATTTACTTGCTAAGTACAAGACTATAGAAATTTTTTCTAAAATCTCTCCCTCAAGGAAAAATCCTGCATACGTCATTGACTGGCACTCCATAAGAAAACTGTTACCTAAAAATCATAATCAAGCAAGTTCTCAATTCCACTTCTTTGGGAACTTTTTGGAAACGTAATTGATTCAGATTATTGCAACACAAAAACGAAAGCGTTTTAAAAAGTTATGTTTGTTGGCCGGCGAAATGAAAAGTAAATGACAAATTACGCGCTCGTAAAGTTGCCAAATTAACATTAAGTTAATTTCCCTTAATTCTGTGATCAATTTAGATCTTAATTATGTAATTTGAATTGCATTTAAGTTTTTAACTGAATTTAAAATAATTTTTTGTTAAATGTCTCGAGAAATTGGCAGCGCCTGCAAAATCAAAAAAATCAGTGGCAGGGCAATTCTGTCGTTTCTCGGACCCAGTTCGTTTAGCCAAAAGTAAAACGTAAGCAATTTCATTCGGAACTGAGAACAGCAAAACCAAACCGAAACGGAAGTTCGTTCCGTTTGCTTTTCAAAACGTAGCGGAATTGAGAACATGCCTGACTGTACTTGAATTATAAAAAAAGTGTTTTTCTTAAAATTTTCTTCTTACTGTAAGAACGTAAAGATCTTGTTGATACACCATCGTTTTTCGATCTAAGAATGTTTCGTTCTTAATTCCAGTACATCCATAAACAAAACATACCGAAAATTTTAAGTACACAACGATTTGATATGGAGCAATGCTGATTCCAGTTCCCAAAAAAGAGGAACTTCCAGAAGCTATGTCATTTCGAAATCAGATCAGATTATCAACAGCTGGATAGAAAGGTCTGTCAGCTTGAGCAGTACTCGATAAAGCAGCTCTTAATCACCGAATTGTTGCACTTTGCTTTATGATGCCTCAAATTAAACACATCAATAGCCCACAAAGAATTGTGTTTGTGACTTTCTACGAAATGTACTTCCCATTAAAGAGAAAGCTTTCTATCAGTGCCATAAGCCAACAGTTAACCTAGTTCTCCGATTCCTTTTCAACCCCCACCATATGCTTAGACTCATTCATTGATTTCTTCTCTTCAGCTTCTTAAAGTTCACGCACAATTTTACTGCTCAAATTTACAAACTTTAGTTCTAATCGGATTTACATTTTTTGCTGTTGTCCCTATGCGTTGAGTAACTACTACTAAGTATGCCCTCTCTCTCTTCTGTTGGTATATATTCTATTTCACTTTCAGCTGACTGCTTTATCAGAGTCTACTTATGTATGTGCGACTATGTGTGTTTGTGTGCATAGTTGTTGTCTGCTTGTCACCCTCTTTTTATTTTTATTTTTTTGATTTTATTACAACGCCAACGCGGCAAAAGTCTGTTACAACGTGGCAGGGATATTGCGTAAATTTCATTGTGTATTTCACTTTTATGGTGGTGGCTGTCTAGGATTTGAGTGGGTTGGGTGGGGGTGGTGGTGGTAGTGCGTGCTGCGTGATGCGTCGCCGGCGTTCTTTGTTGTGCTTTGTACATTATCCTGGGCCAAGGCAGGGGATGTTACCACTTCTCTTTCGTCTCTTTTTCTAATGATGACACATGCGTTCTCAGTTGTCAACGCTCTCTTTTTTGTATATTTTTTTTTCTCTTCTAGCGGTACTGTCCCTATTGTTGTTCAATATATTTGCGGCACTTGTTTTGAATTTCTCCACATTTCTGCATCCTTTTTTGCTGTCTTTGTTATTGTTGTTGTTGTGGGGCATTACGTGTTCGCTAACTTGCTCGTTAAATGGTTAAGTGGAGCAAAGTCGTTGACACAGTTTTTCTTCCATTTTTGTTTCCTTCCATGTGTTTTGGCTATGACTCACATAAAAGAAGTCACGGGATTTTTAAAGTTTGCAATTTTCGTTTACGAGTAAGCTTTGTCTATTGTTGTGTCAGCCAAAGAAAAAACTAGAGCTGACATATTAGAGCAACGGTAGATAAAGGATACAAATCCAGAGATTAAAAGTGAAGACTACTTTGAGTGTAGGAGCATGCAGGTGGGACAATCGCTAAATATTGCACTTTGAAATACTCGCTTAACAGAGTTCTAGTGGGAACAGAATTTGAGGTATGAATCATTGTTGGAAATTACTATATCTTGACCATAAATATAACATTTTCTACACTTTTAAAACTTGTTCATACCTTAAGTACACAATTTGGTGGCTTGAGTACGAAATATGCTTAGAAAAAGGTTAATTATTTTTATAAGAATTAGTCAATACTTCTTCTATTACGTTGCTTATGAGCTGCTGGTAGATTTCTGTCATGTACGGGGGTGTCACAGAAATCTTTAGAGATTTTACCGTCGGTTGCTTTGTTAATCTCTCTAAACATTAGTCGGTGCCACAGAACTTCAGGAAATTTCATTTTCTTATTCGAAAGTCTAGTTAGAAGGTGTTTGTATAGGGTTATGGTCTATCTAAACCACAGGGTTGCGTCTCTAGAAAATAATTTATAACAGTTTTTATTCATGACTATGGACCCTGTTCCGGTTTTCGAGTGGATTTTCGCGTAAACGTTAACATTTTGCATCCAATTTGAATTATCTAATCTAATACGGTTACTAGATCTGGTGTAAAAAAACTCGAATTCAGTTGAGCAACTGAAACCGATTGTTCAATGCTAAGTGAATTCAATTCTAGAGAAAATTACGACGGTCTAGTTACCACAGATTGTCCTTTTACTTTTATACAAATTAATACAACTTTAACGCGAAACATTTACGTCTACATGAAACGTAATCAAGTCGAAAATCGGAACAGATCCGAAAAGTATATATTATAGTACATTTAAATTTCAGATGAACTCCAAATCATTATCTATAACTAACAATGGTAAAATTTAAAAAAATTTCGCGCCCTACATTGAATAGATTTGACAACCCAGAAAACAAATTTTGTGTCAATGCTAACAGACGTTGGTTTGCGAACTCGTTTTGGTTGGTTTGCATAAGCTAAGTTCACACAGACAAATAATTTGGACAAATTTCGGCACAAATTTGGCTAATAAAAATGGTTATCGTCATATTTGAGAAAATGATTTGTAAATGGAACCATAGCTTTAGTTTTAAGTCATACAAATTCTGCCATCATGGCTATTTAGCAAAATTTTCATTTTCATTTGGGCAAATTATTTGCCTGTGTGAACTTAACTTTATTGGCTTTCGTTGGTTTGCCAAAATCTCCTAATAAAATACGAGAGGTTTGAAACCTACCGCAAGATATTTCTGTGGCACCTAGGAATTGGAATTCGGTTGGAATTTGGTTGGAAGAGGTGTCTGTGGCACACCCGGTAATGTAGTTATGACTTCTTAGTTAAGTTCTGTTGATTTGTTATCGTGACCCCATATTCGAACCATTTCGGGATTGGAATTGGCTTAAGAAATAAAAATTCTGAATATTTTGTACTTCTTTGCTTCAGAATTAAATCGGGACTGTTTCAAATTACTTTGGCTCTAAAGCAGCGATGTCCAAAATTTGAAAAGGCAGCCACGCGTGGTTGGCAAGTTTGGTGATTGTGTGTGAGTTTGGACACCACTGCTCTAAAGCAATTTTGAAAAGACTTAAGATGAAGGTTGCGAGCCGGTGCACAACCGACACGCAAAAATCTCCCGAGCCTGAGCCTAGTCCAGTGAATAGGGATATAAAGTTCATCATATCAGAGATTCTCCGGAAATAGCACGATAAGTAATTAAACGATCCCATTATGATCCTAGGCTCGTACCTCGCTTCTTGGCCCTGTCGCACTCAAGCAGGCAGAATGACAAGCATAATTGACTCGCTTCGAAGCGAAAACAACAACAAATCTATTGCATATCGGGGCATGGTGCTAACGTGTGCGCGTCAGAGACTTATGCAAAAACAAAAATATGGAGTGTAAGTCTGGTAATAGAGGCTGTATTTTCTGTTGTTGATGTTGGGCTGCTCCCAAAATCAAATATCGTTCCAAAACGGGCCAACATCAAATTTTGAATGAATAAATGTAACCCATATTGGGAGATCGGATCAATTTATAACTTTTCTATTGAATTTTCTTGGTGAACAGTGGCGTACTCAGGGGGTGGTTAAGGGTCTTGGCCCACGACCCACGACCTCTTGCACAGCAGGCACGGACTGTACCCGCTTTACCACACCTGGCCACACTGAATATACACTTACATGTTAAAAAGTCGACTATGCTTGAACGGAATTGAAATATATATATGGACGTTGACGTACAATGCACAGTACGTTCAAGTGGCCCTTGCGACACCAAGCCGAAGCCTGTCACGCGCGAACCCCAGGCAAAATAGCAGCCCACCTCTCGCCCAACCGACCGAGAGGCGCAGCCGCCAACGTGCGACACGAAAACCGGATCGAAAAGTACAAAATAATGTTAAGTACGGGACAAATGAGTTAAAATAGAGGTTTTTAAAGCAGGAAGAGAAAGTTCCGAATTGATTAAGCGGTAGAGTTTGTTGTAATCAGCACAGAGGACACGAAACGGATCATGCAAGGCATAGTTAGTAGTACAATGTTTCAGAGATAAGGGGACAAAGTTACGGGACAGTCTACAAGGAACATTAAGATTAATTTGGCTAACCAACTCCGATGAGTCGATTTCGCCAGTAATTAGTCTTATGTATGAAGATAAAGTAAGGAAGGAAGATCAATTAAAAGTAGTCTCCTAGAGTAAGATGGTAAGCGGACCTCAGAATTCCAGTTCAAGCCACGAAGAGCAATCAATAGGAATTGCTTTTGCACAGATTCTATTCTATCTTGATGGTTCGAATATTGCGGAGACCACACACATGAACCATACTCAAGAAGAAAGAATCTTGGTAGTGTAGGGATCGTCAAATTCCTTTCGACCACCGCTTAATAAACCCAAGAACACTTCTGACCTTATTAACAGTAGCAGTTACATGAGAGTTAAATTTAAGTTGATGGTCAAGAATAACCCCAAGATCATTTACTTCATTTAGGCGCTGCAATGCCACATTATCAAGTAAGTAACTAATTGTGGTAAGCTTTTGTAAAATGTCATAACCTTACACTTCAAACTGTTAAGGTTCAGAAGATTATCTTGACACCAAGAGTGAAATGCATCCAAGTCTGCTTGCAAATTATAGCAGGAAACCAAATCATTATATGTTAAACAAATATTCACATCATCGGCGTACAAAAGCACCCGAGAGTGAGCCAAGACTGAAGGAAGATCATTGATAAAGATAGTAAAAAGCAATGGGCCCAAGTGACTTCCTTGGGGAACTCCAGAAGTAACCTAGATGCACTTAGAATATGAATTAAGAAATATAACTTTTTGAGTTCTACTACTTAGGTAATCAGAAATCCAACTGAGGAGGTTAGTTGGAAAGCCGATTAAACTCTGTTTGTGAAGCAGCAAGGAGTGAAGCAGCAGAATCAAAAGCCTTACTAAAATCAGTATAAATGACGTCAGTCTGCATTTTACCTATGAACCCTTTGATCACTGAAGATGTGAACTCTAAAAGGTTAGTGGTAGTAGATCTACGCTTCACAAATCCATATTGGAAGGGTGAGATAATGGAACTACATAAATGTTGCAGTTGAGATGTTATAATTCTCTCAAAAGCCTTAGGAATTGCAGACAACTTGGAAATACCCCTATAATTTTCAACATCTGACTTATTACCTTTTTTATGGAGTGGAATAATAAAAGATTTCTTCGATAACAAAGGGAAAGCCGATGACTCCAATTCAAACAATTTATGAATAGGCTTACAAAGTGCATCCGCACATAACCTAAGTACACAGCCAGGCACTCCATCAGGGCCCGGTGCATACACGGGTTTCACAGAGTTAAGATCGCAAAGGAGCGAGCTTTCAGTGATAACGGGGCTAAAAATGCAATTAGACATATTCTACCCATTAGGGTATGGTTGATTCGCACAGTACCTAGAAGACGAGTAGGTTGACTTAAAAAACTCCGCAAACAAATCAGCTATTGCTTGATCAGTGTTTGCTTTAGCATTACCATACATAACCAAGGAGGGCAGGGTGGATGACTTGCGTTTAGAATTAACAAAAGAATAAAATTGTCTAGGATTTCGCGAAATTTGAAGTCTGCAACGGTCAAGATAATCTTTATAGCATTGAGCATTAAGCACATTAAAGCTAGAACGGGCAAGCACATAACGGGAGAAGTCCGATGGTTTACCGGATTTCTTATACTTATATCTCCTTGGTTTCAATTTTGATTTCTTGTAAACAGATCTGCCGATTCTAAACCAAACCAAAATCCCAAATATAAGCATTTCGGTTCAGTTCATTAAGGGTAATTGTTAATTTGGGATTTTAATTTTACAATTAGTTTTATTCGACACTCGTCGATCGACTCTCTACAAGGGAGGCCGTTCACAGACCGAATGGATTCTTACCGAACCGAACCAGTCCTTGTTTCCTAGCTTCCTTCCCTGAGTCTCTAGCTCTTAAAGTAGCTTCACCGGGAAATTTAAAACGAATTGAAATACTTTCCCCGTTTTTATTCCCTAACAATTCTCACAATTTCCATTTCTAAACTTTCCTCAAATTTCCCTACAATCTCATGTCTACAGTTGTTTGCTGGCTTCTGCTTCGGCTACAATATTTATGTTTATTAGGCAACAAGCAATTTGCCGACTTAAGCAATTACCCACAGCACGGCACAAAGGCGTTGGAGCTTTTCAATATTTATGCGCCTCGACTCCTAATAATATGTAAATGCCTGACCTGGGGGGCAGGCTAAGCCAAACACCGAGTCGAGTCATAACAAAGTATCAACAAACAGGCCGCACAACCGCAACCCGTTATTATTATTATTGTTTGTTGCATACGGCCAGGCGGTTCGCTTTCTTTCTTTCTTTCTTTCTGTGTTTTCTCAAGTAATTTGCAGGCCATGTAATTTAATAGCACGACTTTGCACAACTGAAGAGTGACAGGAGAGCTGTTGAGTGGCAGGTGAAAAGGCAAATTATGCCCCAAGGACGATGACATGAAAGATTATTGGCTTCAAGGGTAAAATTATGAAATGAAGTGGAAAATTAAGTGCCTGATTGTGCCAAGTGGCGTTGGCTACTCTTTTGCTTGCACAATATGGAATGCAACCAGAAACATTTTGCTGTGCCACATTAATCAGCCACAATTTATGATTTTGTGAAAATAAAACCAACACAAAATAATTGGCAAAAATCAAGAGAAAGGCCACTTTATGCGGTTTTGCACTTTGGCAAAAGCTATTAAAAATTATGCTAGAAATATAGTACATCAGAGAGAGAGAGAGGGGGGTGGCGGGAGAGGAAGAGAGAGCGAGACGGAAGTCGAGCATCTGGAAAATTTGTACACATGACGCACGAGTTTTCTTTTCTTTTGTTTACATTTCGTGCAGCTATTTTTGAAGCCATAAACAAAACAAAGCGCAAAGGCAAAAGGCAAATTCGGAAAAAGGTCATAAAATATATAACAAATACAAATATATAGAAATGTACATAAGTTAATGAGCTGTATAGCTTTTGAAGTTTGTGTTGAGCCTCATTAGATGATCGAAAAAAAACACACACACAAAATCGATCGATAGTCAAATGGAAGACCCACAATTAAGGCAGGCAGCCATAGATAAAACCCACAGAGGTGAGGGAGAAGTACCCGGGTGCGGGGCTGACACGCTCGAGGGTGTGCGTTAATCACGCAAGTAATTTTAATGCCGCTCTGTTCGCTACTCTGCCCTGTTGCGATAAGTTTTCATCTCTCTCTCTCTGCCTTCCTCCCTCTCTCGTTTTCTCTTTCACTCTCAGTATCGCTCCATCGAGGGGTGAGTTTTTCTCTTGTTTGAGCACAAAGCGTAATCAGCGCTAAACATGCCCAGCACAACAAAAGCAAAAACTTCTGCCCGAGGGGGTGGGCAGTGCCGGCGCCTGCTGCTGTTAACAAAGCTATAAAAATGTCACCTTTAATACAAATAACAAGGCAAAAGTCGCGTGGCCAGCGAATTAATATTAGAAAAATTTAAATTAATCACTAAACCGTATCATGAAATGAGTTGATTAGAGGCAGAAAGATTGCCCAGGCAGAAACAAAATGTAACAGAATTGTACAAGGGAATTATGGTTAAAGCAATTGATTCAAAATAATATGGGAAATCATTGCTGAGGTTGGTGCATCCGAAAAGGTAAAACAATTACAAAAAAATAGGGGAAAGTTAACTTCGGCCGAAGTTTTGTATACCCTTGCAGCTTCCATTGAAAACAAAAAAGTTTTTCTAACTAAGACTACTTTTTGGACGTTACTTTTCTATGGGATCTATACTATATAGATGTCTGATTCCGACTAATCTTGGAGAAATCATGGAAAATCATAATAAACTGTTCATTACGAAATTTGGAGGCGATCCCATTTAAAACAAAATGTTTTTCTCACTAGAACTTTTTTTTTTGCCGATCATTTATACTGCAGCTATAAGCTATAGTCATCCGATTTTAACCAAACTTTGTAGAATTGTGAAAAAGTATATAAAATAAGTATATGCCAATGATAAGGACGTTTTCATTAAAAACAAAAAAGTTTTCCTCACTCGAACTAGTTTTTCGACCGATCGTTCCTGTGGCAGCTATATGCTATAGTCATTCGATTTCGACAAAGCATAGTGAAATCATGGGAAAGGATAGTTAACTAAGAAATACGTACTTTGGAGGCGTTTCCATTAAAAACAAAAAAGTTTTTCTCACTAAAACTAATTTTTCGACCGATCGTTCCTATGGCAGGTATATGCTATAGTCATCCGATCCGGCCGGTTCCGACAAATGTGCAGCGTATATGTAACAGAAGACTTCGTGCAAAGTTTGGTGGGGATAGCTTTAAAACTGACGGAGGAGATAGCATAGAAACAGACGGCATAGCACAGACAGACGGACGGACGGACAAGGCTAAATCGACTCAGCTCGTCGTGCTGATCAAGAATATATATACTTTATGTGGTCGGAGATGCTTCCTTCAATGCGTTACAAACATCAGCACAATTTTATAATACCCTCTGCAAGGGTATAAAAATAGAGGAAAGTTAGCTTTGGCTCGGCCGAAGTTTTTATACCCTTGCAGTTTGTTTTTCTATATAAGACTTCTTTTCATCTGGACAATTTTATAATACCCTCTGCTAGGGTATAAGAACTAAATGTGCGGTTATGCTGAAACCATTTCCACAAGTTCGTGATAATATCGCTCCTGATAATATCCTGATAATATCGAAGTTTGCTGATAGTCTGATCAGGACAAAAAGCAAAAAGAAATACATCCTCTCCCTAGTAATAAGCTGTTTGAAAAAAATTTATCGACAAATCCATACATTGAAAGAGAGAAAGCCGTTCTTGAACTAATTATCTATATATGTGAGGTACTATTTATATGTCGGGAAATGGTAATTCTAATTTTAATAGTTCTAATCTGCTGATACCAAAATAAAGTTTAACATTTTTCAGCATAAACGGTCTTAACGGTTGAAAAAATCCATTTGGCTTTAAGGCCTGTCAGAATGCCCTTTATTTTTGTCACAATGCTTCGTTTGAATAAGACAATTGTTTAAAATTTTTTAGTTTTAACAGCTGTGCAATGGTGTTTTATTCATATGAAGTACTGTGTCAAAAATAAAATTTATTGTTCCTGGGAATATGCCTTTAAAATGGAAATTACAAAAGTTGGTTTCCGTTGGATTATTTTCCACAACTTTCGACGAGGATCATCTCAACAAGAGAATGTCGTCGAACTCAGATCTTTGTATGGCGATAAAGCACCATCAAAATCCACTGTATATTGCTGGTATAGGGAATTCATTCATGGTCTTAGTTAGCTCAGCGACGAATTCCGTGATGGTCGTGCAAAATCGGTTGTTGTGATAATGCAAGATCATCATGTGACATACAAAAAGATTGAGGCATCTTTAAACGTTATTTCCAATATCGTATGCTAGATTTTGCCGTAAAAAAGGGTTTTGCGCGTTGAATTTCGCACAACTTGACAATCGCTGAAAAAATGGTTTGTGTGGATTGGTACAAAGAAATGCTATCGCGGTACTTCCAATAACGTTTATAAGATCGTCACGATTCAAGGAAATATGAGTATTATGAGCCGGAAAAAAAACAGCAATTGACCGTGTGGGTGATCCAAGACAACCCAAATCCCTCAAAAGTTGCGCGCGCACAAATGGCGTAAACTGGACCCGTCCTGGATCAAAACTTTGATCCCGGTTTTTGCCTTGCAGGGCTTAAACTGATGCTTTCCGAGATCAATTTCGAAATACATAAAAAAAATTTTTTTGGGTGGGGGGAGGAGGCAGGGGGGAATACCACAACACCACCCACCCCATCCCTTTCCTTTTGTTGTCATAAATATACAAATTTTTAGTTGTTGGGGTTGGTGACGTATAAAAATTTTTTTAAATTTATTTTTTACTTAAGCTACGTACGGAGAAACCTGCGAAATAGTCACGAAATCTCAGTAAACTATTTCGTCGATAGCAAGTGCGAAATAAGTCGCCCATCTCTAGTTTTATAGGCGCTCACCTCTGTTTTGTTTACAAATTTAATCAAGTCAAAAAATAAACAAAATGGATTAAAATAAACAGCGAAGAGTTTTGTTGGCTTGCAATGCAGTTATAGTTGCAACAATCGCTCTACATAAGTAGCAAGAAGCGGTTGTGAAGACAACCAACAAAAGAAAGTGTTGGGTTAACCCATAGTTGCAGGAAAGATCCAAGAGGGTCAGAAGCTTTCCACGAATGCGTGGGCGTGTTTAAGACTATCCCAAATTTATCAGGGACAACCTCAAGGCCTTTGTCAATTCGGAAGATGGAGCAGTACCGTGGCAAAATGATTACGCAGCATTACCCGAGCGTTCGTAAATAAATAAATCAAATAATACTCACGATTTGTCAATAAAAATAAAACACAAATAACATTATGGTCTCGTGGATTTTTTTTCACATATTTTAAACAAAATTATTAATTAGACGGATTCGTAATCTTCCTTTTAATTTTTTCAGCATTTTCTTTTGGCATAGAATCTAATTGCTTGTTCCAATAGGCAAATTCCGAGTGATGGTCTTTGGACACAACTAGAGAAGGTGCTTTGACAAGAAGTGCACGATAGCAATCGACGCCTCTTGCAGCTCTTTAACAGGATCTGGCTGCGTCTTTTCTTGGCGAGGTCGCTGTTTCCTCTGGAAGAAAAGTAAACCAATGATAATAAATTTATGATGAGTTAGTTATAAAAGTTATAAAAGCTGTGCTTACGAATGAATACGAATGAATATACATGATGCTTATGACCCATACTCTCCCACAGCACAGGTATCTCTTTAACTCTTTTGAGAAGTGGCTCACCCTCTTGTAATGCTTTTTGGTGGTTTTTGCACTCATTGCAAGGCACTTGTTTTCCTTGTCGACCGCCGCACACACTGACAGTTGATAACGAAATAAATGGCTTAGATATATTTCAAACCTTCGAAATATACAATCATCGATAGACAATTGCGTGACACACTGTGCATCGGGTGGCAACGCTGTGCTATCGATATGATATTTTGCACGTCAACTCCATACACACTTTCGAAATGACCACCTGGGAAATTCGTACGAAATAATTTTTTTGTATGGGATTTTCGATTTCGAGACCATTTCGCAGGTACTTATCTCCGTACCTAGCTTTACCCTGACTGCGACTCGAAATCGGGACCTCGAATGACGCACTCACTGACAGCGCCGCTCAGCCTACTCTACCACACCTGCGATGCTTTCAGCATCGTTAAATTGCCATTATAATCTGACGAAAGAAAATCCCGATTCGGATCGATATCAAGCCTGCTCGTACTTAAAATTTTAATCCCGTTGCCGGGAAATTGATTTGCTTGCAAGTTTTAAAAGTTGTCCCATACATATTAATTCTCTATATCTTACTATCTCTGAAATTTGTGCATTGATAGGGAAAGAAGAACAGCCGGAAAGATGGACATAGCATTATCGACTCAGCTGTTGTTGCTGATCAAGAAAATATATACTTAATAATGGGGTTGGAGATGTTTCCTTCTGGCTTACATACATTTGCAGAAACTTAATATACTTTGTGTACCTTTGGCACAGAGTATAAAAATATACAAGTCTTACAGCCATGCTCCTATTTTCGCCGCCAATTTGGTAAGCCAATTTGGTCGAAAAACCGTTTTCAAATCGCAAAAAAACGGGAGCATGGCTGATAATAAAATAATTGTTTGAATCAAATTATTTAGAGAATAACAACCGCAGCGAAGAGTTTTTCTCGACAAATTACATACTTCTTTGCCATATTGCAGGACTGGGATTAGAAACGGTAGAGTTTACTCCTCTAGCAGAAGAATGAAGTCACATCATAATAGTGGGATCAGTCTAAAAACTCTTACCTCTCTTTGTAGTATAAAATGATTTAAAGAGGTTTATATCCTACATCAATTCTAATGCCTTTGGCCCTGCATGCACAATTGTTTTTATAAAGCTCTTTGGCATTGATCTGTTCACTGCACTAGTAACTTCATCTTCTTTTTACTCGGTTTTCATCTAAAATTTCTTACTTTAGCTGATTATCTTGAAACCACCCCATATATTAAAGAACTGCCTAATATAGCCCAGGCCTTCTTTAATAAATTTCTTTCCCTTACTTGGCTAAACCCCTTACCCCAACACTAACGACACTATCAACAAGCCAAACCAAACTTATTGTACACTTCACTACCTAATAAGTCTCAATTAAATGTACATAAAGCATAACACCTTGTAACATTTGCATGTTTCAGGTACAACAAAACACAAAGTTTTTTTTGAAAAACTTTCAGCACGCAAACCTTTAAAGGGAACAACAAACCCGATGACGCTCTCTGATATTGGCGCCAGTCATAAAACACCTGCGCAACTCTGAAGCGAGACACACTCGCTCGGTGCTGTCATTCTGTCAGTTTGCCATTACTTCAGTTCTGACATTGTCAATGACATTGGGGCGCGTTTGGGTCGTTTGTTTTGGCACTTGTTGTCCCACACTCGCTGTCCCGCTCCCTCTCTTTTGCATTTCAATTAAATGTTTTTTGGTTTGACTTGCCCCTCCTGCTCCTGCTACTCCTTAGTCACATTGCATGCGTGCGTTTCAAGTGGTTTTCTGGCCTGCTTCCTGTCGTAAATAAAAATGAAATTTCGCTCACCCACACACACACAATGCCAGCCACCTTAATGAATACGACATTATTTTTTATGAGCTGTCAAACACTATTTTCCATACACACCAAAAATTGTTCCTCAAGGGCTGTTACAAGTTTCCTTTTGCCATTTTTATTTATCACCCCCGAAAGAGTCGCTGTTGGTGTGAGTGCGATTGTGTTTGTGTGTGTGTGTATTGTTATTATTTATATTATTTTTGATAAATGTTTTTGGGAAATTTGTATTTTATTGGTTGTTTATCGACAATTAGCGGTTTGTTTGTTCAGTTTTTGCCTGGGTATAATGTAAACATTTTGAGTTGTTGTTGTTGTTGTTGATTTATTGGCCAAGAAGAAAAACCATAAATTGATAAGCATCTAGCCAGGTTAAGGTTCGAGGAGTATATATGCAATTGGAAATGTGCGTGGCTTGACTGGAAAAGAAAGGGGAGAAAGGAAACTGGACAGAAATTTGGACCAAAACTTTGTCAAATAAGTTAAGTTTTCGTGTTAAGAGAAAAAACTGTCAGATATTCCAAATAAACTGGCGAAAAATATTCTGATGAATTAAAACAAAATTAAAAACTCCAAAAATATATCAAAATTCAATTCACCAAAATTAATACAAATATCACATAACTGCCCTGTAGTTCAGCTGCACCGGTGCGGCGTTAACGAATTCTCTAACTCTTCGTAGTGAGCACTCGCCACCAGACCAACCACCAGCCAAGTATTTGCCTAACGAATTTTGTATGGGATCGGTACGACCCTGCATGACCAGTCATTAGTGTGGTGATGGGTGCACACCATAGTTTACGTACTAGACTAGCGCTGTGATGCCTTACCTGTCCTTAACGACGCGACTGTCGCTCAGTGATGCATCAGGTCGTTAGTGCCTTGACACCAGCTGAACTACAGGGTCTTTTTAAAAAATATTTTACGATAATCTTTTTCTGATTCAAAAACGGAATACATTATTCTCTAAGCACCGGAGTCGGTACCGAAAGCTAAGCTCCTTTTAAAAAAGTCCCCTGGAAATAACAAAAAAGTATCATAAAATAAAAACTCGATTACTTGGATTATTCGGCCAGCAGTCTCACAACAACTTGATCCAATAGATCTAGCTCTTATGAAAGCGACCAACTCACATACTCTCATTTTGCAACTTTATGCACACTGTGAATGCAATTTTCCTACGTAAAATGGCTTTACACAGCCCCAAAGGGACAAAGCCGAGCCTCTCTATATCTCTTGGCTTGAGCGCTTCTAATTTTCGCACAAGAGAAAAAGACCTACAGTTTAACACAAAATCAGAACGGCAGCTTGAGAAGCTTTAGCATGGCTAATTACTACAAAGCTGGCGCCAACTGCAGAGAGGGGTGACCGGGTGTAAAGTTTATTCAATGAAAAAACTTTTCATTAGATGTTCCGAGGCAGGATCGAACCCACAACCTCTTGTAGAGCGGTTGCGCACACAAGCCGATGAGCTATACAATTTCATTTCATAAATATCCTTATAAATCTCTAAATAATAGATAAACATCTTGTATGCATATATGCTTACCCTTTCACTTTAGCTACTCAATTTTTCTTTTTGCCCCTGGAACTTGTCAAATCGTAACCTAATCATCTGTTTGAAAGTATTTCTCATTCACATTTTTATATATGCAAAAATTGCATATGCCAAGTTTAGTTTTTATTATAAAATTTCCACAAAGTGCATATCTTATTGTTATGGAGAGTGCAATGCAAAATGTAACCAAAAACTTTGAACAAAATAACTCAGAAATGCAGTAGCGGTATAGCCACCCACCCACTAGACTCTTTCCATTTCTATAGTTTGCTACGACTTCAGCTACATTAGACGCCGCCACTTCAATGCGCATTTCATTTTTTTCTCTATGTTTTGTTGCATTTTTCTATTTTTGGGTGCAAAAATACAAAAGCACGAAACGGATTCCTGCTCTTCCCCTGAACGGCTCCCTTTCAGCATTTGCTTTCTATTTTCAATAGACGTCAGTTGTTGTTGTTGCTGCTGCTGCTGTTGCAGCCGACAAACAATAAAAATGATGCGTTGTATTGCAAAAGCGTTGCTGTCCACACTAGACCCCCCCACCCCCGCCGCCAACTAGGCTATGGTGCAACATATGCTGCCTGCCCGCCTGCCTGGAGAATGTTCGCATATGTTGCAACTCTCAACTCTTAGTTCGTGGTCCGGGCAGCCCCAAAAAAAAAAATCTAAAAATTCGCCCATTGATATTGATGAAAACGACGTCCAGTTACAGTTCGTTGGCTTTTGCCTGCATTTTTCAAGGGAATCCCGATGGTGGCAAAGGGAGGTGGAAGTACAAACTTGGTGCATATGCAAATGCCATACATTTTGTCAAAGCATAAAGACGATGTACGTAAGGGATATAAAAAATACATGACGCACACAGATATTTGTGCAAATGTAGATTGAGTTGCATATGCATCATTTATACCCAAATACAGTTTATGTGACATCTACTCTCACATATCGGGGAGGGATATTAAAGTGTCTTAGAATACTTTTATGTACGTATTTTACGTCCAAGGTGTCTTTTTTTAACCGTTTCAAGGTCATAATTTACACAAATGAGTGCTAGGTTATCGGTAAGTCTTTTGGATAGATTAATATGGCATTTTCTAACCTTTACCCTTTGAAAATGGGTAAACGGGGATAATAAAGTGGTGCAAAAGTATGTAACAGGCAGAAGGAAACATGTCCGACCCTATAAAGTATATATATTCCAGATCAGCATCAGCAGCCGAGTTGACTGTCCGTTTGTCAGTCCGTCTGTCCGTCGATCTCAGATACAACAATAAAGAAAGACGGTCAAGCCCGACTATAGCATACTCTGTACTCTGTACCGTTGCGACAGGTGCTGCCTATAATTATTTGTTTTCCTTATAACCAGGGATGCAAACCACCCGAAAATAAGTACTGGTTCAGTTCAGTGGTTCTCACAGTTTCTCAGCGGCCGGTTCGGTTTATTACATGGTTTTTGGAGCTAACTGAACCGCGGTTTCGGTTCGGTTCAGTGGTTCATAAGGGCACATTATGCAGTATTATGATTTCTGCCGTAATGTGACTATTCGCATACTTTGGAAATTGAATTCCAGTTAACCATTTGAATTTCTGTTGCAGATTCGTCTATAAGCTTCTAGACGAATGCCCTTCGGAAACAGAGAATGTCGGCTTGAAAAGAACTCTTACCATGCCTCTTACAAGACCCTATTTATCGTATTTTATGAGAAAAAACTCTTCTGGCTTAGATTGAATTATGGTAAAGAATAACTACAGAAAATTTAAAATATTGTCCACCAGAGGACGACAAATCAATAATCAACTTTTAAGAAAAGAATGCAGATTGATAACAGGTGTATTAAGAGATCGGCGGGCGATTGCTGAAGACTTATATGACTACATGTTGTATTATATCCCAGCAAACATTTTATGAAATTTCTGATCACATTCGAGACTTTTTCGAGTCCTCGGTCTGATGTAATTAGTTATAAATGCGACTGTTTTCTGATCATATATGATACTTTTGTAGGGAGAAAATGTTACCCTAGCCGCAACTCTTCTGTAAGAGTCATTTTTAACCCTTTTTTCTGATCAGTTATAACTTATTTGCGAGTCTTTTTCGAGGCGTATTTGAATAAATCACATTTTGAGCATATGCAAGATTAAGTTTCGAGTCTTCTTTTTAATCGCACATGATAACACCCAGCAAGCAAAGTTCGGAGCGCTATGAAAAGAGCCGAGCTTAAGAGCGTTTTTGGAGTAAGCTCCCCAGCAAACATTTTTGATTAAACTCGAAACATTTTCGACCCCATGGTCTGATTAAAATAGTCACAAATGCGCTCGTTTTCTGATCATAAATTATACTTATGTCGGGAGAAAATGGTACCCTACCCGCGACACTTCATGAAGAGCCGTTTTTAACCCGTCTTTCTGATCAGTTTCGACTCATTTTCGAATCATTTTGCAAGTCTTTTTCGAGTCATTATTCAATAAATCACATTTTGAGCATACTCATGAGTAATTTTCGAATCTTCTTTTAATCGTTTGGTACTAATCTCTATATAATCAACAAAACGGCTTGAAAAAGCTTCATTAAGGTGATTTTTGATAAAACGTTCTTCCAAATATTGGGTGGGATGTGTCAAGTCATCCTTAAAGGTTATATTGATCCGGCATCGTTAAGGATCAATTCGGTCTTTCAGTGATCTCCTTAGTAGAAGATCGACGGGAATATCGTATACAAATTATCTTAGGGAAACGATTAAACTCCCAAATTAATAAGTATCATTGGCTAGATGAAAGCGATTCACGTCCTAAAACTCGTCGGAGAAATGAACCGAACCGAACGGTTTTGTCTTTGTGGTTTTAGGTTCGGTTCAGCAGGTTCGGTTTGCGGTTCGGTTCATCAGCTGGAATAAGCGGTTCGGTTCGGTTCAAAACCTGTTCGGTTCCGAACCGGTTTGCATCCCTGCTTATAACTGGACTATCGTTCATCCGATCTTTACCACTCCTTTGGCGGATCGATAAATAATCTTGATTACTAAATATGTCCAGTAGAAACGAACCTTCTATCTATAAAACTGTCGGAGTAACGGGTATAAATACGAAAGTTGGTGGCGTTTCCACTAAAAATTTCTTTAATATCCTTTTATCATCCAACGGAACTAAAAAAATCATCCAAGGGATGATCATTTTTCATATCCTTTGGATGATTTTTCAGATCCATTGGATAATAAAAGCATATTAAAGACATATCCAGTCCAAATGGATATGGGAAATCATTCAATGGATAGTTTTTTGATGTATCGTTCCTATGACAACTATTGCTCAATTCGATGGTCTTGCAGCTTTCTTTCTTGGTGTAGTTAATAATATTTTGAGGCTTACTACCTTTCAGTTACTACCTTCTCTGCTAAAAGTAACTGGCAATCACCTTTTCTTCCATTTTCAATTTGTCCTCTTTTTTGTGACTTAACTTCAGTTCTTTGTGCATTTCTTATTCATTGTCCTGCATTGTAATCTTCCTTTGGCAACTGTCGACTGTGTCTGCCTTAATTTAACGCTACACGCACACGCACCTCGCGCACCCCGAAACCCTGACCCTGCCGGTTCGCTAAATCGTCTCTAATACGCCGCCTTGTGTGCAACGTGGCGTGCCCCGGGCACAGCACATAATTCATAGACAGGAGACTGCAACAACAAAAAATGTTAATAATTGCCGCCAACCAACACTTTAACACTCCTGAGTCGCCGCCACACACACTCACATGGCCGGCTCTATGCAAATCTTATGCATTTTAGAAGTGACAATGGACAACGAGCGGACGTAGTCAGCTCCTCCTACTCGTCAACACAGTCGTCGGCAGTCGGCTTTCAGTTCTTCTCTTTTTATGCCTCCTCGTTTCGGTATGGTTTTTATTTTTTTTTGTTTTATATTTCCTTTTTGTGTGCAAGTTTGTGCAACTATTTTCCATGCGCATGGGCACAAAAAGGCAACCACCACCATACCAGCCTCCTGCTTCCCCACATCACTCCCTGTCCCCTTGCCCCCCCGGTAACCATGACCAAGCCAGCAAAGTCCAACAGACAACCAACCAGAGCGTAGAAGGCGTCGAGCAAACTGGAGCATTGCAAACTATTTATTTGTGCTAGTTGTTAACTCTTTTGGGGGTTGGGGGCTTTGGAGAAGGGATGGGGTTGAAGGATTTTTCTATTATGCGCTCGTTTATTACAAGATTTTTTCACGCTCAACGCCTAAATGTATGCCATATTTTCGTATGTTGTTACATTGTTGTGATTTTTCCATATTGCTTTGCTTTTTTCATGTGAAACTTAAAGTATGCCAGAAGTTTAGATTTTTGAAGCTGAAAAAATTGTACTAATCACTGATCCCGCTCTTTAGTGGGCATATTCAGCAGACCAACTTATTGCCAGATCAGTGATATATTTTTACAAGCTTGTTTTGTTTTTATATTTTCTATGGCCTTGGGAATGAAAAAAGTTCCAAATTTTAATGTTAAAAGAGAGGTAAAAGAGATCTCTTAAAGTGAGCAAAGTTTTTAATGTAGCGGACGAAGCGATGTCAAAGGTGAAAAAAGACGTACAAGTCTCAACCCAATACTCTAAATCTAAATCTACATTGAAAAATCTTTGATAAAGACCGTTTATACTCGACTGTAAGATGAAACAATCTCATTATACCCGATACTTGTAGAGTAAAAAGGGTATACCAATGTCGAGCAAATGCATGTAACAGGCAGATGGAAGCATCTCAGATAATATGTTTTCTTGATCAGTATCAACATCCAAGTCGATATACAACTAAACCTTAAATGTAGAGTCGATTAACCGAGTCGATATACAACCAAACTTTAAAGGCAGGAGTCAAGTTTTTTTTTAAATGTATGCTAGGCCCTATTTCGTTGCCGCAATAAAAAATGTTAAGTAGCTTCTACAATTTTTAAGATATCGTGCTCATATTGCACTGTATTGATCGGATAATAAATGGCATAGTTATAAATGTCATAAATATTGTTGCGTACTTTTCGGCGAAGCATATGCTGTCTGCTTACATAATTTTAATATGTTGAAATTGTTGCTACCGCTATTAAAAACTTCTTTTCCTGAGAAACAGACAGGTCCGTTTGTAACTTACATGCTCGTTTTTTTTCCGTTTACCCTCCCTTACCTTCCAGCTTAGCTATCTGCCCCATTCTGACAGCAAAAGTTCTCTGACCGGTGGTATAGATGCTTAGAACGGCGAGGTCGCAAGATCGATTCCCATTGCAAGCATTGATTTTTTATATATTGATGAGTGATTTGATTTTAATATGGGTTTTACTTCTTAAAAACGATTTGTTTTACATTTATCCCATGACCCGAGACTACATGGTATATAATATTTTAGGAGAAGCTTTACTGAGATCTGTAGAAAGCTTAATAAATTGAGAGATGATGGCGTAAACAGGGATACCGATGTCATTTCAATAATATTTTTAGGACTGCAATTTTTTTTCTCCGAGTATTAATGTAAAGCAGCTCATTAAATCTTAATGCTGAAGGACTCATTGGTGTTTAAATGGGAAACATCATTTCAATTTTGGACTTCCCATAGTTTGATCGATATCGAAACTGAGCACTTGCCTAAATAATTTTGTATTGCAATCTAGCTAATTCATTTATTTCTAGATTTTTTTTGACAATTACAGGAGGCTACAAAAAAAAAGACTTTTTCCAGTATATTGAAGGGTTGGGAGTGATTTTAGATGATTTTTTTATGATGAACACAAATCTTTTTTCTGAAATGATATATGATTTCTAGATTTTTAGCAGCTTTCAGCTGCTTAAAATGCCTATTTTGACCCTTTTTAGGCACGCTTTGTGTGAATCCAATTTTTCTATTTTTTTCTTTTTGATATTGTCATTGTTTGGTCAAACAAATTGCCCTTAAGGTGTCTCTTTAATTCTTTAATATTAAATCACAATGAACTATCTTATGATTAGAAACATGTAATACTCGCTCTCTTATGCACTATCTGCAACTGTCAACCAATGTTATCTCGAAATAATAAAAAACCGCCCAAACCTGAAGTTTTATGCGTAAAGAATTACTTCCTTGATTAAAAAAAACTGTCTAAAACATTTCTGCGAGTTTGTAAGTCATTTTAAGCCATCAAAATGGTAAATTTCGCAATACAAAATCTAAGAAGTATTTTGGATTATTTATCTTAATGCCAAGAAATAGAACTTTGCAATATTGTTAAAGAAATTAAGACAACAGTATAGGTTCCCAACCGAACGTCTCTAACATAGGTGTCCCAGAAATCTCTTTTCAGCCAAATTCCAACAAAAAACCAATTCTCGGTGTTCTATAAATCTCTTTGCTGAATTTACCCCTAAAACTATTTTCATAAGCAAATTTAGTTTTGGAAATGAAAACAACATTTTTCGTTTAATTTGATTTAAGGGGGGGATTCTCCATGTCGAGGCTGTTCGGGCACTTTTTTTTAAATGAAAACGCAACGAGCTTTTCCAGTTCTGTTTTTTTTATTGTGTCTTTTATTATACACTGTAAAAGTGTATTATAATTTTGCCCAGAAGTTTGGAACGCATATAAGGCATCATCTCCGACCACATAAAGAATATATATTCTTGATCAGCATGATGAGCTGAATCTATTGAACTTTGTCCGTCCGTCTGTCTATTTCTACCCAAACTAGTCCCTTAGTTTTGAAGCTATCGAGCTGAAATTATGCACAGAGTCATCTTTTAGATGCACACTGCACATATGTCGGAACCGCGAAAATCGGATGGTCACTTCTTGTAGCTGCGAGACAAATTTTTTTAGGGTGGGGGGTGGTACCAACAACACCAACCCCACTCCATTGTATGTGAATTAGTTCTATTTTTTATGTTGATATTTATAAACTAAACAATACAACATTGTGGCAACTCTCTTTCTAATGTAAACAAACGTCATATGAGTATCGATACTGCGCTCGATACTTATGCGAATATATATAAATGAAATTGTATTCAATCAACTGTCTCTCTCTCTCTCTCTCTTTGTCTAATCTTGAAAAGAACAAACTCTGGTTCTCTTATTTCCACTACGATTCTCGAGATCTCCAACATTTTATTTTAGTTTTTACTTACCTTTTCTGCGACTCGAGCTCGGGATCTCGAAAGACTGCACTCACAGACACCACCGCTAAGACAACAGCACCATATCTAGGATGCCCTAAGCATCGTCCAAATAAATATTATAAACTGGCGGGGAGCGCTCTTCACTCGATTGTTTCCCCACACACCCCTTTCCCAAAAAAAAAATATACAGTGAGAGCGGGTTCATCGCTTTCTCTCAAATGTGATTGTTCTCCTCTATCAGCTTCTTTTCCTCACTCCCCTCTCTTAAAATCACCAAACAGAACGAATTTAGCTCGATTTCAAGCGCGAAATTCTTAAAAATTCAAGAACGAATAAATTTTTTTCAAGAGCATTCGTACCTAAATTATTTGTTCTACTTTTTTCTGGGTGTAAGTAAAGTGTTTGGTGAATTGTTTATAAACAAATGCTGGATACGAACCTTAAACAAACCAGTTTTTTCTGCTTCGATAAGAGGGCTGTTCAAAAATTTCTCGGCCGTCAAAGTAGAGGGTCCAAAAAAAGGTAAAGTGCTGGCGGCCTCGATTTCTCGTTTTTAGGTTGTTTGAAATGAAAAGTAGAAACGGGGTTATAATCAGTATAGATGTCATTCCTCGAAAAAAATTTTGTGATTGTGATTATGGACTTTTTTTGTAGTTTAGTGTAAAAAAAATAGTACAAAACTTTTTAGAATTATAATTGAGGTTCAAAAATTCAGCGTCGATTGCACTTAGTTTTGTCAAAATCGGTTCAGTGCTGGTGATATCACGGCCACCAGTTCGAAAGTTAAAGTTTGAAGTAACACAAATTGATTCGTTTTAGCGAAGATATTGTTAGACAACAAGGCTATGTCTTCTAAAGGATTTCGAATTTCAAAAAATCATTTTAGGGCGATATTCCTAAATATACAGGCTATACAACAATGCAAAAATCGAAAAAAAATTTTGCACATGATTTTTAATAAATTTTCGCAAAACCAACCGAAGGCTGCAATATCAACCAAAACCGTCTTGCTACATGGCATTGCTGGCCCCACCTATCTGCTTACAAGCGCCACATTGGAAATACGTCAACAACATACTAGCCCAGGGTTGCCAAATTTTGCTTCATCATTGGTGCAATATAATTTTTAAACTTTGCATTTTAATTTTGGGTAATTTGACTTTAATTTGAATTATAATTTTAGTATGAATCATAAAACTTATACATATGACAAATTTCAACTAAAATCAAATTAATTGAATACTAAAACATCTCAAATTTTGTTTTGCACGATATGCAACCCTGTTTTGTGGGATGGACAATTATCATGGACCCAATCGAACCAATTCTCCTTCCCAATAAGAAAATGAGTCTCTTGCAGTTTTGGGATATCGACGGATTTTTTGAGCGATTTGCAAACCAACCGAATACAAAATCTTTAGAGAGTTCCAGGACATCGCCGTAAAAATGGTCAAAATAGGAATTATAGCAACTTTAAGCAAAAGTTATTTCTGATTTTTATCCCTGGTGGACCATTTCCGAAAACTTATTCGTGTTCATCACACGAAAATCGTCTAGAATCACCATCAATCCTTTAGTTTATTGGACCTTGTTGCCTGGTGTTTCCTTGGAAACAAACCTTTTCAAATAAGAAAATTAAATTTCTCAAAGATCCGTGCGTAAATTTGCCAGTTTTTGTCAGCAGTCTTGTTACTCTTTAAGGAGATTTTTTGGCTTTTATAAGAAAACTTATTTTTAAAGTTAAACTTCAATAAGCTTATTAACGAATAATTAGCAGACGACGCATGCTGATGGCAAATATTTGGCGGAAGCTTAGGCTTTTATAACTCAGCTATTTTTATCCGATCTTTATGATTCAAATAGAAATGCGAGTCTTATGTTTGAAATGGGATAATCTCTGAGATCCAGGAGTTCATACAGCAAATGGTAATCGCTCTCAGGAATTGTGATAGTAAAATTTACCTATCGCTGTTAATGAATTAAGCAAATCGAAATAATCTGCTAAGTGACCCCATTGAAAATTTACTAGCCGTTCAACAATAAACGCAGGTCAAGCTAGTAATTTGTCGTACACCCTAAAAGTTGACTTTAAGACCACTGATTAGTAGATTAAGAGACTGAATAGTTGGATCGCAAACTAAAAAAAAAACAATTTCAAAGCCTTCAAATAAGTGTGACTAAATAAATAGATACGAATTGAAAATTTCCTTCATCAAGTAGACTCGTTGATCTCACTTTTAACAAAAGTTTCTAAAAGCAAACAAATTCCCAACCATTTCAATTCATAGCAAATGCTTTACAATCCATTCTACATTAACAAAAATTCCTCTAATTCGCCTTAAACAATTGCTTTTCTCACATCAATTGTCTCGGAGTTTGCGGTCAAAAAACTTTAACAAAACTCTTGCTCTCTCTCTCACTCTCTCTCTGCCTCTCTCTGTCTGTTTCTTTCCATCTTTCTAATTGCTACAAAACGCACAAATTAAGCAATTCTCTCTGCGTTCGCTACTGCGTCGACTCTTTCCACGGATTGATGGCCAACTGTCAATGGCTAAGCTCCCTGGGCCAGAGTCAGTGCTTAACCCAGTCTATGGAAAGAAAAGTTGTCCTTAAAAGAGAGTAAAAGAAACCGGCACAGCGGCAAAGCAAAAGAAAGGAGAAGAGAAGGAAAAAAAAAACTTTTTAATGATGTAAAGTACAAAGTTTTCTGTCTTGTCGTTGGTGCAAGTAACTTGAGTAAACTTTGAGTTATGCCTTAGATGCGAGATGACGACGGCGACCTCAAAACGTAGCCCTCTACAACTTTTTTGGGGACGAACATCCTTTTCGTATCGATCGTCCGGGGGCGTAGAAGTCGTCGACTGGTATTTTGTCGATTGTTAAAAGTTTTCAACACTCAGTTTTATTATGACATACGCGCAAAATGGCGCACAGAAATTAGGCGGCTTGAGGGCCTCGCTAATAAAATGCCAATTTGCTGCCATTGAATGGTTTGCTTTATTGGCCGCCATTACAACTCGTACGCATAAAAAACGATTTCCGGTACGGCCACACGCACATGCGTGTGTTTGTTTGTGTTTCAAGAGCCTTGTGCGTATGTGTGTGCAGGTCTTTAAGACATTTTATGATGGCAACATTTACACGCATAAAATATGCATGATAAACTTTGTTGTTGCAATAAATCAGCTGAAGCGCACCCCCCAAATGTATGCAATGGTTTTCGGATCTGCCCTTATTTGATTTTTTTGTAGCCTTTTGATGTGATTACGAAAATGTTGGAAAACAAAGTTTCACATTCGAGCACTCAAGTCGTAAAAGGGCCACGCACATGTTCCAATCATAAAGATTTTAACAAACTAAAAATAGCAAACGGCTGACATTAACAGTTTAGGGCATTTAAGGTGAGCAAGAAAATGAAGTACTTTTTGTTTAATTCTGCATGCTGCTTAACCTTTAGCACGTTTTGAAGTATGGACCAACAAATTGGCTCTGCCGTGACATTCAATAAAAAGGAAGTTTTTTGGATTCGTGTTTGGTGCGTTAGTGTGCGTGTATTGGAAGAACGGTACAGGTACAGAAACTTACAGAGCTGACATACGTCCAATTCTAGTATAATATGGTTTAATTAGTCCACGTTTTAATTTCTTTCTAATGTGGTTCCAAACCCGTTTGCTATACTCCTAACCAAAGGCACGCGGAGTATATTTAGTTTGTGCAAAAGTATGTAACAGCCAGAAGGAAGCATCTTTGACTCTATAAATAATATATATTCTTGATCAGCATCAACAGTCGAGTCGATTTAGCCATGTCTGTCTGTCCGTCAGTCCGTATGTCCATCTGTCTGTCCGCCTGTCTGTCCGTCCGTCTGTCTATCTGTCTGTCTGTATGAACAAACAGATCTCAGAGATGGCAAGAGATAGAGCTTTGACATGTTTGGAACTTCAGCTTCGATAGTTTTATAGATAAAAGGTTTGTACCTACTGGACATATTCAGTAATCAGGATTTTTTATCGATCCGGCAAAGGGAACTATAGTCGAGCTGTATGGAAAACAAACAACTATGCTGGGCAGCAGCGGCCGCACTGCATTCGGTAGTACTTCACACAGCTAAACACAAACTTTGGGAGGTACAGAGTAGGGTTGTCGATATTTCTCAAAATATCAATATCGATAATATCAAAAATTTCAGTATCGATATTTGATATATCGAGTCTAAAAATATCGATATATCGATAATATCGATATTGTCTAAAGCTTACAAAAAAACTTAAAAAAAAGCTGTTACAGAAAGTCTACACCATCAGACTACTAATGAACAGTGCCAATGTCCATTCTATCTGATCCTTCCAATAGCAATGGCATAAGATAAAAATGACTTAGATTTAGTTTTAGTGAAACTAGACTATATTTTTAAAGTAACTTGGTAGTGATTTTTTCTTTCCAATGACTTTAAATAGAGCACCCTCAACTAACAATGTGTTACCCCAGTCATTCTGCTGCGGGTGTCAAGAAAGAAAGTGTGACCACTAGTTTGATTGCGGATGCCATTCGTTCAGATGGTACAGAACTTCAAGGCGCAATTAAGTATCGAAATGCGATTTCAGACAGCTTGGGCCATTCATCCATATTAGTTCGCCAATAAGTAATTGGGTTCATGTCGTGGGCTAAGTTGGCTTATCTCTTTAGAGGATGGTTTATTCGGAGAATTGTGGGGCAGTGAGACATCTTTAGTGCCTTCCCACACTGATACCTCACCAGCATATGTTATAGTCTGAAAAAAACATTTGAATTGAAAGCCTCTGTTTTCAACATCTGAAAGAAGCACATACCTTTGACTCATTTGGTTGGTATTACTTGTGTTTGGGTATATCATTCCCTGTTTCGAAAACTATAGCGCGCATTGCATTTGCAGCAGCGAGTCTTGTCGTAAAGTACGTCTTTTTAAAGCGTGGATCCAATAGCGTGGCTTTTGCAAGAATCTTATTGAATTCACTTAGTGAAAGACGTCTTTCTGCAGCTTTCTGAAAAAGTTCCTTTGCTGTCTCTCCCAACTCTGTTTCCACTTCAACTGTAGCTAGTTTTCGCAGCATTAATGTAGTCAGTGGAATTACCAATCTTATGGTGACATATTTTTCCCCGTTTACATTTTCAGTCGCTTCTTTGACTTCTTCAACTAGCTTATATTTACCGCTAAACGCAGCCCTTGATTTAAAGCACTTCAGTATGGTTGGTTGGTCAGACTCCGATATATTAACGCTCTCGGCTTCTACTGCAGCCAGTGATTCAGCATTGCAGTTGTCATTCTGCAAAATAGATATTGGATTGGACCGCTTATTATTAACATTGACCATATATGTATATGAATATGAATGTACGTACGTGCTTGCGTTTCCGAGAAACGGTTGAAGCTGCCAATGGAATGTTGCAGCGTATTGCTACATCCAAATGATTTCTTCTTAGGTCCGATCTTAAGTTGATGGTATTACCACATGTTTTAACTGTCTTGCCACATAGCTTACACGATGAACAGTTACTGTCTTTTTTTTTCAAAGTGCTCTTTAAAATCCATTTTATTTTTTTTTGTTGAAACGACACAAATGCTCCGAGCGGCCAATTACTTCTTCTTCTTCTTTGGCCATCACAACCGTTTTACGGTTTCGGCCGCTGCCACTAATGCCCGCCCTGATCCACCAGAAGGACACTCCCAGCTTCTTTCGCATCTTTGGTCGACCCTGCGGGGGAATGCCTCCCAACTCTATCGCTGCCGATTGTACACGCTTTGCTGGAGCGTTATCATCCATACGGGTAACATGTCCTATCAGCGCAGCCGCTGTTGTTTTTGCAATTGCCGCCTCATCCTCTTTGTCATTGTCCATGCTTCTGCGCCGTATAGCAGGACTGGGATGAAAAGCAACTTGTATAGGTGGACAAATTCCTTAACAACCTTGAAGTTGTAGTCTCCCATTGCAACAGATTGTCCAAGCGTAGACTCACTGCGCGTTGATTGAAGGTACTTCGTCTTATCCTCATTTACCGCTAAGCCCATAAGTTTTGACTGCTTCTCTATCTCTGAGAACGCCTGTTTTACCACAGATTCGCTTTTGCCGATGATATCAATATCAACTAAAATATCGATACATCGCTATACCGATATAATATCGACAACCCAAGTACAGAGTATATTAAAGTCGGGCATGACCGACGTTCTTACTTGTTTTTGTTCTCAAAAAGGGAAGTTACTTCATCATTCGATCCATAGTTTGCTAGCGATGTATTCCATTGCTTAAATGTTTTATATAGTTTCAGGACGTGGGAGACAAGGTACCCTTTGTCTAAAACTTACCCTCATTGGATCAACCATTTTAGTGTACAATGTGAAAAGGAACCTTTTTCCGACTGATTGGTTCTTTTGCAGCCATAACATTCAGTCAACCGATTTTGAACAAATTTTTCAATTACCTTTAACAGAACATAACATTCATAAGACCTATTTTCCGACCGATTGTTCATAAGCCAGCAATATAGACGAACGGTTCCGACATATTAGCTACGTGAAATATAAGCTTGTTAAAAAATAAGGAGACTCTATGCAAAATTTCAGTTAGAAAGCTTCAAACCTGATAGAAAGCTTGGGTAGAAACAGACAGACGGACGGACAAAGCTCAATCGGCTCAGTTCGTCGCCCTGATCACGAATATACATAGTTTATGGGGTCGGAAATGAATTTTTCTATGCATTGCCAACGTCAGGGCCAAATTATTATACCCTTTGCATGTGTACACTGTACATAGATCAAATGTCCTGTCCTGTCAAATCAACCTAAGTATTAATATCTAATTAATCCCGTGGCGCAACTTAATGTAGCTAAATTTTATTGTTTTGATTTGCATCTTGCCCACTGTCTGCTTAGACACAAACATACATACTTATTGTAGTTTCGTATGCGGCAGCGACAGCGCTACTCGCATTCTCTTTATACTCTGAAGTAGTCGGACATCTACCGAAACAGTCTAGAAACTCTTGGGTGGGTGGCGGGGCTGTAACAACTGTAGCAATTGTGCCTATGGTCTAGGTGTGGTCTGAAAGATCAGGAAATCTCGGCCAGAGACCACAAGATGGCTTACAGCCAGTAGCAGTAGAAGCGAATGCACATAGATCACATACATCTCGGACGTTGAGACACAACTGAATTATCCAACTAAAAAACGTAAAACCTAAGGTAAACCAATATGAATCGGCTCTCTAGACAGGTTTTCCAAGCTCAGTGGTAATTCCAGTTCCATTTTGTTGTGATAACCTCTCCGACAAGAGGCATTTGCGGAAAGTCCCCGTCGAGTGATTCGATCAGCTCAAGTTTCGTTCAAGCTCAAGTTTATGGGAAGCAAATAAGTATACGAGTATGTAAACATAATCATTTAGTTATAACTTTGGTTAGGTGCGGCTGTGATGCGTGGACCGGGCATTGAGTATGTGGGTGAGACATGCGGTAGTTGGAACCCATACCCAAAAATCCAATTTGAGTTGAAAACAAAGGTAAATTACATTTAAAAATAGCAAACAAGTGAGGGGTGGTTTATAATAAAGTATGAAAGACTTCTGTTATCCCTTTTCCTTAAGTCTAGTGTTATAATTATTATTTTATCCATTTCAACAAATTAATTTTCTACAGGTCCTCAGCTTAAGGTTCCCTATATCGTACACTTCACACAAGAGAAGATGTAAATGTCATGGGCATTTGAATATGACAGAGTGAGGCAGAAAAGCTTGGAACTAAACGAATGTCTCTAGAGCTTATTTTAAAGACCAGCGATGGTTTACTAGTCAAACCTTTGAACTATAACCCCAAATTTGTTTCTTTTTTAAAATTCTTTTTTGGAATTTGTACAATTTTTACAATTTTTGGGAGTTTTTTAAATTTATCATATTTTTGTCGATGCTTTTAAGGATTGCTTCATCTTTCTCTAAACATATTTGGCAACAGTCACTGGGACTGCTTTTGCTAGGCGTTCACACATGTATGGCAGCAAAGGGTTGCCAAAAATATAGCAAATTCGATAGTTTTTTCAACACGCTAAACGACTTACCAGCGAAAATAAATTTCAAAAGCGTACATTTTAAATAGTACAAAATATTTTGAAAAGTTTGCACTGAATCTTTCGCGCTGTCACTTAATTAATTATCCCTTAGCAACACCATTAACACGCCCATTCAGCATAAGCTGAGGAAAAGAAATCCTTCTACTTAAATCGCTGTTAAAGTCTTTGAACTTCAAAAAATTGATTATCAAAATACACTCTAACACTCGCCCACCCAAAGCCACCTAGAAAAGTTTGCTAAGAGCAAGAGGAAGAAGAAAAAAATGTCATAAAAATTCTATTTTCGTATAAAATTTCGAAAGTAATCTAATAAATATTGATTTTCATTCGTCATCGAGGACGTCGACGACGGCGACAACAACATCATCATCAACAGCAGCAGCGGCGGCAGCGGGGTGCGGGACGGGGTGTGTAACCCTACACGTGCATATACACAGGCCACGACACGACAGTACAGGACAGCGCAGGACACACAGGCGTAGTCAATAGTCGTTATTTGATATAGTCGACCAGATGAAACGTGCCTGGGCGGCTGACCAAGGGCCTGACCACACGTAAAGGGACCGACCCGACCGACCTCATCGCTGGAAGGGATGAAATCATGCGCGCAACTCGTTTTTATTTTTTGGCTCTCGTTTTTTCTTTTTTGGTGGCCGGCAAACCCACCCAGAGGGACGTGAAACAGTTCATTCAATCATTCAAATGTCCTTTGAACTATAAAAATACATGACACTAATAAAGAAAACGAACAAATGACACGACACACACCGGACGGACCTCAGGAGTTACCGAAAAAATTGCTATTTAGAGCAATTTATAAGCATACTTTGAGGCGCTCACTCCCCACGACATTTGACATTTACGAGTGAGATCCTTTTTAGCTAAAGCCACCATAAATTCTCTTTGGGGGACTCTATTTATTGCATTTTTATGTAAAGAGGAAAGTTGTTTATGGTAGGGAAAGGGAAATCGAATTGGGCCCACGCAAAATGACAGCAATTAAAGGTGTATTCCAAGGATCCCTTTAATTTTAGCTTATTTGTAGTTCTTCTTCTTCTGCCTTACACTTGGACTGCGTATTGCATACATTTTTGGCTTTGCTCTCATGATTTATCTCACATCTAGCCACGTCTGCACCACATTTTTATGGCCATATGCTTCTCACTCCCCTTTGAACCGCAGCGAACAATTGGAAAAAACCACGAATACAAAACACAAATCAAAACAGAACGAAAAAAAACAACGCCTAAAAAGCAACAACTCGGGGCAGTAAACTACATGAAGGCTTTCTCCCCATGTAATCTCTGTTGACCATAAAGATTTATAGACTATTGTGTGTCGACGTCGTCGTCGTCGTCGCGGCAGCCGCAGCAATGAAAAGGAAACTTTTTGCAACTTAGCGCCAAACTTTATGCAATAATTTATATATATTGGGTAGAGCTATATAAAAATGGGAAGGCAAAGGAAAAACGCAATGCCGACGACCTACACAAAAGGCAATTCACATAATAGTCGGTACAACGAGAAACAACAACCACAGCCGGCGTGAATGTTACGCATGTTACCGGCAGGCTTAGAGAACTGAATGGAGGAGAATTGTGCACGAAGTTGGCATACTCTGGTAAAAATTTAAAAACAATTTTTTATTGAAGGGTGCTCATCATTTTTTGTAACCGGAATATCTAAAGATAATAATATGACGCTGAATGAAAAATCAACCGATTTTTCAGCTCCATTAATAGAGAAGAGTTCTTTACTTACCTTGATTGCACAAAGAAAAATTAAGAACACGATACTTAAATCTATTTATTTTATCTATGAAAATACCTAGATGATATAATTATCCGCTGGCATTTTTCAATAGCTACACTTCAACTGGACCTGATGTTTGATCTTGTTTTTGTATCTGCAATATCATTTCATTAAAATCATTTCAGCACAAATAAAGACGAACTCTTCAAAATGTACTTTCACCAAAGAATTGTTTTTTAATCAAGGTTGCAAGCCGGACAAGAGCCAAACGTCTTAGAACTGGTTCGGATTAGGTTTTATTCTTTCTCGAAGGGAACATAGAAACTAAGCTCATCAAAGAGTGTCTCTCCCTAAACTGAGCATATCAGGTAATGCTAAGGAGAATATGGAGAAGGCACGCAGACCTTCCGCTAACCATCGACCAAACCGCGAAGAAGGATTTTACAAATAATGACTAAGACATCTTAGTGGATCAGTTACCATGTGATACAATAATTATGCTATCTTAAGTTAACCAAAATTACTTTCTTGTGAGTGTGAATCAAGGATTGAACAAAAACCCTGGGTGTTATGCTCTTAAAATACGGTTCGCGAATCGCTTTAAGAGGGGTTGGAACCTACTGTCCAAACTTTCTTTAGAACTTCTAGATTTTGCTGATTTGTTTGCGCTATCTCAAATTAAAAAAATAGTGGAAAGTTAACTTCGGCTCGGCCGTTCCTATGGGAGCTATATGCTATAGTCAACCGATTTCCACAAAACTTTGTAGAATTGTATAAAAGTATATAAAATAAGTGTGTGCCAATGATAAGGACGTTTTCATTGAAAACAAAAAAGTTTTTCTCACTCGAACTAGTTTTTTCGACCGATCGTTCTTATGGCAGCTATATGCTAAAGTCATCCGATTTCGACCAAACTTAGAGAAATCATGGAAAAGGATAGTAAATTAAGAAATACGTACTTTGGAGGCGTTTCCATTAAAAACAAAAAAGTTTTTCTCACTAAGACTAGTTTTTCGACCGATCGTTCCTATGACAGCTACATATATGCTATAGTCATCCGATCCGGCCGGTTCCGACAAATGAGCAGCGTATTTGTACCAAAAGACTTCGTGCAAAGTTTGGTGAGGATAGCTTTAAAACTGACGGAGGAGATAGCATAGAAACAGACGGACAGACGGACGGACAGACGGACAAGGCTAAGTCAACTCCGCTCGTCATGCTGATCAAGAATATATATACTTTATGTGGTCGGAGATGCTTCCTTCTATGCGTTACAAACATCCGCACAATTTTATAATACCCTGCAAGGGTATAAAAAGAGTGTGCATCGTAAAACTTACTACGAGCGGAGCTCTTTACGAGTTTAATCTGTTGAATTACATACTTGCAAAAGAATAAAAGCTTGTTTTGGTTTTGTGGTTACGGGATTAATTAGTTTTAAAGAAATTTTCAATTTGTTTTTAAAAGTAAGAGCATTAAAGGATCTTCAATTTTCATCACCAATTTCATACAATCATATTTTTGATATTTCCACTTTAACCAAAGAAATTGTTGCTGAAATTCCCATTTGCTATTGTTATTTTCTGTTGGTCACTGTTTTAGTCACTGTTTTCGTCATTGTTTTGGTTACAGTTTTAGTCATTGGTTTGTTCACTGTTTAGGTCACTGTTTTAGTCGTTGTTTTGGTCACTGCTAAGGTCAACGTTTTGGTCAGTTTTTTGTCACTGATTTAGTCACTGGTTTGGTCACTGTTTTGGTCATTGTTTCGGTCACTGTTTTAGTTTTAGTCACTGTTTTGGTCACTGCAAAATCAAAAGCTTAGCCAAAGAAATCTGTCGCAAAGGCAAAGCAATCTCGTTTTAGTGCTGCAGCTCCTATGGTAAGGCTTACAATCTTAATCCTTCCCTTTATATCATTAACCTCTAAAAGGTTTATCCATTTATCAAAAATCAGTTTCTTAAAAAAAAACTATTATTATATCAAACCAGCATAAAATTATTGCCAAATCGCTTCTTCAATTGTTTTAGACCACCGCTGTTCTATTTCTAGTTTGGAAGCAAGTTATTTACCCTGGAGTTTTTTTCTAATTAAGCACTTAGAGCAACACCATACAGAAATTGCGGAGCATCCACCTCTAAGATAATTTATTTTTTAAAACTTTCACCGAGCTTTGTGATTCAAATTTGATGCTAGGATTTATTCAGAGGCGTGAATGCCACTTTTCCAAGACTGACAACAGACCACAACTCAATGGCGGACAACAAAAAGCTTTCTGCCGCTTTCTCTTAAACGCTGCTCTATTCTGTATGAACCCTCTTTGAATAACATTCAGGTGCATTCATGTATTAAATACTCGTGACTTAAATCATTTAGTACTTTAGTAGTAAATTTATCATATTTTACACTATCATTTTTTCATTCTAACTTGTAAACTTGTTGTCTCACGTGATGTGACTGCGATTGGCCCACACGAATGTAATGTTCACTACCGACTACCGTTCTTTACCATTACCGATAAATAATCCTGATTTCTAAATATGCCCAGAAGGTTCATCTTCTGTCTAAAAACCTGTGGGAGATACGACGTTTTTTCTAATTCGGGGCAAAAATTTAAAATAAACTTGATTTGCCCGCTAGTATAAGAAGAGTAATTTCCATACATGTTGATCCTCTATCTTTTACTATCTCTGAGATCTGTTTGTTCATACGGACAGACGGACGGATGGACAGACAGACGGAAAGGGCTAAATCGACTCGGCTGTGTCTGGACTTGTCCTTTCAGTAAGGAAGATTCCCAGCTTGCGTGAAATTCAACTATTGGACTGCCCTTGATTTTGTCGGTATAACTTTTCGGTGTCGATCCTTTGTCAATAGGCAAAAGCTTCTGCCAAAAATAGAGCCACTATATTTCTTCATTACGGTTAGCTAAACAAACGAATCAGAATCTGTCTTTACTTTTGAAGCAATACGTACTTGATTATTTTGAAAAGGGGCAAAGACGGAAAAAGCTATAAATTACATATTAACTATACACCTTTGTGCGCAGTTTGCAAAAAAGCTACACTGTCCGGCAAGCCTGTGAAAGGGGATTCGGGGGGTTTTACATGCTGTACTTCATTAATTTCAGAGTAAATCCGTTCCACCCCCTATGGGCGGTTCACGAGACACGATTACATTTCTTATATTTTGCTATAATAACAAAAGCAACATTTTGAAATTCAGATTTAATGTTTTAAGACAGGCATGCCCAAAAAAAGCAGAGCACTCACCAATACTCACACAGAAAAGCACATTGAAATTGGGTAAGGCAACAACAAAATCACACCAAATTGTTGTTGGTCAGTTTGCTTGCGCCAATCAATGAAAATAATAAAACCGGGTTTTGTTCTGTGATGGACCGTTACGGAAAACTGATTTGTGATCAGCACACTAATATTATCTAGAATCACCAACAACCCTTTAATATACTGGACCTTGATGCCTAGTGTAATTCTTTGAAACTACGGAAATTTCATGATCCTTCTCTTTATCTCTACTCCTTCGATAAATTTTTTCAGCGCTTTCCAAAATAAATGATTCGATCCCTTGTACTTCTCGCGGCACCCAAAAATCACCAATGATCACGTGGTCTTAACTTTCCTTTACGTGTTCGGCTTAAAGATCGGTATACTCCTAACCCCCAGTAAGCGTATAAAAAGTAACGAAAAAAAGCATTGCATACCGTGCGGCGTTGGTGCGATAAAAAATTAAAAACTTGCTCCTTCGATACACCGCTTAGGTGTAACGGCTGTGTGTGAGAGTGGGTGGAACCGTTGTTTGTTGTTGCACGCGAGAGCCCGCCAAGTGTAAAAAGAAAAACTTTTCAATGAGTTTTTCCTGTTGGCGGCGGCGGCAACGGCGGCGTCGGTTATGAGCCTCTCCCCCTCCTCCTCCTCAGCACCCGCGCGCGGTTTATTGTTGTTTGCGTTTTAAATAGACTCAAGTGTTGTTGGTGTTATTGTTGTTGTAGCTGCCGGTTGCAGGCTTTGTCTGAAGTGCGTTTTCGGTTTGCTACTTTCGCTCCTCCATTGTGATGCTGTGGCTGTTGTTGTCCTCCCGACTTGGAAATCAATCGATAGTTAATGGAAAATCGTTATTAATGAAAAGTTTACTGGCCTCGCCACCCCCTCGGCAATTGAGCGTTCACTGAGCCATGGCAAAATGCTTGATAAAGTGCAGAAAGCAATAAAAAAAAAATTGGATGCAAGCGAAAAGAGAATGCCACATTTAAGTAGCAAAACTTTTTTTTCCCGTAATTTCATTTGAGTGTGAAAAGTTGCACGCACATGAAAAAAAGCGAAAAACTCGTTTTGTTGTTGCATATTTTCCAGCGCATAAATATTTTATGCATGCAACAAAAGCAGTCAAAACACAATGGCCAAAAAGAGGAAAAAAAAGGAACTATATAAATGAAAAACGAAGGAGAAGTTTTTACTGTCTGTTTTGTGTGCAAAATTTTGCACCTTGTACAACAAAGTTTTGCCGGTTTGAGACCAATTTATAATATCTTTGCATTGTCAACTGAAAGTATTTCTGATTGAGGGATTTACGCCAAAATGAAAAGGAGGAAAGGCTCTTTCTTTCGTTCCTCTTTGTCGTCGTTGTTGGGGCGACAAAAGTTTAATGACAGTTTAAGTAGTTTGACAGTCTGAGCAGGCGAAAATGATATTTACTACATGAAGACAGCATATTATTAGAGATAAGGTAGGAAGTATGCAAGAATATAGAGTTAAGGTAGGGAAGAGTAAACTACTGATGTCTTTTTGTACCCACTTTTGCTTTGCTGAAGCCTTTGAAATTATCTATTCAGACTTACCAAGTTGTAATTCAAAATTGCGAAAGTGCACTCATATTCAAGGAGAATGTTTTGAAAAGTATATTATTAAGACCAATTTTAATGGAAATATGATAAAACACAATTGGTTTATGTTGTCTTATGGCGTATTATTACAAGTTATATAATCTCTATTGACCAGACATCTTTTTCCAATTAATTTACGTAACTGATTAGCTTATTTGCAATTCCAGATAATTATTTCACTTTCTTTTCTTTTCATTTCACATCACCAATGAAAGATCTCATATTACCTACTTTTCCACCCCCATAAAAAGACACTTAATTAGCTTTTCCCATTTCCAATTTTCTCAACCACTTAATATTGAATTTCGTTTTCTCTTTCAGGTAAGTTGCCATCATCCATTAATACCACCAGTCATCAAATTAGTAAGTACAACAAAACGACCAGCTAACACTTTTTTATGTGCGTCTTTAAATGTTTATCCTTCCCCTATATAACCACCAATCCCTCTTATGCCAAAAATATATTTATATAGCCAAAGCAAGTGCATTTTAGTGCCCTCAGTTGACCTCGTTTGGGGCTTTGTTTTTATGCGATGATGATGCTACACTCACGTGGCTACCAAAACTAAAAGCTCCCCTGTGTGTGTGTGTGCGTGTGTGGTGTGTGTGTGCCTCTCCTCCCCTGCTTAACTTGAACTAGTTTGCGACCCCCCAGGAGTCACTTAATTATGAAGCTGCACATGAAGTAAAACGTCATAAAGCGTCGAGTTGAGAATTTTTCGGGAGTTATGCCTTGGGTATGAGTAGCCTCATCAGTCCTGCTGCTGTCTGCCAGTTCCGTCTTCACTCCCCTTATTGTACGTATTTTTTTTTTTTTTTGGGCGGTGCGAGTATGTAGCTACATTTTGCAGTTAATTTTCCGTTGCTAAATAAACTGTTTATGGCATTTATGCCAAAAATTTTTGGCTCTGGCCAAAGAGTAAGAGAGAGAGAGGGAGGAAAAGAGGCCAGGATGAAGGATGACGATGAATGTGGAGCCATGTGTGTGAACATTTTTGCATAGCCTTCATACAGGCTCACACATTTTATGCTCTTTGTGCTACCAGAGAAGGATTCAAGGCACTTCTTGCCTGTCGTGTGCTGGCCTGTGCTTCAGCTTGCTTTTAATTGTAATTTTTTACATGCCTAAAAGTCTGCAGCATTAAAAAGTGGGGGATTATAAATCAGCAACAAAATTGTTTTATTTAAATTTTTGCTTAGGAAAGTTGAGAAAAGTTTTCGAAATATATCTCTCAGTATTTTGTCCTGTTAATATGTTGTTCAGTAAAGTCAAAAGAAAAGTCTGCTTTGGAAATAGCTATAACGACTACCAGCTCACTTAAGCAAGCCGAGCGTCGAGTTAAACACATTGGTAATATTTTTCATAGACTTCAAAGCTCGATAAAAAGTTTTTAAAGTACTCAAACCTTCTTTATCATCATCGACTCAAGTTGAACTGGAATAGGCATTTCCCAATACAAAGAAATTCTCATTTTTGTTTTCTTAACTTTCCGTCACCTTTGAACTGGCCACCTTATTTAGATTGAGTGTATATATTCATATTCGGGTGTGTCCCAGAAATCTCAAGAGATTTTCGAAAAAAGTTTCATTATGATCTAATAATGCTTGCCTTTATATGTGAAGTGTCTCCAAAATGCAAGGCTACAAGAGTAGATGACAAAAGTTGAGAGATTTGAAACCAACTGCTTTAAGCAAGCAATTTTAAGCGTGCGGGGTTCCTTCTTGTAGGCCACATTATTCGTGATACTTTACATATAAACTCCTCTTAGTTTAGTTCAAAATCAAACCGTTTATACTAAAATCTCTAGAGATTTCTGCGACACCTGCCATTAACTTCCTTTATGTAATTGTGACTAGTGTTTTTGGGCTAAAGTGATGTTCAGTGTATTGGTTCTGTCTAGTGTTTTAAAGGTTGGGTGGTTGCTACGGTATTTGTCTGTTAGGAATTTCTCTCGGAAAAAGTTTCTTGAGGCGTCGTCTTACTCTGCTTTCTGCTTTCCTACGAGTACGCAAGAGTCTTCTAGCTACTGAGTTGGGGTGACTTCTTAATCTCGCCATGAAATCACCTGCCTGAGTATATATAGGTACCAAGTAGCTTATTCCCAGGCGCTCCCGAAAGTCTGCGCAGACACCTGGATTGGAGGACACGAATCTTTCTCAAATGAGACTTTGCAGCTATTCCAATAACTGCAAGCTGGTGCCATGATGAGGTATCCTGCCACACACCCCATCGATTGCCATAATTCGGACTAGTAGACACCTCTCGAAAATTTTTGATACTGTTGATAGGAGACTGATTGGACGGCATGAATCGACCTCCGACGGTCTTTTCCCGGCTTTATAATTCATAACGTTTTGAGCCTTTTTCTACGCCTTTGGTTAGTGACCAGCCTGTGGAAAGTAAATGGTCAGAAAGATCACCGCTTATACTCGCAGGTATGGACGCATCCTCTGCCTGTGGGCCCCTTTTTATTGTTAAGGTTCTTGATCTGGCCCTGAACCTCCTCCAATGTGATTGGTGGAACTGGGGGCCTCCACTGGGTTGTCTAGGATATGCTCTAAATGTCTCCTGTGGCTGACCGAAGTGGTTTCGAAACGCTTAAATCTGTCCTCTTAATTTTCCGCAAATGCTTCCGCCTTTTCCTGAGGAGATTTCGGCCAAGTACCGTCCGCTTTGCGGATTCGAAGTTTGGGTGCAGCCTGCTTCTTGTACCTTCTGGTGAGAGACCAGAGCGCATAATTTGTGTTAGCATCAGAAGTAATGCCTTCTAAGAAAAGGTCCGTGGCATCCAGTCTAAGCCTCAGGAGCATCTGTTTGACCCTGTTAGCCACTGCTTTAACTATACCCTATCCACATTAGGGTCTCTAGTGAGATTAAAATGCCCCCTCAGTCACCATTTAATGAGCAGTTAAGCATCGAGGGCAGGCGAAAGGCAAGAGTGAGGTCGGCTTTTAGGTCAAGTTTATTTTCAATTTTTACCAAGCCCTCTTGTAATCTACTTATAAGGTCTGTGTTAGTTGCGGTTTGCGAGTTTTTTCTGGTACTCTGAAATCTGTGTTTCCTACTATTTTTATTTTTATCCTCTGCAGCTTTCTCAGAGAGCTCTCCCATCGATACCAATGCTCTGTTAATAACCGCAGAACGGAGTCTTAATATTGTATGCACCGAAGCTGGCATGTATAACCATGGATAAGTTTCCACAACTCCCCATTTCTGTCTCCAGCCCATTTAATTTTAAGCCGTTAAGTATTTTAATACCTGATATATTCGGATCAAAATATTATGACGCTGCGCAGCTCCCTGCAGCTGATTCTGTTTGTATTTTAATCTATTACACAGTGCTACAAATTTCCAAAAAGTGCAAAAACCCGGGAAATGACTTAGCGTACGCTGTAGAGCAGATCGCATGTAACACTTCCTCATACTTGGTTTTCCTCGGGGACCCCCAAAATCTGAAGATATTACACAAAAACCATTTTGTGCTCATTTTGCTCACTTAATATGAAATAACTCGCGAATGGACCATCGTGTTTCTTGTTTCTTTATTGTCTAATCATCTTAACGCTAAGTCTGATTTTCTATAAACTGGTTAATTTCGATAGCGAAGAGAAGATTTTTGTATATTATATTCAATGCTTTCATAGATGTAACGCGATGTCTGATAAATCCGAGTTACAGATCTGGTACTTATAACTTTTTTTTTTAAATTCCTACTTTAACCCTTGCTGGTTTAAAAATATTGCTCCAAGCTATTTTTTCTTAGATTTTATTATAATAGTTTATTTAATTCTTCGTCAGACAAATCTAGTTTAGATGAATTTGGTTACCGTTTGCCGGAGTTATTCGCGTTTTTCTGAGCAAACATCGGCTATCTAGTATTCTTTTTTAATGTGTTTACAGAATAACTTTTCAGTTATCATAAAGCACCTAAATGAATACTGCCCGAAATTTAAATATACTTTTTCATAGTCACATAAATTTTAATCGTTCGGGAGCTGTTACTTTGTAGGGCCATGATAGTCCCCGGTCAAATCAACAATTAATACTTACATCCTCACTATAGTAGTACCATTTCTAATTATTAGCTTATGTTCGAATAATATCCATATTATTTAAAAGTTATAGGAACTTTTATTTGTTAACTTTTTGCATCCAAATGTTGACGTCACTTTGAGACAATACTCAATGTACTGAATTGCGTACCACATTGTCTAGCTTTTAGGGAATTTTTCACAAAGAGCAAGTGGTCACACTCAAAAAAATTTTTTGATGGTCGACATGCTTTAAAGTGAAAAATTTTGATATCGGTTTTTTACTTTTGTCGTATGGGAGCGACCACTGTGCACTGGTATATTTATATAATTTTATACTTCGGAAAATTCTCAAAAAGAAACGGCTTAGAAGCGTGGCTATAAGCCGGTGTTAAAGCTAGCCGGTTCGAACTTTGAATTCCGAATTTTATTTTACCACAAACCGACCCTTGTACCGAACCACATTTGAAATTTTTCGGATCTGTTCGGTTTTGAGCGATAGAGTCTCAAAATCACCAGACAAGTATTTTACAGTGCCGTTTACTCAACTTATTTAGTTTAGTATTTAGCATGTAAATATATATTCAAGGGGGGGTTTAACCCCAACCTCCCCCCCCCCACAGCTTTGCACACTGAAAGAAACAGTAGTATTTTTACCATTGAATTCTGATTAAAAATCTGCGAAAAATTCCATTTCAAGCACACAAAAGTTCAAGTTCACACAGGAGTTTCCACCCTGATTTTGCAGGGCTATTGCAAGCCTTATCCTTTTTATTTTAAGCATTTGTACTCACACAACATACCTTAATTTTTGTCTGTTCACTGACCCGCTTATACACACACTCACACAATCTCACATACATTTAATGAATATTTACATTTTATGCACACACACACACACCCTCAATTTCTGCCACCCACTGACAATTTGGCAGTCACCGCAATCATAAAAATTTCCAGAAAACGAAGCAGCAACAACAACAAGCGAACAAAAAAAAAATACGAGGCCCGTCAGTCAGTCGCCTCTGCGCCTCATTTAAATGCAAATTTTGACGAGCGGTTTTAACATTCTCCACTTCTTCAGCTGCTGCTTCTTCTTCTTCGGTGGTGAATGAAAACATTAAAATTAAAAAACAAAAAAGTGTAGTCTGCTTTTAGGTGGCACCCGCAGCACACAGGGTGGGGCTCGTGAGAATAATTCAAGGTGATAGCTTAATTGAAATATGCTTTTAGGCGCTTTGCCTCTCCACTGTCTTTCACTTTGTTGGGTGTATGGGTGTCTGCCGGGTGCATATTTTATGGCACTGCGGTCGACCACAGACCCCAAAAATAAAAAAAAAGAGAAAAAAACTGCCGCTGTTTAATGTTATGCAAAGTGTTTGAGCCTGCGGCATGCGTAAATGCGGAGTAAAACAGGCGATGAGGCCGGCTGAATGAGTAGGAGGCGTCATCATCTTTAATTGCTAGCCATTTCAATTCTCATTTCAACTTCAATTGACTTTTGCCGGATGTTGGAATGAACAAATTGAGGAAAGGTGTGCCGTGGCTTGAGGGGCGGCCTCAAATGGGTAGTTTGGGGCGATACATTTACACAGTCGGGAACTCAGAACTGTGACAGATGAGACGTGTCATGCCTTAAGGCTGCCGTCGGATTCAAAATCTAACTAAAGGGTGCAGCAAGACCGACTGTAGAATGCCAAACTTGAAATTTACTAGGTATCAATCTGGTCCAGACAAGTTTCAGTTTCCTTTCAAATATCCCATAAAATATCTCCTTAACTTGATAATCCATACTTATAATTCCCCAAATCTCCCATCTCCCATCTATTTATGTACCTTCTGGTTTGCTCTACATGCGACCACATACATATGCATAAATTTGACATAAAAATACTTGAAAGCTTCCGGCCCTTAGCCACTTGGCAGTCCTCCATCTTATGCTCCTGCTGCCCTGCCTGAAGCCTTTTTACTCCCTTGAGCCGGGCAATTCTTATCCTAGACCCCGAGTGCAATCTCATATATCAAACTTGCGCCAAATGAAAAGCGACAAGACGACACACAGGCACAGACAGTCGGGCCTGCAATTTATAAATTGAGAGAGGAAAAAACAAAGCATTCTTGTTGTCTGTATTATTTTAGCTTATATTTTATGCAATATGCCACACCGCGTTTTATTAAGCAAATTACGAATCTCGGCAAGTCCTACTTATGACCTTGGCAAAAAGCCTCACACTCACATCTCTTAAGCAATTTAGCAAACAGACTCTCGACTTGGAGTCAAGACGCGCTCTTAACGCACATTTTCATATATAAATTATTAATTTTCCCAGAAGGGCAAAAACAAAAAAAAAAAAGGAACAGAAGAGCAAGGAAAACCACACAAAATGCATTTTGTGCTCCATTAAATAATAAAAGCAAACGTGGCAAAAGCCTCCGCACATATCCAGAGTGGAGTGTGTGTGTGTGTGTACACAATAAAAATCTCACACGAAGCGCATAAAAATACAGCATAAGATATACTCACACATCGTACTCCACGAAAATGTCTGCTCTTATCTAATGCTGAAGTTAAAGCCCCCATTGTGATTTTTAAGTTGGTTGGAGAGTGCATAAATAAGTAAACAAATGCCTGTCGCTTAAGATTACATGGCAAATAAGCAGCAGCGGCACGGCAGGATCACGGCAGAGCACAGGACAACATTTGAATGTGGCCAAAAATGGGTAGGAAGGAATCTCACTTACTTACTTACTTATTCATAGCCAGCCCTGGTAAAAGTGTTGCTGGGGAGGGACAGGAGAGAGCATAAAAATCAGCATAAACAGCAATTGTTATGGGCTGTGAATGAAGGCGAAGGAAATGAAGTTAAGGTAATTTCATCTCATACACAAATCAATGACACAGAAAACTGACAAAAATGTCTGTCAAAAATTCAGCCATAGAAGAGATACGACTGGTATGGAAACTAAGCGCAAATGTTTTGCGCAAGAGTTATTTTGGTAAGATTGGTATCTTTTAGCCTGAACTTACTCGAAACCTTACGTCTAATATTTAGCTGAGCTTGAGTTTAGTTATTCTATTTATATGTAAGGTTTTTAAGGGAGCATTTTGCGTGGTCAATTTGTTGTCATCATCATAACATAATTGCAAAAAGGCAATGGTGAGAGTTTCAGACAGACATTGGACTTCGGTATTACGAGTGGGTTCAAATACAATCATTTGCTGTTTAAAATGATCGTCAATAGTTAAAATAAACTCTTGGGAGCTGTCAATTGCATAGCGATTAGTTCTACGTGAGTAGAACTACGGTGACGACCTGAGAGCGAGTTGTAAGTATGGAGTCGTGCTTGTTTATTGAGTCTTGATGTGAAGGACACAAGGAAATATATTTGTGTATGTTTTACAACTGAATTGGTGACTTGATATTTAGACCGTTCGGTCTAGTTCAAAGATAATTTTATGATATTTTTTTATTGAATATCGATTTAATCTTGAATTATAAAGTTGAGTACCCAAAATCATTACAATCCACACCTTATTCCACACATCTTACATGCCTGTAATAAATTAAGATTCCTTCTTTGAAAGTTGCTAATCGATTTATTTGCATATCTCATTTCCTTTACGGGACGATATTCTCATAAGACTGTCGAGCTTCTTTCCCTTAATCCAACTTTAGACAGGAGTGCTGCTTTTAAGGGGGGAGCCTGCTTTAGAAGCTTCAAAACATCGATTTTTCCGAGGACTTTTTTGGGAAGGAAAAAAATATTCGATTAAAACGAAACTTTCAAGTTATATTGTTATATATTTCAACAGTCTTCTCAAATTTGTTCATTAAAATATATGTCATAGCGCCTCGAGTGTGCATGTGTCGTGCGGCGGGAAAGATGCAGGTCGCAATTTCGATCTGAAACAAAAAAACCCAAAAAATGTTCTATTTTCAATAGTATAGCTTCTAGTTGAACCAAGAAAATTGAACAAAAAGTGAGAAATTCAAAGATTTTTTGCAAATTAAAGAAAAAAAAATTGTTTTTAAATTTTACTTCAGATTGTTTAAAAAGTGGGTTAATCATAACTTTCTTAAGGTTTTTTAAGTTCAACTAGAAGAGAATTTAATCCCGAATACAATAAATTTTGTCTCGTTCCGATAGGACGTTTAATTTTTTGCCTATCTTTCCCGCCAATTAGGAAAAATCGTAAAAATGAAAAACCGAGAAATCGCACGTCAAAGTTTTCGTATACCTCGTATACCTGCTCGACGCTTGCTCACTATTTCTCCTGTAACTTAAAAAATATTTTGAATTTGCTTCTGAAATTTTAGGGACACATTCTTGGATAGTTTGGGTAGACATTTATGCAAAAAAAAAAAAATTCAGTTTTTTGAAGCCTCTAAAGCAAATGTTCAAAGTTCATAGGAATTTACATGTTCTAGGAAGTCACATATTCTCTTAAGAAATCATTATATTTTAAATATTGAAGCAAAAGTTTGGGGGAAAGACCCTATAGGTGAGCTTTAACATTGTAAAAAGTTTCTTCGGAATGAAATTGCTCTCTTTGAGAAAACTATTAATATTATAAGGATTAGCTACACCAAATAGAGTTGGTTCAAGCAATAACCTAGTGTGTAATACCTCTAAAAACCAGAACCTATACTTTATAATGTGTTTGAACCCAAGGTTTTTAGTTTTTTAAACTCCAGCAGCTTCAAAAGTTCAAAAAAATACTTTCTGAACAGATTTTAAGACATTTCTGAATGTTAGACTTCAGAATGGGCTTAAGGGGCTAAGATTCGGTGGAATTAGCGACGATCCTAGAGCAAAAAAAGGTCTTTGACATTTTGGATTTGACGCAACTTCAAAAGACCGGAAAAATTACTTTCCGGGGTAATGTGCAAAAACGAAAACTGGCCTTCATTAAATTTATAATAAATTAAGACTGAACCACTAAACTGAACGGAATCCGCGGTTCAGTTGGCTTCAAAAAACATGTAATAAACCGAACCGTTGGTTCAAAGACTGTGTGAACCACTGAACCGAAGCAGTCCTTATTTCCTATCGGTTTGCTTAAACTTAATCTGCTTGTCAAATCTCCCATACATGTCAATTCTCAATCTCTTATCTGAGATCTGTTTAATCATACGGACGGACGGAAGGATAGACGACTCGGATGTTGATGCTAATCAAGAATATATATACTTTATAGGCTCGGAGATGCTTTCTTCAGCCTGTTACACACTTTTGCACAAACTTAATATACTCTGCGTACCTTTGGCACAGAGATCGATCTGAGATTTCTCAACATATCAATGTATGCTTGGTCATTTCGGAGTAGAATTAATATGAACATTTTTTAAATTTTTCTTGGTTTATGAATATAAATGTAACTGTTAACACTTTTTCAATGCGACCAGGCTCAGTGAAAAACAGAAACAAACGCAGCACAAGCGGTCTCTCACTGAGCGGAACACCTTTCTCGCACCTCATGTGTTTTCTGTTACATGTTTTCCAATGAGAAAAACAAACGTGTCGGTCATCCGATAACCTCCGACAGCAACTGTTTTGATCGAGCGCTCACAAATGTGCGTTGGTAGGCTGTTTGTAAATGCATTACTTCGGCAATCATTCGGTGTGAATTCTCGAGTGTGTTCGGACCCGGGGCATGGCTGGGGAACACTGCTCTAGGCAAAAGTGTCCAGTGAAAGACAGGAGAGAAAAAGGAACGAAAAATTTGGTCTTTTCTCTGAGCACAACAGAATTGAGCAAAAACAGAACTGAAACTGTCTTTCGCTCCCTGTTTTCGTTGTGTCCGTAAGCAAACTGTTTTTTGCCGACACGTTGAAAGTGTTGAGAGTTTTTTGCGAGCTCTGGTATTAATACATCGAAAGTCAGGCTATTGTTTTCTTTATTCAACCGAAAGAAAGTTTGAACGAAAACGATAGGTTCTCAGTGCTTGAACCGAACCTTGGGCTTTAAAATGGACCGAACGTTCTGCAGAATTTTAGAGGTTTGCAGCCTTGTAGTTCCAAACAAAAATGAAATTTAACCCTATTCATTCGTAGATCAATTAAAGCTCAGCACACAGGGCGCTAAAATCTTGCTTGAAGTAATTTACTAAATATTTGTGGGTTGTGAAAGGCAGTGTGAACAGATATACTTAACAAAAAAACCTTAAAAATAGTAGGGAACGCCAACCTGGCGTCAAGAATCAAATATCCCAGCTGAATGGTTTCAAAAGTTCTCTCCAAACAATGAGACGCCCGTGACCGCGCTCAGCTCTTTTTAGTTGGATATCACCATCTCCATGCTTGGTGGTAAAGTCCATGGCACCAAGCGCAGCACAATCGTCGCTTCATCAACATTGTCCAAGGCTTTGGTCATCGGCTTGGTCTCAGTACCAACTCAAGGTAGAATGGGTGTATAACAGGGATGCAAGCCATTCGGAAGATAAAACTGGTTCGATTATGTGATTTTCTGAAGTTTTAACCGCGGTTTTGGTTTGGTTCAGTGTTTCACTTTTAATTGTGTTAAAAAGAAATTGACTTTGTTCGCTGGTTCGGCTTGTAGCTTGGATTTCGAGTACGTAATCAGGCCTGTTTCGATTTCCGAATGTTTTCAAAAAGTAAAGACGAAACGAAAACGGTCGTTTTACTATCTGCTGTTCCCAATTCCGAAGGATTTGGTTACGTTTCGACGAAGAGCCATCATTACTAATCTTAAACGATAATTTGGATATCAACTATTTTTAGAACCTTGCCTAAAGCGTAGCGTGAATACGTGTAGTGTACTGACTATGCTTGTTTAATACTTTTTCCGTAACGGTCACAAAGTGCACGGCCCAAACAGGTTACAAACTGTTTAAACTCATAAGATTTCCATTTATCCTTGCCTTGGAAATCCTTGCCACAGAGCTTAACATCAAAAATCTTTGGCGGTAAAACTCTGATAAAACCCTACTTTACATTTTTACATTTCAATTTAGTTATGAGTTCTTCAGACTCTCAACTCTCGATGGTGTTTTTTTTTCAGCAGTTAAAACAACAAGGGTTGAGAGTGTGTGCGAGTTCAATTTCATGGGGGTGGAGAGTTACAAGCTTTGACTGACACGCACGTGTCCTTGCCAATGACAAGGGAAATTGTACAACTTTCAAGTTTAATTTGCCAAAAGTGGCAATCAAGCAAGAGGAAAAGAGAGAGGGATGCCAAAAACAGGGTGGATTTTTTTATTGGGGAAGGGGTGACAGGCAAAAATGTAACCCTTTCGACCTAATTGCATGGAAGTTGTTAAATGTAAAAATTAAAATGTATAAAATGTGTATATTTTATATTAAACAGAGAAACTCGACAGAAGTATTCGGTCTGTCAGTCAGAACGTAGCCGGCTTTATGAGGTGTTAAGTGGGCTTAAATTAAAAGTGGCTGGGGGTCTGCCAATGTGACGAAATGTTTGCCAAAAATAATAATAAAGTAAAAGAAGCTTGAGAAATACTTGTGAGTTTGGAGGGTGTATGTAAGGGCAACCCTTTTCATTAGCCAGGCAACTTGATTTTTGTTTGTTTGTTCCTCCTGTTGACACCAGCCGAGGAAAGGGAAAGGGCACATGTGCGTGTTATAAATTTGTATTTAATAAACTTTCTGAGAGCTAGAGGGAGCTCAAGTGGGAATCAGGCAATCTTAGCGTAAGACCCTTGTGAAGTTGACTGAAATAAATAAACACTTCTTACGGGTTCACCAACATTATTATTGTATCTTAGGATGAAGGACTGTCTTTAGCAACAGAAAGTCATCCCGATTGGTGACAACTTCAAAAAGCCTAGCTGGGCTGGGTTAGGTTAGGTTTATTTTTGAATTTTCAGAAAGTTTTGTATTTCAGTTTCTGAAAGCGGAGCAGTATTATCGTTCTTTTTTCATCTTTCTCGATCTCTTTGTATGTAGTTTGTAGAACAATGGTCCATTGACGCTTGCTGCTGAGCTCCTGCTGCCTCGGTTAGGCAATGCAAATGTTGCATTCTGATAAAGTGTCTTGTCTAGGACTTACACTTTTTGCTTGTAACAATATAAAATAAGATCTTGAATGACTAAACTTAGCTTTTGTCAGATCTGCCCAATTTATGATCCCAAAAATTGCAAGAAGAAAAATTGCTTAGTTTTGTGAGCAACCCATTGCATGATCTACTTGTATATTACGACTAACAATATTGCGCTGACAGTTTCATTTCCCTCAGTATTTGCGACTACCAAGGCAGCTCGACAAGAAATTCGCCTTAAATTGTATTCTCCTCCTCCAGCTCCCACTCAACAGAGCAGTGAACATTGTTACATTCAACTTAAAGCTTTCAATTCAAGTCTCGGCCACTTTAAATTCAATTTAACATGAGAAATTTGTGTGCTCAGCATACAACAAAAATAAACCGCTTAACATGGCTTTGAGCAGTGCAAATAGCACAAACGCATCTAACGCATGCAAATGACAACAAGACACGCCCACACTAAGGACTGGCTTGTGTCTGTGTGTGTGTGTGTGTTTTTCGTGTGTGTGAGTATAAGTGAAGTATATCTTTGTAATCTCAAATGCTCAAGGCGTGCAAATATTCAATTTTAAATATTCAAGTAAAAAATAGAAGAGAAGAGAGGCGAAGCAAAGACAACTAAATGTCATAAACACAATGTCATGACAACTTTTGAAATTTGAATTTCAAAGCACAAATTCTCTCCCATTTTATTCATTTGCTTTCAGAGTCACTCATTGCCATTTTTGTATTTTATTTGCCATATGAAACAAAATGGGTTCGCAAAATTCCAAGCACATCTTTTGATCTCGAAACTGTCAATAAGCAAAGCAGAGAGCAAACGCAACGAAGAGAAAGAGAAACGACCCTAAAATTGTATTAATTTAGATTTCATTTAGTTTGAGGATTTTGGGTCAATGTGCGTTCGTTCGTTCGTTCGTTGGGAGTAGATAGTTATTTGGCCACATTTTATGATCAAAAGGGCTACAATTTTATGCGTGTGCGTTGGACTTTGTTGAAGAAACTTTAAGACACATCAGTCTTAGTTTTATTTAAATGTTTTTATTAATAGGGTGGATTTTCTTTGCAGGGGGTGAGTTTTGAAAAATTTGTTTAGGGTGGAAGCGTAGTACTGCTGGCCTTGTTATTATTTTAATAAGCAATTGGATGTTGCTGCTTCAGAAAAGAAAATGCTAACACGTGTCACGTGTGACAAAAGTAAACAAAAAGTCGAGTCCTGGGGAAATGAGTTTTATGTAGTTATAATTGGTAAGCCAAGGGCGCTGGGAAAATGCAATGTGTGAAAGGAATTAGGCGATAAAGTTGTATAGAATGTGAACTGAAATTGTTGATTATCTTCAACAGAGATCTGTGAACAGACATAATAAAGGTGAGCACCTGAACGTAATTAACTTCAATTATTTGAGTAAAACTTAATTATGTTGTAGGTGGGTGTACGTTGGCCAGGCACACACACTGATTCGCACACACACTCACACCAAGTACTGAGTATTGAGAGAAGAGAATTGAGAGAAGAGAAATGTGAAATGCAGTAAGCAAGTATGCTACGTTCACGATAAAGGAACTTCGCAGGCTGGGGAGAGAAAGAGCAAATGCGGCTTAAACGGGGCTTCCCCAGTGAAGCAATGCTTTCGTCCCACAGGAGTTGAAACCGGATCTGTCATTGGCTTTGTGTTAGTATTAGCTTAATATTAGTTTTTAGCACACCCAGAAATAAAATAATAAAAAATACTTAGTGTCGAGTACTTAGTATCGAGTACTTTAAATCGAGTAATTAGTATAGAGTTATGAGTATGGAATACTGAGCATAGAGTACTGAGAATTAAATACTGAAGAATGAGTACTTTGAATGGAGTACTGGCTATCGAATGCTGAGTATCGTGTACTTAGTATCCAATAAGAAGAATCAATTACTGAGTATCAAGTACTAAATATCGACTACTAAGTATCGAGTTCTTCGTGACGAGTAGTTGGTACTTAATAATAAGTACTTAGCATTAAAAACTGAGTATCCAGGTCTGAGTACTGATTATCGAGTACATAGTAAGACACACAAAAGTATGTGAAAGATGGAACACTTTCTTTCATCTAATTTTACAACGTTTTGTCAAAATAAGATGATAATAACATATAGCTTTCATATGAACGATTGGTCGGAAAATATGTCTTAGTCAGAAAGCATTCTTTCTTACTAATTTGAGCGTTCCCTTATGTTAAATGCTTTTAAAAATTTCTTTTAAATTTGGTAAATTTGAGTGACTATATCTTATGGCTGCCATAGGACCGATTGGTCGGAGAATGGTTCGAAGTTAAAATAAGCATAATTTTTCAATGTTAGCGCTTTTTACTCAGCCATTATTCATAGAACACACCCAAAAATATACGACAAATGTGGAATTTCACAGCCTATAATAATCCAGAAAATGTTCAAAGATACAGAAAATTAGAAATAAAACCTTAGATTTTGGGGTGAACCCCGATAAATAATTACACGGTGTAACAGTCAAAAAACTTCTGGGATGCAAAAAAGTGTAGGTTGTAGATATAGTTAAATGTAACATTGTGGCATACCACAAATTTTTGGTTAAAACCCCGTCTTTTCGAGGCTGATATAGTTTAAAAAACATATGTCCTATAATAGTTTGTAGTACGTTTAGATAGAAAAATGTAACACCTTTCAAACGGAGTATTACATTGTAATCTCGGATAAAAATTGAGGGAGCTACATGTTTTTTCCGACTTCACCATACTTTAAATGAAAATTAATAGGTCAAATTTGTATAAAACTATTAAATTTTGGTAAGCAGTTTCAAATAACATTTAATTTAGCGCTTTTGCAATTTAGTTTATAAAAATCGAGTAATATTTTGTTGAGTTTTTTTTTCTTTTTAAAAAAACCATAAAAAACCCTTATAAAAACAAGTAGAAAAGTCGGCCAAGCCCGACTATAATACACTCTGTACCTACAAAAGTGTATGCTCAGTGTAAATTTCAGAGCTCGCAAAAAACTCTCAACACTTTCAACGTGTCGGCAAAAAACAGTTTGGTTACCGGCACAACGAAAACGGGGAGCGAAAGGTAGTTTCAGTTCTGTTGCTGCTCAATTCTGTTGCTCTCAGTGCAAATACCTTTTTTTCGATCCTATTGCTCTCCTGTCTTTACTGACACTTTTGCCGAGAGCAACTACCTTGACTATCGTCTATCGGATCTTTACCAATCCTTTGGTGGAACGATAAAGAATCCCGATTACTAAATATGTCCAAAAAGTACGAACCTTCTATCTATAAAACTGCCGGAGTTATGACTTTTTGTTCTTAATTTCGGGGGCGGGAGGGGGCGTGGCAAAAATTCAAAATAAACTTGACCTGCCTGCGAGCACATTAGGCTTATGTTCCATACATGAGAAACCTCTATCTCTTACCATCTCTGAGATCTATTTATTCATATGAACAGACTGACGGACAGACGGACATGGCTATACAGTACTCATTCCAAAAAAAAATTATTCAAGAACTTACTCTAAAAGCTCAACAATTTTACGGTCGACAGTGCTATAGTAGCGCGACTCAATAGTTGTATTGCGCAAATTTTGTTTTCCGAAAAACTTTAATAACTTTTCTAATTATTGGTTGATTTTTGAAAATAGGCACAAGTATTAAGCGTGAAGATGTGTTCTATTTAAATAATGAACAAATTTAAGAGGTTTCTTACCAAATAGTGTTCTAAAACGTCCCCAATTCCAAAAAATTAAAAAAAAAAAAACCATACAAAATTAGTTTATCTATCAAATACTCCAAGATAAGAAATGAAACCTGTTAAATCACATAGAATATGTTTAAAGACCTAAATTTCTTCTTTCCAAAACCGGTAAGAAAAAGAAAATCATTGGATATATGACGAAGTTATAGACGAATAAGTTAGTGATGGGCGAAAAAACGGTTTTTTTTACCGTTATGCAAAATTTCGATGTGCACCAAAAAATTCTAGTATGCCACAAAAACCAACTGAACAATATCTAAAACCTATGCTATGTCCCATCCCAGAAGTTTTGTTTTGATTTTTTTGTCACACCGTGTTATCTATTTATAACTCAAAAGACGTCAAAATTATTCCCTATGCCTCAGAGTAGGCAAGAAATCTCAGAAATTCACTCATAGCAAGGTAGCAAATCGGTATGGAACCGAACTCCATAGAACAGATATGGTTAAGCCTTCAAACCTAATCTATTTTCTCTCGGACCGGACCTCCGCTGCTTAGAAAAAGGTTACGACTACGAGGAGGAAATATCAAGCAAAAGTGTAAATGTCTTTGTGGTAATACCAAATTGTCAAAAATATGTACTGAAAGAGTTCAGTGTGGAAGGAGCAGGAACTTTGGGAAGGGGTCATATGATTGATGAAATTACCAATTGTATTCCCTTCGACTATACTCAATAGTTATAAGTCCGGAGATAGTAAAAGATAAGTAAGAAATAAAACCATACATACTCGATGCTATGCCAAGTACACGATTCTCAGAATTCGATACTCAGTACTCGACACTAAGTACTCGATACTAAGAACTCGATACTAAGTACTTTATGCTCAGTACTCGATTCTAAGTATTTTGTACCAAGTACTCGATACTAAGCACTCGATACTCAGAACTCGATTAGCTATCGATTCGCAAGTACGATCAAGTATTGATCTCAGTCTCGTTCTAAGACCTCAATCTAGTATCTAAGTACTGTACTAATACTCGATGCTTTGTATTTGGTAGTCAGCAACCGATGCTAAGTACTCGATACTAAGTACTCGATACCAAGTATTCGATACTCTGTATTTGATACTTGGTGTTCTGACTTTAAGTACTCGATACTCAATAATTGATACTCTATACTCGATATTCTATACTCGATATTCTATACTCAATACTCAGTACTCAATTCATAGTACTCAATACTCAGTACTCCCACTCCCCCTACACGACCACCTTAAAGCCCTAAACAACAACACCACAAAATATGTAAGTCAGCGTGACGCGTGTCGCTTTTTTACGGCTTGACAGCCCCAAAGGGCCAAAGCCGAGCTCCTCTCAATCCGGACGCGGATCACAAGAGAATATTCAAAATATAATTTACTGTTAAGTTCAATTTCATTTCGTAGTCTGAAAAATATTACCAATGTAATGTTATACTCTTGTTTATGTGAATCATTTAAAAGCTTTGAAGTCGAAGATCTTAAAAGGACAGAGGCTCTTGGGGACTTTATAAGTAATTCTGAACGTTTATCACGATTTTTGTATTAAACTTTTCTGTGATTTTAAGACTCAGTTGCCCAAAACCGACCAGATAACAAAAGAAGTCGCTAGGCAGTGGATCACAATTTTTTTTGTCTACCATTTTTTGTTAAGCCGAACCGAAACTGTAGGGTCAGAACAGGTTCAGGTTCAGCTTCAGCTTTTATTATTAAATAGGTTCGGTTCAAGGTTCGGTTCACTGTAAATTAAAAGTCGGAATTCCGGGTTCCAATCGGTTCTGCTTAAAACTTCACTTAAAACAAATATAAGTGAAGTATGACGCTGAAATAAATATACAAACTTTAAACACATCAAAAAGTAGGCTGTTCGTTTTTTTTAATAAATCACGCCTTTTATTCCATTTTTTAAGAATTTCTCGTTATGTAAATCATATTTATTGCCATTAAGCATCATATTTAACATTAAATATGATTCCTCTTCATTCCATCAACTGCATCTGCATATAAACAGTTTGCAGATACACATATCAAGTATCTTTCAGATACACTTTAAAGTATACCAAGCAACGTACGCCGATTGCTGTTTACCAGCAACAACAACAACAGCAACAGCAGTGGATAAAAAACACACATTGCCGTATGCCGCACACGATTTTCCAATTGAACTCACACGTGTACACAGTTGCACACACACACATACACATATGTGGGACTTGCCATTGATGCAGTCGTGCATTCAATCGTTGCGTCGTCACCTCATGGCGTACTCCTGCGGACTTGGCCGAAATCATTTCAAGTTAATAATAAATGGAGCATCATCATCATCAGGCATCAGACATCAAACCCATCGAGCAAATACCAAGCATCCTTTTTGGTATCTCTCTCTGTCCGTCTCTCTGACTGTCTGCCTGTTTGTTTGTTTGCATTGCCACTGATTCATTTTTCCATGAGTTTTTCAATTTGTAACCTTCAGCCTGACACAGGGCAATGTAATGAGCTGCTTGTGCGGCACGAATCAATTAAAATACGTGCCAGGCATTAGAAAAACGGAAGCTCGATGGCCTGACTTGGCAATATTTCAATCATGCATACCTAAATACATACAGAGTAGTACATATTTATGCTTATCATGCTTATGAGAAATTCCATTTTAGATGGGAAAGTCAAAAGGCCTGCCAACATGCCAACTCAATTGACAGTTGGCCAGATCTTTGCCATATATGTACGAGTATATACTATATAAACTGTCATCCTGTTGACAGGCAAGGTAGCCCACACACTCACACTCGCACACACACACACTTGAGTGGAGTTTTGCCCTCAACAGACATTTTCACAGTTGAGTGCGTTATTCAAGCTCAGCTTCCTCTTCCCTTTTTCCTTTTGGGGGGACTTATGTAATTTATAAGCATTTCTAGCGCGTAACAAACATTTTTGTACGTTACATAAGCTTTTGAGTTTGGAATATTGAGGGAGGCGCGTTAGGCAAGCAAAGCAGAAGCAATCAAATGGGTCAACGCCCTTCAACAAAAAAAAAAAACTTAAGCTTCAAATTATAATTCTAAAACCTTTAATTATGCTGGGTAAATATTATTTTACGAGCTTAATATTTTTAGTTTGTTTTATTTTAAAAGGAACCCTTAGAATTTTATTAATTTGCCATTTTGGTTTTGCTTTTCTTAAAGCTTACGCTGTCAGGATATGAGGAAATTGTTGTCTTTCTTTAAAAGTTATGATTGATTTTCACTGATATTGGATTGAACAGGCATGTTCTCAGTTCCGCTAAGCTGTGAAAAGTAAACCGAAGGCAGTTCCCTTTCTCAATTCCGAATGAAATTGCTTAGATTAAGGGCCAATCGATATCGGCACGAGAGAATCAATCGAAACGATCGAAAATGGAAACCCCGGGAACGAAAAAGCCTAACTTTTACCTTTTTCTTTTGTTTTAACAGGCACTACAAATTTCTTTAGACATTTAACAAAAAACTTATTGTTTTAGTTAAATTAAGTTCAAATTACGTAAATAAGTTGTAAATTGACCACTAAATTAAGCAAAGCGGGCATAAGTCGCAGCGTCCGAGACCGTAAAACAGTTGAGATGCTACCTTCAGGCCATAGTAGACGAAGAATCTGATGTGCATTTTGCCAATTACTTTTCATTTTACCGGTCATGAAGCATCTCTTTATAAAACGAAAAACGCGTTCGTTTTTGTGATGCGAGAAACTGAATCAATTCCGTTTCCGAAAAGTTGCAGTGGAAGTCTCAGTATCGAACTTGAACCCATATGCTTGAACAAGACCCTTGGCACTCCCTTGGTTATCTAGTACTTGATTCACAAACCTCATACCCCTCTGCTGAACTGGGGATAACCTGAAGTAGTTTCTTTTGTGGATATTTTCTTAGATACTCGAGCAAAACAGAAATAAATTCCTAAAGGTATTCAATACTAAAATGGTTTAAAACTTTCATTCTTAAATTGTGGAAATAAGGGTTTTTAAGGCATTAAAACATATTCGGAAATCTCTTGAGATTTTGTCTTTGGTTGGTTGGCAAATCGCTCTAAAGATCCGTCGGTGTCCCAGAACTGCGAGAGACTTAATTTTCTTTGTGGTAAAAATATTTGGTCCAACTGGGTCCAAGATAATTGTCCATCTCAGCAAACGGGGTTTTTAATTAATTTGATGTTCAATTGAAATCTGTTGCGTTATATAAAGTCTGTTATATAACGGGTGACAACTAAAAATCTGCACAAACTTCAAAATGCCGCCATAACCACAATTCTCAACGGATCTTTATGAAAATTTGACAGTTTATTTATGACTACATATACAAGAGAATTGCATCAATGGATTTGGTCGAAAGGACCGTTATCAGCCACTCGACGTAGCTTCCGGAAAATGTCTCCGCAGGCGGCCTGAACGACCTTGGGGTCGGATTTCCGGATACATAAGCGAATCCTGTTGGTCAGTTCTTTGATATTTTTGGCCTTCCAGTTGTTTTTGTAAACTGCAGCATTCAGACTTCCAAAAAAATCTTCAATTGGACGACACTGCGTCAAGTTTTTTGGTTTACGTTCCTTTGGTACAGAAGGGATATTGGCAAAAAGGCGATATTGGTTGCACATCCACAGACATTGAGATTTGACAGTTTGTATTTTGTCAGGTGTGTAACTTGGTGCTCTTTGCTTACGTCTGGCAGCAATATTATTCTTTTTCAGCATTTTACAGATGTTTTGTTGGCTGCAATTTAATTTTCTGGCTGCATCTCGTTGACTTATGTTGTCTTTGTTGTTAAAAAGTTGTGTTAGCTTTCTGACAGCTTGGTCGGTCATAATGTTTGCTTTTCGGCCACTTCCAACTTCTCTTTTTATTACTTTTCGTTGCGAAATTCTATAAATAGTGCGTTTGGACTTGCCCTCTTGGGTTAAATTGTCTACTGTAAACACTTAACCTTTGTCAGCGGGCATTTCGTCGAATTTTACAACGCGATCACGAAGAAGTTCTTGCTCGGACGGCATGATGGCGACTACTTGTCAAAATTTTTGTCAGGGGGCATGAAAACGTGTTGACAGGAGAACAAAGAGAAAGAAATGTCATCCCAAAAGTTTTTATGTAAAGCTCAGCTAAGGGCGCGCTCTCTCAAAGTTTGTGCATTCATATTAAATTCATGCTACCCGAAAATAAGATGCAAAATTTAACAATATATCCGCGCCATTGATAAAGAAAAACTTGGCAACCCTAGGCCCATTTGTTGTTGTCAAATTTCCCATGTGGCGCTAGCAATGCCAACTGAGGCAAAGTGGCAAGTCGGCTTTGGTTGATATGGCAGCCTTCGGTTATTGTTGCTAACATATCCAAAACTAATTTTGCTTATCTAAATAGTTTTAGGGGTGAATTTAACAAAATCTCTACCCAAACACTAAAGATTTGAAACTAACCGAAAGTGAATTCTAGGACAATAAAGTTTAAATTAAGCTTTATTAGATTAAGAATCCAATGGTCCTTGATTTACCCCAATTTGAACCTCATAATACTTTAATACTATACAATCCACATAAGCAATAATAGGAACAGTTTATAGTTATGACCTGTAAAAGATGCATCCTTTACGTAGCACTCGACTTTCTTCCTTTGTAAGCTGTAGCTTTCCTTGCATGAAAATACCTTTTTTGGGCATCAACTTCTAGATAGAAATTTGAAACTTCAAAAAATTGCTGTTTGGATTTTAAGCTAATTTTGTTAATTAACATTATTTTGATACATCATCTACTTCAAATTTCAATGCAAATAATTGAGATCCACTTTATCATATGCAAAGCACCCCCAAACGCAATCGATTTAGCATAGAAGGAATCATCTCCGACCACATAAAGTATATATATTCTTGTTCAGCATGACGAGCTGAGTCGATTGAGCTTTGTCTGTTTCTACGCAAACTAGTCCCTCAGTTTTTGAAGCTATCGAGCACACAGTCATCCTTTAGCTGCACACTGCACATGTGTCAAAACCGCGAAAATCGGATGGTCACTTCTTGTAGCTGACATACAAATTTTTTTTTTAAGTCATTGGTCACAAAATTAAGTCATTGGTCACAAAAGTTTCAAGTGTATTTAAACTTCGGCACAGACGAAGTTAGCTTTGCTTTCTACATATTTGTTATAGGAAATAGGAAAATGTCATGCTCGAAGACTTCTTTATCTGTGTGGTTTATTCGATAGCACGTTCCATTGATTTGGGCCAAGTTCATAATCTTGCTTTGACTTGGGGCGGGTGCTGTGTTTGTGTGTGCGTAAGACGGGCTTTGCCTTCGTGGTTTAAACACTCAAAAAAAAAAAACAATTCAATCGGGATTATATCAATCCGAAACAGGATTGAAAACAGGGTAGTCCCGGATATTCTTAAGCCGATCCGAAAAAGATTGATTTGATTCCACTTTTTTCCATCCTGAAAATATCAAATTTAGCCCGCGGTAATCCCAAAAGATTAAATTAATTAAAAAATTCGAGCTCAATTTAACCCCAAAGCAGAGGATTAATTTGCTACCACAAATATTTCTCACTTTCCTTTCTTCCTCCATTTTCCATAGGACACCCACCGACACCAGTTTTTGTATATTTAAAGCTAATAAAAAAAACCAAAGAAACCACCCGACAATTTCTCGTATGTTTCTGGACCTACAAGAATTACGTAAGTTTCTCTAAGAATCGAAGTCCGCTTTTTGTTGGAGATGCTGGTTTCAAACGGATTTCAGTTTTTACGACAGTTTCTCTTAAGTTTGAAATCCTTTTTTAGAGATGCGGGTTTCAAACGGAAAAGATTCAGTTTTCGATCCGTTTTTGACCCGTATTCGCTATCGAGAAAGTGTCGAGAACGGATCCGAAAACGTGTATCGAGAACTTACATTTTGCTGCCACAAACTGAGCGACAGGTAATATTTTTCGGACCGAAAACGGAACACGTTCTCGATAGTTTAGTAAGAGAAAATTTCTAGAAAATGTCGAAAACGGACCCGTTCTCGAGGTCGATTGTCTGGTGGGAATATACAAATTATTGTAGTCTTGCCTGGGACTCGAACACACAAGCTTTCCTTGCAGCTTTGCACAGAACACGAATGGCATGGTATCTCATCGCAGAGCCCCATTGCTCATGATTGTTGCCCCATGTCTAAAATGCTGTTAAAACTTTTACACTCTTGTTCCTAAAAGAACATGTAATTTCGAAAAGGGTTGAAGTCAGCACATTTGGAATGAAAAAAGCTCGATAGGATTGCCCCAAGCCTTAAAAGATTGAATTGAGTAGAATATCCCGTAAATCGAGATTGAACTTTTAAGCTCGTGCCGGGATAACTCTAAGAAAAAAAGATTGAATATATTTCGCAGTTTTTTTTTCCGTGCTGAATACTGATGCTGATGGTGCATCGGGTATGGGTATACTTGAAATGTAGTATTGTCATTTGCTTTCTGCAAGAATATCCCACGATGAATTTAATATAAAAATTAAACTTGCCACTTCTTATTCTTTCTCGTTGAACACTATGGAAATTATTGAACTAAATTGATATTTCAAAATATTAATAAAAACCAGCCCTTTGAAGGGTTTCCATGTGTCCTTTAATTTTATTAGTATTCACTAACTCTGATAGACCCCAAACCAAATTTGAATTTCATCATGGCCTGCGGCTTGTATATTCAGTGTTCCGATCTCTTAGAGTTTTTATAATCTATGACAATTTCTAAGGTGAACATTAATAAACGAACCCAAGGCTGCCCGGGGGAACTTTGGAACTTTTCTAACATAATTGAAACTTAGTTATATTCTAGTTAAATGACCTCTAACAGAACACTTTCGAAAAGTTCCTCAATTATATCGATTGCTAAAAAGTATTCCAAGAATATTTCATGTTTATTCTACCACAAAATTGTATTATCCTTTTACGCCACTCACAGCCTTTCAATAAACACACCCTAGAATTATGTTCTTTCAGTTTTATTACCTGTGTTCCTTTTTAAAGCCCAAACACAAAATCAATAATATTTTCCCATATCCCTTTACACTGACAGGTCGCCTACTTCAATGTCAGCGTGGCGGCCTCCTCTCTCTGGTTAATTACTAATTTCCGAAAGGTTGTTGCCTACAAAACTATTGATTAGCTTTCGCTGTCCCAGCTTTTGGGTAATAAATTGGACAAACTAATGTTTTGTCTGGCATTTCTTCTTTTACCTAATTAATGGTAAACCTTTCAGAAGGCTACACCTTGTTCTATATATATACAAATTTGGGTTTCCTTCTTTTGGTTTTGTCTGTTTCGGTCATTAGCATGCGTTAAAATGGCGTTAAATGTGTAACGGAAACACCCAAAAAAAGGAGCAGGCTTATACTCTTACCAAGTCTTTTTTGTGAGGTTTCGCTTTCATTTTGGCCAAATAATAAAAATGTCATAAATATTTTGTGGGCGCCTGTGTGTTAATTTTTTCTAATTGTCTAAAATTTAGATAATTACATGCCATTAATTATTTGCATAATAACAGTGCTCATTGTTTATTTTTTTTTTTTTTTTTTTTTTACGTTTTACAATTTTGTGGTTGACTTGACGTTGCCACGCCCATACACACATATATATACATGTAATTTCTGCTATATATGGTTAGAGGCTTTTGGGGGGGGATGGGGCGTAAAATTAAATTTACATAATTTATGACTTACTCAGCAATGTTCATGGGCGGTGTGTTGCATAATTTTAGGCATTTTTGTTTATTGCGGCGTAAAATTTGAATTATGAATCAGAAAATACCTCGCTGTTAGTTGCTCTCGCCTGTTCCCGTTGTTGTTTTTGTTTTCGTTGCTCCGTGCAAGGGTTACATTCTGAGGTTATTAGTAATTTATTTGCATATTTTATGGGTGGCTCGTAGGTAGCATGAATTTTGCACTGATGGACAGAAGCGGCAGCTCTGAGGTTATGTGTCATAATAGAAGAAGTAAAAAGTCAGTCAAGTTGTCATTTTTAGAGAACACGGACATGCTTGAGTTGGGTGATTTGTGAGCCAAGGGATGAATTGTAGGATTAGACAGGTGTGGCATTATGTTGAGAAGCTAAATTAAGCAGTTGGTTGAGGTTTGCCCCGGGGGAAGGAACTTGAAACATCTATAATTGATTTAAAGTGTGACAGATGATGTGACATTTAATTTCAGAAATGGAAATTAAACAGGCAACAATAATGGGGAATTGAAAATAAGAAATTAGGAAATGGTTTGTTAAACTAATAAAAAAGGAGAGAGGAGCAAATGTTGTTTGGGAAAGGGTTGAGTACAGCAGTAATGAGCTTGGTAAAGGTCTGTCAATGTCAATGCAAGTATGGACCCACCATTCTATTATGACGAATATTGTTCAGAAACTGCATAGAGATATAATAGGCATGGAAGTGTCTTGTTTGTAAAAAATAGATACAAATTAAACATCTTAACATCCTTTTAATTAAATTGAGTTATTCCTCTGACAAAAAAATATAGTTTAAAAAACTAAAAAAAACGCTTTAATAGCAAATCGAACTAAAAATTTTTTGCAACATGTTTTTGCAGCATTCTTGTAGGCTGAAGTTAGGGCTTGATTTTTGCAGCATACTTTTTAACACGCCTAAATATTTTCAAACATACACTTGAAGCGAATATAAGCGTGTTAAAAACAGGGCTGCAAACCCAAACTAACTTTTCGGATCTCCGTTTCGCGGGTTGGAACCAAAATTTACGAATGGTTAAAGTTCGGAAATTTGAGGTTCAAGGTTTTTGGGCAAAGGTTTTGGTTCGAACCTTGGTTCAGCCCATGATTTACACAAAAGTAATAAATTTCATCCTGAAAACGAAACTTATCTTATTTAAATTGGGTCGATTTTGCGTCAGACGCGATTTTTAGATAACATGGGAATACATATTCATTCATAGTATAATATTACCAATGGCTCTTGCTTTTATGAATCATAAAACAAGCTTTGGAGTCGAGACTCTTGAAAACAGAGGACAATATGGGTGCTAATTTTAAAGGTAGTTCTGATTAATTTTCTAGATTTTGTTATTAAAATTTCTGTTGAGTTTAAGACTCAGTCGGCCAAAACCAGATAATAAAATATGTTGCTAGTCAGCAGGTCAAATTTTTGGAAGTCTCTGATTTTTTATGATCCGAACCAAAATTTTAGGTTCGGAACAGGTTCAGATTCAGTTTTTATTTCTTTGGTGGTTCGGTTCAAGGTTCGGTTCACAGCATAATAAAAGTCGGAGGTCCGGGTTCGAACCGGTTCGGTTCAAACCCGGCTTGCAGTCCTGGTTAAAAAAGACGATCGTTCACTAAAAAACTCTCGTATGTAGATTTATGCAAAATATCCAAGGCGATCTTTCTCTAGCTGCACACAAATAAAAAGTTGATAAATTTAACACTTATTATTGCTAAATTCGTCAATTTCACTCTTTGGGTGAAAACCCAACAATTTTTCCATTTGAAAATACTTCATATAAAAATTCTTTCCGTTTGAAGTGTTTTGAAGTGTTACAATTTGAATTTAAATGCTGACGCTTCTAAAAAATTGAAAAAATATCCAAATTTGACAACCAACTAATGCTCTATTATTTTGTTATGAACCATTGGATTTGAAAAGCTTAGAAACTCCCACCAAGTTTACAAAGAATTATACAGATTTACTCTGCTGGGACTTGAACTCAAGGCCCTTGAACTTTACACGATTGGAATGCCGCCTTAACGCACTGAGCCACCGCGCAGGACTGTTGGTGTATGCCTTATATACTTTTTATATTGAATTTGACCTACCTAAGACTTGTGAATTTCAAGACAAGTTTGAAAAAAGAAGAGAATTATTTTAAATTGGCCGCCAAACAAATCATATTATACTTTTGGGGGGCACTCATGTTAAAACACATACTAATATGTAAACACACTAAAAAAAATACTGGATTGTCGATGTGTACTCAGAAAAACGGGAATAACTTCGTCCAACGGTAACCAAATTCATTCGTTTGTTCAACGTAGAATTAAATAAGCTTATATAAGAAAACTTAACAAAAAATCGCATAGAATAAAATAGTGAAACCAGTGGGGGTCAAAGTTGAAATTTTGGGAAAAGAGGGGAAAGTGCCAGATCTGTAACCCACATTTCTTAGCCATCAGGCTAAATCTGTTAAACCATTGATTATCATACTTTAGATTCCTCTCGTCGCTATCGGAATTCGAAAGGCTATACAAAATCAGACAGTTCATGCGAGAGTTATTTCAATTAACTGAGTAAAAAATGCAAAGAGCGGCCTTTGGGCCATAACTTCAGATTTTGGGGGTGTTAGAAATGTCGGCGACCTGCCCGAAAATATGTACTGGGTCTCGTGAAAAGTATGTTTAAATTTTTGTTTTTGTAGCACTGATTTAATAAAATAATTAATTTAAAAGTAAAAGCGCGTTTAAGGTACCATCGGACAAAAGTTGTGGTCAAAAAGGCGTAAGGTGGAGGAGCCAAAAGGAACTGAAGGCTTCGCTGGTTTACTTGGCGAGTACTTGGAAAACAAAAAGACCAGAACGATCTTCCCGTTTTGGGATGAGTTGCTGAGTAAATTACCACCAGATATAACACCGAACCTGAGGTGGAGATTACTAATCTCTTATTTTCGAAGGTGCAGCAGAATGCTGCAATAAATCTTGCCACTTAGCAACCACAACAATACATCCCTGTATTAAATAATAAATCATTTCAAATTAATTAATAATAAAATTCATATTAATGTTAATGCTCTGTTAATTAACATAGGGAAAGGCTATTAAACACTAATTGCCCTGAGTAACGGGTATATCGAAGTCGGGCAGGACCGACTTTGACTTAAGCTCTCGTTTTCTCTGTGCAGTGATGAGTGCGATTATCGCTGTTTGTATCAGCGTTGATTGGCAGTAGTTTCTACCGAAGTCAAGATTTTAGATCAAGAAAATGATTTAAAAATCATTTGTTATCTCTAGTTTAGAGAATCGAGTATAAAAGCACACATGCTCGCATACAATACGTTGCATAGAAAACTGATCATCGAGTTCTGAGTGTCGAGTACTGAGTATAAGAATACTGAGTACTGAGTCTTGAGGATCAAATACTGAGTAAAAAATACTGAGTACTGATTTTTTACTCAGTGACTAACGCGATAGTTTATAAGACTCCCTTGACTTGTTACGTTAGGGTGATATTTAAATAAATATAAATATATACTGAGTAACAAGTACTTAGTATCAGTTGCTAAGTATCAAATGCTGAGAATCGAGTAATGAGTACTGAATATCGAATACTGAGTATCGTGAACTGAATATCGAGTATTGAAAAGAGAGTGCTGAATGTCGTTTACTTACTAAACATTACCCAAAATTCATACCACTTTAGAATTGACCTCTAATTTAAACTATTTTGATTTAAGCATTAAGCCAGCAGCCCAGCTTGTGCTCACACACCACGAGTTAAATTTACTTAACTTTCAGTAAACACTTGAAAAACTAAACTAACTTCTAAATTGGTACTTAAGACGTACGTTTAAAGCTGCGTCTAATGGAACATTTTCGTTTCTTTTATTACTCCCATTACCCCCAACCGTCGAGTTTCCTTTTTAACACCAATTTCCCACAGCAGATTGTATTGTCTGGTCCATAATATATGGACCAATAAACCTGCCTTCTGTCTGAAGGTTCAATGCCAGGCAGCAAGACCAACTTTAATTGCCACTTGCTAATTGCAAACTACACGCCCACAAAGCATAAAGGAATCCCCTCTCCGTCTCCGTCTCTTTCTCTCTCTCGATCTCCTTCCTGCTCCGTCATTATATACAGATGCCATATTTCATATATCAAAAGATACATACATAAAAAATATCTATATGTATACATTTTCCATTGAACCGGCTCGCTGGCCCAGACAAAACATAAAAAGCATGAAGCAACCACTGATTAGTATCAGAGAAAGGGATGTGGATGACTATGATATAGTGGCAAGTTGCGGTTGCTGCCCTCAAGCTGCTGCTGGTGCTTCTCCTCTCTACCAACTTGGCTCAGTGGAAAACTTTTGATTAAGCTGCAGTTATGGCAGGTTGTTTCTGCAGCAGCAGCCCCTAAAAGCATGCTACATGCTTTTGTTTTGCTAGCTAGCTCGCTCGTTAGTTTGTTTTGCTTTTTACCTACACATGACAAGCGCGCTTGAGGCAACATTGTCTACTTTCCAGTGACAAATTTCCACTCCCTCGCCGAGAAGAGTAACTTAGCTGTATCTGCAGCAACAGCTGCAGCGAGCCAAACTTTTGCATAAAACTTTGATGATTTTTGATAAATAAAAAAGCAAGCCAGCGCGCTGCGTTTTCAATAAGCAAACTCCCATCGCATAAAACATTACTTTTCTAGTTGGAGCGGGTGGGGCGCGGACTCAACTCAATTCGAAACCATTTTCCAAACTATCATCATCATCATCATTCGAGCAGCGGAGAAAGCATAATAAAAATTGCTTTCGAACGACGACGCGGCTGCCATAACAAAGCCATAAAACGTAGTTTTAATTGCATTTTCGTTGTTCCATTTTATGTAGTTCGAGTTCGGGGCGAATGCATAAAAACAACAAAAGCCGGGCCTGGCACTGACCAGAGTGGCTCTTCGACTCCGGGTCCACCCCCCCGCATTCTAATTGCAAGGGGCCAGAGGGGTAGGTCTGGCACTTACAGCTTGACTGGATCTCTGTCTCTGTTTCGCTTTGCTCACTTAGCGCTCAGGCATCATAAACTAACGCAGTTTATGGGTCCATGCACCCAGAAAGCACTTTGGTCGAGTTGGCACTTTTGGCATTGCATATGCGTAGGCGCCCGTCGCCAGTCCCCAAAACGTCATGCACGACTTGTTGGGGCGCTAAAATTTGCGGTTTAACGTTGCCACTGGCGCCTGTCGACTCTCAACTGTCGCTGCAATATCTGTGTGTAGTCTGTGCGCCCCCACCCCACCCCCCTCAACACTTTGTCATAAGCAATTGTGAAGGCTAATTGTGTCGAGGCAGCAGGCATCTTTTTGATTTTTTCTTTCACTTTTGCTCCCAAAAAAAAAAAGATTTAATTAACATTTTGACTCTCAAAGGCTTCGGCTTTTGGCAACATTTAAATTTCAAATTATGTGCGCTAATTACGCAACAGCCAGAGGAAGAACAGACGGAAGGGGGCCAGGCAGCTGTCGACACAGAAGGGAAACCTTTTTGGGGCAATAATTAGCCAGGCTTTTGTGCAGAGCCAGCGCTAGTGCGCCTGGAGCCTGCGTCTTTGTGTGTGTGTGTCGAAGAGAGATGCCTTAGAAATGCCGCACAAAGTTGGTGAAAGAGAAGTGTGCGGCATACAATTTAGCGCACATAACTTGTATTACTACCAAAGTTTCGAAGTCATGTGATGGTTTGCTTTAAAAAGATGCCAAAGATGCGGAGATATCTCTCACGTTGGGCGCCAATTTAAAGTTGCACCTTACATTTAGCTGTAAAGCAAGCCCCTACGTTGGGCGCCAGTTCTAAATAATTATTAATTTGGGCTTTAGGCGGGCTTTATTAACAAAATACAGAATGATAAGCCGAATATGGCCTCAATCATAAGATCCTTAAACAATTTTATGCTAACATTTTTTTATTCGGGGAAAACTTTTCAGGGCCTCACCTTGACGCCATTTTTTTATTGCGCATTTTTAGTCACTAAAACCCTAAAAAAATTAGATCTTTGTATTTGATTTAAAACTTGCTAAGAATTTGGCTACTTCTCTCGCCTCACGTTGGGCGCCAACTTGCAATGGTGACGATCTGAACATGTACTTACTTGATGCTGACCCTGGGCCCCTGTCACCCATGAGACAGAAGAAAGTCAGCAATGACCCGATTTGGTTACTTTCCCACCCAATGAAAGTAAGCAGCAAGGAGACAGATTTCATTGCTAATGCCTAACGCCCTATTAGGGTTTTCTCAGCCTAATTGTTATATAAGAAAAATGTATCAAAGGCCAGGAAAATTGAAGCCCTCGATTCATTTCTACTCCTGGCCATATTAAAAACATTCCCAAGACGCCAACAAATCAATTTCGCTTTGGTTCAACCCATCAAACTTTCTATTATGTGTCCAGCCACTCACTCCACTTCATAAACACCTTCAAACAATTTTGGCCATGCAATGGGCACTTTTCAAGCATTTAAATGCCACTCAATATGCATACCCAACTCCTCCTCACTTTTGACTGGAAGTTTCTGCACATTTGCGCTCATTGCCTTTTACCCACGACTGGGCAGCCACATCCTGTGCCGCTTCATGCATCATTAAAGCTTAAATCTCACCCAAGCGACCCATGTCGACTGGTCGGCCAACACTTAACGTCGCCTGGCCCGCCGCCCCGCCCACCCGTCAGCAGTCCGGAACAGAATGAAACGATGTTGGCAGTGACTGGACTACGTGTTGTGGTCACCTTTTGGTTTATGGCAAATGAGTAATATGCCAGCGGACGGAAAAATGCCATTAAAAGACGTTCAAATGAAATGCATTAAAATAAAACTTAATTGAGGGCTTTATGCCGAATGCCCAAAACCGCCAGAGAGCGAGCAAATCAATAAACGTTGAGCACAAGCGCAGGTGTAATTGATGTGCGGAGCTGGGCCACGCCCCGCCCATTTCCTGGGACTTAGATTGGCTCATCATCGTCATCGGTGGGCCCGGGCCTCATCGTCGCTTGTCGCATGAATATTTTATAATCAGCCATTAGTTTGCGGCAATTGAAAATGATTGAAGCTTTTAACTGCAAAATTCAATTGCTTCATATGCTTGTTGTGTGTGGGGCCACACGTTGGGCGCCACTAGCTGGTGGCCGATGAAATATTTAATGGGATGGAGTTGGCTCGGTTCGTTTCGCCTCGTTTTTGGCATTTTTCTTTCCATTAGGCTGGGCAGTAATTAAAATTTTTGGATGGACCACTCTCGGAACGTTGTTTGTAATTCAATTATGTTAATGATTGGACAACATTTACCGTATTTACATTAATGCATAATGAATGAGTGGAGGCCTCGTGCGCCTAAATGCATGCTGCGTTTTATTTTTAATTGTAATGCCGCCGCGCACTAAACAGTGAACCCGTGTACCAGGGGGAGGTATGGCAATTAAGTGCATTTCTCTGTCTGACCAAAGGCATGCCCATCCGCTTGCTTTTTTTTTTGTTTTTTGCCCAGACAAACGCGCAACACACAAATGCGCTTTTGCTTTACTCAAAGCTCAGCTGGATAAATTAAGTGGTCGATGAACTGAAGCCTTGTTGATTTTGTATACAGGCAGCGATGCCGACATCAACGCCAATGTTGTTGACACTGATGGGAGAGAGAGGGAGCGAGTGCGGTGGGTAATGCGGTGACGCCGCAAAATTTAAACCAATGTTTAACCGAAAAATGTTCATTTAGTCGCACGTTCTGGCTGAGGGAATGGGCCAAAGGATGAATGATTGATGTGGCGTTGTGGGTAATAAATTGGAAAATGTTTTTCGGCTCAAGTAATGCGCACAGCATCTTCCCAAAAAGGCAGCTAAGCAGCTGCAGCGGGAACAGCAGCAGCAGCCTTATTGTCTGCCTGCATGTGCTTTCATCCAACTTTATCAGCGCTGGCAACCCGCAGCTGCATGCAAAAATTGGAAAGAGAAAAAACACAAACAACACTGAAATCAGTGCAGCAAAGGCATCAGAAGCACACATATTGAACCTGGCCCGGAGATGAGATGCAATGAAGGCAGTCACTCAATGATTGGCTTTGGCCAACTCTTGTGTGCTGTGTGATGATATAAAACCCGCTTTTTGATTGCAAACTGCCTGCTATGGTTAATGAACTTCGGGTAATTTATGAAGAGCCAAGAGAGAGCTAAGTATTGTGTGTGTTTTTGGAAGCCCAGTGTGATGCATGATTGGTTGATTCAAGGAAATGAAGAAATTACTACTCTGTGCTACTCCACACTGATCGACCGAGATATGCAGTTGCCACTTGCTTCTAAGCCAGGTTTCTAGTGGCATTTAGTGTGATATGCTAAATTCCACTGTTTTTTGTCACTCGGCCTTGAACATTTTCCAAAGATGTTGATTGAAAAATGTAAGAAATTCTACGAGAGCTAGTTTTGGCGCCCAACGTGAGGGCTTAAGTAATGGAAATATGTTCTCCAAGACAATTTGCACGTGGCTTAATCAAAAGTATTCGTTAGTAATACCTTTTTTCTACGCTAGTTTTGAAGAATAGACAAGTCCATACGCAAATTTTATGCAAATCTTTGCGATATTGGTGTTGTAAGCCTAATTACAAAAAGACTAAGACCCAAAATTTACTGGAAGACGCTAAATCAATTTAGGCCTTACAAAATTAGTTATGCAATAAATACCCTGTAGTTCAGCTGCACCGGTGCGGCGTTAACGAATCCCCCTAACTCTCCGTAGTGAGCACCAGCCACCAGCCGAAACACCAGCCAAGCATTTCCCGAAAATGTACCGATCGGTACGACGCTGCATTACCAGTCGTTAACGATGTGACGGATGCGAAGAGTTAATGATTGGCGATCCAAAATCGTTAGCGACTTCTCGGGGTAAAATCGAGGGAAAATCGTTAGCGACTCTCTGATGCAAAATCATGAGCAACTTCGCTGGTACAAAGAAGCTTGAAAATCGTTAGTGTCGCTTACAAAGTAGATCTCTGACTTTATTATAAGCCCTCGCACTTAATACATATTAACCACTTCTCCAAAGAAGGCAGCAAAAGTCACTTTGGAAGATGCTTATTTTTACAAATAGCCGCCAAAGTCAGATCTGTTTTGACATTTGTGGACTAGACAGATGTAGAATATATATAATATTTACCTCTTTATATTTTGGCGGCTATTTGTAAAAATAAGAGCATCTTCCAATAGGGTGACTTCTTTTAGGCCCGGTGACTTCTTTTGGCCCACCTTGTATATATCAAGGCTGCACTGAAAATGATACACGTGTTTGACGTGTGCCAATTAGATCAAACTATTAAGAAATTCGGTCAAGCCAAACGGTAATATTCTCTGGACCAAATAAAATGTATGTTTAGTTAGTAGTTCGCTGTTGCAGTAGCAGCTGTTCTTGCTGCAGCTAACTTGATTTGCTCATAATCAATGCAACTAAAAAATCAAAAAGATCGGAGACCACATGTTGTCCAAGCAGTCGAAGTTCGGGTGTTCTCAGTGTTTAGTTCTTTTCATTAATTTGGTTTGGGTTTGTTTGCACACTATTGCTCATGTTTTTGACTAGCGATTTGTTCCATTACTTGTTGTTAACGACTGACTAACGCTCAGTGATGCATCAGGTCGTTAGGTCTGGTAGTGTTTTGACACCAGTGATGCATCAGGTCGTTAGGCCTGGTAGTGCCTTGCCACCAGCTGAACTACAGGGTACTGTAGCGAACCTCGGCTCCGACGGCGAACTAGTCCTAATGACCGCTGTCGATTCTCATGTAACGCACCTCAACAGCTGTCGATACCTGGCTACCCTTTTAATCTTAAGGTCCATCTCTTGGACTTGAGAATAAAACTGAAGCTCGCTGAGAAAACAATAAAAAACTGTGGACAATTGACTGATTGGCGTAGTGCATATTTCTTATTTGCTCGTCTTGCCTGAGAACGGCGGGATAACCTTTCCTCCCTTCACCTAATAAAAACAGTACCGCTCGACCGACCTCACCAAGGCTTGAATTTTTCAAAATAGCAGAGGTCACAACGACCGGTTTCGTGCGGCACATTGACAAAGAGGGACGGAAGGAACCTTTAACTACGCTCTCTGATAGTGTTCGGTTGGGTAAAGAGAGAAACACAGTTGATTTGGTTTTTTCACTCTTGGTCTTCTGCCAACCAATTTGCAGAGACCGCTTGCTGAAAAGGTCTTTCTTGAATGTATGCTATCAGTGTGTGCTTCTTAGGCTACCAACATCAACGCACGTTTGAATGTATGCGAAAAACTATGTGCGCTCTCTCATTCTCTCTCGCAATGTTACGCTCTGCTCCACTTGACTTTGTTCACAGCAACCTTTTTGAAATAATATTTTGGTTTTTCGGTCTTCAAACAACTCACATTTTGGTAACGCTTGACTGAAATGGGCCTGTTATTGGGTTGATGTCAGACCGACCAGCCTGAGTGAACAACAACAGCCGTTTAACAGCGAGCGCGAGAGCAGCACACAATCGGTTGAGGGAAGACCAAGCCCGTTTTATTTTTATTTTTTCGGTTGCGGTCGTGAACAGAGTAGACCGAAAATATGGGTTGAGAGTTATTTACTAGGTGAGTTGAGCTCGTTTCTGTCCCTTTTGCTGGGATGAAAACGACAAACCCACTGCCATTTTATTGACTTTGCCTCAACTAACATCATATCGCCTCATTATTCTCCCACTCTCATCCATTTATCCATAAATGTTTTTTAATTTTATTAACAAAATTGTTCAACACATTTTCTCTTCTTAATTCTTTGCAGATGAACCGTGCTTTACAGCTGAAGCCAGCTGAAAATGAAAGTCGCAGCGGTGAGTAATCAAATTTCAAGATTTTTTCTCATTCCTCTAGAAAATCGATTTTGTTCATAATAAATCGTCAGACTCCATAGGTGACCCATAACAAATAATTACATTTTTTCGGCTCCCCATTTGACTGGCTGACAAAAACATCGAAATACAAAAAAAAAAAAAAACTTGACCTGTCTTTTATATTAGTTTTCAAGGCACTCAGCAAAAAGAAAAACTTTTCGTTCACACCCCTGGTGGGTGAGGGTGTGTGTGTCGGCCTTATTTTTCTGCTATTTTCAACACCTACAACACACGTCAGCAAAAATTACGAGCGCGCTTCGATAAACTGTCAAAACTGTCTGCAAAAATTTGACATTTAACAAAAAAACCAACAAAAAATCAACCAAAAAGGTAAAGAAAATTGAGGGGAGGACAGAAAAATAAACGTATAGAAAAACAATGTTGAACTGTCAATGGCAGGCCAGGCCAAGCAAAATCAGTAATGCCTCGCTAGCCAGAGCGCCATATTGTTTTTACTGATGCTCTCGCAGTCCCTGGACCCACAGTTGTCGTGTTTCACGCTTGTTTGTGACAGCCCCATGGCCCTTCCTGGGAGCAAAAAAAAAAAAAAATGATAAAGATTTGCATAATTTACACAGCACTTCAACTTTATTTCTTCTTTTTTTTGGGTCAGCTTTTGGAGTAGTTGTGACTTTTGATAAACTTATTGACAGGCTCATTATGTAGGTGGGCAGTGAGGGAGGAATGGCAACAGATTTTCTATAAAGGAATCAAACAAAAAGGAAAAGTTAAGCATTAAAGGGAGCTTCTTAGGGTATTAAGCTTCAAAGTAGTGACGAAAGAACAAAATTTCTAGAGAAATCTTAAAGGTCAATAAAGTCTAACGTTACGTAACGTACGTGAAATTGAAGTCTTACGTAACAACGTAGCGTAATGCAACAGATTTACTTAGTTACTCAGAAGAAAGTTATAGAAATGCCCAACAAAGCCTTAGGTAAAACATTATTGAAAAAGAAAAGAAGAAAACATATAAGAAAAATTATAAAAAAGATGTTTGAAGTAGTTAAAAGAGCACTTTGTAGTGTATAACGTATAGCCGTTACGTAACTTTCGAAATGAAACAAAATCTAAATTTCACAAGAAAAAAAACTCAGAATAAGAGGAGAAATTGAGACAACTTAAGGACAAACGTAGGACCAATGCATTGCGAGCAATGAATGCGTATGTCAGACAATAAACTTACGCAATTTTATTTAATTTTTTCAAAACGTAGTCCAAACAAAACCTCGAAAGAAAACTACGTAAAGTCATTCCAATTGCCACTTTTCCACAAAACCTCAAATTCCAGTCTTCGTGTCTCACATATTTCTCGATATCTACACTTGCATTGCTTTGTCCACACCCCAAAAAACCTATTCATTATCCTTTCCTCTGCTGCTTGGCTAGGTGCAATCCCACAAAAGTATGCAACACATTTCGCAATCAACTCTACGATTTGCTTGAGGCCACAAGAAGATAGCGAGACGGGGGGAGCGCTAGAGCAAAGTCAGTGCACTCTAGAGCACGCGCAATCTTTTAAGACATTTTGCAGCTGGCATCGCTTATCACAGCCAGAGCAGCGCCCAAAAATGTCCATTGCACAAATTGCTTGCGTACACACACACACACACACACTGAGAGGACTCGAAGGCAGCCATTGCTCATAACAGTCGCCGTCGACAGCTCGTCGCCCTCGTCGTCCTCATCGTCGGTTCGTTGGCTGTGGCACAAAAACTTGACAAAGTTGATGTGTCAAATCAGCAGAAGGATGCCAGGACCTTCCTGCCGAATGACCTTTAAACTTTGCCAAAGGACATGAAAGCACTAATCGTTACGTTGCTCCCCACATTCATTCATTCTTTCGTTCATTTGCCAGTTGCTTCGATTTTGCCTCTCTCTCTCACACTCTCCCTCCCTCTCACTCGCTCACTCGTTGGCTACAATTTAAACTTTTCTAATCCGCTGGGGGATTCAAACTTCAAGTTGCAGCCAAAGCCAAAGCCAGGGCCAGAGCCAGAGCCCAAGCCAAGGAACTCTCCAACTCCTGGACCCATCAACGACGCAATCAAGTCGACATTTTTGTTTGTTGCTTTGTTTGTCTCCGAACAAATTTCCAAGAAATTAAAGCGCTAAACTTTTTCGGGCCGCTATCAGCAAAGCATTTGGCCAACTCAGCGCCAGTTCCCAAGACTTTTGACTTTGGCTTTTTGGAAGCGGCTGAAGCAGCAGTAGTTGTAGGCCAAAATGCAATTATACGAGGACAAGTTTAATTGCTTGGTTAGGCGGCCGAGGCCAAGGCTTTGATCCGGGGCCAGATTGAGGCCAGGCAGCCAGCTGGCTGCAAGTTTTTAGCCGCTGACATTTGCATTTTTTCTTTGGCAACACAAAAGAAGTTTAATTTATTTAGAATCAAATCAGGCGTTAAAATTTGTCGCATGAATTTATTAGAGCGCTGCACAGAATGGGATAGAAATTGGTTTCGTATAAATAAAATTTCAAAACTAGCCAAAAAAAAATACTCGTAAAGTTTCACAGAGCGAAAAGATATACAAAAACTAAATTTTTTATTACAAACGTTAGCAGATTTATTTTGCCAACAAAAGCGAAAATTTGAAAACAACAACAAATATACAAAACTAAAAAAGAATATGCAAAAATTTATGAAAAGCTTCCTAATAAAAACAAGTAAGAAAGTCTGTCAAACCCGACTATAATGTACTCTTTACTACTTATAGTTTGTGTTAAGCTGTGTGAAGTGCTGCCCATCGGCGTGCGGCCAGTGGTGCCAATAAAGTTGTTTGTTTTCTTTTTAACTCGACTATCGTTCATCTGATCTTTACCATTACTTTGGCAGATCGATAAATAATCCTGACTACCACATATCTACAAAACTGTAAGAGATTTGACTTTTTTTAGATTGCGGGAGCGTGTGGGGGCATTGCAAACATTTAAACTTATTTTTCCGATAGCCTTGTAAGTGTTTTTTGGGTTGATTTATAGGTTGAAAACACTACTTTCACGAAGTTTATCATATATCAAAGTTAATGTGAAGAGGCGGATGAACTATATTGTAGCGAATTGACCGCTGTCGATGATTAGTGCTTAAGGCCATGTAACAATCCTCAACAGCTGTCGATACTTAGCTTTCATTTAACCTGAAGAGCGCTTTCTATAATTTTTCCTCGATCGCGACACATGTACCCCAAATTCTCAGCTCGTATTATGTATCTAACTAAGTGGCTACGTGCAAATAAATTCTAAGAACATTTTCAACTGACTCTCGGCTTGCCTGGACCACTGCGGGATAACCTTTTCCCCATCACCTAACCAACAAATAGTTTCGCCTCGCTAGCCTCACCAAGAAGTTGTCAACTGAGTTGACCAAAATGCTCAACTATATTTTATTATATAGCGATCTGACTTGTTTATCATCATCGCAAATGCAAGATTCTCTGGGTACTGAATACTTTTACACTTGAACTGCAAGTCACGAAATTTGTAACAATCAGTCGGATTCTATTGATTTGAGCATAAAGATTTCGAAACATAATGATGACAGATCCAATTTTAAGACGCAAATGATAAGGCGGCATGCCAGGCAAATCTAAAGAGCTTATGAGTTTCACTGGATAATTAACGACTTAATCATCGTTATCAACGCGATCGGCCGAGTTGTATGAACGCAATTCTCTCGAAGATTTATTTAGAATCGTCAAATTCTCAATTGCGCGTGCGCTCAATCAATCGTTGTTACGATAAATTTGACCAATGTTCGGCTGTACATAAGTGATGAGGTCACCTTTCGTTAAAGTAAATTGGCAAATGGCAGATTTAATCGATATTTAACTACTGGAAGTATCTACCGGAATTTGACCATTTCCGAATCACAGCAGTTATATGGACAAATCTTCTGCGTTTCTACCCTGTTACAGGAACACTCCCATATTCATACTTAATGGAATGGTTTTCATGTATCGCCACAAATACGATGATTTGAGACAGGCGATTAAATTATCCCCAGCTGTTGTTTTCGGAACCCCGGGAAGAGTTTGTCGAAATGTTGCTAACAGGATTTTCGTTAATTTGCAGGTTTCACGGAAGCTTCAGTGATGAAAGTGACGATTTTTCAACTTCGGTAGATGCCAGTAAGGCAATGTTCAAAACGTGGCGCAGTAGGCGGTCATTCCATATGACCGCTCAGCGAATATTATTTCTGATTTGTTTTATTTGCATCCCTTTCGTTCGCTTGCTTTCTTTATTTCAATGAATATTTCAAAGGTAAACTATTCATTAGTGAAAACTTTATGTGTGACTCATATCATGATACAACTATAAAGGTATGGCGGATATGTCATTGTGCTCTCAGCTCAGTCTATATTATTTCATTCTGTTGCTGTCATTCCATGTGAAAGGTTGTCGCACTCTACTATCTCCGATTGCCGGCAAATTAAGGGGATGGGTTTTTGTGTGCACAGCTCACTTTGATGGTATATGTAAATTTGAAAATCAGTTAGACTCTCACTTACACGCTCTCTCCCAGCGGCGCACAGCTAAATGAGGCGACTCCACATCATGCATTACAAAAGCTCAAAAGTATAAAACACTTTCGCTATATTTTGTATACAGAGTTGTCATTTGAAGATAGCAATGACTTCAAAGCTTCGAACGTCGTGAGCTGCCTATTTCTGTTTCGGCTTTTGCGTTTACTTTTGTAAAAGCATGCTTACAGACTCAAGTAGAACTGCGCATTAGTGCAGCTGACATGCACATACATACGTTTGTTTTTATTGTCGCAGGAATTTGTTTCTTTTTCTTCAAATTCTTGATCATTTGATTTTTGACGCACATCTCGTCAGCAGTAACTAAAATTAATTTAGTTAGAAGAATTCCTAAATGTTTGTTATATATCTAATTAATTACTAAAGCTCTAATCATTAGAGTCTAATGAATTTAAATTAGAATATTAGTTTTTGTTCATTTATTACAACTCTATACACTGCTTAAGCTGCCTTTACACTTATCATATATCTCTAAACAGTCGGTTGTCAAATCTCTCTAAAGAGAAACTTTTATCAAATAGAACCTGTTTTATTTCATCAAAGAAGGCTAGATTTTCGAAATATTTAGAGATATTTGCTTTGCTATTACAGTATTGTCTGAGAATATTTTTAGAGTTATATGACAAGTCTAAAGGCTGCCTTAAATTGCAAAATATGGAGCATTTTCAACCTATATACCTACGGCTCAATAGTACATTGAGTCGTAAAGCATCTGCATTACAATAGCGCATACTATTTAAAAATGGTTTGTCGTTTAGTGGCCGGCCCATCCACATCGTCGATTACAATTCTTAGATTAGTATATGCAGTTGTAATGGAGGTCCGAAAAGCTTTCGGCTATCGCCCACTTTTTCGATTACTATAGTAATGCGGTTTCGGAAGCAGGCAGTCCACAAAGCGGCCATGCTAATGTAAAAGTAATCTGGGTTGAAGTCGATTCTGTGTGGCCCCCAGCCTGCGAAGTGTTTAGGAGGTGCTCGATTCCGTAATGTTAATTTGCGCCGCTGGGCTCTTACATACTCTCTTTGGCTCACTTAGCAAATGCTGTCAGTTCTTATTTTTAAATGCACGCCATACCAATGGTGACGGTTCACCCTAATGTTATACGAACAGGTCCACCTCACATTGCTTATTTTGACTTGGTTCACCCGTAACAGCTGACAATGACTTGGTCCACCCTAATTTGGTCTCACTGAAGTCAGTTGCGTTTGCGTGTAATTGTGTGCTTTAGGATCCCTCTAGTACGGCTGGGGTCAGTCACAGTTTTTGCGTCAACCCAGCATTGGTCTTTGTACGGTGATGCGTCGTGACGACAACGATTAAGTCTTATGTCGCTTCTCTGCATGGCATTTCGTCTATCGAGCATCGCTCATGTCGGTTCCTACATGGCATTGCGTCAACCTAGCGTGCCTGGAGATCCGTTAACGTATTGAGCGGACATCGCCTTGCAAAATACGTCAGTCGAACACATTGTAAGGGGTATAAGGGTGGGTCGACAACAGTCACAAAATCGTCGACGGAACGTTGATACAGCGTTGGTCGGCAGTACTAGAGGGATCCGTTAGGCATGCTCAGATTCCATAGTTGCTTGCAATAACCTGATTTTTTTGTGAGAAGCTTTCATTCCACAAGTACAGAAGTTAGACTTCAGATTAACTCCCGCGTGATTCAGCATCTATTTGGCAAAGATTACGCAAATCAGACGGTGCTTGCTAAAGTCTAGAAGACCAGCAAATTGCCCACTTGTCCAAATCGTATTACATAACCAAATTGAATTTAAAACCACAGAGCGTCTTCACGAAAGAAAAGTCACCCACGAGTACATAGAAACGGTGTGATTTTAGTATGTTTGCAAAGTGATCAGTGACCAGGTGTAGAAATTAAACCATTTGTTTCTCAGGGGAGTGCTCCAGAGCCCCAATTTCTGCGGTCCGGCCATCCCAAATTGTACGCACATGCTTTTAGCGGAATCTCAGGGAGAGATTAGCAGGAAAGATGTGTCCATTGATGTTGAAATTTTCATTCGTCTTGCTAGAATTCATCTTAACTGGACCGGCCAAGCGTATGTTTCAGCAGGAAGGCACGATGCCCACATTGAAAAATGCTAAGTACACATGTCTTGGATTCGATTGGTAAATTTCCACATAAACTCCACAAGATCCAAACCCTAACTTGGAAAAGCCATTTCAAATCTTCTGCAGCAACTCCAAATGAGTTAAAGGTTGCCAGAAGGAAAACTTATTTTTGAAAAGCGAATTTTACTAACCTTTAAGTGCTTACAGTGGACGTGGATCCATTGAAATCATTATTTGGAATGAATTAGTCGTTAAGTTTGTAAATACCTAATACTAAGTTATGTCTAAGATTGATCTACATTCAGCTTTAAAACCCCCAATCCGTGCTGATCCCTAAACAGCTACGAGTAGACAAGCAAACAGCAGAGGCACTACACTATTTAATTGTATCATGACTCATACGAAGTGTTGATTATATTCAGTTCGAGACTTGTAACGAGGCAAAGAAGAGGTCGTGTTTGCATTGGCCGGCGGTTTTAGAATGCAAGCAGAAACCGAAGGGAAAACGAACGAACTTTTGGAGGGGAATCGGATTGAACAGAAACGACTACAGCACCACATGTTAAGAATTTTCGGACTTTTTTTCTAAACCTTCTAAATCACCAAAAATGATGGAACTCGTATTTAGAATAGAACAAGGTGATTTTCTATTCTATAAGTTAAAAGGAATAACCTCAACCAATTAAACCTTTTTGCACTCGTATTAAACTTTGAGAGTGCTCACTTTAAGATGTTGCTTTAGTTTCATTAAATTTGTTTTGACAAAACACAAAAACTTTATACAATTTTTTCCACTTCTGTTGTTCTTGTGGCTCACCTCACTCAGTGCTAACTTCATCAATTTTAACTTACACACACACAAGTATTTGACCAAAGCAAAATGAAAAGCCCAAAATTGTTGCCTTTGTCTTTACGCTCGTTGTCCTGGTGCTGATCCCCTGCCCCAACCACAACTGTAGCGTGGCAACGTTTGTCGCATTTGCAATCTGCTGTGCCATATCTGAGTCTGATGACTTTCGTTTCATTTGCACAAACACCCACACACACACACACTCAGTTATTTATCTTGAAATTTACCCTCACACATACACACACACACACACGGGCAGCGATTCCCTCCATGTTTCATCATTATCAAACTCATATTGTCGTCTGCCTTTCTCTCGCGTAATTTGTACTTGTCTAACACGTAATGATGTCACGTAAATTGCATACGTACACGCTTACGTTACGTATATTTCGTCTCGTTCTCATTTTCTTTTGTAAACTTAAAGTCAAATTAATATCACTCATACGACCCGTATTTCCTGCGCACACAGATTTATGTATTCTAACTACGCATTAATTTCCTTTTACCTCTACCTTTATCCTGGGCAAATGTAGTCCCTGTCACACGTCAGTAAATCAGCTGTCTTCCCCTCAGCACCGCCCCCGCCCCACCTCATTCATCATACTTATAAATATTCATTTCCTGCAAGGGGCGACGCCAACACGGAGAAATGATTGCAAAAGATTAAAAATCAACTCCATAAAATTTTCGCAACTGATGATAAATTACAATGAAAATTAAGTTGAGTCGAGTTAAAGCAGACACGCACACACACACACACACACATGTGTGTGGGGCGGGAAAACTTTTCAGAGCTCATTTTCTGCCCAAGCGAGCTGATTATTATAGACAGCTCGGAGAGAGCCTCATCAAATTGAAAGCCAATGAGCTATGAAAAAGAAAACTTTTCTGTTTTAGGCAAACGCCAAAACTAATAATAATAAGGCACTCGCAAAAAAACTTTTCTCATTTCTCGTTTTATGCATTTGAATTGTGAATTGTATTGCGAAGCCTCTCGCCTCACCCCACCTGCTTATTAGCACTCGAGCACTTTTTTATGACTTGCACAATAAATTTGATTAAGGCGACAAATTCAATTGAATTTGCAATGATGATTGGCTTCGCCTTTTTATGTACTATATATGTGTACATCTTTTTCATGTATATATTCGCACAAAAGTTTGGCCAAATTAAAAAGAAAAAAGCTTTTCCTTTTTCCAGAGAAAAGCCTGGCAAATAACAAAAGGCATAAATAAAAGCCAGCAGACATCAATTTCTGTTTTCTGTTTGGTTGCGAAAGCTAAATTCTTTAATCAGCTTAAATTCACACGTAGCAAAAGCGATGCATAGCCATTGATTGGAGGCTTACTACCCCCACACTCCCGTCCACCCTCCTCATCGGGCTATCTCTCGCTTTGCTTTTCTTTTGCTCTTCGCTGCCAGTTCAAAGGCGCGTATGTGTATTTAGGCTTTTGATTGTTTTTGACCTTTTTTCTGTACAAAACGAAAAAAAGACGGGAAAATCGATTTTCTTGTTTCTTCAGCAAAAGTTCAAATAAGCGATAATCAGTATATAGCAGTACATAAGGCTACTGCTAAATGTATTTTAATGTTTTTTTTTTTTTTTTTTGGAAAACTTCAACTTAAATATTTCAGCATACTCTTCGGCAGCTGCGTAGTTTTTCTGTCTGTGCATCATTTTTCTTGATTTTTTTACGAGCGACTGAAGCCTGTCAATTGGCTGAATGCCTCGTAAAAATGCCGCAGGCCGCCTCCACTCCCCACAGAAAAAAAAACGATTTGTTATGTTTTCCCAGCCGCACAGGAAACGGAAAAGCCTACCAAGACAAAGATGTTTTGACTGTGTGTGTTTTGCTTTTAGTTTGTTATTTTGTTTTCTTTTCGGAGGCCTGTTTAGGCCTGCCAAATGTCATCATTAGCGTTTCAATTGCCATTTTAGTCCGTGACACTCTTGAGTCATTTGCATAAAATACCAAAAGTCAAGTTGACATTGACGGCTGGCGCTTTTCTTTGATGTTTACCTTTTTCGATGAATGAAGAAAATGAAAAGAAAGCAAACGATGAATACTCTTACCCTAAGCCAACTAGATTTAAAATTGATAATATTTTAAAGAGTTTCTGGGGTAAACATATAAAATTAAATAAATAACAAAAGTTTTTAGCCTGCAGTTTTTAGCCGGCTCGAGGTCTTGATATGTTTTCGCATAGCCTTAACTCCAAAACTGCTTGGGAATTCTAAAGCAAAGCGGATTGAGCGCAAAAACAGAAAGACAACGCTATGGCAGACAGAAGTCCTTGTCAAGTGGAGCGGGCTTGCCTGATGGACTGACAGACGACAGGCAAGACCGCTGATAAAAGACGTTGGTGCGTCTTTAACCAGTTGTACCGTCAACCAGCCTCCTTTGTAGTGTTGTAAGCCTCTGTTTAAGGTTATGCGAAAGCATAACAAGAACTCAAGCTGGCTGCAGTTTTACTTAGCACTAAAGTCGTTAAATTAGTCACATATAAATTACAAAATGAAAAATATATGTAATAGTTTAAATAAGTTGTCTCTCTGGGAAAAGGAAAAAGTAAACAAATCATTAAACAAATATACTTAAAGTTAGCTTATCGTGGTCTTTATCGGCGGCGTCCCAGAAATCTCTTCCAACCAAATTCCAACCCAAAACCAATTCTCGGTGTCCCAGAAATCTCTCTCGGTTGGTTTCAAACCTCGTGTATTTTGTTGGGAGATTTTGCCAAGCCAACCAATACATAAACCAGCCAATACACTAACCAACCAATAGCGACATCACGAACCAACGCAATATATCATTGTTTTTGTAGTAGGACCATAATCTTATACACACACCTTTCGAACTAGACTTTCGAAGAAAACGAAATCTCTCGAAGTTCTGGGACATCGATGGATTTCTCTAGCGATTTCCAGGACACCCCGTATGTTTAAGAAAGTGTGTTTTTTAGTAAATAGAACAACAATACTAAGAGATTATATAGGCGTTATCAGATGATTGTCTTAGCTATAAATTTGTTTATTTTCTGAAATCGCCTTCATTTTTAAATTATCTAAAATGGTGATTAAAATTTAAAGTTAAAGCGTCAGGGTGGTTATATACAATTACGAGAGAGCTCACCTCCTGAGTCTGAAGTTTTTAAGGTCATGATCTCACCGCCCATTTTTTGCTTTTTAGTGTATAATAAACAAATTTTAGAAAATTAAAAAAAAAAACACCCGATACGAGCGAAGCTCTTTACGAGGAATAATCTGAGTTAAAATTACAATACTTGCAATAGAATATAAAGAAGTTTTTGGTTTTGTACGGTTACATTACTTTGAATTTTGATTTTAAGTTTAGTTTACAATTTGAATTGTAAAAGTAAGAGCATAAAAGAGAAACTTTACTTTATTCATACTCCGATAAAAACGCAGTATATATCAGTATGTATCAGTATGAAAATCAATAGTGGGCAACATCGAAAGTGCTATATTTTTCTTTGATATTGTCCACTTTAACCAAAGAACTTGTTGCTGAAACTCCCATTTTGACCATTTATTGACATTTTCGGTGGGCATTCAACATTGATTTTTAAACTATGTACTAGAGAACGAGTGATTCCTGCATCGTATGATTACAGGTAAAAAGTAAACATTTTTGCGTACAACGACTACTTTTTTGTAATCATGTAATCGTTTGTATGATTACGATTATATCCGAGTACTACTCATGATTACTTTACGAGTAGTATTCGTGGCATCGTCTAAAAATTGAATCGTAGTAAGCCGATTTTTAATTCTGCCTTCAACTCTGCTTCTACAAGTTTCGTCATATTGAAATTAAGCTACGAGTTTTAGAAAATGGGTGTTAGCTAAGTGGTTAGTGTTGCCGCCTTACATTTTAGATTTGCCGGTTTGAATCCATGCTGAGATTTTTTCAGCAAATGAAAATAATAAATGCACATTCACGGGTGGTCAAAGATCAAATGTTCTTGGCCTACTCTCAAGGAATGAAACCTGGATCTAGGCTGCGGAACGTGGCCCACGCTTAACCAGAAACGTACCAGTAATATTTTTCGCTTAAGAAGAGCAAACATCTCACTTTCGGCCGGAGCCCTTACGTGTCACTGCCTCATCTGTAAAGCAAGCAAGCTCGCTTGAGCTTGGGCAGAATTCATATGTTCCAAAAACGCAGAAAATATACGATTTCAGAAATAAAAAACTAGAAATCAATCTCTTTCCTTTCACAATCGATGATAAAGAAGAAAAATACTGTCGGTCAACACCAGGACTCGAACACACAACCCCCATTCTAAGAGACAAGAACATCTTGCACAATACCACATCACATAACCTGAATTTTGTTGTTAAAAAGTAAACATGAAATTCAAAACACCGAGCGCAAAGCCTGTATGATTGAAAAATAACAAAAAGTAACATGTTACTACTCACTGTTATTTTACTAAAAGTAATCATACTCATTTGTAATCGTACTCGGCGAGTAGTAACATGTTACTTTTTTACTTACTCGTGCAGCTCTCTACTGTGTACTATAAAATCATCGTATCAAACTATTTCTCATCTCTAAAATAAGTGTTACCAAATAGTTCAACAATTTTTTTCAAGAGCAGATATCACAATACTAAAAAATTAAGAAATGGATATGTGGCAAAGTCTTCGCATTCTTCCGAAGCATTGGAATGTGTTGGAAGTTATTCGGGACTACTCCCAATCCTACGATCTTTTAGTTCATTTTTCATTATGTTTGACTGTAATGCTGTGTTTACACAGCGTCACATAGTGTCACATTTTAGTGTCACAGGTCAATGTGAACTTCGGATGCCTTGTCACAGAAATATTGCGTAATGCGTTCAGTGGCGTTACATACTTGGCACGTTGTGACAAGAATTGCTTGAACAGCTGTTTCAATGACGCAGCTCATTTGAACTCATTTTTCATGTGACAAGCACATCGAGCAAGTTCGTTTTTCTGTCACACTGTGACATTATTATTTGATTTTTTGGGACTTTTGTAATTTTTTTGTGATTCCGTGTATTTTTATTTTAATTTTAATTAAATAAAAATTTTCAGTTTTATTAAATAAATTCCTGAAAGGAGGCAGAGCTAGCGGCGTTTGCTGTTGTTGTGTTGTGGTTGCTTGAGTAAGATGAGAAGATGAGTGCTCTTGCTAATCTGACTTAAAGAAAAGAAGGAATTTGCCAAATGATGTGCGCATGGATGAAGCTCCTGTTAGGTGGAGGCCACTTTACCATTCGCTATTGAACTTGATGTCTAACAGATGCGACTTGGCCCGCTCCGGGGTGAATGAGACCAGGCTGCGATCAATTGAACACGATTGGGCATCTCGCCATCATTGATGGAAATTTCCAGTTGTCTCTCGCCCGCCGCACTCGCATCCACACGGAACTGGAACGGCTGACAGACCACTTCGCCATTCACCTCAGTCACTTGTATCAGGCTGGCGTCATCGACCTTGGCAGTGAATGGTCCGCCGGTTTTCTTGGTGCTCAGGTTAGACTAAAAGCCATACCACTAATAGTGGTATGGCTCAGTGGTATCACTCACTTTAATTCGATCCTGAAAGTGACCAGATGACCTTAGTGTGGCAAACTTAATTGAAGGATATAAATATTTTTGGCTAGGCGTTGGCTTATCTTTACGTTTTTGAGATGAGAGATAGTGAAAAGGTGGTAGTGAGAAAGATATGCAAAACAACAAAACATTTACAAAAATTGTAAAAAGTGGGTTTAAACGGATTTAAAAATAAAGTCGACGCCGATACAACCTTAATTCCAAGGCAAGAAATCACTTTTTTTGTTTCCCCCAAGAAAAAAAAAGAAAGGAGAAAATTGTTAAACGAATTCAAGTTAGAGATTTAAAACCAACTTTCGAAAGTGCCGGGATGTTTAGTAATCTGTCACCTAGACGAATGCAACTGGTTCGCTCTTGTTTTATTCATCCTTTTTTCCTTTTCCTTAAAAAATCCTGTATACTTTTCATTTTCTTATGACAAAAGTGAAATAACTCCCGCTTGGCTTTATTTCACTTTTTGAAAAGGAAATATCGCCCTGTCCGTCCGTTTTACGCTCTCGTTCAGTTCATTAATATTTTCTGTTTAATCACAAAGGAGAAATAGCGCGACCGATGAATGAGAAATACCGGCCGCGGGCGTTATTTCACTTTCAAAAGTGAAATAACGCTACTCCAAAACGGGTGTTATTTCACTTTCACTTTTGAAAATGAAAGTTTTTGAAGTGAAATAAGGCCCGCGGGCGGCGTTATTTTACCTGCCCCCGTATCAATCATATAAATTTGGAGTAACTACGGATAAAGTCGCTGTATTTGTTGGACGACGACACAACCCAATCAAAAGTAGGACAAACCTATACAAATTTAAAAGAAAGAACCGTTGAAAACTATTTTCTTTAATCGATGTAGCATCAGCAACTCGCAACGTTTTTTGGCAGTTCGTAGTTTGGCTCAGTGTTTTCAAAAAAAACATTGATTCGGTCTACGGTTTGGAAGAGTATTTTTATCTTTTGTAAAATGTTTAGGTCTAATTTTTACTTAGAAGTTTTCATGCAGTAGACTAATTAAAATTCTCTTGGATTTGCAGCATTGTAAATCGAAACTCTTCTTTTCTTTGCCAGTTGTTAGCTACCAAGTGCCTGTCGCCTTGCGTGTTTTTGTGTGATTGACCTAACTTTTCTTTGGTAAATTTATCTTGAGCTACTTTAAATGCAGCTAGCAGCCAGCCAAAAGCTTTGAAAATCATGCACATGACTTTGAGGCGACTTCATTGGAGCAACCACTCACAGACAGGCGGCACTTCACGCACACACACATACATACGTGCACAACATTAATCATGTCTACACCAAAAGACATTTTCCTCAGAATTTTCTGTTTAATGAGCTGTGATCTTTCTCTCTCTCACTCCTTGACTCTTTCTCTTTGCCAGCAGCTGGGCATTAAAAATTATGAAAAAGAAAGCATTAAAGTGTAGCAAATGCATTTAAAATGCAATAATAAAAATGATAATGACATTATAATATAACACACACCCATAGCCAGAAGGCAGCAGAGCGCATTTTATGCCTGAAAGTATGCTACATTACTTGCAGCTCGTTAATTTTTATAGTTTTTTTGTCCTGGTGAGTCAACTTAACAACAACATTTCCACCTAAATTCATTAATTTAACTCTCTGCGTCTGGCCCCTCGGTTTTATTGATTTCACCTAAATTAACGCACGCTGCGAAAAACTTTGTCAAAAAATGAAAACGAAAATTCAAGCGAAAAACTTGTTTGTTGTTGCGGTTGTCCCGCTGGTATTTTTATGAGACTTTTTGGCTTTAATGGACGAAAATTTCCCTCACTTTCTCCGCGCTCTCCCCCGCTGTCAGGCAACTGGCCAAAACATGTCTTTGCTTTTTACTTCTGCCCCTTCTACTATCACATCTTCTGTTGCTGCTGCTGCTGCTGCTTTTGCTATTAACTTATCAAGATTTGTAAAGTATATGAGCCGAGCAAGCGCCTTTGTATTAAAGGAGGGGGAGGGAGGGAGAAGGAGAGAGGGAATAAAAGCATAAAAATGCTATCTGTCTCCTTTACACGTCTTTCAAACGCCGGGGAACGAGATATGGCCAAATAGCGTGTTGGCAGACCACAAGAAATAACTATTTGGTAAGGGGAGAGAGGGCAATTGAAGTTTATATGAGTAGTGGTCAGGTCAACCAAAATCTATGCTAACCAAGGCCATGGGTAAGGTGAAAGCCAAACAGATTTTTACAGGGAATAAAGCTTTAGAAAGTGGTGCAAGACCCTGCAATTTGTGGTTCGATTTCAAAAACTCCCATAAAAACCACAACTTTAAAGGCTTATACAGCTCGTCGGGTGGTGAGGTTGCCTGGGGATTTCCGCTTATTGTACATAATTGTAGGATCAGTTCGTTAAGTAAATTCTATAATTCCTCCTCTATTTCCGTTTTAACGAATTGGTTTGCTTACATTTACCCTTCTAAACAAACTCATTTGTGTTTTTTTTTGAGCCTTCACAGCGGTCATATCAATTTGTCTAATTGCACCTGAGCAGCAATGTCAACTTGGGCGTCGAGTGTCACCACATTAAATTTAAAGCATTCCATCGACAGACCGCACACACATTGTTGCCACAACCACAACAAAACGATACTAAATATCTTGGCATCCCGCTCCTCCCCCCGCCACTCATAACTATTACCATAACATTTATGATTATTAACCTACAATGCAGGGCACTCTAAATGCAATTAAGATTACAATCTATATTGCAGCTGGCGCTACTATTGCGAAAAAGAAACCTGGCAACCCTGCCACGACAAACAATTAAAAACAATGCCTGCAATAAAATGCTGTTGCCAGATGCTTATCCTGAACACTGACGTCCATATTGCATAAGAAATAATTACTTTTTATATTACACACACCCATACACCTACACATGGGTTAACACTATTGATGGCGGTCACAACTGTACATGAAAGTGTCGCCCTTGCGTGTCGCTTATCATTCGTATTTTTGTGTTTTTTTTTGTGTTTTTTGGTGGGGGGCTCAGGAAAATGAAGACACCAAAACAAAAGCAAAGGAAACGCCAGAAGGCACCCAAAAAAAAGCGACAGACAATTGCTGAGCTGATAAGATCAGCCTAAAAGAGTGTTTTTTGTGTGTGCCCAGCGAGGTCAGGTGGGGAATGAGCGGGTGGCTTAACCGCGGCAACTTTATTCAATAAGACGTAATTAAGTTGGTCATAAATTAAGAATGAAAGGCATTTTTATGCTGAGAAGTTGGTCCAATCTTTATTCATAGACCAAATAGCTTATTCTGAATGATTTTTAAGTCCTCAGCAACGCACTGGCTGATCGGTAAGGCCTAGAAGACTGAAACAAATTCCACTTTAAAGGTCAGAAATTTATCATTGCATATTCACGCCTGGGCCACAATCGCACCAAAAACTAATTTTTAGCCAATTCTTAATCTAAAGGTACAAATTAAAAAAAAACCTAACCTGTGTGGCTAGTTTAACTAAAGGTACATAATTTAAAAAAAATTGATCCCTTCTTTCAAGTCCCAACAGGTACCTGCACTGAACATCTGTTTGCGCACCTACAGATAGACGGATCGGTTTTGTACAAACTATTATAAATTATAGACTAAAAACAATTGTAACCTACTGCCTAGCGACTTGTTCTGTTATCTGGTCGGTTTTGGGCAAATGAGTCTCAAAATCATCAGAAAAGTTTAATAAAACAGATCGTGATAAACGCTTCAGAATTACTTATAAAGTCCCCAAAAGCCTCTGCCTTTTTAAGATCTTCAAAAGCTTTTGAATGATTCACAAAAATAAGAGTTTAACATTACATTGGTAATATTCTTCAGATTAAGAAATGAAATTGATCTTAACAGTAAGTTATATTTCGAATATTCCACAAACGCGTCCGATGGGGGAGCTCGGCTTGAGTCTACAAAAGCGTCACACGATACTTACATATTTTGTGGTGTTGTTGTTTAGGGCTTTAAGGTGGTCGTGTAGTGGGAGTGGGCGTACTTAGTTTTGTACTCAATATGAATTGAGTAATGTGTATCGAGTATAGAGCACTTAGAGTCGAGTTAGAGTTAGAATATGTTTGCTTGGCCTAAGCCGTTTGCACATTTATATAATAATTCTTAGGTTTAATATTATTTTATAAAAATCTTACAAATCTTCAATAACAATTTTGAACCTATATTTAAGAGCAGCTGAAAGATAAGCCGCAAGTGTAATCCAATTTTCTCCGTTGAGTCGATCTCTAGCTTTTTCTAGTGTAAAGTTTCTTTCTCCGAAATATTTTATCCTTAGTTCTCCCAGAGTTGGGCATTGTGAGAGGAAATGAAAGGTATCCTCCCTGGCGCTCATGTTGCATAACGTGCACTTCTCATCGCTTATATGGGGTCTATAGTTGAGCGGCAGCAGTTCGGATCTCGCTTGAAATATTAGTTTTATGGTATCCAGGTTGAAGTTTAGTCTTTTATATAAAAGCCGAGGTTCGCTTCTTTGAGCAGTGACTTCGAAGGTTTTTCGTTGGGCTTCATCAACTCTTTTCCAGTACTGTGTCGTGCGTTCTTCTCCATCCAGCTATGTCTTCTATATCACAGGTAATACTTTTTTTGCCTTTAAAATTGTTTGCCATTCTGCAAAACACTGCGATCGGTTCCTTAGGGCTTACATAGCGACTAACTTAGGCAGTCTGTTTTGGGGTAGATCCATGATTTTTCGGATGTATTTGAAGTGTCTGCCCAGCGTATTGTGGTAAAGTGTAGGTAAACCAGTCTCCAGGTGAGTCGCGTATGATGGCTTAAAGAGCTTCTTGATAGAATTTCGTGCTAGTTTTTCCACATTGTCATATTCAGCGTAACCCCACACCTCTGATGCATATAGCATAATTGTCTTGATGTAGCTCAACAAATTATATCGCATTGGTTTTTACTTTTTGCCATGAAACTCTTCCATGTGCTGTTGATTGCAATCCATGCTTCGGCCAATTTGTTCCGTAGATGTGTCTCAAATCTAGTACTTAGTATCAAGTACTTTGCATCGGTTGCTGAGTACCAAATACAAAGTGTCGAGTATTAGTAAGGAGTACTTAGTTTTGAGTACTATGTATTGAGGTCTTAGAATCGAGTACTGAGTATCAAATACTTTGCATCGAGTACTTGGTATCGAGTACTTAGTATTAAGCACTAAGAATCGAATACTGCCTAATCGAGTACTGAGTATCGAGTACTTAGTATCACTAGTATATCGAGTACTGAGTATCGAATTCTGAGAATCGAGTACTTGGCATCGCATCGAGTATGTCGTGTCGAGTACTTAGTATGGAGTACTATTATCGATTACTGAGTATCGAGTATTTAGAAACACACAACCACAATAATGTGAAAGTCGGAGCATATCGTAAACAACATATTTCACATCAAGGCCCCGTGAGTGTTAGATCCACTCATACCTATTTTTATTAAACTCTGTGTAAAGCATGGGCTGAACCAAGGTTCGAACCAAAACCTTCGCCTAAAAACCTCGAACCTCAAATTTCCGAACCTTAACCATTGATAAATTTTGGTTCGAATCCGCGAGCCGGAGCTCCGGAAAAATTTTTTGTTTTGCAGCCCTGTTCTTTTTACAAGAAATTTGTAAAGAAGATCTGAGACACCTGAGTGTTAAAGCTCTTGGAATATGAATTACCAAGTTATGTAGTCAAGAAAGGAAATGTACGTTCTCATCAACATTCCTGGCTCGGGCGGGCAGGTATCCTCGTTTCCAATATCTCAGTTCTGATATCTGACCTCTGATCTAACTCTTCAAGCATACGGGATATGGGGAATAGTGATCTTCTCCCGCTAATAGGGTATGTCGTTAAGGAAAAGTAAAAGCGCGAAGGAATCCTTGACTCTCGAAAGGATAGAAGTAAAGGGAAGAGGGATGACCAAAGCGGGAAGTGATCCGCGCCTTCGGCTAACTAGCTAGTTGAGCAGGTAATGAGAATGAGGGCGGAGGGACTGAAACGGGAAGTGATCAACGAATCCAAGAAAGGTAAAAGAGGAAGATAAAGGCGACCAAAGCGGGATGAGATCCACATTTTCGGCAATTTACCCTGCAGAGAAAGTGTCCACTTTAATACCAGTATACCATTCTCTAAAAACTCGCAGCTGGTTGCACTTCGCAAACAAATCAATGTACTGATGTCGTCCATTTTACACAGGCATGTCATAGAAAAAGGTCAATTGACCCCGACAGCAAACATTTGCAACCAGTTGAATTCCAATTGTCCCCAGCTGCAGCCATTTCCGATCAGTTTTATACCAGTTGGCCTGTGTGTAGCTTTATGACTGGGCCCAATATGAAACTTATACTGTATGTACTGTACTTTGCAGTTATTCATGTTTTGTTTCACAAATCCATACACATCCACGATTCACAATAAATTTATTGCCGCATGATACAAAAACTTTTCCTATTCACATTGATTAATGTTTCCTTGTTTTTCTACACTTTGATTTAATTTTCACTTTAACTTCAGCGGCTGCAGCTACGCAAATCGATGATAATTTTGACAATAAACACCAAAAGCTTTGTCATCTGCCAATGACCAAAATCTTTGTCATCTTTTACTCTTTTAAAAATATTGACGAACAGTATTTCTTTTTCTCAAAGGCATCGAGGATATGATTAACTACTCTGTGAACCTGTTCTACCGCACTGTAACGGCTGCGAAATCCAAACTGGTGATCTGGAAGCGCACTCTCAAAAGAGTCAAAGGTCAAAAGCCTTGCTAGAAGAAATCGCTCGAAAATCTTAGAGAATCTAGGCAGGAGTCTAATAGGGCGATAAGAGTCTACATTATGTGGGTCCTTGTCTTTTTTCGGTACCATGACCACCAAGGCTCGTTTCCAAGGGCTTGGAAAATGAACAACTTATAAGGGAATTGCCTCATTTGGGAGAGATTTGACTACCTTTCCGTCAACAGCATCCAATCCAAGAGCTTTGCAAGGCTTTAATCGCTTTATCTGTTCTTTGATCTCTTCCTCATTAATCGGACGGATAGTACATGGTGGACCAAATGAGAGACCAAGTCGCGATATGGTGATCTGCTCTTCGTGGCGGGTAGCAAAATCAAAGGGCGTGAATCTATTCTCCAGATCACGAGCAAAAGCATCCGCAATAGTGTCATCAGAATGAACCCAAGTGCCGTCGTTGCAACGGAGGGGGTTTCTGCAGAGAGGCTGTCGTTTTAGGTTTCGGGTACATTTCCATAATGCAAAGTCATGTTTTTGGTCTGGGTCTAAGCTTTTCCACAACAAATTCTGACTTGGCAGTGCGCAGGACACTCCTTAGTTCCGCAGTGGTAGTCTTCCATCTAGCAAGATCAAGAGGGAGTCGCGTCCCCATCCAGATGCGCCGCAATGAGCGCTTGCGTCTCGTCAAAGCAACAATTTCAGGCTTTGAACTGGACCAGGAGGATGGAGGGCACACGAAAGGTCTTAACAATAGGACCAGCAGCAATATGGATTTTGTCGACAAAGCTACTTGCTAAGGTATCAATCGTATCAGGGTGATACAATAGTGAATGGTAAAGATCGGATGAACGGTTGTCGAGTTATAGGGAAAACAAACAATTAAGGGCACCACCGGCCGCAACGAATATTTAAACTTAAAGAATCCATACAATAGATTTTCTTTACTATCCTTTTGGTTCCAGTTTTCGATATGTATATTGAGTCTAAACAGTATTTTTAAGCCGATAGTGCACAAGTCGAGCTATAAGCAAGGCAAATAGTTGCGCTGAGCTGAAGGCAGCGCTTCACACAGTATGCCTGGCGCCAATTATATGCCAGCTCTCTTGGTTCTATTTAATAAGAATATCTAGCTCACTCTTATTTCCTTTTCTTAGTAATTTTTTTTAAGAATGCGAGTCAGCAGTCTGAAGTTCTTACTTGGAACTTGCAGTAGAACTTCACAGAGAGGGTTATATACTTTATAATGTTGTTTTTGCTGTTTGTTGCACTCCGACTTGGAGCAAAAGACGAAAATTAAGTTTTTAATCATAATTTTATAAGTCAGAGATATAAAGACTTTCCCTGAAAGTCCTAGCTACTACTTCCATTTACTTAAGTCAAATTGTTTAATAATCTTTCTCTTTTCTCTTTTTCAGGTAAGTCTCATGCCAAGTAATACTTCAAGTGAAAAACTAAGTAAGCAGTAAGTCCCATTAACCTTGCTCATATTTTAGTCAGCTTAGAAAAATTTTAACAATTTCCCTCAGGGAAGTTCCGGTTGTTGCTTAAAAAAAAAACAACAACTAATCTTTACTTAAAGCTCTGCAAATGCCAAATGGACTTACTCCTACAATCTCTTGTTATTGTTGTATGCCTATGTGTGTGTGTGTGTGTGTGTGCAGAAGGATATTTACCCGAGGCAAACGTGGCCGGGCAACAAAACAAGTCCTAGTCATATACATACAAGCCAGCCCAAACTAAACCGAACCCACCAAACATCCATCCATCCATCCATCTATCTATCTATATAGAAATAGCAGGAGGATAGTGCCAGCCAAGTCATCCAGCCATCCATCCAACCAACCATCCATCCATCCATCCATCTATGCAATGCAGCAAGTCATGCAGCGAAGCTCGCTGACCCGCACGATGAAGCCTTTGTCCCAGCTACTTCTCTCTTCACTCTCCAACTATCTAACCCCAGTCCTGGCCCTGTCCAGCTTTTGCATGCATTTGGCTTTACAAACAATATTTGTTGCTGCTGTTGTGGTTGTTGTTGTTGTTATCTTTACACAACAAACTACATCAAGCTGAGGCTCAGGCCGCTCCGACTCGGACTCTGTGGAACGCTGGAAAATTCTGTTGGCTATTTGGGAATCCTCTTTTTCACTTTTCCAACCTCTCCCCCTACTAAACAAACTAATATGCTATGCTTAAAGCGTACATATTGGACTTATAGTTGTTGTTGTTTGTTGTTATTTTTGATGTTGTTTATCCTGGAGTAGCAGAGGGAACAAAAGGCCTCCTGCTGCTGCTGCTGCTGTCATATTTTGTGCTCACGCTCACTCTCACGCCTATATGACACGCCATTGTTGAACGTCCTCTCCAAAAACACAGAGGGGAAAAAATCAGAAAATAGACGAAAAGTTTCCCACAGGACACCAGAGGACTTCACATGCACTTTGGAGCGTGCTCGATCCGAAACGTTTGCCTCTCCCTTGCTTATCATATAAATTCTTTTGGGTTTGGTTTTCTTTTTTTTCTTTACACACAAAAAGGCTAAAAAGTTTGCCTGTTATTGAAGGCTTAAGCGTTCGGTCCTGCGCCCACTGTTAAGCAAAACAAAACTCTGTGCTACGAAAAATCAACGTTGGACAAAAACAACATTCGACCCCACCTATAGGCCATATAGTATGTAGATGGACTATATACGAAATATGTCTGTCTGCCCGTCTGTCGGAGTGACTATTGATGTGTTATGTGTTGCTGCTGCAGCAGCTGGAACTGCATTTACACTTGACTGATGCTAGTTGTATGTAGTCGAGTTGAGGCTGGTTGGGAGCTGGTTTTAAAGCAGCTGCAAGCTGTGTAGCTCACTTTTTTTTTTTGGCAGTTTGGATGTTTCGGGCAAGGACAGGCTAGAGTTTAGTACAAATCGATGGCATTCCAGTTCAATTATGGCATACATAATTTTTATTAATCGAACAGAGTTATGAGAAGGCAAACCAAGTACTCCTCTTGGTTTGAGTGAATGTTGAAGCTTGCCTCACCTTAGGTTTACCAAAAGAAAAGATCTGCAAAAAAAAGCCTTAAGCTGGAGCAATTGAAAAAGCAAATACCGATTGTGTCTGTTCAAAGGTCAACACCCCCGGCTTGGTTAATAATTTGCAAATTGAAGAAATCATGAATTTCGTAGCATAAACGAAGTATCTTTCGTTTTAAAGAATCCCAAGATCTTTAGAGCCGTACATTCTTGAAAGCAAAAGAAAAAGTTTTGATTCCAGTTAGGAACACTTCACCACCCACTCTTCTAAAGCGACCTCAGATTATAAAAAATCCTCGGAGACTGACATCACACAAGACAAACTGGCTCAAATACAAAAAAAAAACAGCGAAGAAAACGTTGACAATTCAGTTCAAGCTCTCAGCTCTTATCATTAATACCGTTTCTCATCACTCAAACCCTCATAAAACAACTACAACTCCTCAGCAAAATCTTTGATTAAAGAACAGTTACATTGACTGGTTGGTCTCTGAAAAGCGGCGTGCAAGAAGAGAATGGCAAAGATTGCTGCAAAGAATCGTCTGAGACTTACAGAACGCGTACTTCGCAAAGCACTCGAACCTGAAGAGCAGCTAGCCCATAGCCGTTGTATCGAAAAATAATCGCCTACAAGCTCCCAATTTCACCTATGGAGAGCACACGCAAGCATAAAGCCAGTTGCAAAGGTAGACACGCCTTTAAGGGATCAGAGAGGAAGATGGCCCGCAGCAAAGAAGAAAAGGCAACTGTCTTTGCACTTCTCATTAGAAATGCTTTCCAGCCAAATCCACCAACCAATGGCTAAGCACTAATCAAAGTTCATTCGCTAGAAATAAAAAATGTTATCGGAGAGCTGAATCCCAGAACGGCACCTGGGCATGACCTTATTACGCCTAAAATGAATATGGAACTTCCAAGTCCTGCCATTACATATATCGGTAAATGTTTACTATCCATCCATATATTTCAAAAATTTTTAAAAAATATCCTCGATGGACCGCGAATTATAAAGAATTTACCTGCAGAAATCAATTGGCGGTCGACCATGGTCTTTTGTTCTTTTTAATCGCATATGCTTCTAGAATTATGTTTATAATTTAAATAAATTTAATGCAAATTTTCTACAAGTTTGTTATTTACCCTATTTCTTAATCGACTTCGACTACGAAAATGGCACTTGACATAACATGAAACTGCTGTTAACTATTTTACACACCACCAATACCTCATAGTTCAAGGCACGGTTTTTTTTAAGGTGGTGTTCCCAGAAGGCCTATTCCAATGCTCAACAATGTGAGATTGTGGCTGCAAAACATCATACATCAAAAAGCAAACATCAATCTTCATCCATCAAAAAATTTGATTGTTTAACAGTTTTGATGGAAATTGAAGAAAATCATAGTATGCGTGTAAAGGAATTGTTTTAATTTTAAATGACAGCTTACATTTTTTTCTGAAAATCAGAAGCACATTAAGGCGCAAGCGGATGGCTGGGGTGCAGAAGCAGCCAAAGCCACCAAAGAAAAAGACCATTGAGAGCAATGCTGTCCGTTCGGAAAAACTCCGAAAAATTCCAGCTACTCTGGAAGAAGCCAACAAATTGCTTGTAGAGAGCAATCATATTCAAAGGTAGCGCAAGGATTCAAAATCCAATATAGGTAGATTAGGTTTGGTTAGTTCAAGGAGGCCTTTTGGCTCATTGCGATGCCTAACAATGGGCTAAGAGGGAAAAGGTGGTAATGGAAGGAAGTGGTGAAATTGGTTGTTGACGTTCAGGTACTGTGCAATCCCTCTATTTAAACCAGGGAAAAAAAGACAATCACATTTTTGCAACACACAGCGCAGCGTCGCTTGTACAGCTTATACTATGCGTGTGCTTTTGAAAGTATGCCTATGCCCAGTAGATATGGACGTGCCAGCCTCTGACTTACACCTTATTCAGGAATCGACAAAAAGAAGTAAGTCTTCTAGGGCCGCATTTGCCAGGCTGCCTAGGTTTTCAAGAGAAGTGCAGGGCAGTCGCTACGCATATTTTTATGGCCATACATTCAATAATAAAACTAAAATTATTTTTGCCATCCATTTTTTATGTTTATTAATATTTCAAAAATATATAAAAACATTTAAAGTGAACAAATTAAAAAATACCGGCTGTTAGATAAAGAGCTGGTATCTATGGTACCTACAACACCTGGTATGCCTCTAGACTTCTGTTCAAATATTTCAGTAACTGTGATTTGCTGTGCGATGGTTGTCCGGTAAGAATGTATACAATATATTGCAATATTTGGTGTCCGAAACTTTTCGGAATGTTAAATTGATCACCCACAGTCACGAAAGACTCTTGTTTTGCCAGAAATCAAATTGTTAACATGAGTTTCTGTGTCAGAGCTGCATGGAAAATTGACTCTTTTCAAGGACGCCGCCTTTATTGTGATCACGCGAAAAAGACTGCGAAGGTAAGCACTCATAAATAAACGATTTATTTTAAAGGGAACAAGCTAAGATTACCTGAAAAGTTGCTTGGGACATTCTGCGTGTGCGTGTGCGCGACAGATGGTGTTTGAAAAGGCGCTTTTTCAAATTTTTTCTTCTACTATTGCCAGGACAGACTCCAAAGTTTGGTAATGTAATAGGTGCACCACAGATGAGTCCTAAAAGAAAGAAAAAAATCGCACGATTTTTTTTATTTTTTTAATATTTTTCCTGCCTTGCAGAGGTGTGAGGTTTCTTTCAGTCTTCATCTGTGGTGCATCTATTACATTACCACTGCGCCTGCGCCGCTCTTTTTGGGGTGATTCTCCATTCCATTTCTTCTTACATTCTTCCCTCCCACAAATGAATGTCTTTATTAGGGTTATACATTCTCCCAAAGGACAAAAAACGTCTTATGAAAAATAAATTTGACCAGGCTACCAAGATATAGGTCTTTGCTTATGTTTTAGGTGTGGGCTCGTGTAAAATTTTTTTATTTTCTTAAAATACAATATTAATTTATAGGTGCAGGATGTCCATGAAGAAGACAAATGTGGAGTAGTCCTTTCCTTTGGGGCACCACTTGGAAAAAAAGTCCTTCTAGGGCTTAAGTTGAGTAGGCCTCCTGGGGAAACCACGTTAAAATACGCTCCTTGAACTTTACCTCAAAAAGGGGGCCTGGCAAAGAGTTCATAACAGATCCAAAAGGTGGGAAGTTTTCCTCAATTTCGCCCTCAATTTCAAGCAAACTTTCGTCTTACTCATATGCTAAGAAAACTTTCTAAATATTTAGTTGCAAAAACACGCAGAATTCGAAAAGCATTTGTGATCGAGAATATTTTATATGGGGAAAAACGCAAATTTGAGAATTCAGTTGGTTCAAATCGGACGAAATTTGTCGAATTTTTTGTTCGTTTCTTTAACCCTTAAGTGGAGAGAAAAAAAATGACCTTTTGCAATTATTGTCGTTAGATTATTAAAACTGAGGGAGTGAATTTTATTCATGTTCCCAAAGTTGTAAACAAAAGAAAACTGTCGGAAGAATCCTTAGGATGTAGTTTTGGTCCAATTGGAAAAATCGGCCACACACATTTTAAAGCTACCGATTGGAAGCCTTTAACTAACAAAGGCCAGGTGACGTAGAGACACCTCAAGCCAGATGCAATACCAGAGCCGGAACGTCAACCGGAAATCATTCGAACAGGCTACACAAATATTGTCCAACAAGGGAAATGTCGAAGATGATAACACAGATCATTGGCTAAATTTAAGTTTTGAAGATAATCGCCAAACAGAAGACAAAGAAAATTTTACTGACCCCAATGATGTTACTGCTATGGATGCAAGCCCTGATTATTTTACTTCGATTGAGTTATCTCCAAATTTAGAAAATAAAATAGGGGAGCTTACAGAGGATGCCATTGAATGCGTCGCAGGGTACATTATAAAAAAGTTGGGACTTTCGAGTGTTTTGTCAGACAGCAACACATTTACCTATGTGGATGAAATATCGCATGGTGGACTTAAAAAGCCTTTAATAGCATTTCAGCAACTGATCAAAAAGTTAGAACTAATTTACTAAAACCATAAAAGAGAAACTGTTGAAGGCCGCGGACAATGTTAATTTATCATAAGACGTTAAAAAATTTTATTTTAAAATTCGAATTTATTTTAGAATTAAGCATCTTAACAGAAAACTAGCTATAAAACATCAAAAACAACGCCAATTCGAAATTGTTAAAAATTAAACTATAAGAAACTTAAACTCGTCTAATTTTTTAATCATTGGGCATAAGTTGCTACAGTAGGCTGTAAATGTACCCCACTGCCATTCTAAGGGTTAAACACAAAAATGTTACTCACTTGAAATTAGTAGGATCGGATTCATTTCTCAATGTACAATAAGGGAGAGATTTTACGGACGGGACCACCTTATACTAATTTCATCATACCTTGGACTGGTCGGTCTTAAATTCAAGATAAGGAAAATGCTTCCGCCAAATACACACAGTCTTACAGAGTAACGTCAGTAACAGAGTATTTGCAGTTCATTAAAAGCAGTACACAACGTAAGAGTTCACCTTAGGAGCCGGAGGGCCTTAGGGTATCATTTTTGGACCTTTCCTATATTTACTGTACACTGCCGACAGACCCTCGACTTTCAATAAGTTTTTTTTTCCTAATATGGCAATATTAAGCAGTTAACGATGTCCAGTTAACGCAACAAGTCTCTTTGCAAGCCACCTAGCTGACAATTGCCTTGATTGTGAGCTTAGTTTTAAACAAGTCCATGCATCACCCTAAAATGATCCCTCACTTACCTTAAGTGACAATTGAACTGATTAGTCATTTATTGGTTAAAATTATTGCCATTGTTTCTAAAAATTTCCTTGTTTATTGAAAGTGTATAAACTTTAATAAAGTGAAACCGTAGCTTCTGTTTGATAAATGGTTTGCAGAGACGAAGTTTTCAAGTGAATGTCAACAATAGTCAGAGTGACCTTACAACAAAATGCACGAAGAGGGTCTATGCTAAAAAAGGCAATACTTTTTTAACGAAGTGACTAATCAGTACTTGGTGTGACCAACTGGTACCAGCTTGCAGAAGACAGAGGCGAGTGGCGGATATAAATTGCTGCGACCGATAATCGGTTGTGATAGAAATATCAGACAAATCGGACCTGGTCACTCTTAAAAGTAGGTACACGGAAAAAAGGCCCTTTTAGATCCATATGGACTGGACATTGTTTAATATCTTTTTTTGGTATTATAATATCAATTTTCGTGTTTCTTTGATGATTTTCAGCTTCCTTGGATAAAAAATTAAGATCAATTTAGCATCAAAAGGACTTTGAAATATCCAAGAAGGATAATCATTAATATCCATCAACAACTATCCTCCTTTTTACTTGTGTAGTACTTGAACTATAAGCAAAAGTCTTACTTTAACATTTAAAACTAAATTTTTGTAGATTTTCCAATAAAAGAATCGTATAATGCATCATGCGAAAATCAATATTCTGTCTGCTCCTAAGACTCTAACTGCAAAGAATCATTAAACTGGAATAAACCATTATACCTTAGCCTCCCTACCCACATAATCAATTCGCACATTACTCTTACCCTTCCCAAAGTCTTTACCCTTATGATCTCATTAAATGTCTAAATTGCAAAAATAAGACCTCAGACCACCTGCCAAGTCCCGTCGACCCCTACCCCTCGACACAGCTCAACTCAACTTCAACTTTATCACCCAACTAACCTCATCTAGAGCTCAAAATAAAAAAGGAGCAAATAGAAAAAATAGAAAGTTCCATGATGAATGCTTATAGTTTTATATGTTCTTTGACTCTGGATTTGTAACTTTGGCTATAACTTGCAATTTGTGCCATGCAATTATGAGTTTTTCTTTGCCGCCGCTGCTGCTGCTGCTGCCCGAAAGAGTTGCCCTAGCCGGGGCATTGTTTTTAATGCTCCTCCTGGCAAATGTAATGCAATATAAAGAAAAGAATTGTTGGGGAAAATGGCAAAAAGCGCAAAGGCATTAAAAGGAAATGCTCACTTTCAAGTTGTTTGTCTCTCTGCTGGCACACAATTGTCGGCACGAGTCCTTTCCCATGGCTCTGGCTCTATCTTGTTTGCCTCAAGTTGCACATTTTCTTGTTGCACTGTTTGACGTAATTATAATTGAAGTGAACGTCATGAACGAGTTTCAGTCTGTCTGTCTGGATTTTGCTCTTTATTCTGGTATTTATTTTGTTTTTTGCCTTTTGCCATAATGAGCATGTTAACAGTCAGACAATGGGCACTCCAGCCGCACGGAGTGTTGGTCTAGGTACGGGGGCAAAAAGCTTCATCATAATTTTATTACCCTGCCGGGGCGCTGAATGTCAGTTGAAAGTCAACGCAGCGCAACGCAACTAGGAAACAAATGTGCCTCACTTAAGCACCTCATAAAGCCATTTTCTCGCATTTCTATTGATTAATACTGCTCACTTTCGATTAGATATCATTTTCATGAACAATTTTTAATTATCATAGTAAATTTTTAAGTATCAGACAATGTGACGTCCTTCATTATCCGTCGTTATGCTCATCCTGTTGGTGTAATTAAAAACATGTGCGTTCCGCTCGCTTATTTTTGATAGACTTTTAAAGACAAGCTAGTCGGAAACTGACTGACAAGCTGACAGACCGGCTGACTGACTGACTGAGTCATTTTCATTACGCTGATGAGTTTATAGTGGAGCCAGATTGTTTTATTAGTTTGGGGTGGGAGGTTGGTAAATAAGAGAAAACTTGACAACAGTTGTCTTTTATAACCCTCAAGTTTCCATGGCTAATTATTATTGGTGTTTAGTTTTCGGAGGGAGATGAGATGAGGGAGAGTGTGAGGCTAACAGTAGCATGCTTGGGCAAAGAAGCTGTGCTATGCCAAAGTCTTTCGTTATACTACTTTATACTCTTATGTTTATTACCCTTTACGAAGTTGAGCTTCTGCGCTTGCCCCACAGTTTTGTGTAATCCTAAGGGCCGATTTCACTTGTCCTACAAAGCACTATCTGTCACCTAAACTAACATATAACAGTGTAAATTTTGAGTTTATCTGACATTTTGGAGCTATCTAGAAGATGTGAAATCGGCCCTTAGTCTCTGAAAAGTCACATTAACAAAAATCTGAGCGCTTTGTTAATGTAGCTTTCGTACGTGGTGACATGACAAGTAGGAGCCGGAAAAAAATACAATCACAATTTGGCATTGGTATGTGTGAGAGCAGCGCAAGAACTGATTCAATCGCGACGCATCTAAACAAGAACCGAACACGCCGTGACGCTTATACTGTGTGTGAGCCGACTGCGCTGCTTTTGAGAGCATGCCTATGCCCAGTAGGTAGCGACGTGCCGGCCTCTGGCTTAGGGTAACCTGCGGCGTGGACGATCCGCACAGCTTTACCAGAGCTTGAGCACTATCCGCGATTTCAGACAGCCATCGGCTTCGGTCTATTCGTTAACCGGCAGTCTGTTGTTGTAACGGCTGGTGGGTTGATCCGTATGTACATAGAAGAAAAATAAAGGAAAGGAGAGGGTCAAGATTAGAGAGGTTGGTGCTGAAACTATACCCTATCCAAGCCGAGGAAGGAAGCTGCCTCGACCGGATGGGTCCAGAGATCTAGTGGAGTGAGAACAGTGGGGGCTAGGGAACAGCTGAAGAGGTGCTTGGTGTCGTGTGGGCCATAGCCACACTTTGGGCAAACATCGACTACGTCGGGGTTTATTCGCGCAAGGTACTTGTTTAGGAAGCTGCTCTTCCCCGAGCGCAGTTGGGACAGGGTAGTCCGCACATGCCTGGGGAGAGTTTCCTCAGCTGGGTTTATGGGGGGTGGCCTGCCCCCCAGGACTATATTGTCCTGGTAGCTTTCCATGGTGCTGGCCACAATGTTTGTGTGCGAGTCCTTCTTGGCTGCCGCGCAGGTAGAGGAGGTGACATCTCCGTCTCCCAGCAGGTGTTTGATGGCAGGCACTTCTACTCTTAGGTCGTAGCGTACTGGCGGGTTCCTGCTTGCCATAGGGCCAGTGGTGCTAGTGTGGTTTGGGTGAGATTCCATTAGGCATCCGATGAGGTATTGCTGAGTCAGGAGCTTATTGTGGTTCCTGACTGGCATGATCTCTGTCTCCTGATGTAAATGATCAGGGTGCGACATGACGTGGCATCCTGTGGCCACCCGTAGGGGCGTGTTTTGCGCCAGCTGTAGATTTCGCCACTGGATGTCGCTAATGGCTGGTGACCAGATCGGGGCCGCATAATTGATCATCGACCTGCCGATCGCTTTGTATGTGGTGGCAATTGTTTCCTTGTCCTTGCCCCAGGTGCTTCCTGATATGGCTTTTAGGACTTTCGTGCGGCTTCTCACTTTCCTGATGACATCTTCCGCGTGCTTGGAAAAGGTGAGTAATGGGTCGTATGTGACCCCGAGGATCCTTGGATACTTCACAGTTGGGATTGTGTGCCCGTTTATGTGTATGTCCAGGGGCATGGTTACCTCTTTCGTCCATGTTGTGAAAATGGTGGCGGATGATTTCTGAGCGGAAAGGCTGAGATTTCTTTCCGCAAAGAAATTTGCTAAACAGGGCAGGTAGGAGTTTAACCTCTGCTCGATTTCTTTTATGTTTCTCCTGTCGAGATTATGGAGCAGTCATCTGCATAGCAGATGAGCTTAATGTACTCGGGAGGTGTTGGGATTTGCGAAACATAAAAGTTGAATAGTAAAGGAGAGAGAACTCCGCCCTGTGGGGCTCCCTGTTTGATGATCCTAGTCTTGGAATGCGCTCCTCTAAACTCCACCTGGGCCTGGCGTCCAGAGAGGTAGTTAGCAAGCCATCTCTTTGCTATGTTCGGGAGGCTGCTTAGTGCTTAGGTCATGTAGGAGCGTGTTGTGATTGACCATATTGAATGCCTTCGATAGGTCAAGCGCTACCACGATGGACCTTTCGTGGGGTCGCTTGGAGTTTAGCCCGGATGTGACCACCGTCGTGAGCTCACAGAGCGCCGAGGTTGTGCTTCGACCAGATCTGAAGCCGTGTTGGGTGTCCGCTGGCATGAGGTGTTCCTTGAGGGTCGGAAGGAGTAAGGCCTCCAATATTTTGACTACCGCTGAGAGTAGTGTTATTGGCCTATAGGAGGATCCTTGCTCAGCAGGTTTTCTTGATTTGAGGATAGGGATGACTTTCCCAGTCTTCCAAATGCTTGGGATGACGAGCGTTTTAATGCTGAGGTTGAGGATGTGGGTAAGGAATCTTATTCCTAGAGGCCCAATATGTTTCAGCATGATGGCTGCGATTCCATCGGGTCCTATCGCTCTAGATGGCTTGACTTCCTTGATGGCCCTTTCGACTTCTTCGGTGCTAAATGAGATAGGGACTGGATCATCTACGGTCCGGAGGTTTCTGATCATACGGACTGACTTGCGCTTCTGGATGGGGGACAAAAGCCTGTTAAAGGCCGATGCGCATTTGGTGGGTCTGTTGCCATCGAAGGAAATAGTGACTAGATCGTTCTTCCTGGGATTGGTGAGCTGCTTTATTGTGCTCCATAATCTCTTGGATCCTTTGTCCAGTTCTTCAAGTTTTTGCAGCCACTTAGAAGAACCTCAACTTAATCTGGCCGAAAAGTCCGATGAAATGTGGGCAATATGTTCGTGGGCGTTTTGTTATGTCACCTTCGTACGTTTCTTTGTTTCTGTCTCGCTTTGCTTCAAGTGGTTTATTTCCATATGAACCGTTCCAAAAGTATGCCAAAACTCTTCTAAAATCTATTCCAACTTAGTTGTTAATTTATGGCCCTTGATTTTTAACACATTTCAATTTCCCTTACCATTTCCTTTCTCTTTGGGCGCCAAAGTGCCACAAATGTCCTTCAAATGTGCAAAAATCGACAGCTATCATCCACACTCGCACAGGCCAGCGATTCATTTACCATTTTTGCCGTGGCTGTTGCCTGTTCATGGCGCAAAAATTTCACAACTAATTGAATATTTAAAACTGCCAAACCGCAATTTCAAATTTATTACCCAATGGAGAGGCCGAGCGTGTGTGAGGGAAGGCTCTGGGACTGGACGAACTCGGTATAAAATGTCACTTAATTGCAATTTAGTAAATTGTTTTCCATGTTGTATAACAACAGCGGCAACAAGCCGCCAACTGGGGAATGGGATGTGTGGGGGGAGGAAGTGCGCACACACACACTCACACACACACATATTAAAAACCATAAATTTTGCGGTGATTTATCTTAATTTAAATGTTGCAACAATGCATTTGGGCAGCGTCCGCTGCTGCTGCTGGTACCGCTTTTGTTTAAATATAACAAAGCAACTAAAAGTATGCAACGTTTTTTCATGTATATTTATATATATATAAAATGTAGCGCATTTCATGGCGGCTTGTCTGGGTGGTAAGGTAGCGCCCTGCTGTGTGCGAAAAATCAATTAAAAATTCATCAAATAATTAACAAAAGCATCCCAGGCAACAAGGGGTTAAACAATAGCCTGGCTGTTGTTGTCGTCAACGTCGTCGCCGTCGTCGACGACTCTGGGGAGTGTTTAACTTGGGTAGGATGTAATTTCTGTTCCATGTGTGCGACGCGCAAAACAAATTAAATTCAATTTAGTCGGCGAGAGAAGGGGAAGGCATGGTAGGGGTAAACCAGCTCCTGCAAGAAGGTGCAATTTTGATGGATTGCTTTTGCCCGAGCAGGACCAGAGAGGCCTTGTTTGTTGCTTAGCTGCAAAAGTTTACGAGAGCTGATGTTCCTGTGAGTGTGTGTAAGCTTAATCTGCATACGTGTGCGTGTGTGTGTGTGTGTGAAAGTTGAGCCCAACTTAAGGCCAGGCAGCTGCATTTAAACTTTGTTGGCTCTGAAAAAAGCATCAAGAAATTAAAAACTTTCTACCAAGTAAATGACATTAGGCATTAAAGCATAGCATACTTCTCGGAGCGCCAACTTAAAGCAGATAAAAGCTGAAAAAACAATAAAATCTCAAGTTGTCAAACAAAAAAATATGATTATGATAATCAGCTGTCAGCCACAAATTTATGCAATAGAAACTGTCAATTGAGACGTCAATAAACACACCAACCCAATTCCGCACAGACCCAAAAAGTGACATAAATATGCAAGTAAGCGCCTTAAAGACGCTTGTGAAAAGAGCGAAAAAACCTATTAAAATTATTCCAACAGCTACTGGGGGAATCGGCGGTTTTCGCTCTTCTCTGGCTTAAGCTGCTGCCTGCATAAGAAATGAGACAATAAATTGCCACCGTACAGTTCGCACAGAGAAGCTCCTCAGAGCGGCGAAATAATTGTAACTGTATTTCACAAGAATTATGCACGTGCAATTAAAGCGCTCGAAAAGTAAGTGCAATGGATAATGCAATAATAACAATAAACGTTTTTTCTTCCCGCCTTGACAGTTATTGTTGCTGGCTTGCGTTCCCTGCAGACAATCAAAACTAATTTGCATAAATGTGGCAAGAAGAGTCCAACCAAAAACTTATAGTTATGCCAACGACCCAGACAAAACAAAAAGTCTAAATTAATAAGAGAAAGCAGTAAAGAACATCTTTCGGCTGGGTTTGGGTTAATTCAACGCTTTGCCCACAAAAATAAATTACTGCCCGACAGATCTTGCTCTGTCATCGTTCAACGAGTGAGTGACAAGCCAGACGAAACAGAGTGGAAAAGTGGACTGGGCTAGTTTTGTTCTTATTTTCTGTTAACCGTTTTTTGTACATTTTGTTCGCTTTTCTAATTTAGAGTGCTGCTTTTACAAAACTCCCCAGAGTCGAGCTACAAAACAGGAAGGCAAATTTAAGAGAATTTTGCATTGCCTGCAAATAGTTTCAATTTATTTTTTGGAATACCGAAAACAGATGCGGTTTCTGGGTTTAAGACTGTGACTAAACATCGTGCGATTGCTCCCTTATTTCCTTGTAAAATAATTAAATTGTGATGATGCATAAGAATTTGATGATGCCTTGGATTTAGCTGACGTATAAATCGTATTAAATTTTTATAAATTTGTAAGTGTATAACTGAAACTTACCAAAAGATTGCTCAATACTGATAACACTAGGCAACGAGGTCCAGTTGATACTAGATGTTCAGCACTCGAACTCGAATCTGATTTCAGAAATGGTCCATCACGTCTTGATTTTTGTAATTTGAGCTAAAAGTTGCTTAAAATGCATATTTGTAAAATGGCTTGACATAGTCCCAAAGGGCCAAGGCCGAGTTTCTCTCAATCTCTTGGCTTGTGCGCTTCTAATTTTCGCACAAGAGAAAGGGACCTTCAGTTTAACGCCGAATCCGAACGGCAGTTTGAGATGCTTTTGCAAGTCTAATAACTACAAAGCTGGCGCCAACAGCAGAGAGGGGTGACCGGGTGTGTAAACTTATTCAAAGAAAAACCTTTTCATTAGATGTTCCGAGGCGGGATCGAACCCACGACTTCTTGCACAGCGGTCCGGCAGCACCCGGCCACTAAAATTCATATTTAGGAACTATTAATAAACGTTTTGTGGGGTTTCTCTTCGCTTGAATTGATATTATCTTAACGAACACGCTTCGGCTGCACACTTTGTCTGCTATCGAGGTCGACTTTGCTCAGGGAAAGTGGCGTGCGTATTTTGTGCTGCTTCAACGAATCCGTTACGGTAATAATATCGTAGACAGCGATGAGGTAATAAGAGTGGGAAAACGAACCAAGAAGGGAAATGAACAAACAGAAAGATTACCTATCTAATGTTGTAGGAACTGAGATGTTAAGAGCATCCTTCTATAACCACCCAACCTTTAAAATCAAGAAGAAATTACGATTTTACCCAAAACATTGCCTCTGTGCTTATACTTAAGGAGCCCCCAAGAAAAGAAGTAAGGTTTTTCCTGTTTACTAAGAATATAATTCAATAAATTGTCTTAAATGATGGCCGACTTCAAAATTACCCATCTTGTGGACTTCAATCTAATAATAGGAACTATCATGAACATTTCATGAATACTTAGGATTAAACGATAATGTGGAAAATTAAGCAAAATAAAATTAACTGAAAAGTAACCTAAGTCCACTGTATCTCAGCATTTGACTGGTTTCTTTGTTTTAAATCTAAGGAAACTTTATTCTTAGTAAGAAAAGAGTTGAGCTTTACTTTACGTTACTAATGATTCTGATTACGTTACGACTGCGACTATTGAAGTTATGTTGCATGACCTTTTCACATAAATTCGGCTAGGCCGTGCTCACACGCATTATCGCTGCCAGCATGCCTGTTGAAGTTAAGGTGACTGTGGATTTTCAAAAGATTACAGGAATGCAACAAACTCACAGGAGCCATAGAAAATGCACCAGAAAATCATCGAACTCTTCTACTAAAAGTTCACATGAGTCAGCTGCGATTGTTGGTTACACGTCAGGGGAGGTGTGTGAAGTCATACGCAGTAGCACTGGCTCGCACATCCAAAAGTGGGGTTATGTGACTTTGACATGAAAGGTTAAAGTCTTCCAGCTATTTCGTCTATGATCTGGGAATAGGAGCATGCGTTGGATTGGTGCTGATTTTTGGGGTGGGTTCAGCACAGCCTCATGCTCAAGCATGAGCAAGGCCGCTTTCGTAAAGGGAATCTGGCTCAACACCAAATGAATTAAATAGATGCCACCAATGTGTGGCAGAACCCAACGATCGCACAAGCACCTTGAAAAGATTCACTTTAGCACAGATCAAATCACACTCACACTTGGCTTACCCTGGGTGAGGTTAAACTTTAACAAACTTAAAATTTCGACACAAATGATACGAATGTCGCTGGCTAAATGCACTTGTGGGAGTTCGGCTGCTTTCAATTTGCGACTGCTTTCAATTGATTGTTCTAGGGAAATGGAACGTGCACAAAAAATCCAACGTGGGCTGACTGATATGACCGTATTTCGATTGGTGAAAAATACCATAAAATCGACCACCAGACCAATGCTTAAGCTGCCAGATCACTCGCCAACGTTTTAACGGTCATGTTCAGAAAAGTGTACCCAGTGATCGATTAAGAAAAGTTGTGCGACTTACAAGTATTATTTCTTAATTTCAATATAAACTATTCCCAACAAATCTACCATTTTCTTAACCCATTTTACGCCGCGCTGCACGAATTTTTTTATCTAAAGCTGAAAGTAACTTTTCTTGGGTAATTAGGCCGCAGTAAACACTAATCCGAAGTCAAAAAAGTTTACCTATGATAGTTTTGCCAAGTGAGACTGTTCGACTAGTCGAACAAGGCCGGCAGGGCACAATTCAGATAACGTATAAATTCAGTTGCTCAAGACCAAACACAGCAATATCTTGCCAAAATTGGTGTGTTTTTTTGCTATACACTTAAGATAAGATTAAATATATCTTATTCCCACTCGTGTTAGGCAAAGAATCAAGAATCGAAGTGCAAGTACACCTGACATATTTTACACATCGCCTGACTTTATTCTCAGGTTGATTGACAATCTTCTGATAACCAGAAACACTAGAAAGTGGGAGGACTGTAAATGGTTCGGATTTGGTTTCTTCATATGACTAATTTTCCTTCTCACCCGGGGTCAACTCCACACGAAATTTTAGTTACGTGAGCTTATGCTGATTTAGGTTCTTGTTTATAAGGCAATTCTATTTCCTCGGATATACTATTTACGATTCTAGATCAGCTAGCCAAAGAGGACACCATCGGTTCTTTGATCTTATCGAGATGCGATAGTTCGATAATGAAGTTCCAAATTTTATTTGGGTTGCTGTGCAGTGACTTTCTCTGTCAGTCTATTCTGATGTCTCTGTCTTGGTGGTGGTTGGTCCACAAATTAAAGTTGACGCTGGGATTAAAACTCTAAATTTCTTGCCATAACCACAGAAGCTTCCAATCCAATATTTTTGCCGTAGGTATTGGCAGCAGCACCTTATGGTATCCGGTTGATGCCGCCACATTGTTGGGCAGAAGACTGTTTAATGACTTTGAATTCATATATGTAAAATGGCATATCTTCGCTTAAAAAATGACAGAAAATTTTGGGATTGTTCGTTTTAAAGCAAAGGAGAAATGCTTTACGATAATTTCATAGTAAAGGTTCCCTATAGAAAAACTGTCGAAAAAAGGTCAAAATACGCCTTTTAAGCAATTTTAAGCTCAAATTACTAAAGATCTAGACTTGATAGACCATTTCCAAAAATTTATTCGTGTTCAGCACACGAAACCTATTTAGAATACTACCATAATCAATTGCGTTATTAATGAATTAAGACTGTTTTGACTAGTTCATCATGTTGTAAACTTATGTATCAACATTCAGATCATGTTTCGCCAAATTTGACGATTTTAGTTAAAAACCCTCCAAAAAATTTACTTTAAAACAGGCATGTTCAACAAACCGGTCACAAACCGCAAAATGCAATTGTCCTGAATCCTTTTTTGGTTGTTTTCAACTCATTGTTTAGTACTCCAACGATTCTGCCGAATGCATCCAATGTTCTGCTTATATATTCTACTTTCATATTAAATTTCTCCGCCAGGCAATCCACAAAATTATGAGCTGGTCAAGTTATCTAACACAAAACACTCATTTAGATGGCGCCCAAAACAAACAGACAAACAAACAAAAAAAACATCCAATGATGAGCTTTGGACTGTCATTGACCAGCAGGTGTGTCTGCCTGCCATTACCAGACACAGCTTAGCCTTATCACCCACTCCAGCACACCACCACCACCTGCCTGCCATCGACTCTTGTCTGGCCTGTCATGATTGACGGTCATTTGTCATTTTCCACCATTTGCCCATTTATTTGGCCACAAACTTTTTTTTTGTTTCAACCGCCGGCCACACCAAAACCAAACCAAAAACCGCACGCAAAAACTTTTCTCCAACCCTGCTTATGGCACATTTGTCAGACGTTGACGTTATGCAAAAAGAAATGTTTGTAGGTGTTGCCAACATGACGCCTTTAAGCGCGTATAAATTACACAAAAAACGAAGCCAAAAGTCAGGCAAAGGGTTCGCCTCCTCTTCTTTCAGTTTTTGTTATTGTTATAAATGAAGTTGCATACTTTTGGGCTCGCTGGCTAAAAACCTGACATGTCACGCAGCGGCCGCCGTCAACTTCTTGCTGTAAGTGCTATCGTTCCGGCCCACAGCTAACAGGAGAAGGGCATTCATTAAAAAGCGGAAATTTTGTGATTTTTGGTTTCGGTAAGAGAAAAATTACTTTTAAGCTTGTGTGGGAGTGGGCGCATTTTTGTTTAATTGGTCGGTTAGCAGAAAGAGACTGGCGGTAAAACTGATTTTACACCTAGAATTGGACCTAATTAATGGTAATTTCGGGTTAAAGTGACTGCAAGGCACCTAAAAGTAAGCAATGATTTATGAATTGTGGGAAAAAAGTGTTCTAAGCTGAGGTGAGAGTTTTTTATTTTGATAAAAAAGACTTGCACGAAAGTTACAGTTGTTAATTGAATGGAAATGGGGACAAAATTAAGCAACAGGGCGTTGCAAACACAATAGGTTTGTTAAGACACCTAGACGTATTTGTCTTTTTATTGCAAAATATAAAGAAATATTGTCATCTTTCTTTCAAACTTTAAAGCAGAGACAGGCACGTCGCTATCTACTGGGCATAGGCAGACTTTCAAAAATAATGGAAGTTCCACACGTACAGTATAAGCTGTACAAACGCCGCTGCGCAGCGTATTCGGCTCTTGTTTAGCTGCGTTGCGACGCAGTCGTTGCTACTGAAATTGAGAGCAAATTGAATCACTTTTTGCTCTGCTCTCACACACACCAATGCAAAAATTTGATTGTGTTTTTGCCGGTCCCTACTTTAAAGTCAAGCTTTTCACACTTTATCACTTCTATGGAACCGTTTTTATAAGCAATCAATATAAAGTACATTTGCTCCCCCTTTGACACAACATCCAAACAGGCAATTCAATTCACGTTTGTTGCGTTTTCCTTCGTTTTTTTTTGTTTGGAAAGCAAATTATAGCGAATTTTCGCATTTTCACTTTGGCATTTAGACTCATGCCTGGCAGCATTTAAAAAGCACAGACAGCCAAAAAATAAACACATACAAAGAAAACTTCTATATAGAAAATAAGAAAGAGAACAAAAATAAATGAAAGCGCGGCAAATCACTTTTTAAATTTAATTTGACACTTTCTTTTGCGCTCTGGCATCAAAGACACAAACGAGGGGCGGAGAAGTGGACTACAAAGTGTAAACTTTTGAAAAAGAAATTTCATTTTCGTTGCCCAGAGGGCTTTTGGCATTTAAATTTTTTCCGACTTCGTCGCCGGCGCCGCCGCCCGAAAGTTAAATGTTTTGTAGTTTTCATTTAAGTGCAAAGTTTTTTTTATTATTATATTTTGTCCGCTGCATAAACTTTGCGTTATTTCACACGCAGGTATTATATTGCTAAAGCAAAATAAAAAAAAAAACCTTTTGCAATCTCATATTAAATGGCATCAACAACTTTGTCTCCTAAGTCGTAGTACAACTTTTGCACTGCTGCTTATTATATTCAATAAAATATTTTACAGCAGCACTTCGGGGCGGCCACCCACTCGGAATCGCAAAAACTTTGCCAGCTTACAAAAATTTGATAAGATTCTTGCTTCTTTTTCAACTAATATTGTAAATTTTGCAGGCAAACGATTTTGTTTACTTGCGCCAAAAAAAAGTTGGCATACGCACTGTGTGGAATGTCAATTTATGAATGGAATTTCACTTGATCAGGCCAGCAGCAGCCAATAAAAGTTGACTGGAATGCATAAAAGTATGCTAAGCGGAGAACAAAAAAAAACTAGTTGAATTTTAATAGAAACCAATAAGTTTGCTCCTAAACGAGAATAGTCAGAGAAGTTGAGAGTCTTCTTTCAATTCGGTTAAAGCTTCGATTGCATGAAATTTCTCAAATAAATTTTTATTCTATTTTTTAATATCAGCAATTTAACAGTTGTTTGTTCAAAGTCATTCAAATTCAGTAGCTCAACTGTGTGAAACCCGCTTTTTATTTTATATACGTAAACAGCTGTTTAGAAAAATCAGCAATGGAAAAGTACATTTTGATGCCAAGAATCGATCACTTCAGTACGAAATTTTCGTGTTAGAAAAGTATGAGTTTATAACAAAAAATCTAATAAATGTTTTAAAATGACAGGCAAGGCTAAATGTAAATTGTATAAAAATTTCTAGTAGCGCGTTGTGGAACAGCTAAGATTATTTGAGATAACAAAGAGATAGTCAATTTCCCCGTATAAGAGTTTATGAATAAAAAGTACACTATGACAAGTACGGCGGTTCTTAAGAGAAGGCAGGTCGATAAGGCGTAATCTATCCTCATAAGGAGGAAGATGGGTGGTAGGATCCCAATTTATGCCTCGGTGAGCCAAAATTAAGAACTGTTTGGAACAGATTCTAGTTTATCTTGATACGAGGGCGGTCCCAGAAATAGCCGACCTAACTACTAAAACACAAAAATTTATCATTTTTATTTTTTTATTTTTCAACATAGGATTCTTTTAGGTCGATACACTTTTCCCAGCGATGTTCAATAGCTTCAATACCTTTTTTATAATAAGAACTGTAAAGCTCTTCAAAATAGGCATTAACCTCGGACTCCACCTCTTCATTGTTGCCAAATCTTTTCCCTCCGAGACATTTTTTCAAGTTTGGAAATAAGAAATAATCAGAGGGAGCTAAGTGTGGCGAATAAGGGGCGTGAGGTAGCAGTTCAAATTTGAATTCATTAATTTTAGCCATTGCAACGGCAGAGGTGTGAACCGGCGCATTGTCATGATGGAACAGCAAACGCGGCACCCATCTTGCGCATAACTTTTTCATGTCCAATTTTTCGGTCAATATGCGATGTACAGCACTTTTTGAAATGCCTACACATTCAGCTAACTCACGAACTTTCAATCGCCGGTCACTCAATACACATTTTTAATTTTGGCCACCATTTCTGAAGTGGTCACCTCATTTGGACGCCCATTACGATGTTCATCTTCGCAGCTCAAACGACCTCGCTTAAACTCAGCCACCCAATATTTTATTGTTGAAAACGAGGGAGCAGAATTACGTAAGGTAGAATCCAGCTCCTTTTTAATATTGGTTGGACTAAGACCTTTTAAATGAAAGTATTGTATCACATAACGATGACCAATTCTGTCCATGTTTGCAAATCAATAACAAGCGTTCTCTATTAAAATCGACCAAAAAAACTGTGCATGGTAAAGGCACCAAACTTCAAACTTAAGCTTTCAATAGTCGGTACTTCCCCTTTTTAATATTTTTTGTGAACATTTTCCAACACTACTGTGCTAGGTCGGCCATTTCTGGGACGGCCCTCGTATGAAGCTAACTCCCACTCCACATCGCTGCCTCCTTGAGTTGCTATAGGTACGCTCCCATCGCTGCCACTTTATGCATGATTGGAGCGGTGATAACGTAAGCTGTCTTTTAGCGAAGACCAAGCCGCTTTGTATTGGCCTCTTAAAAAAGATAAAACAAACAATTGTGAATAACATAATTAAACTCAATAATTATTATATTTAACTTCCTTTCCGAAGGCAGAACCTATACCCTCCCAGATGCTTCGTGTCAAGCCGCTATCAAAATACTGCTTATAGGTCAGCTCCCATAGCACAGGTTTCTCTTTAACTAATTTAATAAGGGCCACCTTATTTTCTTTTGAGAAGTGGCTCACCCACTTGTTATGCTTTTTGGTGGTTTTTGCACTCATTGTAAGGCACTTGGTTTTATTGTCGGGCGCAGCACAGTATGCGGCGCAAACACTGACAGTTGATTACGAAAACTATGGTTTAGGTATATTTTAAACCTTCGAAACCAACAATCATCGATAGACAATTGCGTGACACGCTGTGCATCGGGTGGCAACGCTGTGCTATCGATATGATATTTCGCACGTCAACTCCATACACACTTTCGAAATGACAACCTGCTAAATTCGTAAGAAATAATTTTTTTTGTATGGGGTTTTTGATTTCGAGACCATTTCGCAGGTATCTCCGTACCTAGCTTAAAGGCGTATACTCAGATGAGATAAAAATTTAGTTTTTCACAATACTTCATTTAGATAAGACTGCTGCTCCAAAGCATATCAGATCATAACTGTTCAAATGTGGTTCTATTAATGTGAAGTATTGTGCCGAACTAAATTTTTATCTTATCTGAGTATATGCCTTTACAAAAGATAAAATAGGTGGAAGCAAAATCATATTTTCGAATTTCTTAAACAAGCATTTCAAATATAAAACCTTTTACCAGATTGCATCAAAACTAAAAGAAGGTTTTTTGCTAGGTAAATAAATTAAGATCTCTTAGCTCGACTTTCACAAAATGGATTATTTTGAGTTAGGACAGTGTTGAAGTAAGTGGGTGATAAGTTAAGACATACAAAATGTTATAATGTATAATCATTATAAATGTCTAGCTATTTCAGACCACATTTTACCTTATAGGCAGTTCGTAAGCTTCCAATATTTCCTGATTTTAATTGTAAATAGCTTAGAAATTTAATCAACTCGCTTTTGCCTTTAGCCTACTTAGAAGTAAGCGTCTTGTTTGGGCAACATTTTCTAAGCGCATAAATATGAATTTTAATACTTCCACCATTTTCTTATATTTACCAGACATTTTTCTTTAAGTGTCCTTGCACCACAGATGTATCGACTTAAACCCTTTTCATCTAGACTCTTTTAATAACATTTAAGCTGAAGAAGACTTTCTCTCTCGATATCTTTTCACATACCTAGCTCATATATATATGTATTTCAATGGAAGCGGCCCTCAATTTTTCATTTTCACAGCACTAGAGTTGGCAATCTCTGTCGCTTGTCGCGCTGTCTGCTATCAATAGATGGCGCTGCTGTCGCGCTGCTGTTCAGTGTCCTTCAAGTGCGTGTGAGTGTAAAGTCAACGTTTTTACGTTTGACTTGATTTGAATGCATGTGCCATTGCCAGTTTCGCCGTTCTCGCTGCGCATTCATTCATTTATTTCGGTAGGCACTTCTGTGTGTGTGCGTTTTCAATGAGACGCTTTTTTTCGCCGTGTAGCGCCATTTGATTGAGTGCCTTTTTCATTGGCAGGCAACAAACTTAATCAATTTCAGCGCCTGTGTCCAAACAAAAGGCGGCGGCTCCCAAAGGCTGGAAAATTGCTATCCAAAGCATAAAAAAAAAAAAAAGAAATTGCTGTAGAATAGTTTTAGGTGGCGAACTGAAATTTGAAGTGACTCACCATTCTAGCGCCTTTGACTGTGTTTGCCCAGCACAAACGGCATAAAATAATTTTGTCTCACACACACACACACTTCCACTCACACACAGACATATTTGCCGAGAACAAATACACAAATGTATATATTTAATTTGAGCAAATAACTATCTTTGGGGGTAGAGTGAAGAGGCATAGACAGACAACCCAGCAGAGGAGCCAGAGTCTAGCCCTCAATTTGTGTTTGCCGCCGCATGCAAAATATTTGAAATAATTAGTGTAAAATATTTACATAGAAATTATTTGTTGACTTGCGGCAGACAAAAGTTGTCTTTTTTTTGGGGAGTTGCTTTAATTGAGACTGTGACTTGGTTGGAAAAATTAAGACTGGGGCATATAGGAAAGTGTCTCGAATAACTTTGGACTAATATTTCTGCCACCATGTTTGATTGCCATACAAGTCAATGTTAGTGAAATTTGAACGGAAATTTCAACTTGGATCTTCGATTTTACATATGTGTGCTGTCTGGGAGCAGCATATGTGTGCTGTCTGTATTAAGTAATTAACCTCATTTACTACTGTCATTAACATTTGTGCCACCATTTAAGTTTTAATAGGAAACCTAAAAGAATCTACTGAATACTCTTTTGTGATCATTACACCTGAGAATGCCTTTTAACAATATCAAATAATTAAACGGACTTAAATATATTTTTAATAATATTTTCGGCCCAATGTAAATAAGTCAATAGATTATTTACAAATATTTTTTCCACAAGTGTAGACTGTGTGGTTGATTTATTATACTAATTTTCACTAACACTGTTGTAGTCTTAAGTTATCCTATACTAATAATAAAAAACTGGCAAAAGTTTTTTAACTCAACAAAGTCTTAAAAATACCGTTTACTAATATTCCTGCCTTCACTCAAAATTATAAATCTTACACTGAACCAAAAATTGATCCATTCGGGATCAACTCTATCCAAAACGCGATTAAAAATGGGTTGTTCTCGAAGTGGCGTAAATTGAACCCGTCTGGGATCAACACTTTGATCCCGGTTTTTGCCTTGCCGGGCTTAAATGCAAAGGAGGATTTTACCGACCATGGAAATCGACACCCCGAACAACCTGCCAATTGTCCGATATTCGGCTAAGGAGCAAAGCGTATACAAGGCAATTGCAATTCGCTTATCTAATGGAATAGCCATACGGAAGTTCGTGTCCTGCTTTGCTATTCCTTGTAGACAATTTTTAAGCCCTCTCGACGTGGAAGCTTTTCTTAAGAAAAGCGTCTGAGTTTTCAGGCACATCTCGTTTCTAAAACACGCCACATCGCAAATTCAATTAATAAGAATTATGTGAACTTACAAATTGCCATGCCCAAGGTGATTTTCGCTTTCTATTCTTCCGTTGGTACTCCATAATCAACGCATCGAAATGGTCCTCGCACTCTAGCAATTGACATATGCACTCTAGATTTTTCTCGCAAATCAGCAGCAACGCTGGTAATCCATTTCGGTGAAATATTAATGGCCAATTAAAGTTTCAATTTGTAATTGCAAATCAAAGCAATACAAACATCTGATATTTGTTTACTTTAATTTAACTTTGACCATTCGCGTGTAACCGAGATAAACATTCGTCAGTGGAACAAGAAATAATCACTTTTTGAGAATGGACTCCAGAATGTGCCAGTGGAACAAGGGTATAACCGCATTTACAACTTAAGATTATTGATATTCTATTTTTTATTTACATCAGAGAAGGTCACTCCATGGCCCGATTGTCCCTATGCAATTTAATATCCGACGGTTTTGGTATGGCAACTACAATATAAAGGGTTTTCCATTAGGAACATAACAATATGGTATCTTTATATGAACGCACCCTTAAATTTGTTAAATAGACTGTCAATGTTCAGTGGAATTCAACAGTGAAAATGTTGACTTTAACTAACGTTTTAACATTGACAGTTTGTTAAATAAAAAAGTTTAAGACTGCTTTTATACAGGGTGGGTCAAAAGAAGTCTATTGGAAGATGCTCCTATTTTTACAAATAGCCACCAAAGTCAGATCGGTTTTGACATTTGTGGACTAGGCAGATGTAGAATACAAGTGAACAAGCCATGGATCGATATACTCCCCAAGAACGCGGAATAATCGTGAATAATCGATTTTTCGACCAAAATCATAATGAGCGATGAGGCTCATTTCCACCTAACTTCCGCCCGACTTAACCGTTCCAGACTTTTTTTTGAAATCCCGTGTTTACGTAGCCAACCCCGAGACCTTGGAAGCCCTCAAGGGCAACATTCGACACGAGTGCGAGAATCTGCAGCCCGAAGTTCTTGCCGAAGTGATGAAAAATGCCATAAAACGAGCCCGTATGGCAATCAATTGTAACTGCGCCCATTTGGCCGATATCATCTTCTCGAAATGACCAATAAAATTCTAAAGGTTCAAATAAATATAATCAAAAAACAGAATATAAGTTTTTTATTTAGAGAAAAAAATGAAAGCCAAACAACATCGGATGACTTCTTTTGACCCACCCTGTATAAAAATACCAAATTGTTATGTTTCTAATGGAAAACAGATTATAATCCAGAGGTCTGTACTGCGCAGAGACTAATGAGTTTATATTTGAAGGTAAAAAACTTTCGACCTTTTGTTCGAATTCGCCGCCCACCTCGACTTAATATTATGCATGTATGGTTGAAGCTGCCATATAGTTTCCGGGTATTGCAGCATTTAATGAGTAGTTCCTATGAGCTTCTTAAGTTGTTTGTGATACCACTTCATTAAACAGTTTTGCCACATAGATTGCACCTGATAAAGTCAACTTTTTTTTCAAAGTGCTGTCTAAAGTCCATTTAATTGAGAGGAAACAAATCAAACAAACGGCATATTTTAAAGTGACCATAGTAATTTTTGTCCGATATATCGTTTCTAAAAATATCGATAATATCATATATCGGCTAAAAAAATATCATATCAAATTAACCCTTATCGTCAAACAAAAATATCGATAAAAATATTGATGACCCTACCGTGAAGTCTCTCAATAAAAACACCAGCCCAATAGAAGATTACCCTTTAATAATATTTATGCCTCCACTGATAATCCAAAATTCATACCTCCACGTTATATGTTTACCATTACCGAGGCTGATAGAACTCTAAAACGTCCCCAGATTCCATCTCTGTCACAATTCCAACAACCATTTAATGCATATACTAATATTTCTTACACCAGTGTTCTGGGTGCATACACTTTATCAAAGCGTTATGCAACATTTCCTGTACACACTCTGACGAATTTTCCCACCTTCACTGTGAACACCCTGGCGATGACAATCGAGACCTCTTTTAATTAAAAACTATTTTGCTTGCATTTTTTTAAGTCCTGTGGCGTACTGCCGTTGTGGGCGTGTTCCCAACCGCCCACAGCTTGAGCTGGGTAAAAATTTTAGCATTTTAATTTTAATTTAATGTGGGCGTGGCATGTGGCTAGCTAGCGTGCAACAGTTTCTCTTGCAGCTCCCTCTTAGTTCGTGCCTTCCTTCCTTCCATTTTTTTCCTTCACTCACTGCATTAAGTCAAACGTAATCCGCACATGGCCAGCCACAAAAAAGGGACAAAAGCAAAAGGCAGTCCAGGATATCTCATGCTGCTCAAACTCCTCGTACTTTTTGACTTTGCTTGCTGTTGGTTTTCTGGTTAGATCTCTTGCTCGCTCTAGTCTACTGGCTTTTGGGGTTTGGGTTTGGCTTACGGTTTGCTTTGACTGGTTGCCCCAGCTGCCGCTGCAACGTTTCATTAAGTTATACAATTTAACGCCCTTTCAGCCAGTCGGAGAGTTCTATTTACATTTGCTTTGGGTCAAATTACACAAAATTCTACGGGTGTTGCGGCGACAAAAGCCATTGACAGTTAGCCAGACTGCGACGGCGACGTTGTCTCTAAATAAATTTCATACAAAATGTTTACACGACGTCGTCGCTGTCTCTGGGTAATTTAAAACTTTCGCCCTGTCTTTTGTTTTATCGCCCGGGCAAATATTATTGAACTCTCCGTCTCTCACTCTCTTTGCTTTTGAATGCTGCAGTTTAAAAGGCTTTAAGACTTTTTTGAGGTGCTTCCCCTTTGTATTTTTGCAGTCTGACCCAATTAGAGAGGAAGTCCGATGCCATCCACACACCTTTGTGTGTGACTTCCAACTATGTTGTAGGCCAAAAGTTTTAGTACGACAAAATTTTACCATGTTGCCATTATCAAATTGAATTTCGCATGCAAATTGTTTTTGGGTGGCTTTCGAAAAAGCTTTCAAGTTTTATGACACGGAAATTGGCTCTTTGGAAAATTTTGCTACGGCACAGGAAGTTGCTTGGCCTCGTCTTTGCTGGGCAAAATAGAGATGCCAGCGTGAGTCCAGGTGACCCCGTAGAAGCGGGAGTTGAGAGCTTGAATTTTATTTAAGAAAAGTGCTTTCTAATACGTGGCTTTTCAATTGTTTAATTCCTAGTTCAAGCTTTTACTTTGGTGACTCTGAAAAATTAATGCAAATGAATACCAACTTATACTCACTTGTTCCCTTTATCAATATAAGACAACCCCTACAGAAAACTAAAAATTTGACCCCGACGAGAAAAACCAAAGTATCCTTAAAATCAAATGGAAATACCTCCTTTCCAAGTCTTTACTATAAAGTCTTAACTATAATCTTAAGTACACTTTTCTGTACTTTGGTGACCCCGACGCTGAACTTTACTTACCCATACTACCAGCTGGACTTCATCACACAATGTCTCTACAAAATAAATTCACTTTCATTTGCTCGTGACTCACGTTGACATTTTGTTCCGCATCTCTCAATTGCCGCACATTTTGCACGTTTTGCACTTTTTAACCTCGCTGCCGCCAGTAAGTATGCTACACTAATTTCCAGCGCACCCAATGCTAATTATGATGTCTTTTACGTGCCAACAAACGTTCAAGTGACTCTACCTCGACTCGGCACAGTCTCTCCACTTAAATATTTATTTTACTGTAAATTTCAACCTAAAAAAAGGAAACCCCCGACGACTGTCGACGACACAGAACCCCCTTCAAAATTCAAGTGGGCGTGTGTTTTGATGACATGCTGCCTTCCTGCTGCTGCTGCTGCTTACCTTCGGCACGTAATGCGCTAGGGATTCGCCAGTATTAGCTAAAAGAGAGCAAAAAACAACGGCAGCAACAAAAACAACAACAACAATATTAATAACAGAGAGCCAGCCGCCCACAGAGCCCATAATAATACATCAGCTGTGCCAATGCCCCCGCAAGGGGTTGGACAGGACACACACCAACATCGAGGACATCATCATCCCGAACCAGGCAGCTAATAGTCAACGCTTCGCCTCGCTTCGACTGACGACTCAAAATGCCGCGCGTTTCATTGAAAAGTTTCAGCGTAATGGCTTTTGTTTGCCATCCCAGCCCGGTTCCCTGGCTCCGTTCTCGCTCCTTTTTTTGCTTCTATAGCATTAAGTAATTGATTACATCTCAAGGGACTTTTAGCCAACCAGCCAGTAACAACAACAACAGCAACACAACAGCAGCGGCAGAAGCAGCAACAAAATGAAATGGCACGCCACTATAAAGCTCATAAATTTCTATATAACTTGACTTGCCTTCTCTCTGGCACAATATAACGTAAATAAATTTGGCGCTAAATAGTACGCAAAAACAAAAGCAAGAGGTAGTCGGACAGGACGGGACAGGAAAAAAATAACCAATTCGGCGTGAAGCCGTCGACCTTTACCGTGTTTTACCATAAACAATAACCATAATTCAACCCCCGCCCCCAAACCAGCCCAAAAGAAAATGTCTGTTAATGTGGTTAGTAGATAGAGTGGTTTTTCTTATTTTTTTTTGGCTAGCGAAACGCGATTGAAGCTAAAGGTGGGCTAAACTGACAATTTGATTTTTGTGGAGTAAGTAATGTGATGCATGAAACCTCAAAGTTTAAAGTTTATTAAACTAACTTGTTCAAATGGTTTCATTTGATGTTTTACATTTATAATAACTTAAGTCTTTGGCAGCGATTAAGTTTTGTTTTTCTTAAACTGAATAGTTCTACTTATAAGAAAAAGTGGTAGCTGGACTTTTTTGGTATGTGATCAAGTTTACTCAAACATTTTCATTTGAAGCTTTAAGCACATCATTAACACCACCATTGTTCTAAGCAAAGTAGATATTTATCGTTGCAATCAAGGAGTGAGTAAGTCTACGTAATTGTGATGCCAGAAACAAAGTCGTTTTGAAATGATCAAGTAACGAGAAGCAAAGTAAAATTTTCACACAAAAATGTTGAAGTAAATTTTACTTTGGCTTCTCCTCCAAAATTTGTGTAAGAAAATTTTACTTTATTTCTGGTTACTTAACAACTAGAAACAGGGCTTTAAGGTCAATGTCCACTCGAACCGAAAAGGGCGCACAATATGGGATTCCATACAAAAATCAAGTAAAAAAGTCGGTCCAGCCCGACACTAATATATTCTGTACCAACGAAAGTGTACGCTCAGTATGAGTTTAAATCAGGGACAGGCACATTCCTATCTCGTGTGCATACAAAAATTCTCTAAGCAGCGCTGCTCTGACACGCATAGTATAAGCTGTACAAGCGCCGTCGGAGCTCCGGCGCGACGCAGTCGTGGCTACTGAAACTGAGAGCAATTTTTGCGCTGCTCTCTTTTTCCTGCCTCTGGTTTAGATGCTGCAATATTAGCTGAAAGCAGCGGTGCTACTGCGCTGCAGCAGCAAACAAACTTTAGCATTTAACTTGCTTATCTTTCATCTAGTTTTTACGGTTCTCTTCTCATTTCACACTCATGTGCAGAAAGTAAGGCGCGAAACCACAAAAGGAAATTGAAAATGAGTGCTTCAAAAAAGACTCTTGCAGAAAGTAAGAAATTCTCATAACTAGATTATAGGTTGGGCTATAAGCTTATGTTAGACCAATACAATTTTAAGAAAATGATTTATTCGCTATTTCATTCAAATCTCCATTCACCGGAACTATAAAATGTACATCCATGAATATCGGCAGGGACAGCATGTCGCGCATCATAAAACTTATCATGGGACTCAGTGCATACAAGAGACACACCGGCCACTTACTCACAACAGCATTGAAACCAAAACGCAAGACAAAATCGAAAGCATTGCGTCACCAGTGCCAGTGGGGACCAATTCTGTTTACTAACGGGATAATTATCACCATAGAGGAATCGTTCCACAAACAGAACAATAGAGTGTAAGCTGTGTCTTCAAAAGCGCTCTCAAACTCCGGCTTATGTGACAGCTTGGTGGGGTCACTTCGGCGAAAGTGTAAACTCAGAAAAAACGGCAGCCAGCGTTCTAAATGAAACGAGATTGAATTTAACCCGTTTGGTACTTAAAATTTCAAGTATGATTTGGTATTGGGCTTACTTTAATTGAGTACGAAACAAACTAAAATCGAAAAACAAGTGCTATTATTATTGAAATGATATCAAATGTTCTTAAATCAAGAACATTTTGTACTTACAGTAAGTTCAAGTACACAATATGCTAGATTGAGTACAACATTAACTTATAGTGCTAGCTCCAAAAAGTGTGCAATGTTAAATGTAAATTATTTTTAAGAGAGTCTGTTCTTAACATTCCCAAATGATTCTTACACTTTTGTTATGGAGTGATGGTAAATATCTGATCTACAATAGTTCTACCAAAGAGGTTTATTTATGGCCCTTGGATATTTCTTTGGTTCAATACAGGAAACTCGTTTTAAAAGAACTTGGGAATGGGCTTAAACCAATAACATTTTGTACTTGTTTGAAATTCTCATTTTTTCTTTCTATAATGATTTTGGGCTGATATTAGATATTACTGGGAGTTACTGAGAGTTACTAAGACTGAGAGTTAATCGGGCAATCCAAGATGCTTCAAATGGTGGAAGAGGACGAAAACATGTTGAATTGTCTTTTACGTCTGACTAGGCCCATTTCGACTTAAACGGCAACAAAATTGTCGAATATGGAGTACTTCCAACCCACAAATACTCCATGAGACGGAATTGCATCCACTTCGTGTGAGAGTGGTGTGAAGTTTCATCATGGTGCATTGTCGGGCCCTACATCTTCGAAGAAACGGTCACACCGTTACTGTTACTGGAGACCGTTACTTCGGCATGTTGAGAGAGTTTTTCTATCCAGAATTACGCCGAAAGAGAAACTCCACATTCCGTTGGCCCCCCAGGTCCCCTGACCTTACTGCACCTGACTTTTTGTTGTGGGGTTATTGCAAACAGGACGTCTACAAAACAAAACCGACAAATTTGAATGAACTAAACCAATCCATTCGAGCAACAATAGCGGCTATTCCTGTGTCAACTTTCCATGAAGTAATGAACAACTTTTTGATAAGATGCCGCACATGCATCAACGAGCAGGGGGGGGCAGGGGGGCATTTAAATTCAATTATTTTAAGATCTAATTAAGCTATATTTAATAAAATTGAATGAGGTTTAACATGAATAAAAGGAAAATGAATTCCATACACAGGAAAAAAAAGTTATTTGACTTTCTTAATGTAGCAATATTCATCAGCCACCCTGTATGAAATAGAGTATATAACAGATACTTTGAAAAGTTAATCATACTTGAACATTTTACCTGCAAAAGGCTGCAATCTTTTAGATGAATTTCGTTTGAAATTTATAAGATCCTTTGCAACATTATGGGCATCACGATATTGAGGAATTATTTGCACTGAATTTTGAAACACCAAATTCAATTCATGTGCTAAACAATGCACGAATTTGGCTTTTTCTTCAATTTCAGAAATTTTAAGCTTAAAACACTACTAACTAAATATCTAGATCAAATCAGCATGAAGCATCAATTATCAAATTGAACAGTGCTATCCCTGTTGTAGAAATGGTGGTATAAAAATCGAGAAATAGTTCTTCAACTTTAAATGAACCATTGCAGAAAATGAAAAGGTATATATGGATTGATGCTGCAAAAAGTATGATAATTTTTTTGGTTAAAATTATTGAAGAATAAATTAAACTGAATTGAAGTAACTCCAAGGAGAAATCATTTCTAATGTGTTGAGTACCTTTTGCTCGTATCTAAAAATGCTTTTTTAAATTTATGTGGAAACAAATCAACTGGTAATTGGTAACACTGAACATTATTGAAGTATCATTTAGTGAATCGAAAAAATCAGGAAATCTTTTCGAAAAAGTTGCAGACTCACACAAATCTACCCCAGCTCAAAACCCGATCGTAAATCAAGTAGGCTGGCTGGCCTAGCTTACGCTGAGGCCTCACCATTAAGATTACCCCATCTTGCCAGGTATCTTTTCAGCTCCCCGACTCCCCCACTGCCATTGCCCACATTATTCACGCGCATCATTTTTTTTTATTTTTTGTGTTGAACTGCTCTGCACGTTTCGTTTTGGATTTTAAATTAAAAATACTGCCGTGTGTTCTGCGGGTTGTGGGTCTACAAAAACCAACAAAAACAAAAGAAAGACAGGAAGACAAACAACAACCACGCCCAACTGGGGCGGTTACTTGTTGTTGTTGTATTTTTTGTTTGCCATTTTTATGGCGCCTAATTGCACAGCGTTCCCAGTTGCCTGAGAAAGTTGAGCGGGAGAGCGGGAATAGCGAGAGCGAGGCGGGGGAGCCAGAGGTCGGACCTCGGCTGTTATAATCATAAAATTGCTTTTGTGGCATACAAACCGGTTATATTGCTCCCGTGTGATAGTCGCACTCTCCTCCCTCAGCTACTTCTTCATTTCTGCACAAATGAAAAATGTTGCGGTTTATTTTCATTTGGAGTTTTTCCACTGCTGCCAAAACGTCCGCGCTCTAAACATAATTTGTTGCATTAATGTTGCCCACATGCACATAGAAAATAGAAAACCCACACGCACATACATAGTTTTTGTTTAATTTCAATGTAAATTACTTGGAAATGGGGCGGATAGTGTGAGAGAGAGAGAGTGTGTGGGGGTGCTGTGCTAATTGCTTGGAGCCCTTGAGCTCGAAATTTTGCGCATAATTAGTGGGCAAATGTGCATATGGAAAATGTTTTTTGGGCAAAATTGCCTAGGAGAGAAACTGAAACTCGCCATATATTATGACAGCGAGGCACAAGGGTTAAATATGTGCGTTTGTGTGATTGTGTGGAAGGAGGGAGATTGCGGTTGTAAAACAGATGATATATGAATGAGTGGAGAAAATGTATTTTGGAAAATTTCGTAACCACTTAAATTTAAGTATATTTTAAAGTTTAGTTTGTCCTTACGAGCTTTTTAGGGGTAAAAACGATTTCTTCAGCTTGTTCCTTACAATTTTGTTCAATTTTCTTACCTTCGTTTGCATCCAATTCTTGTGTGTTTTTTTTATATTTTTCTCTGCTCTTTTCCTCTTCTCTTCTTGTTTCTTCATGTGCAATTTTCTTTCGGCTTACTTCTAATTCGAACTTTCTTGCATCTTTCATACTTTCGTTTTCATTTTTCAAGCCTTTCTTTCATCATCCTTCTTCCAAGGTCCTTCTATCCTAGGTGTATGCTAAAAAGAGATGACTATGTACCATAACGTAATGAGTATGTTAATGTTAAAGGGAATCGCCGTTAGGTCGACCATGAGTCTTTGAATGTATCGTCTCTATCCTACTACAATTGCTTCATTTTACTTTCGTTCCTTCTATAAAACATCTTTCGTTTCATCCTTTCTTCTTTACTCTACCTTCTTCTTTGCTCTATCCGCTTTTTCGATTCTTTTTTTCTCTATTCTTCTCATAACCATCTACCATTCCTACTTTCTTTAATTCACTCTACATTTCTTTCTTCTTATCTTCCTTCCTTCTTCATATTCACCTTTCTACTTCCATTCTTCTTTCTCAATTTTTAAAGATTATCTTTTTTGTCTTACCTAATGCTTTCTCCCTTCTATTTCGTTGGATATTCGGCTTTTTTTCCATTCTTCTTAATCGCTTACTTCCTTAATCGCTTCTTCCTTGATCACTCATTCTTTTCCCATTCTCTAGTTTAACTTGCTTCTTTCCATCTATGGAATTCCAATATGTTTACTTCTTAAGAAAATAAGGGGACAAAGAGAAGAAATTTAGAATTAAACAAGAGAAACAACTTAGTTTAACTTGTCTTCCTTTTTAAGATTTGTAATATTTCTTCTAACCCTTCAGTTCAGCTAAGTACTGAATCATAGCTGACTCAGCCCTGAAATGGAAGGGCTGGTACTGAATTCATAGCATCCCTTATATAAGTTTCAGCCATGAATTTTACACTGACATGTCCTACTAAGTCATTACCTTAGCTGATTTTAGGCTTGATTTCAGTGCTGAATTCATGGGCAAGTTTGATGGGAAGTATTGAATCAAGCCTGAAATCAGGCATGAATTCACTTATTCCTACTGCTCAGGTCTGACTTCAGCCATGAAAATTCAGTACTGAAACGCAGAACTGCAGGTTAAACTTCACTTTGTTTCTGTCCTTCTTCTATACAAAGCGATCTCCTCTTATACTCTTAATTTTATTTTGTAATATTAAGCATTTTCTGTTTATAAATCTCGAAACCTTTTCATTCATTTTACCTTTTTTATTGCTTACCATTAGCTTTAAAAAAAAAACTTCCCCCATTAAACACTGACCCGCTCCCCCCATTGCGCTTCCCTTCTTTCCATATCAAAGCAATTTGCCTGTCACACCATAAACCTACATTTCGAGCCAACCAAATGCTAAATGCCCCATAAAATATACAGACCAACAGAAGAGCAGGCGCGCGCGCTGGGAACTGTAGCTGTTAGGCCAAGGTGGACAAACATAAAAATGAGAAATAATAATGCCATTGACAAATATAAAGCCATAAATTATAAATGCGAAATACTTACTTATACACAAAATCTACTTTTGCCACACAGCAAAATGAAAAAACTGACAACCTTAAGTCGAGGGTAAAAAAATAAAACTGGAAACGCAGCACAAACCGCAACTTGTTATAAAATTAGTAAAATTTTCTCAGCAAACATTTACATTAACTACACACAGAGAACTCCCACTTCGGGGCTGCCTCGACTTCAAAAGAGCCATAGAAGCGTAACAGAGGAATATAAAAAAAGCTGAGTCCTGAGCCTTGTCCCAAAAGTATTAAGAGAGCAAAGCAATTAAAATATGAAAATGTACAACTTTCATCTTTTTGAGCTCATTGCATAAATCATACCATTCCCACTGAATTCCCCTCTTGCGGGCTGGCTTTCTTTCCTTCTCGTCCTTTTCGCACAGACATTCAAATTTACTGTGACGGTTTTTTACTAATCAGCATAAGTCCTTGCCAGAGAGGACCAGCACAGAAATGATTTATTTCGCAAATTTCCTTCACTCTCTGCCATACCTGTAGCTACTTTTGGAATTGCTTCCCCCCCAACCAACACACTTAACTGACAATATATATATATATAGAACATAATTATAATCATTGCGGCTGTGGGTCTCAATTGTAATTACAAAACAGTACAGAGAATGCCCGCGAGGATTGGCATTTTACATACAACAACGCCCATAAGTGGGTTTGTGTGTGTCGTCTTCAATTAAAAGTTTGTACAAATTGCTAGCAATTTTGTGCGCGACTCGGTTAATTGCCTCCGTCAACTTCAAAAAAGGGGGAGAAGCTCCAAAGGTATCATTAGACAAATGGAATGGCTGAGGGAAAGTGCGTTGATGCCAAGTAGTGGCACAAGGTGTCATCGACAAGGTCCTATGGACACTTGATGACTGTATCAGAAGGCAAGGAAAGGAAAGTGATTAAGTTCGGCTTAAGAATTTGTTTATTATTTGGATACTAAATCCAACTACAAGTCCATCACCGACCTGCGAGTAACTTATAATAACTCTAATTATTTTCGAGAGGTCCAACAAAAGGTCAAATAGTTTAATGATAAGCAGCAGAATAATAGTTAGCGCGTTCACCAGCACACAAAACAAAAGTGTTTGGCTGCTGGTGAACGGTTTTTGATTGAATTTGCAGCCAACAAAATTATCGATATTTTTTATTGGCGGAAGTTTTGAACTTTTGACAGCAATTAAAAAAAAATAATGAAATATAAATAAAAACAAGTACAATCCCTGAAATCGGATATAACTGTCTTCACAAACGCCGATATGGCAAAATTTCGACATCTTGTCTGTCTCTGGCTGTCCCACATTGGCCACTTTTGAGCGAAGAGGAGAACGCCTTGCAGATGCTCTCCTTTGATTTGTGTTTTATGTTTCCAGGTTTGAGGAATCAGCTAGGGGCCTTTTTGGAGAGGTAAAGAAGCCGCAAGCGAAGAGCCATTTGATGTATGTTGTTGCAAGCCGCAGAAGGAAGAATCTTCGACCCCATAAAGTATATTTATTCTTGATCAGCATCAACAGCCATGTCGATATTGCCATGTCCGTCTGTCCGTCCGTCTGACTGTCCGTCCGTTAGAACGCAGATATCTCAGAGATGGTAAGAGATAGAGGTTTGACGTCTGTAGGACAAAAACTTCTTATACTTGCAGGCAGATCAATTTTCAATTTTGGCCACGCTCCCTCCCGCCCCCGCAATTTGAAAACACGTCTTATTTCCCACAGTTTTATAGATAGAAGTTTCGTTCCTTCTGGACATATTTAGTAATCAAAATTATTTATTGATCTTTCAAAGGAATGGTAAAGATCCGATGAGCGATAGTCGAGTTATAAGGAAAACAAACAAACAAGTGATATGTAAAGTAGCTTTGGTTTTTGTCCGTGCTAAGTGATAAGTAAAGTAGCTTTTATTTATATCAATGAATCTGTACAGTGGGACATGGCAATGGAACTACTACAGGGCAGCACCGGTCGCAACGGTGATGTGCAGCACTTCACAGGTACAGAGTATACTATAGTCGGGCTTGACCGACTTTTTTTCTTGTTTTCCAAAGTTACGTTGGCAGTTGGCTAATACCTGGCCACTGCTTTTGTTGCGACTTTTCGAAGAAGAGAATGAAAATGTAAATTCGAAATTGATAAGCAGTGTGCTAAGAGTACTTTAAACCAGAGGCAGGAAAACAATACATTCACATATTTGCATTCGTGTGTGAAAGCAGCGCAAAAATTGCTCTCAATTTCAGTAGCAACGACTGCGTCGCGGAGCAGCAAGTCGCGCAACGTACTGTGTACTTTTACTGTGTGTGTGCTTTGAGAATTATCGTATGCACACGAGATAGGAATGTGCCTGCCCCCTCTTTAAGCGATGCACGGGACATCCTGAAATGATCCTTGCGTCTGCGTACCCCGGGCAGCTTCTTTTTGAAGAGGCGGCTTTCCAAGCTTTGCACCTCCGCAACAACCAGCAAGGCCTTCTGAGCATTGCTCGAGTTTCCTTGAGCTACTTGCGAAAACACGCCTTCTGATAATTCATTTATTAAAAACAAAGTCGTTTCCATGCTCATTTTGTTTCAATTTTCTCAAAATTAATGGTTTGATTTTTGTTGACAGCTGTGTTCTTTCGATAACAAATCACGATCAAGCGAGTCGAACAGAGCATTTCTTTGATGGATTCACATCTAACACAATCATGAAAATTAGCAATCATGATTGCACATCACGCCCGTTCACCAGCACAATCTAACAAAATAAGTCGATTTTTGGTCATCGATTTATGCTAGTGAACGCATCCAATGTTTTGGTGCCTTATTCCTCACCCAATAACACCCAAGGCTTCTAGCTCTTCCGTCTGTAAGTTCATCTCTTACAAAAGTTTTAGAACAGTTATTTATATACACATCGCAGCTTATAACTTTTTGGCATATTTCTTTTTAAGTTACTTTTTGAAAATAACCAGAAATTTTAATGCGACAAATTTAGAAAACTAAGTACTCTGGGAGGTATGCATTAACCTGATGATCCTTTGTTTCGATTTTTAAATTTACTAAAGCTCAATTTACATGACCTGATCGCTCAGCTGAGTTTTTTAGACCTGAGTGTCAAAAACTTCAGCTGAGCAACTTGGTTCAGAATTTTCATATGTCTGAGAAGCATAGTTGACTCAGTTACAAAACCAATGATTCATTGAGCGCTCTGCTGTGCGGTCAGTTCAATTTGACCCGGTTCTATTACACCTGAGCGCTCAGCTGAGTAGGCTCAGACTCCTGTTTACACTGGCTGACAGATACTTAGATACAAAACTTACCTGAGAGATCAGGTCGTGTAAATTGGGCTTTAAGCTTTAGGGCAAATATTGTCAAATTCTTCCGGCATATAATATAAAAATACAAACACACAAAAAAAGTTAAAAAAGACGGCATTAGTGAAAGTGAAAGCATTACCGAAAGTGACTCACTTCTTTCTTAACAGTTTTTAGAAGAATAAAAGCTAGAGTTTTTGCTCTAGTGAAGTAAGCTGACATCATCACTGATGTAGTGCATTTCAGAGGGCAAGCTAGGCAATTGTTTTGTTTCCGGGCTCTACTTATAAAACCAAGCTAAATCACATAGTAGGGTCTTATTGAAGTTTCTAGACCGTTTGGGTTTGAATTTTCTTATAAAGCATACTTCAACTGTCTGGAATCTTCATTCATTAAATAGTTGTACTGACTTCAGCTCACTTGAAAGACCGTAGAGAATCGCCTAAAGTGTTTCTAGCTGCGTTGGTAGTTAAATTTCTTGTGTCCCTTCTTAAAAATAAGTATTTTTGAATCCTATTCAAATTCAATCGATTCTTCCATGCGCTTAAATATAAATAAAAGCAACTGCGTTGATATGAAAATTGCAATTACATTTAGAAGATTACTTTTCACTGAAATTTCGTCCTGACCATACTTTATTGTCCATTTGTGTGGTCGCAGTGCAATATGTAAATTAATTGTTGTTTGAACAAACCTTCAATTGACTTTGGAAAGCACACGCAAAAAAAATGTTATTAATTTATTTACAACAATTTGTCGCTTGGCTTTTTCATAGAGTTTTACTATCAAACAAATCGGATCAAATCACCGCTTCGGGCACAGACACGAAATTTTGCATATTTTGTAACCGATTTTGTGGTAAATTTTCAACTTACAACTTGTAACTAACTAACAAACATGAAAATCAAAAATAATTTGAAGTTTGAATGGAAAATAAAAAATATATTTATGCATATACATATAACCCCAACAAACACAGAAAGAAAACATATAAAAGCGAGGGTTGTTGTTGCGTATATAAACACAAGTATAACCAATCAAAAATCCAATTAAAATTGAGGAAAATTCGATTTGCATGTAAAATATGGAGAACGAAAAGCATCAGAAAAATAGAAGGGCAGAGAAAACATAAAAAATATTTGCTATATGTGAAATTGAAAAGCCTGCAAAAAAGGCCAGCAACGCACTCAACTCGACAGTGTGTTTGTGGGTACGGAGCTAGGGGTACGGAGGCACAAAAAGGTAAATAATAAAATAAAACAAATTTTGTTACCTATAAACGTGTGGCATTTACACACGGCAAATATTGTGCTGAGGGTAGAGCTTTCCGCGAGAAGGGAAACACGTTGCACAAATACAAATAAGAAATCGGCGTGTGAAATTGCTAGGAGATGTGTTCCGGTGACTGAAAGATGCCAAGCTGTAATTTGATTTTGGCAAAGGAAAAATGTCTTCTCCGAGTATAACAAAATTACATTTCTTAAAGATGCTAACAATAATTTGTTGAAATTTCTGTAATATTTTCATTTTAATAAATTCCACTTTTTGTATGCTCTTCTCTTTTTAGGTAAGTCCCTTTGGCCAGTTATTGTACTGTATCTAGTACCTAAGATCACCGTAAGTTTGTTATATTTACTAACTTTAGATCAACTCGAAGACACATAGAATTAATAATTTCACCAGGTTTCTTCCAAAATGTTGTGATTTCCACTGAATTAGATTAATTTCAAATTAAATTTTAAAATTTTTACTTCAGTTGATCATTCCAGAGCAGTTTGTAACAGGTTATTATGTTAGCATTTTTTGAGAAATTGTAAAAAAATTTTCTTCTTTTGTTTCCTCGATTAATATCAGGATTAACATTTTGTCGAAATTTTAAAATTTTTCTGAAATATTTCTATTTAGTTGAAATGGAGATGAACTTTTGATTCTGTTTTGAGTTAGTTGTACAGAATTGTTTTGAAGGAATATATATGCCTTGAACTGCCCAGAGCGACAAATCTTAAAACCTTGTATAAGTAAAGCTCCATTTACACGACCGGATCGCTCAGCTGAGTTTTCGTCACCTGAGCAACTTAGGAGAGCAATTCAGTTCAGCGCTTACACATGCCTGAGTACCTCAGTTGAGTCAGTTACAGAACCATTGGTTCATGAAAATTATCTAGTTCATTTGTGAATTGGCCGGTTTTTATATTCACAAGTGATTTGCTCTCAAGTTGTGTAGCAAACTTTTCCGAAGTGGCAATCCGTACGATTTGCTGCACCTAAAAGGTGGGATTGGAGAAGTCATACTGCGCAGTCTCAGCTTTGTAAGAGTCAATAAGGCGCGTTACATCAATTTTAATGTTTTATTTCAATAAGCCGTGATTTGACATAAATAAAAAATCTAACCCATAGCAAAAAATCGATAACAATTGTATATCGAAAGCAAGGAAGTGGCAACGCTCGCACAATTCAATCAGGCAACCCTATGACGCTCAGCTGAGTGGTCAGGTCAATGAGAACCGGTTCTATTTCGCCTGATCACTCATCTGATTAAATCAGGTGCCTACTCAGACGCCTGTTTACAAGAGCTGACAGCCACTCAGGCAAAAACTCAGCTGAGCGATGAGGTCGTATAAATGGAGCTTAATTTATTTGCCGACCTATTCATAAAATTCATACAACTCTTCTACCCCATATTCCTACCCTCCATCTCAAGCGAATAATATTTTTCTTTCCTTCTTTGAAAAAGTGATGTTTTGCATAGTCTATCGGGTGTGACACGCAAATCTCTAGCTATTTTCGTATAAACGTTTGCATTTCAATTTTAAATTCTTAATTTTTGTATGTAAAGTGACAAGTATTTCTTCGGTTGCTAGATCAGATGGTGAATTTTAAGCTATACTAGGTAAATCTACTTGGCTTTGGATAGTCGGTTTCAATTCGCTCAACTTTCGTCATCTAATCTAGTAGCCTAGCATTTTGGTGGCACTTCACATATGTATGCAAGCAGTTTAAGATAGATATATAAGCGTTTGTTCGAAAATCACTAGAGATTTCCGTGCCACCCCCGTAAATACGACTGATTTATCTTTCTCGACTGGTCCTGATAATGTCCAGAGCTGTGTTATAAAGAACTGTGCTGAATCTTTATGTTCACCCATTACCTATATCTTTTACCTGTCTTTGAAACAGTCTTGTCTCCCATTTATACTCTTTTTCTCCACAAACTGTCACTAATGACCTTCCCTCTTAACTTAATGTACTGAATCTCGTCGTAGTTATCAAATCGAGCTCAACGAGCTCTGTTTAACATTGTTTTGTCAACAGTTGTGAACGTAACTTCAGGTGTCCTGCAGGGCAGTCAACTAGGCCCGTTGCTCTTTGTACTTTTTGTAAACGACCTCCCTCAAGTCAAATGGCACTCTACTGTATTTATGTACGCTGATGACGATCAAATCTGCCTTCCATACTCTTAATGGTTCTTGAACACGCGCCTACAGCTAGACCTAAATGAACAGCAGAAGTGGTGTTTAAATAATCTTCTCTTCTTTAATCATTCTCATTAAATGTCATATGATGACTTTTTATCGTAACTCCCACCATATGGTCTCCTATTCTATAGGGAATCACGTCTTAGAACGAATTAATCAAGTAAAGAAACGAAAGGAAGCAGTGTTTCCAAGAGTGGGAAACCCTAGCACCTACCCATAATAAAATGCTGAATCTCTGGACGAGAAGAATTTTAATAAAAAAGGATGCATCCTATAGGGCACACTTTGTCCAAGAATCACATAGAAGCGCAGAAAGGGAGATTTCTAAAGTTCTGAACTACGATCTTGGAGAAAGATACTATTTATTTTAGCAAGGCAATCACCATTATTCTGATCCGATTGATCTTCATGGCACGAGGCGAGCTCCTGGGACTTAATTTCATGCCGAATATAAAGCGAACCGGCACAAACTGCACTCTGTGCAATTGGCAGGAAAAAGAAGATATTATCCACTTCATCGGAAAATGTCCAATCTTACGAGAGCTTAGAACAATGCTGTTAGGCAAGGAGTTTTTATTGCCTCATGAGGTATTGAGAATGCTCAATGGCGAAGATTGGCCTCAACTAGTTGAATTCTTAAGTCAAGCCCTACTCTACAGGAAAAGAATTGTTAATGGTTTGTTTTAGAAAATGGAAAATCTGTAAAGCCACTGCGCTACGCCGATGTTTCGTAAGCGAACGATCTGGTATCTGGGGACGACCCGGGAAGCCAGGTGTATTAGGTTGTGACAGCAAAGGCGGAGCGTGCGGCGATCGACTGACGGTTACAAACCATGTCGATTATCGTTAAATGTAAATAATTCTTTGTCTAAATTTTAAAAATTTTGTACTTCTATTTATTTACTGTTGTCCATCGATTTCATTTTTAAATTTAATTTAAATAAAGATTACTACTTCTACTTGTCTTGTCTTTACTCAAGTGAAGATCTTGTTTTGGAAAGTGTGCACCAACACGCTCATAAATAAAGCCAAAGGGGTTTTTGCATTTATTAAGTGCCGATCTAAAGAGTTTGACGATCCTTATACAACGAAAACTTTTTACATATCCTTAGTACGATTTTTTTTTTGGAATACTGCTCTAATGTAGGAGGCCCACAGAACAAAGAACAGCAATCGCTTATCAAATCAGTTTTGAAACAGTTCTTAATTTTCGCTCTTCGCAATCTGAATTCAGCCTCTAGCAGACTTTTACCGTCTTTCCCATAAAGGTTAAAATAAAACGATCTTCGATCTTTGCATCACCGCAGAATATGCAATGGTGTCCTATTTGTGCACAAGCTTCTTCTCGGAATGGTTGATTCTCAATCGCTTCTCTCTTCCATAAATTGTACAGCCACTATGCTTGGCAGTCTGTTGGTCCTTTAAACAGTTGGGAACTGCAAAGCGCAATGAAAGCAAAATTGGACTCACATACAGAAGGTTAAGGTTGGCTTTCTGCTTAAAGTTCTGATTGCATGGAATTGGCTCAACGATCAGGAGTCATTTAGCGAATCGCCTTCTGATGATTGGATTGGTTGTCCCTGAAACAGCTGTAAAGGTTTGTCCACGTTCTTTTTGGTTTGTCAATGCTTAAGTTGTTTATAGTTGTGAACAAACGCAACTTCTTGACCTCGAGCCAGCGAACTCGTTACATTTTTAAAAACGCTGATCAGCTTCCCTACATTCCATAGAATGTCATTTTGGCTTAGTTAAGTCGTTCTGAATTAACAAATCTGAATCTATTGCACACGCCTTATGCCACACTTCGAAGAAGTTACTGTACGTAGGTAAAGTTATCTTTAATGGAGTATAATTGCGGTGATTTTTGGAAACTGTAGCTCTATCTTTGAGCTGATAAAATAATTTGTATTTTCTGCATTTTTAACATTTGTGTGTGTGACATTTACAATAATTGCAAATAGTTTCACACCACGAAAAAAGTGTATTATGACCAAATTATTAGTCACTTTATGAATGTCGCAGAACCAATTCAAGGGCGCCAGTATTTCTATAGCCAATGGTTTTAATTAGTTTATTATTTGCATTATTGCCCGGGTTTTGTGTGTTTATGATTATTTATTTGTTGTTAATCATTTTTAGCGACAATTTATAATGCGGCTACAATTTTAATTGCATATTTTTGTTTACACACACACACACACAAATGAACGTCCTGTGAGTGTTAATTAATTTTGCGCCTGCAACGTTGTCAGTTGCACTTGCAGTCTACGAATCGCCGTAGTCATCGTCACCTTTTAATTAGACTTCAGTTTCCAATTAAATAATGCTTTTATTTTAATTAAATTTCCATTCTTGTGACCGACGGGGCCAGGAAAGTAATTTTGTATAAAATTAATTAGAAACGCTCTCATCTTGAATCAACTCAGTGAGGACACGCGAAATCAAAACGAAAGCGAAGGAAATAAATAACACTCAAGGTAAATAAATAATTGAATTCATTAGGCAAATGAAAAATGCTGTCACAACTAACGACAAGCCAGAAGCAAGGACGAGACATGTATTGACCCAGATCCGAATTGACAATGCGATAGAGTGTGTGTGTGTGTGGAAAAGGATAACAGAGCGCCAGCCGCCTGTCAAAGCTGTTAAAAACGTAAACACACAAATAAAATACAATATCTTCCCCCGGTGTGTTCCGCCCTTCTCGAGTTCGCTGCGCTTTTACGGTTGCTCATTAGTGAACGAAAATCGAACAACGTAAAGGTAAAAACACAGAAGTAGCGACAACGCTTAATCAAAAGCAGTCCAAACGCTGACTACGATGAGAATGTCGAAAAAGAAATAACAATGGCCAGGACAAGAAAGCAAACAATGCCAGAGAGGATAACAACAACAATAATAATAATAATGAAGCGCACATACATATGGTTGCTGGCTTAAAGGTGTGTGTGTGTGTGTGTGTCTGAATTTTTGTTAGTTTCCTATGTGGCATCATGTTAACAAAAGCTTAGCTTCAGGGGTAAAAGTAGTTGGTGGAACGGAGCCAGGTGGTAATGGGGTATTTGGGTAGCCAACGTTGTGTCTGTTAAAGTGAACGGACAGATAATAATAATGAGAACTTGTCAAACCAACTATCTGTTGTATTATGTGAAAGCGGTTGTTATGGGCAGTTAATGGGGTATTGATTTGTAGCCTCACTTTTACTTTAGATTTGAAGCTCACAATATGTGCCTTCTTTAAAGTTTCCAAATTTAGATTACTAGCAGTCAACACATACCGACAATATATACGTTTTAAGCTATTCCATATACCAACCCCTTAAATTTAATGACCTCCCGAACCTAAGCCCGAGCCGGACCACTTGTTGTATACCTTGTCTGGATTTGTGTATTGGCACGTCATTTTCATTAACTATAGAAACAAGAGCCACCAATTTTTGGTTGATCGTAGGTATAGATCAAACGTAGTTACATTTTTTTCTGATTTTAAAAACTATTCAAGGACTGAATCAGAATATTAACTCTCCAGAATTTTAAGTGTTTTACTTTTACTGATTGATTTACGGACACATATTCAAATTATGGTACTAAGTCTATTTCGAGGGTCATCCTTTAAGGGTTTCTTCCAGAGATTAAGAATTTTATAAGCCTTTTTCTATTTTACAATTTTACTTAAGAAGAAACGAAGGATTTTGATGTCCCTTTTGCATATTTACGACAGCTTTTGTATCGGTGCAGTTTCATGTTCTACAAACAACTTCTGTACTCATGCTGCTGAACTGCTGCTGCCTTGTTTGAGTAGAGCTTTAGCATCTTTATAGGGCGTCTGCTAAATTTTTTTGAGTTGAAATCAATTAATTTCTCTTCATCAACTCAACTAAGAACTTCAGCTCACTCATTCGGTTTAAGATGATCGCCAGCAGTCTTCATCATCTAGTGTTTACTTAAGGCTTGGTATTTTTCAACTCTCTTTTGAAATAGAGTTGAATTCATTTTTTATTATCGTGCAAACCGCTAAATCACCGAACCGTGAACCAAACCAGCGATTCTTTAATAATGCTGAACCGTGCGAAAAACACGAAATGCAGTTCGTTTATCGGTGAGCTTAATAAGGAAACTCGCCTATCTAAAAATAAATATATACAGGCCTGTTCCGGTTTTCACTTTTACTAAATTTGCTCGAATTCGATTTGGTTACCTGTTCCGGTTTTCACAATCGATAGATTTACTCAATTTGAATTCACATTGCTTGGAGCAGATGAATTCAAAAGTAAATGCGGTTTTGTACATAAAGGCGTCAAAATAATGGCTTAAAGTTAATTTTGTACCATTGTTTAGTGTATTTAGATAGGGTGGAGCCCGGGCGCTTTTTCGCAAAAAGAACCTATTTACATTCCCTTAAAAATCTAAAAATTTTTTAATAAAAAAATTAATAATTTTTATGAATAGCTTTAATTTTGCAATGTGCCATCCAAATCGCATTCACATATTTTGTTTAAGTTGTTCTGGTTTTCACTTGTTTATGAAACGCTGGGAAAATGTTCATGAAATGCCCTTAAAAATATAAACGACATTTTAAACACCTATTCAACTACTATCAACTATTTTAAGTGATTATTTATTGGAATGTTTTGATTCACCAGTTGATTAAGGTGAAAGTGTAGTCAACGGAAACAATTTGGAAATGAAACATTCGAATTGCAAATCGTTCGAGTATTAGAACAGCTAAAACCAAATCGTTCGAAACAGGCCTGATATATTTTTTAAGTTTTGTGAATTTGTACCTGGAAAATCGACAAAACGATTGGATTGTTTCAACGGTTATATCGTTGCACCAAACATTTTCCACAATTGAATCAAGCTCTTTTACAGTTTTGGGTTTCTTCTTCGTTATTTTAAACTTTAAAATATGCCAAAGATTCTCAATCGGGTTTAAATCAGGACTATTGCCTGGCCAGTCCAACGAAGTTATTCCAACCCGCTTCAATGCTCCTCGACAGATGGTACAAGATGATCGTCTAAAATTTGTTGGTACTTTTTGGCGTTTACTGTTCCATCAATTAGTGCCAGATCTCCAACTCCAAAGTAAGAAAAGCATCCCCAGACCATACGGGATCCACCATGCCAGACCGTCCGTCGTAGGCACTCACTTTTGAACATTTCTCCTACTTTACGTCGCACGTAGGACATCGGAACCAAAGAGGTTTATTTTGGACTCATCTGAAAATATAACGTTCCTCCAATCGTTTAAGGTCAAAAATTCGTGCTCTTTAGCCCATTGTAGCCGTTTTTTACGCATTTTAAAACCGGTTTTTTTTGCTGGTCTGCGCCCATTAAGTCCTGCATCCTGAAGGCGTCTTCGTACTGTTCGAGTGCTAATATCGAATCCTTCCGACTGGACAAACTCGAATCTTATATCTTCTGCAGTTTTGAATCGATTGGCCAAGCTTAAGCGCTTTATAATACGATCTTTCAGGTCTTCTTCTCTCTTCCTGTCCCAGGGTTTCGCTTCAGAGTTCCTGTTTTTTAAAAATTCTTTAAGAAATTCCCGACAGAAGATTTACTAAAGCCAACTTTAGCGCTTGTATCGCGGAGGCTTAAATTTTCCGATCGCAAAGCCAATATGGCACCTTTATCAGCTTCAGTCATTTTCGACATGTTTCACTTTTTTTCGCTGGGCGGTATTTTTATACTTAATACTAACTAGATAACACGAAAAAACATCCAAACCGATTGAACCTTTTTTACATATTTTAAGCCCGTTCAAAGTTTGCATATAGAGGCTATACCTAGGTGTCCGGATTTCTATGTCCGCTACTGTACGTACCGATTTCTAAGTGCTATTCCACCTATTTACGACGTCTGTATAATTAGACAAAAGTCTAGATTGTGAACTGTTTTTCTAACTACCTCTTAAAGAAGAACAAGCTGCCTAGTTGCAGCATCTGATTCGGTCCATCCCTTGCATCTCATCTCCATCTCTTTTCTTAATCTAAATGTTATCATTCTGCATTTTTTTTCCTGAAAGTTGGAGATTGCATTGTGTGAGTTTAGGCCCGTCGACAGGGGAGGGGGAACGGGGTGCTTCCCTCCGGGCCCGGACTTCTGAGAGGGGCCCGAAACACGGATTTTTGGCGAAAACTTAAATAAACTATGTACAACATGAAAAAACCCCCCGGGCCCGGAATCCCCTTTCTAAGGGCCTGTGTGAGTTTCCTGTGTTCTAAATAATCTTCGGTTCGTGTTCATTAATTTAACCAAAAGATTTTTTTTTAGACTGCACTATTCAGCGTCTTAGGCATCAACATTACTAGAACATCCAACATTTTGCTTCCAATCGCTAAGATTCACGTAGACACTCGCAGTTTCTTAGCTGCTTGTGATATCTACGAGGCTGCTGCTCTTCAAGATAGACCCGAAACTACCAGGCGTTGTAATATCCGACTTTATGTAGCTTTAGTGGGTGTCAAATCTAATCAAAACTCAAAATCCACAACTGCTAGAGTCCCGCAGTGAGACGGGACCTTCATTATACTCTGTACCAGAGGTCACAGATTATATTTAGTTAGTGCAAAAGTGTCCGTCTGTCCGTCCGTCTGTCTGTCTGTCCGTATGAACAAACAGATCTCAGAGATGGTAAGAGATAGAGGTTTGACATCGAAAAACACCATATCTCCTACAGTTTTATAGATACAAGGTTCAAACCTTCTGGATATATTTAGTATTCGGGATTCTTTATCGATCTGCTGAAGAAATTTTAAAGATCAGATGAACGATATTCGAGTTATAAGGAAAACAAACAATTATGGGCAGCATCGGTCGCAGCGGTGATGGCCAGCACAGTCATAGGTACAGAGTATGTTATAGTCGGGCTTGACCGACTTTCTTTCTTGTTTTAAGTTTGAAGCATTTAATATTCATGACCTGGAGCAATCGGTTTGATGTGCTTTTGAAAATTAACAAAAATTAAATAACATCCACATAATTATAATACTAAAGTGTAACTCTTATTTCCCTACATATTGCTTCTAAAATGTTAATCTAAATCCCTTTTTGTTTGCCACCTAATATCCCACTAGCTTGACACACAAAGACAAGATTCCACAAAAAAGGGGGGCTTTGTTAAAGCCTATACAAGTCAGGCGCATAACCCAAGTAAACGCCTCCGCAATGGAGTCAGGAAAGCAAAAGTCACTTTTTCAATTTTCAAAATTAAAAAAATGCTACGCACACACGAGTAAATCACTAAGTTACTGTGTCGCATTGATAAACCCTTATCAAGTAACGTTTTTTTCGCCTCGTTCCTGGTAGTCTGAGGTAGAGGCAGAGGCAGACTCACACACACTCACACGTTGACACATTGTCAAGGAAAAAGTCACTAAACGCAATGCATAGCTCTGACAAGGGTGAGTATTGCCTACTTTTCGGCTGGAATTTAAAAAGCCAGCTGAGTCGGGCGGTGGGGGATGGATGGTCTCTGTTATGTAGCGCGCATATTAAAATCTATAAAATATGCTTGTGACTGCTTTACGACTTGAAAAGCCAAGAGAAACTGAACTGGGAAGCAAAAAGTTCAATATTTGTAAATCTTTAGCTTGGTCCCTCTCGCTCCCTCACCGAGTCGGCTCGTTCTTTATGGGTTAATGGTGCGAAAACGTGACTTAATGTGCGTGTGTAAAATTTGTGTTTTTTTTTTCATCCTCCTTCTTCTCTTTAAGAGTTATGGGCATATGAGACGGGCGAGAAGTGAGAGTCACAGCTGTTGTGTAAAGGTCAAAGCAATTTAAGGCGCTCAATGTGGTGGCTTTTAATAGAAATGTCAGAGCAGGGAATTGGCTGCTGGTACTAAGTAGAAGGGATGGGACTTAAAGAGCACTTGGGTAAATGCAGCTATATACTTTAAGTTTAGGAAAATAACATTTGGTGACCCCGACACGCGACTGTGAAAATATCAAGTGGCGACCGTGCTGTGAGTGGAGAAAATATTGGAAGTATCATTAAGGACGCAAGTTTGAAAATTGTTTGAAGTCTTTTAAAAAAAAGATGTGGCCATCGTGGCTAACTTTTTAAGACATAGAAACATTGGAAACTTTCAAGTGAGAATAGTAGGAAGAGAACCTGGTAAAAAGGATCTTTAAGCTCTCCTTTTTGATCCAAAGCATAGCTAAGTACTCCCGAATTTTGTACCGTAAACGATTATAATATTGACTGAAGACATAACAGCGGATCATTTGGTCGAAAAGAACCTTAAGCTTTATAATAGATTCGAACCTACGGACCGATGCTTCTAAGAATTTCAGGGAATTGGGGCATTTCTTTAAAGTTTTGAGTTAAATTGTTGGTTTAACATTTATCTCTCAAAACTAAAGCAATTATCGTTTGGCAACCACTACGCAGTAAAGAAGAATCTGAAGAAAACTTGTATTTCAGAAATGCTTTTATCTATGTTATATAAATATATGGATTTAAAAGTTTCATTTGGTAGTAGATACAAAAAAGGAAAGAATGACTATTTTTGTACATTTTTCTATACCTCTACTCTTTCAGCTTCTTAGAATATTTGGTTTAGCTTACCTTCTCTACACCCAACCAAGGAGAAAAAATTACAAACGAGCAACATCTAACACAGACGACTGCACGCTTAATTATGCAGCAAATTAGGCCCCAAACGTAGACGCAAAGTTGAGTTGAGTCTCCTCTAACCAGGCAGATGATGAAACGAAATTATGCATTATGCATGGCAAAATATGCAAGTCTACGATGAAGTGGAGTAGTTTTCCGGGCATGCTCCATTACACAACCACGACGACGATGACGACGACGACGACAAACTTCGCCCCAATCCCTCACATGTGCTCTTGGCTCTCAACTTTATTATTAAATCCGAAAACTTAAATGCACTCTCACCCACCACCCAGCCCACATCCCCCGCTCTCCGGAGTGCACTCAGTGCACAGTGAGTTATTAACACGCTTTGCCACATTTGCTGGCCAAGCTAATGTGGCTTGGGTTTTTGGCTCTAGCCTCAGCTACTCCCAGCTACTGCTATATGCCTGTCATTATGCTAAACTAAACGGCAGGCAGTGCTAGAATTTGCACCCGCAACCTGGGCTGTGTCGACCTGCACCTGCTCCTCCTCCTTCACACAGCACGTGCTTTTGCCAGGTATAACGGTAACATTTCCGTTGCAGCTTCCGCTGCGAGCGCTTTATAATTATTTCGCCTGGCGGGCCTGCTACACTCGGTTCATGGCATATGCTGCCTGTTGCCAGGATTGTCAGGACGTGTACGTGTTGCATATTGCAGAGGGTTGGTAGAGAGGCGAGAGTTATAAGCTTCATTAAGCATATGTACAGCACGTTGTAAGCTCAGTGTGTGTGTGTGTGTATGTATGTGTGTTGCATTTAAGCATATTTAGCATAAGGATTTGTCATTTACGCTGAAACGCACAGGACGGAGCGGGGGAGAGATAATTAAATGACGCTTGGGCAAAGTCAAGTGAGTTAATGAAATTTTTAAACGCTGCAAGGCCAAAAATATTAAGCCAAGTTGTGGGTAGCCAAGGATGTTGTTAATGTGCTCTTGTGGAGCGTTAGCGGAGAATGCAAATATATTCAAAAACAGAAAATGGTAGAGCAGAACATTCAAGAATTAGTCACGGAAATAAAACAAAATAAAATTAATATCAAGGCTGAATCAAATTAGCTAAGCTTTTAAGCATTGAAGTGACAAAATGGAGTCCAAAGTTGTACCTATTTCTAAGCATCTTTACTTCGAAAAAGTTTGGAGATAACAAAGTTCTGAGAACAATGTCACTTGTTTATTTTCCGTATCTGACTAATAACACAAAGCAAAAAAAGTCTATTAAAGGGGAAGGTGGTGTTATATGATGGGTTTCGTGTGCCTAACCCTTTAGTAATTTGAGCATAAAGTTGCTTAAAAGGCATATTTGGACCTTTCACCAATATTAAATTTCTTTGATAAAATCGTAAAGTATTACTACTTGGCTTTAAAATAAACTTTCCCAACATTTTTTTTTTTAAAGGGAAGATATACCATTTTAAATACATTTGGTCATCATTAAATTGCTTACTGCCCAAACGTTTGTTATCGAAATTAAGAAACAGTACTCTAAAACAGGGCTGCAAACCGGTTTTGAACCAAACCGGTTCGAAACCGGAATTCCGACTTTTATTTTACTGTGATCCGAACCTTGAACCTGAACCTGTTCCGAACCTAAAATTTCGGTTCGGTTCAACAAAAACTAGATAGGAAAAATAGGGGAAAGTTTACTTCGGCTCGGCCGAAGTTTTGTATACCCTTGTAGTTTCCATTCAAAACAAAAAAGTTTTTCTAACCAAGACTACTTTTTGGACCTTACTTTTCTATGGGATCTATACTATATAGATGTCTGATTTCGACCAAACTTTGTGAAATCGTGGAAAAGCATAATACACTGTTAATTACGAAATTTGGAGGCGATCCCATTTAAAACCAAAAGTTTTTCTCACTAGAACTAGTTTTTCGACCGATCGTTCCTATGGCAGCTATGTGCTATAGTCATCCGATCCGGCCGGTTCCGACAAATGTGCAGCGTATTTGTACCAAAAGACAAAATTTGGTGAGGATAGCTTTAAAACTGACGGAGGAGATAGCATAGAAACAGACAGACGGACAGACAGACGGACGGACAGACGGACAGGGCTAAATGAAATCAGCTCGTCATGCTGATCAAGAATATGTATACTTTATGTGGTCGAAGATGCTTCCTTCAATGCGTTATAAACATCCGCACAATTTTATAATACCCTCTGCAAGGGTATAAAAAATTTGATATTTTCTTATCTGGTCAGCTTTTGGCAACTAAGTCAATACAATCGTCTGAAAAGCCAAATGAAATTTCTAGAAAAACATTTAGAATTACTTATAAAATCCCATAAAAGCCTCTGTTTATTAGATTCTCGAATCCATTAGCCTGGATTTTTTTAATCTGACATCATGGTTTTTTGTAAGCATAAATATAGTATATGATACACATATGACACAAAAATATTGGATTGATTCAAGTCTATTTCGACTTAATACACTTGGTTGACAGTTCAAGCTTTTACATTAGCCTAAATAGAGACTTCTAGCACCTAGGCATTAGTCTCTACACGACCAGCGAACGTTTTATGAAATCTTTGATCACATAAATGCGCTCGTTTTCTGATTATAAATAATACTTTTGTCGGGAGAAAGTGGTATCCTACCCGCGACCGGTATACCGAAATCAAAAAGTGGGTGCCGAATCGAAACCGAAACCTGAAGTAAATTAAAAACCGAATTAGAACCTTTTACCGAAACATTCACTTCGGGTCGTACAGGTACCTGTACCGTAACCGAAAATCGTTTCAGTATTAATCCCTGCTTATAGGTTTTAATAGACTTAAGTCAAAGCACAATTGACTCTTTCAACAAGCACAAGTCTAATAAAACTGAAAGTCAACCCCCATATATTCCTGGATCAAAACAACAGTAGAATCAACAAGAAAAATGTTCAAGATTTAATACCAAAAGCTTAAAGCAGTCTCATCTGAAATTGCTCTGTGCCAAAAAAGGCTGTAAATTTATGCCTTGTAACAAAGAGCAGATGTTATGAGAAATACCATAGATTTAAGAACACAGTAATTTTTGTAGTACTTTTGTATTAAGAAGAACTCGCTTTTCTAAATTTTGGCATATTGTAAGTATGAAGAGTACTTGTTGGAAAACGTAGTATCTTTTCAGATAGAAGTATGGCCAGAAGTGGGGTTATCAAAGGGTTTTGCAAGGGGGAAGGGGGAGGAATTTCCAAATCTGAAACAAACCGGTGAACGGTATATCATGCAAAATTGTGGCTTATAAAGTCCGAATTTAACAGGGGAAGGTAACGCCTTTGCGACGCTGATCAAGAATATATATACTTTATAGGGTCCAATATTCTTACCTGTTTTTTGCACAACTAGATCCCTTTGTTAAAATAAATTTAGGATAAGACCCGAAAAGGTTCTGGCGTGTTGCCGCAGACTACAAGCGTAGTGCAGAATGCGCGAGTCTCGAGGGAACTGTTAAGTTTATTAGAGAGAGAGCACCGAGAAGATGGAACCAGTATATTCTGCGGTGAAGCAATTGAAGATCGATTAATTTAAACTACGATAAGACGGCTAGATAAGATTAGGATAAGATTGCGAAGAGCAAAATAAATTTGAACAGATTCGATATAACAATATTTTTGTTTTCGTTTAAGAATGTTTCGTATCTTTCAAAAACAAAACCTACTTGAAATTTTAAGTTCAAAACGGTATAAAGTCTATCTCGATCGATATAGATCTCTGCCAGTCATTTTTTCTTAAATTCAATTTATAATAAATCCGTTTTTTGTGTCACATCTTAGACGGAACCATTTCCAGAACCGCTAATTACTAAGTGGGCTACGTTATGGCTATATGCTTTTTGGATATAAAACCTTTAAAATCAAAAAAAAAAAAAAATCTAGTTCTTAAGTATTGCGTCTAAGTGTACAAATTCTCACAGTTCACAGTTCTTATAGGGGGCATGCCGCTGGGCTCGGTATTAATCACACCAAATATTGTACAAGTACCAAAGAAGAGAGCATTCGGCGATTCTCGCCGCTTTCTTTACATCAGTGTTCCCCAGCCATGCCCCGGGGGGGCCGAACACAATCGAAAATTCAAAACGAATGCTTGCCGATGTAATGCATCAGTGAGTGTTAGAGAGAGACAGAGAGACTCTCTTCTTGGGGAACACTGCTCTTCATCAGGGGCCGGAAAAAAACTCACTCACATTTTTTCTTTGGTTTGTGTGTGAACAGCGCGAAAACTGATTCAATTTGGTCTCAATTTCAGTAGCAACGACTGCGTTGCGACGCAGCTAAAGAAGAGCCGAATACGCAGCGCAGTGGCGCTTGTGCAGCTTATAATGCGAGTGTGCGACTGCGCTGCTTTTAGGACTCTGCCTATGCCCAGTAGATAGCGACGTATCGGCCTCTGCTCTACATGCTACTGCAACTTGTTAATGCTCAATTTCCACAATTAAATAAATAATAACTTGTAGAATGTGTATTCTGCATTCGGTATCTATACTGACTATTGCTAAAGCTTGCCTTAATCTCAAAGTCTTCAGATAGGTAATTTTGACAGATATTCAAAAAAATAGCATTTGGGAGATGTTAATTAAAATTCATTTTAATTGGCTTAAAAATTCGGCTCTTTTTAAGGCAAATCAAAATATTTGTAGGCATCAGCTACAATTCTAATCTATCCTCCCTACCAAAGCCTTTTCTCTGTCCACTTTTTCTACAGCAATTTGCTTTAATTGTGCACTTGCACAACTCTCCTGCCAAAAAAAATTTATCATTTCAATCTGCCCACTCACAAAGTTGCCAAAAATATGTGTGGCTTCCATATGCTACATCACCTTTCTCCCTCACACACACACTCAAAAAATGTTGTGCGAAAAAGCGCTTTTCATCTTATGAAATCATTTTTGGCTTTCCAGGATTTCTGAGCACACATACTACCACACCTGCCCAGCCTTGCAATGCTGTTTAAAATAAATAACAACTCGCACACACACACACACAATTGCAAAAGAAAAACCCAAATAAATTGGTTTCGTAACCGCAAAAGTCAAACGAGGAGGAGGGTGAAGTCACTCCTCACATCAATTCAATTCAATCAGACATCAAGCATATAAAATTTTCACTCGCAACACACGAATTATACAATCAATGGCTAGAAGAGAGCAGGCAGTCTATGCCTCTCTCTCGTTCGGTCTCTGCCTCTGAATGGGGGAAAAGGAAATAAAATGCGGCAGGCACGTTGCAACACTATTACTTATTTCGCATAGCATACAGACAGGCGCAGACGACGTCTGCCTGAAATGAACTACGTTTGTTTGTGTGCCAGGTGAGCAGGGCGGAGGCGGTGGGGGAGGCGGAGGTCTAAAAATGCAATAATCTTTCAGCGCCGTCGTCGTCAGCGTTTAAACGTGACTTTTAAGCATGATGTTGTAATATTTTAACTTGACTAAGAAAAGGCAGGAAGGGAGGAAAGGAGCAGTGCTCCATTGTTGTGTGTGCCTGGGAAAATTGTTACAAATGCCCCCAGCGTGCATTTTATGGCCAGTGCGATAAATAAAATGTTGCAACAAACAGTGAGCACACACACAGACACACAGAAGGTAGCCCTTGGTCCTAGTCAGACAAACAATAACATAAATTTCGTTAGCTATTTTTTTCTTTTCTTAGTTTTTGTCAGTGTGTGTGTGTGTGTGTGTGCGGCAAGTAATTGTGCAATATGTTTTAGAGGCTGGCAGGAGTTGAAAATATGTAATATATATGTATATATATATATATATAGATTGAGCCTTGACCAGCAGCTTTCAGGTTACTTCAGTACCCTAAGTAGTTAGAACCTGCTGCTTTTTGTGTAGTCCATCTACTTGTGCTTTGGTAGCTTAAATCTTAGCTTGTAAAATTGATAGAGTATTCTGTTATAAAACTTTATTTTAACATAGTTTTGCGGGATCAAATCAAAATTTACTTAAAGTAAATGTTTGCAAGCTTGGCGTGGCGCAAAGAGCGAGGCAATTTGTAATGCACCTGCGTGGTGCCAGTAGCCGTAAAATAACTCTCGAGACCCTGTAGTTCAGCTGCACCGGTGTGGCATTAACGAACTCTTCGTAGTGAGCACTCGCCACCAGACCAACCACCAGCCAAGTATTTGCCTAACGAATTTTGTATGGGAATGTCCGGAAAACGTACCGATAGGTACGACCCTGCATTACCAGTCGTTAGTGTTGTGATGGGTGCACACTATAGTTCACGAACTAGACTAGCACTGTGATGTATTACCTGTCGTTAACGACGCGATTGACACCAGTGATGCATCAGGTCGTTAGGCCTGGTAGTGCCTTGACACCAGCTGAACTACAGGGGAGCAATGGGAGCAAAGGGCTTGCCCACCGCTGGTCTTCATCATCATCTTCTGAAAGCTAAATTTACATTGTTTAATTGATTGATTCCTGGCAGTAGGTGTGAGTTTTGAAAGTGAAATACTTTAAGAACCAAATCGAAATTAAGGTTCGAAAGAGGATTAGGTTCATCCTTTTTAAATCGGCCCTGCCCGACTTCGAAATATCCGTTACTCAATGGAAGAAATGCCTATTAGCCTTCCCTTATGTTAATTAAAAGAGCATTAACATTAAGGTTACACCAAAGAAGTATACAACACTTTTTTATTAACAGAAATATATGACAAAAGCAGATTTTCATATAACTCCGCTTGTTATTATCCGATCTTTATAAAAATTTAAGAGATTGTAGATATTTACGATCATAAATGTGAGCTTAAAATTTGGGATCGATATCTTAAAAATTGCGAACTTTTACAACAACAATTGAACTTCTGCAACTAAGTCTACAACAACAACAACCCATAGCCCCCAGGGGCCGAGCGCAATCGGCTATTTACACGCACACGAGCCGAGCGCATGCCGAAGTCGGGCATATGAGCGTAAGCAGCGCTCTCTTTGCTTGCATTCGCTGCCCAGCCATCGATGAGGGCAGTTCAAAGCAGGGCTGTGTCGCTTTAATATCGCACACCAATACACTCTCACTTTTTGGCCTCGCTCTTCTTGAACATCGCTGGTCTACACACAACATTTGGTAGCTCTTTTAGTCTCTGATATCAAGGTATTCTTCCACTACTTTTAAGCTATGAAATTCATGATTTCTTCAATTTGCAATATCAAATTTGCTCCTGTTTATGCTGTTTTTAATAATTCACAAAAATTACCAACACCAGCGCAGCGTTAAGTTGACTGCGCCTCGGCATTTCATGAATTGACGGCAAATTCATAGTCAACTTTCGTGAGTAGACGAGTTCATGAAATTGTCTTTATGCACGCACTTTCCGACCCATTTCATGAAATGATTTTGCACAATGAGCATAGCATAAACGTAGTATTAGAGACGGACAGACGGGTTTTTTGATGCTGATCAAAAATATATATACTTTGTGGGGTCGGAAATGCTTCCTTTTGCCTGTTTTTACTCTACGAGCAACGGGTATAAAAAAAACTTCAGCTAAGTAACGTTACATTTACTTCCGTTCTTCTCTTAAATGTTCGTTAAATTGCTAAATATTTTTGCCTACTTTGTCTACCCAATTACCATTACTGCTGGCCAACTCCATCTTTTCCTTCTCTCTCGCTCTATGCGTAATTGTAATTGCAAAAACCTTAGCCCAAAAAAGCTTAGACAAGTTTGCTGCTAAGCCAACATAAGACCCGCAAGCATTTCATATAAAAGGCAACAAACTAGTGTGTGTGTGTGTGTGTGCGTTGTACTACTCTGTATTCTCTGTTTCTGTTTCTGTTGTTATCGTTGTGGTGTTTGTCTTAGTTAAATTCCGAAAAGCGTAACGGGTAAACGAGCACAGCACAGACTGCATTGAGTTGAGGCTTAAGTGTTCATCGACTCAACCGCAGCAGAAACAACCCCACAATCTGCACTCCTCCCGCTCGCCTCAGCTTGCCTCAAGCGAAGCTGTCAATAGTCTGAGTCTGCTGCAAGTTCAATTAATTGCGCGCAACGAACAAACAACAACAACAACAGCAGCATTGGGGCAAGGCAACCACAAAAATTAAATTAAAGTAGAGCACATTGCCATCTTCAACCCCTTTTCCTTGTGTGTAAATGAGTGATGGTGCATTGAGTGAGCTAAAAACACTTTTGTTTGCTTGTGTGTGTGTGTGTGTGTGTGCGATGTTAGATGAAGACGTATGGTTATTGTGATGACTCTTGTTTTACCCACTCCTTGGGAAAATTGATAAATATTGTACAGCACACACACTTGCGCTTACATAAAATATAATTTAATTAAAATGTTTCATGTAAGACATGTTTATTGAAGCATTTTCTCTGGATTTGATTGACGAACTTGAATTAGTTTTGTTTGTTTATTCGTGGCATCTGCTGTCAAGGTGTTGAAAAGTTGTTGTTGTGGCAATATTTCTTCAATTAGTTTAGTGATTTGATGTGATTTATGAGGAGCCAAAACTTTTGGAATGTTAAGTGAACCCCTTTCTTACAAAATGGCACCATACAGCAAGCCAATGACCTTATACCTATTTGATGTTTTACAAAATAACTAGATTGCCCAACGAACTTCGTACCGCCTGACTGTCAATGAATGAAGAGATACCTTTTAGCTAGTCTTAATTAATGTTTTTTAGTTAACGCAATAAAATGAATGCGCAAAATTGATTGAGTTCAATAGTTCAAGAAACACATTTGCTTGATGAAGCTATGTATTTTGCTGCATGGGTTACACTTAAGTTGATTCTCTTCAGTAAAGCACCTTGTGATATAGGACATTTTTCGTTTGGTTAACAGACGCAAGAACATATAAACCACATGGTTTGCCGACACGTAAACGTGCCACGTAAAATTGAGCCTTAGAAAATCATGCATTTTCTTAATTTCAATTGTATTGAATGAATGCAAGGTACGACTTGATTCTGAATTACAAAGATTAGCTTATCCACATCTTTATTCCAGCCATTCGTTATTTTTGTGGTTATCAATGATTTTCGGTACTACTTTGTTGATGAGCTCGCCCCTTTGATTACACAATATTGCAAAAATTCGTAGGAAATCCAATCAATCCGCTCGATTCGTAGACAGAAACACGGCCATTACCGATAGACAGCAATTGAGCAGATAGTTCGTTCAGCAACCTTATGTTTGCTGCCAGCTGAAGTTTCTCCACATAGCGCCACAGGTTGAATGATTTGAGGGCAGCGTTTATTTCTTTGGCAGCAGTCGATCTTAGAATGACTGGCAGAGCTTAGCGGAAATCGTTAGATTGTAAAATTATTGCACTTTCAAAACATCTCTAGTCATTGCGCAGACTGCTTCCAATGCGCGTTTGTGCACCATTGTGCACTCGTACCATATGATGTTTTAAGGCGCTACTAAAACATTGGCAATTTCGGAGTATTTCATATCGGGTGTAAAATAGTTTGAAGGTTTAACGGCAATTTGAATTAAAATGAGCTGAACGGCATTCTTTTAAAAAATTTGGCCCTTATTCCAGAAAATTCAACTGCTACCGCAATAGCATGAATACGCCACCATTTCCATCATCAAATGCCTTCGTTTATCTATCATAATTCTCTGTTGGATGTTCAACAGGGGTACATTCGTTTGAATTGATTCGTATAATTGGTCTTACTGTTTTGCATATTTCGCAATTTTATAGCCCGATTGGCCAGCACATCCCATTTATCCGTCGAACTATTCAATCTTTCTGATAATCTAAACTCATATAAAAATTTGGCAAATTTTCGGAATTTTTAGGAACGTTTGCCATCAATCAAATCTTCTTATCAATATTAAACCCATTAAGAATTTACTTATTCGCCGATATTTTACCATTAAAATAAAATTGTAAAAGAAATTCTTGTATGCAGGGCGGATACAAATCCCACCAATCAAAGGATCATGAAAATCCGTCCAGCTATTCTTGAGTTTTAAATGGTTTAACTAACAGTTCTTTGTTTTATAAATATATAAGATGTCATACAGATATTGATTGTATTGAATTATTCAATTGATTTCATTGTACCATCCTATTCTTAACTTCAAGCAGATCTGTCAAGGATTACATAAACTAGATCAGTCATCTGTAGACTAGTTACCTTTAGCTTTTTTCATAACTTCCTTAATTCAAAAGTTTATGCTCTTTCATTTCATATATAGTCTTATTACCTGCTAATACATTTACTTGACAGTTTCAGACCAAAATTTATTTATTTTCCAATTATTTGTCAAATTTATAAAGCTTAGTTGAAATATAACTTTACATTTTGCATTTCGAAGGTTTAAGACTTTTTATAAGCTAGGTTTGCCTTTTAGTGAAAAGAGTAATTCATTTTTGATAATATAAATTTTTAAATTTAATTATAATAAAAACTAAGGTTGTGCCATTTAAAATGTAGCACCTTTTTTCTAAAAGAAAGGCTTATACAAATAAATCTAAGGAGGATTACCTAAACATGGTCAATGGTCTGGTCGTTTCATTTTCGGTCATTTTCTTTTCTTTCAAAAGCTAAGGCTTTGACAGTTTATACACTTATGGACAAAATAATAGGTGTGTTTTATTTTTCTTTTTAACTTCTTATTTCCAATTCATAACTTCTCTAACCTCAACAAATCAAAGTTTTTTCAAAACTTATATTAATTATCTTTAAACAAAAAGTAAAAACAGTTTCACAAACTCTTTAATATACAACTAAATTAAATATTTCCTTAAATCCGCCAATTTTGGCTGGACACAATAATAGGTGTACGAGATATATGCTTAAATTAAATCAATATTTCACTATTTTTGGTCTTGTTTTATATTAAACTAAGTATGTGGCAGCTAATAATCGGCCATCCGCCATTATTTTGCAAGACTTTCTCCATTCGTCTTGGCATGGAGGATATTAACTTGCGACAAGTTCCAATTGGAATGTTGTACCATGCTCTTTGGACAATATCCCAAAGTTGATTTTTATTTTAACAAAAAGTCTTTCCTACCTCTCTTTAGAGTTCACCCCAGAGATTCTCGTTGGGATTGAGGACCGGGGATTGACTTGTCCACTCAAGAACATACACTTTTTGCTCTCGGAACCAATCCCTTACTACTCGAGAGGCGTGCATCGGGTCATTATCCTGCTGGAACTTCTATAAAAGTGGCATATTATCCTCGGCATATGGTAGCTCCACCGTCTCCAATAGATCTTTGTATACGAATCTGTCCATTATTCCGACAATACGATGAATCAGACCATTAGGCTACCACCTCTATGTTTCACAGTTTTATATGTGTACTTGGGATCAAATTCTTTGCATTTCGGACGACGAACATTCCTTTTGGCATCATTTCCAAATAAATTTATTCGGTTTCGTCACTAGGGATATTACGCCATTTTCCTCACCCTCCGGAAGGTTTACGATAATATTTTGTTCCTCATCTGAAAATTTGCCGACCGAAGCAAAAGAACCCTGCGAGCAATCCCACCTGATAGGTTTGCCAATCGTCGCCGAACGATCCGTGATGACACAATATTTTCAATTTCATTGGCAATCGTCCTGGAAGACTTGAACGGGTCGCGTTTAACCAACTGAACCATGCGATCGTCGGTCTTAGTTGATGATATTCTAGGTGCTCCCCGGGTTACACTTATTAGTTCTGGTTTTAAGGCATTGGTTACGAAGTTTTGAAAACGTTTCGTTAACATGGCAATGTATTTATGAGTTTTTCCTTCATCTCGTAGTCGCCGAATAAGAATTCTTTCCTCCCCACTGCAGTGACGCCCTCAGCCCATCTTATACAATTTTAATGGCTATTAAGTCCCCAATTAGTTATATATTCCTAATACCTTACCTTCTGCAACCAAATAATTGTATTTATAAACTACAGGTTAATGTTTTGCTTTATTGACCAGCCGAGTTTGGAGTCTAACCAATAAAACAATCCACAATTTATCTCAGAAAGCTAATTAATTCCGGGAATTCACCCAATTCGTACCGAAACAGTGTGACCATATTAAAAAGTATAGCTTCCTTATTAAATGTTATGTTTATATCAATTTAAATCGATATATAAAAAGAAAAACTTCACACCTATTATGTTGTCCATGAGTGTATATAGTCTTATTGTATGGCCAATATTTGTTAATTCTTTTTAAAGAGTTGATGCAAATGAAGCCTGAACCAAATGAATGTTACTTGAACCTCATTATACAGACTTCTACTTTGTTTTAAACAAATCTATCGAGGATTGCTTAAACAGGGTTCAATATTTTAAGACCAGCTAATTACAATATCGCCTATAGTATATTTGATTCAAAAGCCAAGGCTTTCACCATTTTATTTGCAGTCATATTAATATCTAAGGCTTATATTTACACATTTTCAAACTAATCGGTGCTAGCTGTAATATAGTGATTCATCTTATACAGCCTTAGGCTTTTATATTCACATATATGCTGTTGTTGTTTATGTAATTTATATAAAATATTTTTTTAATAAACATGTCTGCTTTGGAAACTTTAGCCTTAATATCTTACCGTAACATAATCTTAGTTAATTTAACCGTATTTAAACCAAATCCCTCTCACGTATCCCAAATTAAATTTTCGTACTTTTCTGTTTTTGTTATACTTATAATAAAATTTTTATATATCTCAGTGTTGTTGTTCCTTGATGTTGTGCGTAAACAAAACCAATGCTAGGACACAAGAAATGCAAATAAAATTTTATGCTCAATGTTGTACTATCTACATACAATTTTACCCTCGTTCAAAAAAAAAAAGAGAACAAAATGCAATTTGTTATTGTTTTGACACGTAAACATTTGTTGTGCGTAATTTTTCTCGTTGCTCATTTTCTGTAGTGCAAACAATCCAAAACGAAATGAAAACAACAATGATTTAATTAATTAAAAATAAGCAACAACATTTACAAAAGTAAATATTATGCCATCATGCAAAAGCAACAACAGAGATTATAAAAATTTTATTTATTCTTACTTTTTCTCTTTCTTTTTTCTGCTCTTCTCTTTTTTTTCCTACGCCAACAAAACTTAAACAACAACAAAAATCCTCAAAAATGTACAAAAAAAAAATTTAGCACTCGACCTGACAAGCAGCAAAATGGCAAAGGCAACAGCCCAAAACTGAAAAATGGTGGATGGCAGCTTGGAAACCTAAATCAAAACCCCTGAATCTAATGAAATATTTATAATCAAGAAATGAAAAGCCGTTCAGCAAACGTCCATAAAAGTAATGCAAGAAATAACTAGCTAAAGCAGCAATCGTTAATTACAAAATATTCTACAGTACGCCGCGTAGTGCAAAAGAAAACTACAAGTTTCATTAGGCCGTGATCAATTTATAAGCTTAACTCTAATTAAAGCGTGCCTCAACCTAGACAGAGCTTTATCTAAACATAAAAACTAAAGTGATTTAAAAAAAAACAATTGTCAACTAACCGATACTTCAATTAAAACTACATTCCGAAACCCAATCGACATTCCAATAATATTTAAAACAAAAACAGAGCGTGGTATACAAGGTTTCTCAAACAAATCAAAACAAAAAGTAAGCATTTACTCGTAACATTTTGACTCTTTATTAAATTAAGTAAGGAAAGGAATAATTACAATACAATTGTGACGAATACTATATTTCAATTTTTATATAAGCTTCAGTTAGACCGATCCAGCTATTCTTAGGCTTAAGATTTTGTTAGTCCAAACATATTTCTGAAATTTTTGAGATACTTTTTTTAATGGAAATAAATAGCACGGTGTTACTTTTGAAACGACCTACCGTACGCTGTAGAGCAGGTCGAGTATAGCATTTCCTCATATGTTAAAGCACACATAAAAAAAATACTAAATTGTCGAGATACACTTAGAAATAAGCGAATAACTTCGTCAGCAGGTATCCAAATTCATAGAGACAACATTTGTTCAACGGAGAATTAAATGGGCTTTTATGATAAAACTTAAAAAACAATCGCATGGAATAAAAAAAGTTAAATCAGTGATGGCCAAAGTAGAAACTAAAAAAAAAAAAAAAGTGCCGCAGATCTGTAACCCGCGTTTCTCAGCCATCAAATTAAATCTTTCAAACCATTGATTATCATATTTTAGATTCCTCTTGTCGCTATCGGAATTGCCAAGGTCATAAACAATGATTAAAAAAGCAAATAGCGGTTTTTGCGTCATTTCTTCACATTTTTTGGTGTTAGGAAGAATCCAAGTATGAGAAATGATATACACGACCTGGCCAGCAATGTATACTGGGTCCCGTGAAAAGTATTTGGTATTTTGTTATTGGAAAATATGTAGTTCAACTTAAATTAAGCGTGTGCGACAAAGACATGCAGGAAATGCCTGCTTACAAATTGGATGGTCTTTTATTGAAAGCTTTAATATATCTTTAGTTTATAGTACAACAAAAAAACATTCAAATAAAAATTCAAATTGTATTCAAATTGAAAATGTAATATAGTAAGATTCACTTTGTCTTTTGTTTTATTTGTGGCAACATTAATCAGGCAACATTAAGTCACTGATGGTACATCCAATACCTTTCCCCTCATGTGTTGCTTGAGTCTTCCCAGCCTAATTTAAAAATAAATTACGCTCTTTTAATATCCACCCACTCCTGGCTTGTTTCACAAAACATTTGCATTTCATGTTGCATTTGGTCATAAATTCCACTTCTTTCCTGTGCATCTTGCACACTTGCCGCAAAAAGGCAATCTTGACATCCCCATTAACATTTCATGTGCACCTTGGCACATTCCCGTTGTCTCTCCTTTTGGGTGACTATCATGCTAAAAGTCAATATAAAGTAAAAAAGGAAAAAAAACATCATTTTATGACCCCGGGATTATCATTTTGTGCTGCAGCTTGACATGAAATTGGCTGCACACTGTGGGTAACCAGAAATTGGCTATAAAAACTGCTAGCGACCAAGGTGCTCGCTCTCGTCTCTCGTTGCATAAAAAAATATTGAAATTTTTATTTTAAGTAGTGACGCGTCAGGGATAATGTTAATGGCACATAGCATTTTCATTTCAAACGCATAAAAGTGGCCAAAGCATTTTGAAGGAAGCTGCTCGCTCTCTCTTTCTTTGTGGCTCACTCTCTTTATGTGTGCAAGGATTTCTTTTTTATTTTATATAACATCTCTCACGATAAAGTGGAATTTGAAGTTTATGACCGCTAGACGAAGTTGTCTGTGCTGTTGCATATACTCGTATTTGCTTGTCTTGTGCTTGATAATTATATGGTCGGCATCTTTTTTTTATAACTCTACAAATATGATGGGCAAATTTGACCACAGACAAATGGGGGTTGATGACGGGATGGAAATGTCACAAAAATTGCTTTTTAAAATAAGCCATAGACATGGTCGTTAATTTTGAATAATGAAAATCTGGAAAAAAAGAAGCTTAATTGGATCCCTAAAGTGGGAGATATATTTTTATACTCTGTACCAGAGGTACACAGAGTATATTAAGTTTAGGCAAAAGTATGTAACAGGCAGAAGGAAGCATCTCCGACTCTATAAAGTATATATATTCTCGATCAGCATCAACAGCCGAGTCGATTTAGTCATGTCCGTCTGTCCGTCCGTCTGTCTGTCTGTCTATCTGTCCGTCTGTCCGTATGAACAATCAGATCTCAGAGATGGTAAGAGATAGAGGTTTGACATGTATGGGACATATGTTTCTTTGACTTGCAGGCAAGTTTAAGTTTATTATCAATTTTTGCCACGCCCCCTTCCGCCCACGCAAGTTGGAAAAAACGTCATATCTCCCATTGTTTTATAGATAGAAGGTTCGTTCCTTCTGGACATTTAGTAATCAGGATTATTTATCGATCTGCCAAAGGAATGGTAAAGATAGGATGAACTGTTGTCGAGTTATAAGGAAAACAAACAATTATTGGCAGCACCGGTCGCAACGGTGATGGGCAGCACTTCACAGGTACAGAGTATGTTATAATCGGGCTTGACCGACTTTCTTTTCTGTTTTAGACACAACCTTAAGAAGCAATACAGTTTTTGAGCCTCGCAATCATTACTTATATTCAATTAGAAATTTTCTCAAAAATTGTGTACTTTATGTGCTTTAAATGGCTGCAATATTTTTCTGAGTTACGCAGAGGAAAAAACATGGTCAGTATATAAGATTTCTTCATCTCAAAATATGAACAGAATGTTCTCTCAAATATTGAGCACAAGTGTTCCGAATGTTCTTGAAATGAGCACAATTTAGCTCACCTCAACCACCCCACCGAAAAGTATATGTAGGCATTCAGACGAGCGTCTTCAGACGCATGGCAATAGTCCGACAAAAATTTTTATTTCTTTAATAAATAACCAAGGCGGGTGGGGTTTTGTTCAAGCGATGTCTCTGCGGACCTGGGCCTTGACGGTGGACCTGGACAGTAGTGGATCTGAGGACTGTGGATCTGGACAGTGGACCTGGACCTTGACGGTGGATCTGAACAGTGGACCTGGACTTGGACGGTGGTGGACCTGGACCTCAATTTTTTTTACTTTTGTTTTTAAAATGTTCTTTAAACCGGAACATATCAACTCACATCAAGATTTTGCGTTCTCAAAAAAAAAAGTTCTTGAAATGAGAAATTTTTCTAAGAGTGAGAGAATACGGTCATGATTGGTTTTTGTGACCGAATTTGTTCACTTTGAGTCCAACGCTCTCGGTTTTTTCCCTCTGTGTAAAAGCTTAAATCCTTGTAGAGGCGTTAAACTCAAGGTATTGGTTCCCTGTTACAAATTACTTCATTAGTATTCTTCTGCTTATTTTGCAGCACAAAGTTAAGTTTCAGTTAATTCTTGTTATCAATCTGAAATCCTCTTCCATTGCTAAAAACTGTGCCCACTTTTTGAAGTTCAATTGCCCCAAACACATTTAATTAAAAAGTTCTTAAATCCAAATTTCAGCTGTCTTGTTCAGTTTAACTTGATACAAAAAAACACTCAATCTATTAGTTCTTTGATCAAAAAAACAACATGCTTTCGATTTTATTTTCAAGCTTCTATAATTTTTCTAGAAGAAAAAGTTAAAGCACGGAATTCGAGAACGAACTTGATACAAAATTTTCAACAACGAGTTTTTTCCTAAATGCTTGACATCACAGTTCAAATATTTAACGATTATGAATTTTCTAAGACTGCTTCCAGACTTCTATTTAATTGTTCGAGGGCATTGGGTAGGGTAAGAGACAATAAATTCCAGATGTGCTCAAAAAATTCCAAATAATTTTCCCCGATTGACCGCGAATCATGAAGAATTATTATGCTAAAAAGTCACTGCGGTCATCCATGGTTTCTTTTTAAATGAATTTAAAAATTTGCTGATTTTGCACCAAAGCTATGTATGTTCTTTTCGTCAAATGTCAAAAAAACAAAAAAAATTAAGATATTGAACGAATTCAAAAACAGACCAATAGCAAAATAAAACTTGATGCATTTGGTAGAGTTGCACCCGTGACGTGAATTTGACCGTGTCACGGTGCGTCACGACATGTCTCGACGTGAACATGAGCAACAAAGTTTCGTGCGTGAACAACCGTGATTCGTGCGTTTTTCGTGAGTGACTTCAGAAATTTTTGCTATTTTGCTAAAGGTAAAAGAAATGTGTAGAAATTTTACGATCAATCACAGTAATAAAAGATTTGCTGAGTTTTTAGATTCATCATACAAGTTACCTGTAGAAAACATATCTGGAATCATATATCATATTGATAAATCATATTGGGACTTCCATATTTGAGAAAGCTTTCCTTGCAAGTTCCACAAGCTCAGCAACAAGTTGACGTGGATGAGGTTTTTATACTATTTTTTTACTATTTTTGTTGGCTGAATCATTTGAATTGGTTTTTGGTTGATTGGTTGGTAGGTCTACTGTGCTACTGTAATCTTTACGTTATGTGTTACGTCACTTTTACAGTACTCTTACTGTTCCCCATAGTGAATTCAACGGTATTAGTTGGAGCATTTTTATTCCCTTGCGAAGGGTATTATAATTTTGCCCAGAAGTTTGCAACGCATAGAAATAAACATTTCCGACCCCATAAACTATCTATATTACTGATCAGGGTGACGCGCTGAGTAGATTTATCGCTGTCCGTCTGTCTGTCTGTTTCTACGCCAACTAGTATCTCAGTTTTAAGGCTATCGAGCTGAAAATTTGCAGAGAGTCTTCTTTTTACTGCTAATCTGCCGGAACCGACCGGATCGGATGACTATATCTTATAGCTCCCTTAGGAACTATCGGTCGAAAGACTAGTTTTAGTGAGAAAAACTTTTTTGTTTTCAATGGAATCGTCTCCAAACTTCGTATTTATTGGTTTTCTATGCTGTTTCATAATTCTTCTAAGTTTGGTGAAAATCGGACAACTATATGGTATAGCTCCCATACAAAAGATGAGTCAAAAAAATAGGCTTAGTAAGAGAAACTTTTTTGTTTTTAATCTTACCTTCTTAACATTTGGCATTTATTGTTTTTATATGCTTATTTATTTAACTCTACAAAGATTTGACAAAATCGGATGACCGTAGCATATAGCTTCCATAGGACTGATCGGTCGTGAAATGTCAAAGTTAAAAGAACATTTTTTTGTTAGTCATTGTTTAACTTGGACTTCATTTGAAATAATTGCTTTTTAACAGATTTTGCAAAATATTGACCAAATCATTAACTTAAAACTAGCATTTGCAAGGGTATTAAAACTTCGGCACAGCCGAAGCAAGTTTAGCCTTCTCGTTTGATTTGAAATTGTGTTGCTCTAGAAGCCTTGAAGTCTTTTAGACAATTACTGAATTCCCCTATTAGAAGTTTGTCTTTTAAAAAAAGTGACCTGATTCTCTAGTTAGTCGAATGGCGTGCACAAATGAAATAATGTTGTAGGTATCAGCATTCCCAAATCTAGTATTTATTGTATATTTTATTATACGGTCGATTGCTTCGTACTGATCCAGTTGCTGAAATTTCTTTCTCTTTTAGAGAGTTCATCAAATGAACCAATGCAAACCAGTCAAGAAAATTGACTTCATAGTTTTGGACCAAAGTGGCAATAAAAAAGCATCAAAGAAATTTCAACAACAGAATACTCAGTCTTTGCAACATGTTGAAAACATACGACAGAACAAATTAACATTGAATTAACAACCTGATCAGCATTTTACCCAGGAGGTCCGCTCTAGTGTAGAACTATTTACATTGTATAGTGTATATAATTAAGTTTAAACCAGGGGCAGGCACATTGCTATCTCGTGTGCATACAAAAAATCTCAAAGCAGCGCTGCTTCCACACACACAGTATAAGACGCAGTCGTTGGTTTAAACCAACGTTTTGATTTTATTACATTTTTGCGCAGAGCTAAATCTATTTTGATTAAATAAATATTCGTTCCGTTTTTCGATACTATAAAATCAATTTTTTTTTAATCGCCAATTTCTTCCTCAAATCGTTCTGAATCTCTGATTTTTTAAAAGAGGCACATTCAACGTCTCACAATTCAAGTTCTAATGTATTCATTTCCATTTCACACAGTCTTTTTTTTCTATCCAATATGTACATCTGTTGGAAAAGACAAATATGCATTGGATACAGTTGTTTTTCCTTTTGCCTTTTCCTTTTGCCAATTGAAAACCCATCCACATCTGGTCATGCCCTTGCCATATACTGCAATTGAAACCAACTGCAACCCCAAGTTTATCTCATATCGAAAATTGAGCATCACATAATTGCCCAAACACCAGGCGGCTGTCGCGTTAAAGTGGCAAAAGCAATCGAAGTAGAAAATAACTAATACGACACGTTAGACCCAAGCACATGGCCTGCAGGCAATTGTCTTCGTGTCCTGGGTTAAGCCTAATGGCATTTTGGGTACCATTCCCGTATACCCAAAGCACGTGCAATAAGCCAAACAACGCCCTTGGCATGCTAAAAACACTACGGTTCGAGCACAAAAGGGTTGTGGAAGCTTAATAAAAATGTAAAGCACGTTGGGTCAGGAGAAAAGGTAGCGGTAAAATAGTGCAGCATACTTTGCGGCGCCTGCTGTTGTACATACATATGAAATGGCATAGTTCAACTGGCTGTTAACAGTTGGCCGGCAGGGGAGGCAAAGAAAAAACGAAGAAACAAGAAAAGGACACACAAAGGCGAAAAGGATTTGCACAATGTTTAGCCTGGCGTTGCAGCAATTTTCCACAATTACCTAGGGCACACAGGCAGCCAGAGTTTTCAGTGATTCCTTTTTGTGAAAATAATATTAAAGGCCATTAGGCTCATATAGACAAGTTAAGTGGCTCCTGCAACCTGGCTCCTGCCTGTGTGTGGCAGAGTTTTTAGATTTTATTTTTATGCCTTGTCGTTGCCCAGGCAAAAGAAGTCATTAACGTGTCGTTGTCTTTGATGCTGAGCCGGCAGAAAAAAGAAAACCAAATTAAATTAGTTAACCACATGGCAACTTTTGTATGCCACCAGCCACCATCAGCGGCAGCCAGAGTCGACAAGGACAGGCCACTAATTGTTGCATGTTATGTTTTTTGCTTATCTTCCTTTGAGTCTGCCAGCGTTTACGTCTGCCGCCCCTGGGGTCTAAGCTTCTTTTTTTTTTTATTTAGCTAGACAAGTAATTGTATTTTAAATGCAGCCAAAAGGTGAAAAAGCCAGCCAGCTATGTCGCGTCTATAAATTATACAAAAAATAAAAGGAAATTCTGGGAAAAAAACTAATCGCAAAGTCGCTGACATCGCCAAAGACCAAAGCTCATGTGTTTTGCTCTTCCTTCTTCTTGCCAATTGACATGTAAATTGACATTTAATGGTTGCTAATGAGCGTCTGAGGATTAGTTCTCTTTTGGGCATGCCTTTTGACTGTTGCCCTGAATACATTAAAGGTGAGGAGCAGAACATTTTTGGAATGAATTTCCTTGTTTTAAATTGAGTTCCCATAAATTATTGGGCAAACAAATAAATACTCCATTAATTTTCACAGCTTAGCAAACAGCTCAACACATCATTTTCTCCATCAAGGAATTGTTTTCTAAGGCCAGGCATTTCATTTCGGAAAACTCCTTAATCAGATTATAGGCATCTGCTATTGCTATGTAAATGTGTTTAAGTTATTAATTATTTTGTACAGCAAAGACTCTGGGAAGTCAGCCTACCAACACACATACATAATTACAAATCTGGGAAAGTCGAGTTCTGCAGTTCGAATAACATTTGTTTAACAAAAATTGATTGAAATATTAACACACGCACACACACACACACTGACTTACTCTTCCCTGCATTCTGTCTTGTCTATGTTTGTTTTGCTATAAATTATTGAAATTGTAATTACTTAGGCAGGAAATGAGGGAAATGGTGAAGCAACAAGAAGTTGATAATATTGCCCAGAGGTTTCTTTATATTTTTTGTTGTTGTGGCCGGTAATGAAAATTTAATTAGAATTATGTACATTGATTAATTGAGAAGGCATAAAAATGCAGGGAATTGGAATTTTTGTATATAATTATTTGTGAGCTGTGTGATTGATGATGTGTCTGTGATTGACTATTAAAAGCCCACTAATTAATAAGTAATTAGTTGAAGCGACCAGACAATATTTTGTACTTTAATCAAATGACACTCATTTGACATGTAACAAGGTTAATGGAAAAATAGTTTTACTAAAGAGTGAAAAACAATTAAAGTGAAATTAAAAGAAGGAATGGCAATGCAGGCTCTTGGATCTCCTCCTAGCAAGCTGCTGGTAATTCATTCAGAAAAAGGACCGTGAAGTTTGTTTAAAACTTGATAAATTCCTTATAAAGCCAAAGGTCTTTTTTTTTAGAGAAGTAATCAATATTTTAGATGTCTGCGGAGTAAGTATACCATTTTTGGTTAATTTTGATTTCAATTTGATTTCAACTATATCCTTTGGCTTGGCCTATATTAAGTACAAAATATCAAAGAACTTCTGTGCACATTCCTACCAAAGTATGCAAAGAAAATTGAAATGTAAATTATGCTCATCCCTCACTCCACGTAGCCAATCGAGACAAAATCAATTCCATGCCGAATTTGCCTTGATAACAACCTTATGCTGCAGCTGGAATCATAAGCATCATCTGCTACAAACGCTGGGCCATCAATATCCGAGACAACCCCAACCTACAGAGCCCTGTCCTTGCCTAAGAGCGGGCAATTGTTTAGCCTCAACAGTCAAGAGTCGCTGCAGGCGAAAGCGTCGACATGCCATTTTTATGGCCTTCACACAGACAGACAAACAGACAAACATCCTGCTACGTCGGAGGTGTCAGTATTTATACAGCAAATAAGCTAAATTTTTCCTTTATGACTCCCACAAGGGAGAGAGCCCAGGCATGAATGCAGACGCTTGCCTCGACAATTGTGCGGCAATTGTCAAAAAGTCTCGACAACTTGACGTTTATATATGACTAGTGATAAGTCAGTCGCCCTGCCTCGCTTTTGTTATTACTTATTATATGCCGCCTGGGAATCCTTTGGGCCCCGAGAAGCGTGCACAGTTTATTTGTCAGTTTTGTGGAGCTAAAGTCAAAAGTAAATTAGTTATTAGCCCTGTGTAAGTAGTTCACCAAAGTTCGCTGAAGTTATGCCGGCTGAAAATGAAAATGCCGCTAAAATGCGCCTAATTGTTAATTAGTGTCAAGCGTGAATTTGTATTTACAGCCGCCTCAGACATTTCTAGAAACTTTTTTTCTCTTTGTTGGCCTACGCGACAACGGAAATTGTAGAAAAGTCAGCGGCAGACCAACGCAAGAATATGGCAAGGAAGGAGCTAGCGAAAAGTTTGTCTACAGCCTTTTACTCTCAATCCTTGTGGTATTGAAGTGTTAATTAATATTGAAAAGGATCAACTTTTGTGTGACTTTGGCTTTGTGCAAATGAAAATTGAAAAGCCTTAGAGAAGAAGTGTGTGAGAAGAAGGCCAGAAAATGAAGGAATTTACTTTGCGAAATTAATATGGAGTTAATTTCTTGTATTACTTTAGTGGATTGCAGAAGTGCATACAGTTTTGGCGGTTATTGTGGAGACGCAAGAGCCTGCTTTGAAGCAAATACTTAGAGATTTAGTTTTAAGAACAGCTTCTACGAGTAATTTAAAGGCGAATTCAGTGACTTTTTTCTTCTAGAGTCCGAAAACAAGAAGAACAAGAACTCCAACCAATTATAAATGAGCAGAGAAGATCCTCAAGCAAATTATGAAATACAAGGCACAAACTAAGTGCATAAGAAATAAATGTATTCCATGTATTGAACAAGATCAAAGTAAGACTATAATATACATAGATGAAAAGAAAGTTGTCTCAAGTTCCTAATACGAAAGTCGGACTATAAAAGAAACTTCCAAAATGAATTAAAATCGGTTCCTAACACTTACGCGATCGTATTGATTGTTCAGGAATTCGGAAACAGGAATAAATCTCTAATCTTAAGAAGCCTCAAAATAAATTTTTTTGTTTTTAAACTGAAATGAAGTGTCAACTTACAAATAAAATTATGTTAACACCTAACAAAAAAGTTTTTACTGAAATTCATAGACAAAAATATTTTTTTGGAGCTTGTTTTATTTATGTTAGCGCCCAATGTGAATCCTTTCAAAAATAATAATAGAACTGTGTATGCTCACTGAGCACTGCTCAGTGTGAATTTAGATGCTGCAGTAGCATCTGAATGCAGCGCTTCTACTGTGCTGCAGCAGCAAGTTTTCTTTTGCTTATTACTTGACTATCGTTCATCCGATCTTTACCAAGTCTTTGGCGGATCACTAAATAATACAGGTTAATAAATATGTCCAGAAGGTACGAACGGAGGTGGGAGGGGGCGTGCAAAAATTGAAATCAAACTTGATCTGCCTGCAAGTATAAGAAGCAAACCCCTAATTCCTACCATCTCCGAGATTTGTTTGTTCATACGGAAAGACGGACAGACGGGCAGACGGTCAGACGGAAATGGCTATATCGACTCGGCTGTTGATGCTGATCAAGAATATATATCCTTTATAGGGTCGGAGATGCTTCATTCTGACTATTGCATAATTTTGAACAAGCTTAATATACTCTGTGTGCCTTTGGTAAAATAATAGGAGGAAGAAAATTGTAATAAAATGGAGCAAGAAGGAAAAGATTCAAGCACAGGTAGAGAGCGGAATGAATGAAATCCTTGTGGCCACTGAGTTTGGTCGCCCACTTGCATTGATGGAAATGCAATCTCCAGATATACTCATAAAAAAATCCCAAATTAGCCCCCAAAATTAGAAATTCTCCTATGAAATCCATCCTTAGGCGATTCTGTTGAAAATAACGCATTTGAAGTCATTTATAAGTTATAGACATCGGATTTTAGGTTTTTTTTTGTTTGTGGTCCTAGAAAATCGAAATTATAACAAAGTAACAATCTGACCACACTCAACAATGTAAGAGCGTCGGCCATTAGTCTGCGAAAGTTCGTATCAGTCAGTAGACATGGCGAGACACAATTGAATAAACCGCATTGTATTATTTTCCCGAAAGTCGTGGCTTTCATTTGACTTGTTTTCCCACTGCAAGAATCCTGAACCCTCTAACAGATTCACCACAAAATTCAGAAAAAATAATTTCTAAATATTATGGAAAGCCTTTCTTAACCAAAGGGCAAGAAACCTTGAATATAAGAAACCCGTTATTAGAACTAGCATATTTTTCTAAATTATAGAAAACTATTTTCTTAAAGTCAGAAAAACAATTCTTAAAAGCTGAAATTTTTTTTTTGCTTCTTGAAGATTATTTTTGATTATTTTCAACATTTTTAATAGGAAAAGACGAAAAAACTTATATGCACCTGTGTGGTGTAGGGGTGGTAGACTCGGCGCCTGTTTAAGGAGTAGGAACATTTTTTATTTTGAATATGCAAATTGCCTTTAGTAGCCCCAAATGTTTTAAAATTAATAATCGTATTTATAATTTAAAACTAGAACCCCGATCTCTTCAAACAGGCGCGGAGTCTATCATCTCTATACTACACAGCTGCTTGAAAAACATGACATTTAAGAGAGCGTAATAATGTCGGCGTCTTTTCCTATTGAAAATATTAAAATAATAATAAATTATCAAAAGTAATCTTTATAAGTAGTCGGACTATTTTTGAATAGGTGATCTCTTTACAGTGATTTGTCGCACCCTCGTGCGTGAGTTAAATAGCAGAATGTGTTGAGATGTCACCTTTGTATGTTCATTACACCGAGGGTCCCGAGTTCGATTCCCAGTATGGGGAGGTAAATTAAAAAAATTAAAATAAATGCCTAAGACAAATAAAACTACTTTACAGAAAGAGAGAGAGAGAGAGAGAAGGCCAAGCCAACAGAAGAAACAACGGCTGAAAGTGAGCGCGAAATGTTCATTAAATTTTAGGTAGTTCTAACCTTAAAATTTAGGTAGCTTTCACCACAGTTTTAGGCCATAAAGGGCATAAAGCCTTTAGGAATAGTATGCCCCAAAACTTAGGACCTCATGGCTTTGGCGCCTTTTTAACCTTTTTAGGCAATTTTTTGTTTTTGGGTGTAACATTAAGAAAAACATTTTTCAATAATACAGAAATTGTTTTCTGAATATTCTAATATTGAGACAAATTTTTCTTAATACGAGAACAGGTATTTTCTTAAAAGCAGAAAAAAATTGTTTGACGTGAGAGTACACGGGGACATGTGTTGTAAACCGTCCAGATACAAGTCCACCGTCCAGATCCACTCTTTTCAGGTCAGCCCGTCCAGGTACACCACCGACCAGGCCCAGCCAACCCCGTCCAGGTCCGTGAAAAGACATCGCTTCGCTTGAACAACGCCCCAGCTGATTTGATAAATTTTTATAAAATTAATAAAAACTTTCCGGGACTGACTGGGATTAGAGCCCAAGACCTTTGTCGCGCGCAACGACGACGGCCGTCATAGGCGGTTGGGCTATTGTCCAGTGTTGAAGTGGCACGTCAGAATGGCTACTTGTACTTTTGCAGCGGTTATATAATGCGCAATAAATAAAAAAATATTTTAATTTTTCTCAACGGGGATTTGAACCGGCCAAACTAAAATTAAAGGCGGCAGTCGCAAACACTCAGCCAGCACCACGTAGCTAAAGTTCCTGAAATCTAATACCTTCTTAAAGGGCGAGAGGGAACAGCCCAACTTGAGCCTGACTTTAGGAGACAGCAGAAGAAAGGCGATAAGAAATGCCAAAGCTGATATTTTTGGAATTTTTAAGCTCAATGGTGTTGTCGTCTTTTATTGTTACAAAAATTGGTGCTGGAACGATCTATTGTCTTCTTAGAATCGGTCAATTTGGTCGCATCGCTCTCAGTGGTCTGCCGGAAGGCCTAATTGCTCTTGATCCAATATTTCAATACTGTCGGTTGACTTTTGGGTCTGCTTGAATTGCTGGGTCAAAACTTAATAGATAAAACTTTCTCAAATTAAAAAATAGCTGCGACTATTGAGTGGCGTGACCCAGTCTATGTATTTCCTATGTATTTGGTAAAAACTTTTGCAGCTTCGACTTTGACAGTTTTTTTCGAAGCTGAGGCCAGTACATCGCAGTGTGAATAGAGTATTAGTTGAGCATGAAAATGAAGGTTAAATTTTTTAATTTAAATAATAACTAGGAAATAAATTTGTTGTGTAAAAACTCACATTGATCTAGACTACCTCTGCACTTAGCTTATCCTCAATTTTAGCTTAAGCTTAAGTTATCCTGCTTCATTCAAGGCTTCCCCCACTCTCTTTCTCTGTCTCTCTCTCTACGTATTCTTGATCTTAAGCTATAATTATACATTTATAAACACACATTTGCATATATTTCCAAGTAGTGGCTAAAATGTTATTAATACCTTTCAATGTCTATATTTATATACTTATATTTAAATTTGTAGCGTATGGCCAGCTCGTATGTATGTACGTATGTCTGTGTGCGTGTGTGTACGTGTAAGTGGCATATATATAACTAAATATTTAGCTCATTGTTATTGTCTTTTACGACATTTTCAATTTTGTAAGTTGTAAGTTACGTAAACAGAAATGTGCGACAATTTAACTAAATATCACCCATTTTTATCTTCTTTTCTTTCCTTTTTATGTAACACTTGTTCGTGCTCTATATGAAAAAAAAACATAAATAATTGAAAAAAAAAAACCAAACATCAAAATTGGCAAAATTGGAAAACTGACAATTTATTTGGAAAATTATACTTTTTGATCTCCGCTTTTATTTTCGTTTAATGCTCCCCAAAAATACCGAAAAATTATGCAAAATTATTTCTATTTCCTTTCTTCCCGCCCGCTCTTAAATAAATGTTGTAATTGTATTTGCTCTATTGGTGAAAATTTTAACCACCTTTCCTCCTTCCCCAAAAAAAAACACCAAAAAAATCTCATAAACTAAATGTTGTTGCTTTTACTTTATACGTTTTTTTTGGGTAATTTTGCGCCTGTTGAAATCTTTGAAAAATTTACCAAATCAAAAATGACTAAATGTGCCTGCTGCGTTCGTTACTCGTTACAAAAAAAAAAAAAAAAAACAAATGAAAAACAAAACCAACTGTTGCGTAATGTGTAACCCTGTTGCATTTACATCTCTATTGTATGACACATGAATATCTGATTTTTCGGTATTTGATTTTTCTTGCAAAAATTTCTCCGGCTATGGCTTTTTTTGATAATTTCCTTGTTTCTATTTTTCTTTTATGTCCGTTCTTTTGATTACACATTGCCACTCTTCCATTTTGATGCCTCTTTTGGTACAAAAAAAAAACTAAAAAAAAAAATCCAATTCGAATCACATAAAAAACAGAGCATTTAGATCGCAAGCTGTTCGTTGGCATGCTCAGCAAACAACAAACCGAAGACGATGTAAGACAAATATTTCATCCATTTGGCACTATAGAGGAGTGCACCATATTGCGCGGCCCGGACGGTGCAAGCAAAGGTGAGTACCATGAAAAAAGACAAAACATTTTCAAACATTTCTTTTCTAAATCAAATTTTGAAGTAATGTGTAAGGTGTTCAAGCTCGATAATTGTTGTATTTGCCAGTATTTTTTGTTTTGTTATGTGTTTAGTTTTGAATATGTGTAGTGGTAACACTTGATTTCATTCCTTGAGGCAATGAGTGGGAGGTGCAAGAGAAAAATGAAGCTAAGTTTTAAGAATAAATAAATCTACTTTTTTTTGTGCAAATTTAAAACTTTCGCTTCTGGGCAAACATGTCTAAGACCGCCTGCTACCGCATGTTTCCCATCAATCAAAACCATCGCGTCTACTAGGTATAAAAAAGACAAACAAATTTAACATGTGCTTATAACTATTAAAAAAAACAGTATGACCTTTTTAAATATTATATAAATCCATTTTTCCACTGGTTCTGTTCTCGATTCTGTTCTCCATTCATCTAAAACAGCGATGTTCTTCCATAGCCCCTAGGGGCCGAGCGCAATCGGCTATTTGCCACGCACACGAGCCGATCGCATGCCGAAGTCGGGCATATGAGCGTAAGCAGCGCTCTCTTTGCTTGCATTCGATGCCCAGACGTCGAGCAGGGCAGTTCAAAGCTGGACTGTGTCGCTTTGATATCGCACACCAATACACACTCAGTTTTTGGCCTCGCTCTTCTTGAACATCGCTGCTGTAAAGCAGGCCCGGCCAAATAGAGAGCATAAAAAAAATATATTTGTCTTTTTCTGACACGCAGTAATGATTGACATCGGCAAGCATTCGGTTTGAATCGGAGAGTGACTTCGGGCCCCAGGGGCCACGGCTGGACAGGCCGGCTCTAAAGTATTAAACGATAATAATGAGCTGATTTCAAAGAAGATGCTAAGAAAAGAAAATTTAGAAAGTGTTCCCGTATTCTCCGCAGTGAAAAATTTCTATCAGGAGAGCTAAAAAGTTTTTCCACGATTCTCTTAATGCTTAAATTTTAATCATAAGTTTAAAAACATTTTAAGACTCATTTCGCGCTCTCATCTGGTTTGCTCTTGTTTTAATGACACAACAAAAATATAAAAATACTTAAATAAAATAGGAACCTCTCCACATGGCTTTTCTGGCCAAAGTGTCACATGGCCGGCATGCCACGCCTTCAGTTCCTCCTGCGCCTTTTCATGCATATCAAAATGGCAACAATAAACGCCAACAAAGGAACAACAATAACAAACATTAACATGAAAATACATACTCTCAAACACATACACACGCGGAGGCACAACAAAAGCCGGCAGTCAAAAATGCTGCAAATGTAAGCAAAATAAAAATCCTGTGTGTGTGTGTTTGTGTGTATTTGTAAAACCAAAACTTTTGACATAATAAAATGAAATGTTATTGTTAAAAAAGTTACTTGCATATTAAAACAAACGAAACTTTTTCTCCCCCCAACCCACTCCCCGAATTGTTTGTGTATAGAAATGCAAATGGCGAGCGTGTGAAACGAGCAGCGCGCTGCTGCTAAAAGCAAACAACTTTAATTGAACTGTTTACCCGATTTTTATTTTATGCTTTCTCACTGTTTGCCTCTCCACCAGCCCCCAGCTGGTCCTTTTGGCTTTGTAATTGTTATGGTTATGTTTTGTGATGATTATTTGGCTCGATGCACATGCTGCTCAAACATTGTTGACCATTTTTTGGCATTATTAGTGCCACAACAAATGTAGCAAAGTTAGAAGTTTCTCCCGAAGGACCTGTAGATATGGCGTAGTTACAACCTAGATAAATTAAGAGAAGTCTTGAACATATCCTTGAATACATAGGGCACTTTGCAATTGTCCTTCATACCCTGATTGCATTAAAAATAGGTAAAAGTTTCATGAAATTGTAACTGTCATATGGTAACGTTTCCGACCCTAGAAAGTTTATGGTAATGTCAAAAAATATAAGAGTTAGAGCCATAAATCATTTGAGATTGGTAAAAAATAACTCAGTTTACTGTGAGTGTGGCTGTCAAACTCATATGAGAACTCAGATAGCCTACTTCTTATGCAGCTTCTCTTATGCTCACATGAGATTCCAAACAAGTGAAAATACAGCTTAATATCTATCTATTTTGAAAAGTGCAATAAGACCCGAAAAAACAGGGATGCAATCCACTCGAAAATAAATACTGGTTCGGTTCAGTGGTTTAGACAGTTTCTGAACCTCCGGTTCGGTTTATTGCATGGTTTTTGGAGCTAACTAACCGCGGTTTTGGTTAGGTTCAGTGTTTCATAAAGGCATATTATAATTTCTGTCGTAGTGTGACTTTTAGCACACTTCCGAAATTGAATTCCTAAAAACCATTTGAATAACTTATTAGATCCTTATAGGAATGTCAAAAATTTATGAAGTCGTGCTTGTAGGATTCGTCCATTAGTTCTAGGAATGCATTTCGATAACGGAGAATGTCTGCTAGAAAAGAATACGTATTATGCATCTTACACACCCTATTTATCGTATGGGAAAAACTCTTCTAGCTAAAGGCCCAGACGAACTCACGACGTAACGAGAAGATTCATACAAAAACTGATTGAAAAAGAAGCAGGCGTAACGATTTCCTTGCACTTTACGTTTTCCCCCGTTGGAGTCAAAACGTATTTTTGCGCTTAACAGCGCTAAACAGAGCTTAACATCTTATACGTGGACTCTATGCTAATAGGCTGTGGGCATTATTTTGCGTTGATCAGCTGGTGCAATATTGTTGCCACCAGATGTTACGCGCTGTTACTCTACATGTATGCCATCGATCAGCTAGACAACTAAAATAAAATAAAATTTTAATTGTGAAAATATGGCAGAAAAACAAAGCGAACGAGCCGATTGGTTGCGCAGATTTTGTCGGTGAGAGACCGGGATGCCTTTTGGGATTCATCCCCCGCAAGCATTCGGACTTAAATTTTGTAAGCAAGGCTTGGATTGAGTTGCCTGAGCTTGTTCAAATAGAAGGTTGCTGATTACCGAACTTTATTTAAGGCTTTGCGGGAGAGCTATTGCTATCATGGCAGAAGCACAAGCGTAAGTCACTTGTCATCAAAACAAAACACACCTAATTGAGCAGTGTGACCCTAATTTAAAAACGCCATGAACCTGAACAACGCGATGCAGCGGCGTAGTTTTATTTGTTAGTTCTGGTCACACTTGGCATACGTTTAACGTTGACGCAATATGTGGTGGCGTAAGCTTCATTACTTTGGTCGTCAGTCCGTCGGGGCCTTAAGATTAAATTAAGGTGAAGAAGTACTCGAGAAAATTGAGAATATTGTCCAGTAGAGGGCGATAAGTCAATTATCAACTTTCAAGAAAAGAATGCAAATAGGCTTACAGATAGACTTACAGAAGTTCTTGTTGTAAAATGAGTGTGTAGTCATCCTTAAAGGCTATATCTCTCCTTAGTATCAATTTGGTATATCAGTGGCCTCCTTGTAGAGGGTCGAATCAAAATTTTCTTGGGAAAACGAAATTAAAAGGTAAATTGGCTAGAGAAAAGCGATTCACGTTTTTTACTCGTCAGATTCACCGATTCAGTTCGATTCAGAATCAGTTTGCATCCCTGCAAAAAAGAACGAAGTCATGCAACAGACAATGTTGCGTGCTCTCCAGAAAGTCGTCAGCGAACTGCTAATTCGAGTGTTTGTGTTCCTAAATGAATGCTCACAAAATCAAGGATACAGGGTTTTTTGGAGCAGGGTCACTCGTCAGCAGTTCTGTAACTATTCTACTTTATACCCACTTCAAATTATTATAAACTGTTTAAAAATGTTGTGCAAATCGTACAACAGGGATTCTTAAACAGAATTCCAAAAGCAATATATCAAAAAGCAATATATCTATATATAAAAAGCAAAAAATAGTAAGTTAGTTATGCTGTATTTTCACATGTAGATATCTCATTCGAGATGTGTGAAAAACATCTCAGTTTACTATGAGTAGGTTGTCAAAAAACTCATTTGAGAAATCGAAATTAAAGAATAGCCTACTTCTCTTTCAGTTTTTCCATACTTTACATAAATTTTTGTGTTTCTCAGATTGACTAATACACTTTTCAGATATCTCTTTTGAGAAACTTGTATGAGATATCAGACAATTGAAAATACAGCTTTAAAATTAAAACTACGTATTTTAATCGGAAAATAAAAGAACAATTTTTCGTTACGTACGTCAACCAATTGAACATCCAAATAAATTATACCTTTACCTCTCGCTTAACGACCTTAACTGGAACCGAAAAATATGGACGCGAAGTAAAAAGCCGCTAAGTAAGTCAAAGTTTTGCATATGTTTTAATGAAAATTTTTCTAACTGGTTCCAGATAATGGCTTGATTCCAGATGACATAACAATTTATTTATATATGAATTTTGTACTTAAAGAATATGTATTTTTATACCCGTTACTCGTAGAGTAAAAAGGGTATACTAAAGTCGTGCAAATGTATGTATCATACAGAAGGAAGCATCTCCGACCCCATAAAGTATATATATTCTTGATCAACATCAACAGCCGAGTCGATATAGCCATGTCCGTCTGTCTGTATGAAAACCTAGATCTCGGAGACTAGAAGAGCTAGAGCCACCAAATTTTGTATGTAGACTCCTATTGTCCCTACGCAGATCAAGTTTATTTCATATTTTAGCCACGCCACCTCTCGCCCCCGCAATTAAAAATGTTGAATAACTCTAACAATTTTGAAGATATCAAGCTCAAGATCAGATAAAAAAATGGTAGATTTATAAAGTTTACTAAAAACGTTGCATATTTGTTGGCGATATATTCGCTGTTTGCTAACATACAGTTGAGATGGTCACATTAATGTTAATGCTCTGTTAATTTGCATAAGGAAAGGCTATTAAGCACTAATTGACCTGAGTAACGGGTATATCGAAGTCGGGCTGGACCGACTTTAACTTACGCTCTCGTTTATTTAAGAAATATTTTTTAAATTAAAGATAGACAAGCTTTAAACTAAAATTTATAACCTGGACTTTAAGATATTTTGGTTTTGGGCATTAAAATTACGTCTAAAGTTTGCTGATGCTTTGATTTGCCTGTTATTAAGAAGTCTGTGTAGGGAAAAACGGCAGCTTTCCGCTTTGAGAAAGATCAGACGGGACCATTTCATCAATCAATTTATAAACCTGACCAAGAATTTGTTTTATGAATTCAATGGAAATTCAATGGTTCCCCAAACATATCCCTTCTTTCATGTGTTTCAGTGGCTTCGTTTTCATTCCACTCTATTACTACGTTTATGCTAAGCTCATTTTCCAAAATCGTTTCATGCGTGCATAAACACCATTTCATAAATTCGTCTGCTCACGAAAGTTGACTATGAACTCGCCGTCAATGAAATGCAGTGGCGCAGGCAACTTAAAGTTGCGTTGGTGTTGCCAGATCTTTTGTTTTCTTATATGTGCTTTGGTCGTTTTATGAATTTGCAAAAGTAGCATAAACAGAATTAAATTTGATTTTGCAAATTGAAGAAATCGTGAATTTCATAGCATAAACGTAGTATATAAGTTCCTCATTTCTGAGTAACTCTCCTTCCAAATTCATAAATTGCTCAACTGATCGCAAAGTCTTTCAATCCTGCATCAGTAACCAAAGCAACAATCTGATAAGTCGTCAATCTGTAGTGATGATAAAGCCCTTGCGCAGTCAGCCCATAGTTGCTTTCAGATCTTTTCTAAAACGTCTGTTCGATAAACGTTTGTAGCATCTTTATGTCCGGCTCTCACTTCAGCGCATTATTGCATTCCTGCATTCTTGTGTTGTTTGCTGCTTTCCTGCCATACAAAAGATACAGGGGCTAGTGGTAGCAAACAAGTTGCATTCAATTTGAATGCACTTGCATCCATGACTTTTCGAGTTGTGACTCGACGAGGTATCGTTACAACTGCTGCCACTAACAAAAATAGCATCTAACGTAGAAGCGGAAAACAAATTGTTATGGTTACTCAGTTACTTAAACAGATGGACTTTCTTGATTAGTGACATCATAGATAATTTTTATAAATTTCATTTTAAAATTAAATAAATAAATAAAGATTAAGAAAAACTAACCACAAAACACAATCTATTAACTTGTTTACCATCAACTACCAACCTTGAACTGACAAACTGTCAAGGCTTAATAGAAATAGCCGCAAACCTTTCAATTTATTTATAGACTTTCAGTGAATCGCGTTGTATAAGTAGGCTTGATGCAATTACTTAATGACAAGCGCACTGGCAGGTTCAATTCCAACTCGATCCCCCTCCTCCTACCTCTTCTTTGTCAAGTGATTAGGCTCAACGCTTTAAACCTGGGGAAAAGCCTCTGGCTGAGAAGCATCATGGCCAATGCCAACTTGGCGCATTCAACGTCAACTTATGCCAACTGTCTGTCAGCAACAGGACACAACTCCCACACACTCACAAAGTTGGCCACTTATGCAAAATGCTTAACTCTAGCACTAGACGACACCCGTTGTTGCTCATATGTATGTATATGGGGAAAGTTTGATTACCGCCCTCATCAGTTGGATGGGTTGGAAGAGGGTGGGGGAAGCAGAGGTGGTGGCACACACAATTGTGTTGATTGCACAGATGACAAGACGTAGGACGAGGAGATGACAACTTTGTGCAGCCGTCGCCTTTTCCAAAGGCAGCCCCAGCCCTTGATGACAATGAAGTGCATGCATGAATATTCTAATCAAATGAGCCACCAGTCCCGCCTGGTTCTTGGCTCTTTAGTCCTGGGCCTGTTGCCATTGTCAAGCTGTAAAATTTTTGCATTGCCGCCACATGGTGTGTGCAGTGCTTCCACACGGTTGTTTTACACTCATAAAAAAATGTGATGAACAATTTTGATTAGAAACGACAAAATACATATAGGTAAGATCGTGATTCTATTAAGACTATAGTCCAATTACGGTTTGATACTTAAAAGTTAATCAAAAGAAAAATACTTCATCGGAAAAATCTTAGTTTTACTTTTATTGGACTTTTCAAGCTCGATTTTCCAGAATTCCTGACTTTTTCTTCTTTTTGTAGGAAAAAAGCTTTCTTTCCTCTGAGTGTATTTACCACACATGCTTTGTGTTTTGTTGTCGTGCTGCGGGGGGTTGAGGCAAAAAGTTTCAAAGTCAGTCGCTTTCGGCCCTCCTCTCCCCCTCCCCAAAAAAAGGACCTTTCCTTTTTACCTCGTTTCATTTCATTCACTCACTGAAATCGAATTTGCATAATTTAACATGATGGTTGCGCTTATTCCTGTTGCCTGTCATGCAGACAGACAGACGGACAGACGACACCACCCGCTGTTATTATTGTGGCGCTGCGTGGCCTTCCTCCCCGTCCACCTATTCATCGTCACCACATTTTGCCGCCACATGCATCATCATTTGCATACATTTGCAGTTCAGTTCAGCAGTCAGTCAATGGTTCTCCTCGATTTTCTTTTGAATATAATTCGCAAAAAACTGAATTGACGTTGATGGATTTTGGCACTTACACAGGCCACCGCCTGCCTGTCACTTCCTTCCCAGCCACCCTTCCCGCAGCAAAAAAGCGCTATTTCCTAAAAACTTTCCAGTGACTTTGAAGCGCATTTTAATGAAGAATGATATGTTGGCATCACGACCGCAAGACTCTAAGACAGTTTTCGCGGTTTCGAACTCGTCGTCGTCATCGTCAAAGTCGAAGGGCGTCGACGTCAACAAGTTTCCTTCAAGGAAACAACAAAAATTATGTGCTTGCTGTTTTTTGTCATAAATTTGTGCGGCATTTCGGTAGGCTTTGGCAAATTGTATGCAAAATAAAATATATTTGGTTGAGATTCAAATTTGCGGAAATTCACGCATAAATTTGATTTGACACTGATGGTTTTCAGTGGAACAAAAAATAAGGCCTAAAAGCAAGATTAATAAATGGAAATGCGGTTAAGTGAGGCATAAAATTCTGTTTATGTCTTTGGTGCTGAAAGTCTTAGATTATTTTTATTATCTCCTTGCTATTACCAGGCGTGCATTGGTACCACTCCTTTGGCATTTAAAACTAAAAACGATATCGATTTACAGTTGCCATCTTTTAAATCTTTATGGTAATCTAAAGACCCATACCACCCGGGTGTCTTCATAATAGTCTAAACGAACTGGGATTTGTTGAACCATTCAATTTACATCTGCAATTTTTGTCATCTTTAAATTGTTCTTCATAATCAAAACTTATCAGGCATGTACTCAATTTCACTACCACTGCAACTTTTCGGAAAAAAAAAATTTATTTAGTGTCGCAACACAAAATCGAAAGCGTTTTTCGTTTTAAAAAGTTATGCTTGTCGGCCGGTGAAATTAAAAGTAATTGGCGAATTTCGCACTCGTACAGTTGCCAAATGTACATTTAGTTAATTTTCCTTAATTCTGTGATCAATTTAGAACTTATTTATGTAAATTGAATTGCACTTAAGTCTTTAACTGAATTAAAAATAATTTTTTGCTAAGTGTCTCAAGAAATTGGCAGCGTCTGCCAAACCGAAATGTAAAACGTAAAAGTCAGCCTCTCACGTTTTCGCTTGTTCCATTTTCCATCGGTTCGCTTGATTCTCCCGTGCCGATTTCGCTTGTCCCTTGATTCGCCAAATGTAAAACGTAAGCAAAATCATTCGGAATTGAAAACAGCAAATCCAAACCGAAACTGAATTGTGTTCGGTTTACTTTTCAAAACGTACCGGAATTGAAAACATGCCTGTATATGAGAATTTTGAAAATTTCACGACTTTCCATGGTTTTTTTTTAAATGAATTTTGGAATTTGCTGTTTTTGCACCAAAATTATGTATGTCGTCAAATGTCAAATAAAAAATTACGACTTACCCCTAGAATCAAAGATAACTGTCTAGTATGGGTCCATTTGCTCAACAAATTTAAGAAGAATGTCTTTCGATCGACCGCTAACTATAAAGATTTTTCATTAAGGTTAAGCATAAATGACTTTAACCTTCTAAAAAATAGTCATCATAGTTGTTAGCCGGCTCAAGGTCGAGGATTGATTATAATTCAATAATCATCAGAGAAATCAACAAAGAATTCATATGAACAGCAGCAGTGCTTGCGTAGACAGACTGTTTCGGCTGCCACCATGGCTAGCCTAGTCACACCTTCAAGCCATTTGCAAATTCCTATTTAAACAACGAACCCGGAGAATTAAAACTTGAGGATTGCAAAAGCGCAAAATTCCTTCGTGTTATTAAGCTCAATTTGTTGGGTAGCCGGAAAGGTAGATGTAACGGCGTTGAAGGTGGTTCAATGTATCTTTGTTGTTGTGGCCACAGTTTTTGATTACTGAGAACTTGGTCTTAGAGTATGCTTAATATGTGCATTTATTTAAAGGAAATGCTCCCTTTTTATAAATACCAAGGTATTTATTGTTTGTTTAATAGGGAAACCGTTAAGGTTTTTATAACAAACATCACGGCGAGCCAATTCCGTTTTAGTAAAAGTGGTTGTTAGCCGGTCGAGGATTGATTATAATTCAATAATGTTCAGAATCATCAGACCTTGAGCCGGCTAACAACCACTTTCACTAAAATCAAACCAGGTAGCTGAAACACATATTCAGATACATCTAAAAAATGTTTAAAGTGCGGCGGAGACTGATTGGTCGTAAAAACTGTCGATTAAACAAAAAAATTTCAAATATATATATGCAAATTCCGATTCCACAAGTGATTCCCGACGCACAGACCGTATATTTTGTAAATTGCGTGGTTTTTTTACCATTGAAAGAAATTTAAAAGTTATAAACTTTCTCTGAGCAAATTTCATCCATAACCCTTTAGTCATTTACCTGAAAAACATGCATACTAGTTAGACCAATTAAAATGAGTTCTTCGAATATGTAAAGTCCTTACTTTCGATGAACAAGTTTGCCGGGACTCCAAAAATATAAAAAAAATTTTGGCTTTCTTAAGAAAATTTTCTTTTGAAGTTGGTGAAAATTACCGAAAACTACCGCTTTTTTATATTCATAAACATTAGCTCACATTTTTTCATCATTTTGTTTTCACTTATGAAAGGCTAGGACTACTCCTACTCTAGATATTAATAGCTTATTTTTTCAGGTTCGGTTTCTATAAAACGTAAACTTATAGATTTTTATTATTAACTTTTTTTTGTCGGGGAATCGACCTCAGGACCTCGGTTAACTCAAAAGGCGACTTCTTAGCTCATACGGCTATCAAACTCACGCGGTACAGTGCAGCTAGTCACAGTAGAGAGCGCAGTCATGTGTTAAGTTCTCAGAAAGTTAAAAGCCATTTGGTGCAGATGGTGAGACCGTTGCCCGGTGAGGTCTTGTTCTCAAGTCCCCTGCCAAGCAAACATTTTAAAACATATGGTTTTCTATTTGTTGTGTTTTTAACATTTATCCACTCTAAGCACCTCAAACTTGCTTGGATAAAGTTAATAAGCCCTTATCAAACACATTTCTAAATATTTTCTTTCTTTATTAACACTTTTTTTCATTTTATTTTACATGTTTTATGAACGGACAATCATGGTCAGGACTTTACAACGTCTTATTTTTCAATATTTTTCTATTTACAAATTATTTTTTACAGTTGACCTTTAAATTTTTTAATTCTCAGAAAATACAGCTGTAAAATTCAATTAAAGTGGCTCCCAACATTTTCCATGTTCCACTATTTTTTCAATGAATTCATTTGTTTGACACACGATTCGGTGCATGTTAGAACTTTTTTGTGTATTGTAAAATAAACATGAGTATAGAGAGTTTTGCGGAAATGAAATTTAATAAATGCAACGCAAGCAGCCTGACATGACATGCACTTCATAAAACTTTGCTCATATAAATTGAAATTGAAATGAAATGATGATATGTGTGTCAGAGGAAGCAGCAGGAGAAGCTTCCCTTTCCTTTCGTTCTCTGTGCTGTGTAAAATTTTGTTGGGCAAACAACAAGTGGAGCAACAACTTAAACTGTCATTGCGACAAGTTGAGTGGGGAGGTATTAAAAAACTTTTTGCTCATAGCAATTACGCTAGCCAGTCATACATTTTTATGAATTTGGCCGACACACACACACAAACACCTGAGTTTGGGGCCCAACCGCACACAAATTTGCCAGAAATTCAATTAGCTAGCCATGCGTGGAAAGCAGAGTAGCAAGTTTGCCACTTTGGTATGCCGTTCAGTTTTGGGGAATGCTTTTGTACTACTCATAGATGCAGTTGCAGGGACACACGCACATAAACAGATAGATTCGTTCATGCATGCCTAGATACAAATGTGCATAGCAGCCTCAATTACGCCGAAAATGTCACATTAATTATTGGCATTTATGGGGTTTGGTTTGTCGCCAAACGCTTTTGGATATGATAGATGACAATGCAAAATGAATATTTTGAAGTTGTTGTTTGAAGTGTGTGTGTCTGGTAGTGAGAGCTGTTTACGAGTGTGTGCGTATGGTGGTGTTTCGGTTGTATTAATTGGAATTTGTTTTTGTACATGTGTGCGTGCGTGTGTCAGCTGCAGCCTGAAGACGCTATAGCAATTAAAAGTTAATTTGACAAAGCGAGACATTTCAAATTAATTTTGCGATTTCAAACGACATTTTAATTCAATTTATGTTTTTGGCAGGTAAAACATGACAAAATGTGTATGTGAATGGGATTTCAGGCTAGGAACAAGCAAAGCAAGGAAATGAATGCAAGAAATAGAACTGCGCCTTGGGAGAAAAAACTGAAGTTAAGTTAGTTTTGTATGGAAAAATTGCAGATTCTTAGTGCGCAAGAAAATATTTTTTACCAACTTGAGAATTCATTGTAAAAGTCCATTTGAAACAACGTTGAGTATATTAAGTTTGTACTAAAGTATGTGACAGGCAGAAGGAAGCACCTCCGACTCTATAAAGTATATAGTTAATCAACTTTTATACCCTTGCAGAGGGGATTATAAAATTGTCCAGATGTTTGTAACGCATTGAAGGAAGCTTCTTCGACGTATACATATATATTCTTGACCAGCACGACGAGCTGAGTTGATTTAGCCATGTCCGTCTGTCTGACCGTCTGTTTCTTTGCTATCTCCTCCGTCAGTTTTACGGCTATCTTGACCAAATTTTGCACGAAGTCTTTTAGTACACATACGCTGCACATTTGTCGGAACCGGCCGGATCGGATGACTATAGCAAATAGCTGTCATAGGAACGATCGGTCGAAAAACAAGTCTTAGTGAGAAAAACTTTTTTATTTTTAATGGAAACGCCTCCAAACTTCGTATTTCTTAGTTTTCTACGGCTCTCCATGATTCCACCAAATTTGCGTTGAAATCGGACATCTATATAGTATAGCTGTCATGGAAAAGTAGAGTCTGAAAAGTAGTCTTAGTTAGAAAACCTTTTTTTATTTTCAATGGAAATGTCCTCCAAAAAGTGATAAAGATCGGATGAACGTTTGTCGAGTTATAAGGAAAACAAACGATTATGGCCAGCACCGGTCGCAACGGTGAAGGGCAGCACTTCACAGGTACAGAGTATGTTATAGTCGGGCTTGAACGACTTTATTTCTTGTTTTTTACTTACATTGTCTGGGATTCAAACTCACAACTTACTTACCTTGTCTCGGGAACTTAGACACAATTGCCAGCATCTTAGCCCATACGACTATATAAGCACTCGAGCGGCAATGCCGCAAATCACAGTTATAAAGGGAAGCGACCAGCGCCGATAAGCTACACGTTTCGTGTAGATTTTCTAAATGTAGTATTTGAAATCTTTAACGATTGTTTAGAAAACCTACACGGCACGTGTGGAATCAGTATTGTGTTAAATATCTAAACGTTAATGTGAAAACCTACATTTTCAGGAATTAGCTTAATGAAAAATTTAGAAATACTTTAAAATAACGCTGATTTTCCCTTGTTATGTAGCCTTTGCATTTGTCCAAGCAGCACTTAAGCTTTCTGCACGCCTAGTCTACTTTTTTATTTCGACACGTTCATGTAGTTTTTGTACTATAGAGGTACACAGAGTATATTAAGTTTGTGCAAAAGTGTCTGTCTGTCCGTCCGTCTGTCTGTCCGTATGAACAAACAGATCTCAGAAATGGTAAGAGATAGAGGTTTGACATGTATGGAACATATGTTTCTTATACTTGCTGGCAGATCAAGTTTATTTTCAATTTTGGCCACGCCCCCTCCCGCACCCGCAATATCGACAAAACCTCATATCTCCCACAGTTTTATAGATAGAAGGTTCGAACCTTCTGGGCATATTTAGAATTCGGGATTCTGTATCGATCCGATTTTAACGATTGGATGAACGATATTCGAGTTATAAGGAAAACAAACAATTATGGGCAGCACCGGTCGCAACGGTGATGGGCAGCACTTCACTCGTACAGAGTATGTTATAGTCGGGCTTGACCGACTATATTTCTTGTAGATTTCTGTTTTCTCCATTTTTGTGTGAAGATTAGCAGCCTGAACACCTCTAATGTTTTCTCTGTGTATCTGACTTTCATTGCTTTAAAAATCGCAATTTGTCTGTTGCAAGCTATAGCACTTGCTCATAATAGGCTTTTAAAAAGGTTAGCTTCCTAACCCAATTTGCTAGGTGTGAAGTAGCCCAAATCAGCAAAAGATTTCTTTACTTTACATCTCAAAAGCATACTATACTAGCATCTCCTACACTTCATTTTTAAAGCCCCCCTAGCTACTCGTACGAAAATATTATACACCCCCACAGGCCTCATAAAACATGCCACTTAATGTGCCATAATTAAAACAAAACACACTCTCTCTCTCTCTCTCTCTTTGTGTCTCTCTGTGGAAACTCTCGACTTGCAGTCAATACACCAACTGCACATAACTATTTATTGTATGGCCCAAAGCCAACAATATAAGAAGAAACAAAAAATATTCGTAGTAATAATAATAATGTAAGTTGTGGCATAAGCTCATAAGTGCCATTTAAGCCAGAGTCGTCCTTGTTGTTGTATAAGCCAAAAGTCCTGCCAGCCAACCTACTCCGACTGCAAAATGGCCCGCTCACAGGGCGCAAGGAATTAAAATACATATCAAAAAGGAACAAGCGCGAACTTTTGCCCAAAAACCAGAAAACCCAAAAACTTTGCCGTCGTCCTCATCATCGTCGTCATGTTGCCATGGCCACAAGTCTTCTGTGAGCCCTCAGCCGGAGTCCTGATCCTGCTGCTCGTGTTCCAGTTGCCGTTTAATGCAGCTTAAATTTAATTGCAATATACCAAAAGTTTCATATGTGGCTGGGCAAAAAAAAAAAAAACATGAAAGAAAACTGCCCACAGGCAGCGGCTAATAAATTTTTATCACACACAGCGAACAGGCTCTGCTTAATACTAATTAACATGCAACACGCCCAAAACTATGCAACATACACACACTTCACAAAAGGTCAAAGCAATTAGACGTACCCTAGGAGCCAAATTTGATGCCAACCCAAACGAGCCCAGAGTCATAAAAGCCACAGAGTGGCTGCAACTTATGCTACCTTAGCTAACTGAAATAGTCAAAAAGTTAAGAAAAAGATGGAAACTGATTTAGAAATGTACACACAGAAGATTAGATACACTTTATATAAATAAAATCATGGATGAATCTTTTGAAACTTACATAAAAATAGTTTTTATTAAAACCTTTTTAAGGTTAAAGGCCTGTTCCCAGGAACAATTAATTTTATTTTTGTCACAATGCTTCGTATGAATAAGACAGTTGTTCAAAATAGTTTTATCAGCTTTGGTGTTATATTCATGCAGTGAATAGGCTTTAGTCTTTGAAATACAAAAAAAATTATTCAGACCGAAACTTATAGACAAAGCGTGCCCTGGAGAGGTTTTATATAGAAGTCCTTCCAGATCATTGCGTTCTCAGCAAAGGCTTTGATTTGAGTTATAGCGGATGAGAAGTCAGCGCTTGATTCACTCACTAATAATATTTATTAACTTTAATATTTTTACTAGTTTGTCGAGATGACAATTTATGATCTGCGATAGTCATCGATAGATTACTCGTGATCATCGTGATAAGTTTGGCCAGAGCTCCCACAGAGTCATTTCCCAGCGATGCCAGAACAGTCCTAATCTTTCGGGATCCCTTGCGGCACCTTGTACCTCTAGTTATAGAGTATTTCCGCGTTGATACTGAGACCGACTTCTTCCGCTCCTTTATATAAGTATGATTAGACTATTTCAGCGCACTTTATGTCGTCCCTCTCATCACAGCTATTCGCGTGCCCCTTACTTGTCGGTGTCCCACGCTATTAAGCCTATCACTAGTAAGCTATGTGAGTGGGGGGGCTCAGCGGCTGTTGCGCGACCATGAGGCGTGTTCGTCGCTGTGTTTTTTCTTTGAATAAACTTTTCCCGGTCACTTGGTGTTGCGCCAGCTTTGTAGTATTAGCCTGAAAAGCTTCTCAGCTGCCGTTGCTTCGGCTAAACTAAGGTCTTCCTGGTGCGAAAATTAGAACCGCACAAGAGGTTGAGGTTGGAGAGAGCTTTGGCCCTTGGTGCTGTGTCAACGTGACAAGCCTTGGGGCTGTGTCAACTAGACAAGCCATTTTACTTTTACTTACAACTAAGTTTTATTTATTTTATTCATTGAAAGCGCCAAAGATGTCCACAAAAGCTTCTACCGGAGATTTGTTACGGTAGAACACTTTCCTGTTTCTTCCCTAAGTTGTTCCTTGTTTTTGTAGTGCAGACTGATCGGTAGGTCGTTTTCTTCTTTTTGCAGAAAGACAAATGTAGATGGTTTCCATTTCACAGCGATATATTGTGAAAGTCCCATTTGCCATCCGTAACATGGTTCCCAGGATTACATCCAGCCCAGGGTATTTCACCATCTAAAAGAAGTCTGTGACCCACTGCTGGCCAATGCTAACAAGTGTGATGAATTAAGTCGGGAGACTTTCTTTTAAATTAGACAAATCCTGGAGTTTGTTGTAGACTTGTCGATATTTTCCCAAATATCTGAATCGATGGTATCAAAAATATAAAACATATAGGGTATTTACGACCTCCAGTTGAGCTATGGAATGGTTGAATTGAGGAAACTTACATTTTTGGTAAATATGCCAACTCCACAGCTCAACTGGGGGTCGTGAATTCGCTAATTACTTATGAAAAATTTTGAAATATCAATTAATCATTTCCTATGCCTCTTGAAATCACCAAAAGGATTTTGAAGAATATCTTTTCAATCCAATCCGATAGTCCTTTACAATTAGATATGCTTAAATCAGATTAGGAAAGCAGGAAAATATCATGTGGTTAGTTTTTTTTTTCAGAAATTTTAAGAATTAGTTTCTACCCTAGGGCTTTAAAGTTTAAACCATTGAACAGACCTTAAGGAAATTTTTAAAGTATTAGGACGGTTAGTTACATGATTTGATTCGGTATAATGACACAGAACTAGGGTTGCCGAATATTCAAATAAATCTATGCCGATATTTTCTTCGATATAAAGAAAGTATTATTTCGATATGGATATTTTGTTGTAAAATAATCGATATTATAGATATTTTCTATAATTTACAAATTATCAATTTCTTTAGAATAACAGTGAAAGGTTGGTGGTGATTCTAAATGATTTTCGTATGCTAAACAAGAACCTGTTATCGGAAATTTTCCATCAGTACACGATTTTTGGTATTTTGAGTATAAGGTTGCCTTAAATTTTTATTTGGTCCCTATTTAGGCAAGTTATGTGGAGAACGTTTCCGTTTGATTTGACTCATATTGATATTTTCGTTTAGTACTATTTCTTAGCTATAAAATAAACAATCCTAAATATTTCTGCATTTTTTTAAAGCGAAGATATACTATTTTGAGTCAGAGCTCGCAAAAAACTCTCAACACTTTCAACGTGTCGGCAAAAAACAGTTTGGTTACACAACGAAAACAGGGAGCGAAAGACAGTTTCAGTTCTGTTTTTGCTCATTTCTGTTGCGCTCAGAGCAAAGACCGCATTTTTTGTTCCTGTTTTTCTCCTATCTTTCACTGACACTTTTGCCGAGAGCATACTTCCGAAGTGTTTTTTGTTTATGTATATGTGGTTGTGTATGTTTTTGTATAAAGAGCGGCATACATAAAACAGCCTACCAAACACAAAACAAAAACAAAACAAAAAAAACTTTTTGTAGACACTTATTGTGTTCTGCTCATTTACAGACAGTTGTTTATTGAGCGCTCGCTCGTTTGTTTTGCTCAACCGAAAACATGTAACAGAAAACACATGAGATGCAAGAAAAAGTGTTCTCCTCATTGAGAGACCGCTTGTGCTGCGTTTTGTTTCTGTTTTTCACTGAGGCTGTTTGCATTAAAAAAAGTGTTAACCGTTTTTGGCGAGCTATGTTTTGAATACACTTGTTCAAAATGACCGTAATTATTTACCGCCCAAGGATATGCAATATATAAGTCCAACTATAGTGGGTATGCATAGCATATTTTTGGTCAGTGGACTGTTAAATATTTTTAAACACATGTGTTCAAAATGTTATATCTTCGCTTGAAAAAATCTTACAATTGTGTTGGATAGTACATTTTGAAGCTAAGAAGTAATACTTTTTGATAAAATCAAAGAGATCTACAAGAATAGTATTGTTATTCCATAAAACGTGTCTAAAAAAGGTAAAAATAGGAAATGGAGCATTTCCGAAAGCAGATTCATGTTCAGCACACATAATTCATCTTGAATCACCAGCAACTCTTTAACATACTGAAAAAGTCTAATTTTGTTGCCTTCTGGAGAAGGTTCGGTTCGGTTGCTTGAGGCCGTTGAAAGTCTAAGGTTCGGTTCTCGGACCGGTTCAACCGCGATTTATTTAAATTTAATGGGATTTTAAAACAAACTTTAAAAATCTTTGAGTACTTGACCCTTGAAATGGTTGAAGTGAATTTAAAGAAAAGTATATTTTTTCAAGATCTTTCAAGCCAAGCTGGCGTTTTTGAGCATTCAGTATCAAGAACAAATATGAGAAACAGTTTCTAAATGGCAAGAGACTTTTAATTTCTTGAAACTCATATAGTCCAGCAAAGCCAATAGTAAAATAAAATTTCTTTTCACTGACTCTTCAATTTCTTTCTACACACTCAAGTAGCCCCTATATACCCTTCCCTCTTTATGGTATAGCCAGCCATGTTGTTACCGCCCGCAATGTCGTTTCATTATGTGGCCATGTTGGTGGCAAGTGTGCTTTATTAACACATTTCATGCTCCGTACAAGAACACACTAACACACACACAAGCCCAATGTTACATGTACATAACTTTTTTAATACCCATCGTCTTGTACAATTTCGGCTTTAGTTGTAATAGTTTAATAAAGTAGTAAAAGCTGCGGAAATTAGATTTGACCGCAACAGCAACAACCACACCGTGGCCCATTACCGTCCTGGGGTTTTCCACGGGCAGACAAACTTTGGAAAAAATTGTTGATACCAGCCCTTGTTTCATGGCTATTTCGGTTTCCTTTTCCAGTGTGTATACGCTTGTCAATAAAAATGTCAAAAAAGTTTTCCTTTCGCAAAGGAAAAAGTGAAAAGGGTTGCTTCTGCCCTGCCTACGTTCTTAGCACTTGCTACTACTTATTAAAGCCCAACAGAACCCGGGAGTCGTCCCTGAAGCACAAATTTAATTAACTCAGTCGAGCGCATCTCCTCTGCTTCGGTGTGTGTGTGTGTATTAATAAAAGATTAGTCTTATCAGCCATGAAGAATCTGCCACTTTAGATATTTGTTTTAGTTGCGCTGGATTATTGAAAAATTAATGCAATAAACGAGAAGATATGAGCGAGCGGCAACTTGGAGTTCAATTAAGCGAAAGTGAAATTGACAGCGCAGTTTTCTTCCACTAATGGAAATATACTGGCAGATATATGTATGGAAAATTGTGTTTATAAACAGCTGGCGCCTGAAGGTAGGCTTTAATTTTTTTAATAAACGCCAGAAGTTGTGCCGCTACTTTTATTAAATGTCAGACAAGGTGGAGGCCTGACTTTAGCACCTGTCAGTGGCACATACACCGACATATTTTGTTATTATTCGAAGCAAGCCAGAGCCTAAGTGTATGCCACATACATATTCCTTAGCTCATTTTCTAGCTCATTGCCGGAGCCCAGCGAGCAAGGGAGAGTGAGCTAAATTAATTTATTCCACTTTTGTTGCTAGACAATATCCTTTGCCGTAACGGGATACACGCGGCTGGCTGCTGCTTGAGACGATGAAAATGAAAATGTCTAAAGGCTGAACTGGAGCCGGAATCGCTGTGCCATGTGGGTGTGTTTGTGTTATCCTTTTTCAAAGCTCGACGGCCTGGTAAATGAAATAAAATAATAGAAAACTGACACTGACGTTGGGCTGCTTCGGCTTGTTTTTGTGGGTTGCCAAGCTGCGTCAAGTGTCGACAGGCGAAGCCCAGAGCATCCTGGCCAGAGCCAGGCCCAGGATGCCATAAAGCAAATAAATGTTTATGCGCTAATAACTAAAGCATACGCCAATGAGGCGTGGCCAGAGGGGAGGCTGGGCAAACAACATGTTAACAGTTTAGCAAATGAGTTGAGAGTTTTGTGGGGTACAGTTGAGCCTTTGAAGTTTAATATTTTGGTAAAATACTTGTGGAGCTTGAAATATTATTATTCAAATTTATATAGGCTAAGAATTTGTCTTTACTCATTTTGTAATCCTTGTTTTTTCGTCTTTCTTTTTAGGTAAGTTTACACGGCTTCATCCTTACGGCAGTACACGTGATTCACGTGGCGGTAAGCAAATGTTCCAAAACTTAAAATATTTTATATTCCAAAATACTTTCAAAATATTATTGCGGGGGACTTTCATTCAAAAATTTTTACGATATTTGTTAAAGCTACCAAGATTCAGCAAGATGAAGTAACCTAAAAAGATAACTTGCAAAGTTTTGTAAGTTTGTGGGGTTAAAGAACCTTTCGTAGAGATAACTGTCGATTTTCAAAATAATTCAGGGACGCCAATCATAAGAAGGACATGTTACCCGTATGGATGATAACGCTCCAGTAAAACGGGTATGCGAACGAGTTGGGAGGCATTCCCCCGCAGGGTCGACCGAAGCGGAGATGGCGCTACCAGGTGCAGGGAGATATTGCGAAGCTGGGAGAGCCCTCCTGGTGGAATATCGCTCGGGACTGAGGCGAGTGGCGGGCATTAGTGGCAGCGGCCGAGACCGTAAAACGGTTGTGATGGCCAAAGAAGAAGAAGAAGAATCATAAGAAGGCGAAGTGCTAAGAGAAATGTTAAAAAACTCTTCCTAGTAATAAAGGCAGAAAGCAAAGGAATTTAATCTTAAGAAACTTCTTCCAATGATAATGCATGCTTCAAAAACCAGTTTAGTTTAGTCGCTTGCAATTGCTGATCAAACTCAAATAATGATCTTTAGCGTCATTAGTTGTATATCTCACCTGCACGTTCGGAAAAGAGGGCCATCTCGAACACCACATGTAAGGCAAGGGTTCTCAAGAAAATTGTATGACACAAAATGTTAATTTATTGGTGTAGTACAAAACTTCTTTTACATTTCTTTTAACTATTTGTTAGATCATAGAAAAATGACACTAGGCAACAAGGATTAGTATGTTCTAGGGCTGGTGGTGATTCAAAATTTTTGGTAATTTGATATTTCGACACTTTTTAAAATCGTTATGTGGGTTTTATTTTGGTTTGATTTGGCTTCCTTTGATAACAATGTAAAGTATTAATTCTACGATTCTACTTTTTTTCTTAAGCGAAGATATACCATTTTGAATTCATGTGCTTCAACTGTCCATATTTTGTACCGCCCATGGGTATGCAATGGATGTAGTTCAAAATTTTCATAGAAATTTTAAAAAGTGCCTAGCCAACTATAGTAGTGGTAGTCTTGAAAGTGATTTGCTTTCGATTTTGATATCGCGAAAGGGTTTTTGATTTCAAAAGGAATTGACGGAACGACCCTTATTTCGTTTTGAATTGATTTCGTTTGCAGAACAATTGGCGACAGTCTAAGCTTAGGCGCGGAACCAAAAACTGCCGAATGAAATTTTGAAAACTAGTTTTCTAAGCTTCTTAAGAAAGTTTTTGGCAAAAATATGTAGTTTAAAAACTTTGGACAGGTTAACTCAATTAACTATGTATTTGAAAATGGTAAGACGAAGTGCCTTATGCCATTTGTCAGATATTAAGAGGAAAACAGTACAAAATTGAAGAAAACTCTCTAGGAGAACTATGCGGACTTGTAATCCGGAACATATTTGCCTAAGTCAAGCACAAGTTCCAAAAACTCGAGCACTTACGACTCCGTGCACGCTAGGCCGCTGGACGGAAGCAACCTCTAACTGCGCTCACTGATTTAATTTGTTGTTGGGTGTTGGGAGAGAAGTACTTGTTTTTGGCCTTGGTCTTATGCAGAGACCACTTGCTGCAAAGGTCTTTTTTTGTATGAATAAGTCTGTGTGTGTTTCTCAGGCTACCGATCTCAACGCATGTTTGTATGTAAATTATCCAATGTCTGCCTCCGTTCCGATGGCCCCCGTTGTGGATTCTCTTAGGATGCAATTAGCTGGAACTTGAACTGAAGTTTAGTTTGAGTGGGTGACTGCCCTCCTATACCGTTGTCCTTGTGGCTCAACAGTGCAAAATAATCAGTATTACGGCTTAGCTGGAGTTATGAGAACGTGCCAAGTGCTCTTCATTAGGTTCTATGCAAAACTAAAGCTGAAGCAAAAGCTACAAAAGGCAAAACTACAAATACTTAAGCTACATGGGTAAGTGCTAACTCAGCATAAGTGATAACGCTGCTCTTGCGTCCCAGCAAGGGATCAGGTTACCATGCTGGCCAGTTAACTTGTATGCGCCAAACTATGTGCGCTCTCTCATTTTCTCTAGCCCTTGTACACTCTGCTCAAACTTGAGTATGTTCCCCCCGGGCCCAGACTTCTGAGAGGGGTCCGGAGCCCAGTTTTTTGGCGAAAACTTAAGTAAACTATGTACAACATGAGAAATTCCCCCAGGGCCCAGAATCCCCTTTCGACAGGCCTGCTTTACGGCAAACAATAAATAATTCATTTATTTACTCAAATTGGAAACGCGAATATTTAAGTAAAGCAGAATTTGAAAAGCCGCCCAGCGCGGAAAAATAGTCACACTAAAATGAAATCAAATCAAAATCAGCCTTGAAGTTGATTTCATGAAATTAATTTCTTTCGTTACTTTTTCTGGGCACACTGCACATTTTGTATGGAGCAGTCGTGAGAACTGATGCACGAAATCCAAAGCAAATCACTTTCAGGAATACCGCTAGTGATTTTGCTTAGCATATTATTATTTAACATTTCCGAAAACATTCATGTTCAGCACACGAAACCCATCTAGAATCACCACCTTCCCATCAATATACTGAACAAAGTCTTATTTTGTTGCCTTGTGTTATTATGGTATTGCATTGTAGTTTTGTCTCATTCCCGACTGTACGCTGTCAGTTGAAATTATAAATTCTTTAAATACGTTTCCCAACACTAACCCATTGAGGCCCGTTTTCTCAAAGGTTCCTGTTAGCCAACCGCTGTTCAAATTTGTTTCACCAGTTGACAAGCGGTCAAGTCATTTGGTTTTCTCAACAGCAGTTTCATCTGATATCGATAAACTCCTATCGCTGCATTAGAGTGACCAGACACGGTCAACAAATTAGGGATTTTTGTTATGAGTTTTTTAATGCTATTAAATGCTGCTGGTAATATTTTTGGGAAAAATTTATTAAAATTGATTGCGATGAGTCAAAAGCAATAGCTGGGGACAGTTGTTTGCCTGCACGGCTTATCAAAGGAATAAGAACGCAGCGCCGCCAAGTCCTGCTAACAATCCTAGTCACAAAAAATTGAATCGCAACTCCCTTGCATTATTTTTTCGTTGCTCTGCCTCTTCAAATTCCATTTCCATTGCGTGGAGTTGAAAAATTCGTTTATTCATAAACAAACAAAACAAATGTTGGAGTCAGCTGTTTGTAAAACGATAAAAATATCGATAATTCCATCGGGACTGATCTCGCGGTTAACTTTAACTAGAGCTCTAGCAGCGGTTAAGTCTGTTCCTCCGGTTGCGCCACACACAGCATGAGACACGCCAATTCGGTTAAACTGCCTGTCAAGTTGACCAACCGCACATTGAGAAGTCGGGCCTGAGTCTGTGTTTAGATCAGAGATGTTCACCCATTGCCCCCAGGGGCCGAGCGCAATCGGCTATTTACACGCACACGAGCCGACCGCATGCCGAAGTCGGGCATATGAGCGTTAGCAGAGCTCTCTTTGCCTTCATTCGCTGCCCTGCCGTCGTTGAGGGCAGTTCAAAGTGGGCTTTGTCGCTTTGATATCGCACACCAAAACACTCTCACTTGTTGGCCTCGCTCTTCTTGAACATCGCTGGTTTAGATATATTGACTCGCTGTTTTTCAATGTTTTTAGCAAAGAAAACATTCGTTCAGCTATTGCCAAATCGACAGGGATCGACGAGAACAACTGCAGCATAATTGCAACATTTCGGTAAAAATAATTGGATATCTTCGATTTCATGACCATTTAGGCCTAAAGCGCCGCAATTGTTCACGTCGTTCTGATACAATTATTGCAGCTTCCACAATTTTTTAACTGTTACTTGGTAGAATGTGGTCGAGTCAAACCCTCTTCTAGAGCCACAAAGTCAAAAAAATTTTGTTCTCAATCTCAAATTCAGAAAACTTGAAATCCAAGAAAGGCTTCAGCCCCTATGACCTCCACCCTAGCTCATGGGTGTATTTAATAAAATCTTCAGGGAAGTCTGATATCTTTTTTATTAATTTAGTAGTCCCTCAACATTAGAGATCGATTTTTCTTCATAGCAACGCTTTCCAGGAACAGTTGATTGCTATTTTGACTATTTTTCCCAGCATGATTTTTCCCTTGTACAAAAGATTTACTACGTTTAGACGCGTGATGACCCTGCAGTACCTTTAGTTAAACGGTCACTTTAAGCCATCGTTAGCATATCTGAAAATCTGTGCGCCGATCCTATACTTACCAAGTATATAATCAAGACCTAACAGGATAAATAAGAATTGGCATATTAAAATCGTACTTGACCAACTACAATATTGTAGCCATTAGAAAAAAACACTCACCCAATAACCTCGAGTCTTTTATTCTGGTTATGAATTTATGTGCCCTACAACAAAGTCATAATTTTCATTGAAATATTATTCACTTTTAAGCTGTTGCGGCTGTTGCAGCCTTTGCTGTTGTTGCTCGCTTCTATATTTGACTATTTGTATGTTTGTATAAGTTATGCCAATCACATAACAAAATATATGTTTTTTGCTCAAATTAAATAAGAGCCGCAGAGAGCAACAACGGCAACAAATCGCACACTCAAGCGCATAGCGTAACAAAATTCAATATCGCTTTTAATTGCATGTTGCCCAGGCAACGGCAGCAGCAGCAGCACAACAACAACAGCAACAACAAGCAGCAGACATTGTAAGCCCCTGCTGGCTGAGCTGACGAGGAGCGGGCAGCACTTATATAAGCCTGACTGGCTGCCTCCTGCCTGCCTGGCTGCCTGGGAACGAACCTGTAATTTAGCAAAATGTTATGTAAACTTTAAATCGAGTTATGCATTTTAATTGGTTGTTGTACAATTTTGCAAGCGGCACGTTTTGTTTGCCACATCACAGAACACGAGCCCATTATGCAGATGCAGATCCAATATACGCACATATATATTGCATATATATATTTATGCAAAACTTGCAAATGCTTTACAAAAATTGAAATTGTTGCGTAATGCAATTGAAATGTTGGCTGTATAATTTTTCAGGACTTTTCTGTTTTGCTTATTGTGGACGATGATCAAGTGCTTGCCATTGTGCAAGCTTAGTCGACAGAATGCAGCTGGATTGTTTGATTGGATCAAGTGTGGGCAAATTGAATTAGTACGTAAAAATTGAGGACTCTTTCAACTGCCAAATCCCAAGTACAGCTGTGACCTATCAGCAACAATCAATGACCTTTCATGGCTCTACATTTTCCAGTTGCCTGTTCTGTTTCCCAAATCGCTAGTCAACCCTGATATATGGCTATTATGGCATCCCCCTCTCTGCATTGGAGGGCATTATAAATCTTCATTGTTGGCCAGCTTGTAAAGTAGCACAGACAACAACCAAAAATGTGGCTGCTGCTGTTAACCTACCCACATTTTTTTGCTCCATATACATACATAAGCAAGTGCATGTGTGTGTGTGTGTGCTAAAAGCAACATCAATTTGCATGAAATGCGAGAGAGTGTGTGTGTATGTAATTACAAAAACACACCAAGCGTTGAGTACGTGCAAATCTGACCAAAAATTTAAATTGAAGTTAAAATTTTGGCAAATGCTGTTGCTGCCGCTGCTGCTGCTACTGATGATGATGATGTATGCAACTCTCCCCCAACTGGACTAGGCCTGTCCACCCTGCCAGCCTGGGCCTGCTCTCTGTGGCCAGTTTTGTGAAAACAAGTATATCGAATTTTAATTACATTTGCTTTCATGGCGCCTGAGTGTGTTGTGTGTATTGCTTTTTTGTGCCCCCAAACAAACCGACACGGAAATGTGATTTTTGATTGAGTGCCGAGTGTGCAAAACAGTGGCAAAAATTTTAGAGTTTGTCCTTAAGGCAATTCCTTGGCATTTCTTTTGGGGGAAATGCATTTTTGGTTAGACCAGACTGGTGTGGTCTCCTTTTGGGCTGTTAAAGCCATGTTGTTTTGGATAAAGGACTTAAGTTCTCATTATTTTGCATGTCCATATGGTTGGCAGTCGATTCCATTCTTTGTGGCTTAAAGATGCCCAAACCGCCTGCTTGTTTACATTTTGACAGCCTTGCTGTGGGGAATGTAATACATGCATATGGGAAATTTTTTGTTTTCTTCATGCCTTGATTTGTTGACCCTTTTCTTATTTAAAACTATCGTTTTTTTTGGCCTTGTGTTTTAAAAAGTAGAAGTAAAAAAATTGTTCATGGGAAAATCGGCTGGAACAGAAAATAACTCGATTGCTGACTCTTTTTTAAACGATTTCGCTAGTGAATTTTCTTTCAAACAAGCACGACGTTCCCGGGAAAATACCACTGGTTTTTCAAAAAATAACCTTTGCTACTAAAAAAACATAAATGCAGCGCGATCAGCTTGCATGACCAAATGTTAAGCACCACAAAAAACGACAAAAGTCCAGCCATCTACACCTCCTGGTGACTTTTTTGATGAGTGCTTAGCTTCTTTACTCTGATTTACTTCTTCGTCACGCGTGAGGTCGACAGTCGTCTAAGGTCCCAGTTATCGTTGTGTCTATCGTCTAGGAAGTCATGTAGTTCCTGATTCGCAAAATATTTTTTATCCTGGGTCGCCCATCAGATTACAGATGGACATCTAGGACATCTTCCCAAAAAGTGTGTCATATCCTCATTTTCTCCGGTATTACAAAGTGGACAAGGCATGTGTACCGATCTGTTGTACGTATTTGATACCAACGTAATCAGATCAAGCCACGCTTTCATCACCCACGAGATGTTGCTGGTTGCCAGGTGTTGCAGTTTTAGGGCAGCTGTTTAATCGAGGTATCTGTAGATTCTTGTTTGGCTGGACCCTTTCCTCGTTACCCGTTCCGCATGCGCCTATTGTCTAAGGGCTTCCACAATCGTGATTCTCATCGTATTCCATTCTTCCACAGATCGTAGACCCCCTTTCCAGTTGATAGCGAGAGGAGCGCATATCTTATCCAGTTCTTGTACCCAAAAAACGTCTTTTTCTTATAATTTCGGATGTAAGGATGTGCGGCAGTCGCCTGTCTCCTTAGAAAAATAGGGGTTTCCCTACGTACCCAAGGTGTAAATCTAAGATATAGTAGTGCGCAACATCGACGCAAGTCTCCAAGGCTAGGGCGTACCCTGGGGCATTCGGAGGTAGCCTTAGGATTTTCTTCAAGAAAAATGTCTGCAGATTATCCAACACTTTAAAATAGCTGTATCCTCATACCTCATATTCTACAGATCAAATGGCCAACTGAACCGCGAGTTCGGAATGGTTCAGTGGTTTATGCTTGATATAGGGGAAGATGGGGTGTTCTGAGCCGCCGATCAGTCGACAGTTGGTGAACCAGAACTCCATTTTTTCAAACCTGTGCGGCATAAGACTGAAGTGCTCTGCATACAGCGTTGAACAGCTTCCATTAAGCTCTAATGCTTACATTAGGCTTTGCCAAGAAGGAGTTCCATATGCAGTTGATGCTGGATTTTGCCTCCGCGTTTCTTCTAAATACATGTTCTTTAAAAGTGAGGGTGGGCGTGAAGTATACTCCAAGATACTTATATTCTGTGGCAATTTTTATAGCATCATTTTTCTGCCGCGGCCAGTCTGCCACCCTTTCTAAAGACCATTATCTCACACTTCACTAAGTTGACTTCCATTCCCAATTCGTCGCAATATTTCTCCAAGTTGTCAATCATATTTTGCAGCACATCTACCCTATCGGCTAGGATGACGATGTCATCCGCATAAAGGAGCAGGCGAATGTTTACTCCTCCCACACAAATGCCTCCTTGCAGACTATCGTGCAGATCTTCTAGATAAAGCGCAAACAACAGGGAGGGAAAGTATACATATCAAAATAGCTCGATAGCAGGTCACCCGTACAAACCGCCGCTTTCGTTTGACCGTATACTCTTTCCAAGAAGTTGACAAATTTTGAAGAGACTCCCATTTTAAGCAGCTTATACCAAAGGAGATTCCTTGGTACTTTATCAAACGCTGCTTTGAAATCTACGAAAAAGCCATATACCTTTTTCGACTTGATACTCCTTCATCATATTATAATAGCTTACCCATCCTGTAAGCCTATTGATTAAGATGCCCATAAGAATCTTTGCGAGACAGTTACCAAAAGAAATTCCTTGATAATTTGATGGTAGGTTGGGGTAGCTCTCTTTGAAGATTTGGAACACAATATTGGTTCAGCAGCATTTTTCTGTAATTTCCAAGTTGAACGTGGTATTAAAAATTTCTGTCAATGATTCCAAGAATTTAACTGGAGCGTTGATGAAAAATTCGTAAGGTATCCGATCCTCTCCAGGGGCTTTGTTTTCCTTTGCCTTGCTCAGGGCATTAAGCACCTCAGACATTTTGTAGTTGTCGTGCTAGTCTCCACCACTGCTTGCTGTCGTTTGTCGTATCCAGTCTTTTTCCAGATCTGCCAAATAATTCGCCTTTTTCTTGCTACAGAGCTTTTTGAACTTTTTTGCGCTCGCTATGAATTGCTTTCGATCAGTCTGCCTGTCAGTCAGTCTGAATTTGTTCAGAAGCAGGAATGTGCTTTCTTTTAGGAGACTGCATCTCTTTCCATCTCTGAGATCTGTTTGTTCATTCGAGCAGACAGAGAGACGGACAGCCAGACGGACTAGCCTGAATCAATTCGACTGTTGATGCCTTATGTGGTCGGAAATACTACCTTCACTGCATTACAAACATCTGGAATATTGAAGTATTCCCTCTGCAAGGGTATAAAGAACTACCATTCATTACCGATAACTTGTCCAAACTACCATAAAGTTCATCAAAATGAGTGCATAGGTGCCATTCTTCCCTTCACAAATGCTTCTCCACGCTTTCTTTAAATTAATAAGCCACAAGTGCGCGCCGCCAAGTATGCAACGCTTATTTGTTTGGCAGGCAACGCAGACCGCAGCTTAAAGTTAATCTACCTTTTGGCTTAATTGCTGCCACAGCCACTGCAAATTGCACCCAAAAGGCCAAAGGCAGACAACAGCGAGCAGGACTCCTAGACTCAACTTGACTCCGTCTCCGTCCCGTTTCTGTCTGTGGCATCTGAGTCTGCCTCCTAACTCATTTTAATGATGCCTGTTACCTTCTACCTGCTGCTGCTACTGCCGTTGCTTCTGTCTTAAGTGCAGCGCCTTGTCGTCTTCCAGGCAATTATGGCCAACTTGGGCAGCCACTCTGTTTTGTGCTTACATGTGGCCAAATTGTTGTGGTCCCTGCTCTCCACCCGGTCGCATTAAAAATGAATAATGTGCGCGACTAGCGAGCGGACAATTTATGCACTCCAGATGCTTCCCTTCTGGCTAGCTGGCTGCCTGGCGGCCCTTTTCAATCATATATAAATCCCCTGCAATCAAATTCCGCTGCCGCCATACAATTAGCTTCCTTCCTAAGGGCTAAAACAGAAACAAAAAAGCAGAGAAAATATGTGGCCGCATACTTTTGGGCGCGAGCGCACTTTATTAGGCTTACCTGTCCAGTTCCTCTTGCTTACGCTTTGATGTTCAGGTTAAGCCCAGCTAAATTGATTTTCTTACCTCTCCTTGGCTTCTCTCATTTTATTTTTATTCCCACAACAGAATCAGAGTCGGCTATAAAGTTCAAATGAAGTGAGTCTCTGGCTATTAGGTTATGCGGCTTTAGTTCTCAGGACTTTTGTATTGTTTTGCGCTAAATTAAGTGCGCAAATAAATCGTCAAAGGATACCAAATGAAATGTGGCGGAATAAACTGAAGCAGTAGCAGGAGGGCATTCAAAATGGAACTAAAGAATGGCCTGGCTAAGGTAAAGCTGGCTTAGGTCACAGATAGGGATGCGTATTTACAAGGGCATTTAAAGCTACTTTAATTGGATTAATTTAATAAATTTGTTTGAATTGTAGCTCAGACGAAGAGATTAAAGAGAAAGAAGACACTCATAGACGTCATAATATGTAGAATTTTGTTGAAAGGTGTAATTTCGCTTACAGTTTGGGCCGTGCGTTGTTCGTGTTGAATTATATTTAACTATTTCAATTTGCTTAGTTTTCAGATCCTTAGCTGACTAAAGGAAAGTCTTGCATCTAATCTCGAACTTCGTTAGGCTCGGCCGCAACTTTACAAATGTCGCTTTAATAACACGCATTGCCTTTTGTCGCCAGCTTTTTCTCGTTCTCTTCTGTCAAAAACCTCAGCGCCCCAAACTGTGCTGTGGTTTTAGTTGCATTTGACTTTGCGGTTTGACGTTGTTGCGTTTTGCTTGTTTTCATTTTGTTGTTTTTATGTATTTTTGTTGTTGTTTTTGCTCCGTTTCTTTCTGGCAGCACACGCAACAGCTTTTTGTTCACACTTTCGCCTGGCAAAACAATTTTCCTGACCTCCCTCAAAAGGGGTGGAGGGCCCGCATGCATTGCGGTTTCTGTTGCATAATTATTATGTTGCGGTTGCAACTCCCCTCCAGCCGACCCGAACAGTTATGTGTTACTGTTGTTGCGAAAGCATTTACCTTGTTTGTGGTTCGCTGAGCGCTGCCAACAGTTTTTGTTGAAAAAAAAACCCTGAAATTACTTTGGTTTGAGTTGAGGCTCTTAAATCTTTGCCAGGTGGAAGTTTATTTAGGCGGTTAATGTTTTTATTTTTGTTTTTAATTTTCTCTTTCTATTTTTATGTATTTTATTTTAAAGGCCTGAATAGAAAAGGGGTAAAACGGATGCTGTATTTATGGGACCAAATATTTAAAGATAGTTTGCGTTAAGATCTTGAGATGTTATATATCATATTTTTATTTTATTTGCTTAAAAATCTACTTTTTGAAATAATATTAAAAAATTTTTCAGTTTATTAATCTACTATATTGATCAACCAACCGAAATTAAATATTATTTTGACGGTTTTATTTAAACTAAAATTAACAAATCATAAATCTATTCTTCAGATTTAAGTCGGTAATCGAAAGTATTTCAGTATTTTACAGAACAAATGGCCAACTGAACCGCGAGTTCGGAATGGTTCAGTGGTTTATGCTTGATATAGGGGAAGATGGGGTGTTCTGAGCCGCCGATCAGTCGACACGTGCTTTAAGTTGGTTAACCAGAACTCCATTTTTTTCAAATTTTAAAGTTTTTTTTTATTTTTTGACTTTTGAATATTACTCAAACTATTTTTAGGAACCCTAAAAGTAAGAATGACAAAAATATCTTTGATCAACTGCCTTTTTGCCCGAAATATGAATTTATGAAAAAAATTTTGTATTGGCTTTGTGGCCTCAATAAAAAACATGTGATATGTGGGGTGTTGTGAGCCACTTTGCCAAAACGTCGGTTTTGACTTCCGAAGAGAATGTTGCAATGATACGATAAAAGACAGAAGACAAACGCTTCAAAGAGGACAAAAAAACATCAAAAAAGAAATGCAAACAAAAGAACAGCCACCAGCATAACGTGCTCGTAAATATAAGAAAACAAGGCGACTGCCCTCCGACTTTTCATTGATATTTTTTAATTCAGAATATGAGAAAAATTGTTATTTAAACGGGTGGCTCAAAATATTTTTTTTTTTTTTTTTCGTAGACAGAGATGAGGTAATGACGCCAAGAGCACCGCACTCTTACGTAAAGAGGGTCTGGCTCAAAACCAAATAAAATAAGTCCATGGCTCTAAGGTGTGGCAGAATCCAACGATCGCACAGACACCTTGAAAAGATTCACTTTTAGCACAAAACAAATCAAACCCACACTTAGCTTATCCTGGAGTGAGGTTAAGTTTCAACAAACTCATAATTTGTTTTATATGTATCAAAATTTCCCGAACAATTTCCGAAGATGACAAAACCCCTTGATCCCAATGTCGATGGCTAAAGGCACTTGTGAGGGAGTCAATATTTCACAATAAATTTGGAGACACGTGGCTTGCCGAAAATTTGTCGTCGATTGCGACTGTTCTCAATTAATTATTTCAGGGAAATGGAACGTGTTCTGGCACAGGAAATTCAAAATAGGCTTTCTAGTATGAACGTATTTCGCTTGGTGAAAAATACCATAAAATCAACTACCAGTTTAATACTAAGGCTACCAGATCAATGGCCAGCTCTTTAACAGTCACATCCAGAGAAATGTACCCAGTGATCGGCTTAGAAAAGTAGCACACTCCCAACATTAAAGACCCTTACAGCTTGTGAGGGTGCTACGTTGTTAGTTTCCACGCCATTGACCATGGAACACACATTGGTGTCATTCTTACCAATCCAAATAGTCCCTGTCTTTGTTTCGGTCCTTTCGTATTAGGCCTCTTCCTTGATGGATAAACAGTTACAGCAGCATTGGTGCTGGCATGGTGAATTATCTAAACCTTAAGGATATTTAATGGCAAAGGCCTTGACGGAACTGTGATTGTGACTAGTGTGATCAGACTTAACAAAACTAAAGCTAAAATCTGAACTTCGGGGTATTTTTAAATTATCTGGGGGATGGTCACACTACTCGCTAAGCAGTATTTAGTTTCAAATGTAAAGTGTAACGGAATCGTTACTTCTGATTCTTCTTCCCTCAAGTTTTTTTGAAACTTCTCGTTACTTCACAAGTCCGTCAAGGCCTTAATAGTAAAAACAAGTAACTAGCATTAAAATGAACTTAAGTTTTTACTTTAACACGATAGGTTTTTTAGTCGGCCGATGGCGGAGGTCAGGCATGTCACCAATTTTTGGATTTTGGAGATCGAGAAACAAGGAATGCAATATTGCTATCGTATTGCTACCGTTCTATTGAAATCAAAAGGTGTCTACGCCGTCGGCGGTCAGATTTGTCATAACAAAATCCGTTATCATTTTCTAAATTAAAGGCTCTACGCTTTACTTTATTTTACCATACAACCTCATAAAAAAGAAGAAATAATTCTTTAAAAATATCGAAGTAAAATTTACTATTCCGAATACTGGCTAAAAATAAATCCCTTACAGGTTTGACCAATTCAAGTTAATTTCTCTGGTCTTATCCTTGGCAAATCCCTCTACATATCTCTTCTAATACCATTTCTTATTTATTAGCATTTCCAAAATGTATCTATTTCTTGGTCTAATGCATCTTAACAAACATCTAAGCGAAATTTAAATACATTTTATTGAGCAGACACACATTGACATGGGTCTCCAAAGGGTTGTGTGGGTTGATCCACGCCCTTTCCCTGCAAAAAAGGACACTTTCACGAAACTAGTAAATAACAACAGAAGGCCAACTGGAAAACGTACAAAATTTTTCGTCTAAGCTTAACAAATGTAACAGCAGAATAGGAAGCAGAGGAAGGAGCAGTGAGTGACTATTTGGCTTCCTCTTCTTCAGCTGCTGCTGCTGCTGCTTCGGCTGTTGGTGTCATTTGTTAAAGAGGCTTGTCAACAAGCCTTATAACAAGCTGGCTCGGACTTCAGACTCAGACTCAGACTTTTGCTGTGTAAAAGCCAACAAACACAACCGAAAGCAATAATATTTTAGCTTTTGTTATAGGTTTTTCGCTTGGGTGTTTGTTTGTATTTTGTAGCATACTTTTGTGCATTATTTGCACAGCACTTGTAGAAAACTAGAGACTCGTAGCTTTGGCTTTTCAATTTGTGTGCTCTGTGTATACACAAAATATTATTTTCTTAATTGGTGTTTATTGTGTGTCACAGGCAGTGCCTACACACACACACGTACACACACACATACGACCTCATTCTCGAAAGTGCCATAAAAATGTCAGTAATGTGTGGCCGGTCTTGTTGCTGTTGAAATGTAATTTCCATCTCCTCCTGGCAACTTGAAATTGTCTGGTCTTCTTTTTGTGTTATGTTGCTCTTTTTTTACTTTGACAAATTGCTTATGAAATTGCAATACGAGCTCAACTCTTGGACACTGATTTTTACTTAACTTCGCCTATGGCCAGCATATCACATTACAGCCGAAATTCCAACTATTTTGCATACTCACTGACCAAGTCAGTTTGTCAGTCTGCTGGGCTTTATTTACTCTCTGGCAGTGCTTTAGGCCTTTCTGTTTTCTGTTTATCAACTGGCAAAAGGTAGTTGAAAGTTGCCAGTTTGTTTTTGTGTTTTTTCTTCTCTCAAATCAAGAATAATGGTCCCATTGAACTTTTCCAGTTACGTGTGTGAGATTTTGATTTAGTTTTTTGGGACTTTCTCGCTCTGCATGCCACTCTGATGATTTGTATGCAAAGTGTCAAAGGGTTCATGTTTGACCAAAAACAGGCAAAAGAGTTCAATTTCAGTTGAGGTTAAGACTGGGCATATTGATATGTGTTTTTTTTTTTTGTGTGTGTGATAAATTTGATTAGAAATACAAGACAAAAGTTTTGTGGAGCAGGGAATTGACAATAGTTTGTCTTGATTGAGACAGATGGAGGACGACTGTAGGATTTGGAACTAACTAAAGTAAGAAGAATCTTTAACTTAGTTGTTATAGTATATTCTTCAATAATTCTATAGGTGAGACTTTTTTCAAGACCTGCAGATCTTACTCTACTACTGCATTCTGCATATGTAACGCTCCTGCTCCAAAAAGATTGGCACATCAATTGAGTTGTAAGAGATTTCAGGCGATTATACATTTTACGTACATCTCACTGGGGAGTGCTGGCAACTGTCTCTCTGTCTCCTGCTTGGCCCCAAACTTGCACATTTGCAATACAAATTTGCAATGCCATTAATGTATGGGGAAAAGCCACAACAAAAAATGCCTTGCCATGAAAAATCGCCGCCGGTCAAACACGTAACCAAATTGTGCACAGCAGCAGCAGCAGCAGCGGCAGCAGGAAACAAGGATAACGAGCGTGTTGAGCCCCATTCCCCCCTTCTCAACCACCCCACTAGTGGGTCGATATATGTATTTTGGCCTGGTTGGTTGGTCATTTCAGTTGGAGTAAGAAGTGGGATGAAGAGGCTCATGTCCTGGCCGGGCTGTGATGCCTGCTGTTGCCTGCTGCATGGGACAAGTATTTTAAAATCCAATTAAAAACGCCCTGGTGGGATTTTTCAATCGCAGCCGCTGCCTGGGCTGGGGGTAGGAGAATCAGGCTGAGCAACAAAGTTGCATTAAGCGCGCGACATTCGCTGACCAACGGTCGCGTCGGGGATGAGCCATGAGGTTTCTCTCGGACACATTGATGGTCATTGCCTGTTTGCCTCTTGGGCGCAAAAGCATAGCATGGAATCTTGTTAGTTCAACGCTTACGCTTATTATGGTCTCTGGCAAGGCTATCGAATTTGTTTGATGCACGGTGAATGCTACCCTACCACATCCCGATCCCCTACTTCGCACATGAGTTCCAACAAGAGACAAACAACGCCAGGTTTGCCAGGTTGCATCTCTGCAAATTGCATTTGTGGCCTGACACGCTCACAGTTGAATGCATTTTTGCTTTTTCGGTTGAAAGCCCAAAAATCAAATAACTTCCAAAAAAAAGAGAATCAAACCAAAAATCAGAAGTCAACATTTGAAGCTTCTAGCAGAACGTAAATTGTGTCATGGATGCAGAATTGGTGAAATATTTGTGTGAAAGCAGAGCATTTTCCAGACCAAGTTTTTAACGAATGACAATATGAGGAAATCCAACAATATTTGGAAAAGATTCTATTCGGGGTTTTAGTATGAAAGAAATGGAATTTATACCTTGAGTTATATAAATCTATGTGTGCTTAAATAAAATCTTTAAACTAAAAGAAGTGATACTTAATTCAAGTACCAAGACTCAAATCGATAAAAGAATGCAGGGAAAATTCCTTGCTTGTAAAGTTTTCAAATTACTTTACTGCCCTTTACCCATTCCTTCACCAGATAATGCTGCCTCCTATTGAGTAGATCTACTCATGAGAGACCCTTAACAATGGCGTATAACCAATTTCGGTCAACACCCAACATCCTATAGGAAAACACTCTTCTGCCAGCAGTCACTGACTACTGCATCCCACAACAATATCTTTCTAGTTCTTTTCACCTCTTCATGCCCTCTGGAGAATTTGTACATCAAGTCTAAAAAAACATTGATATGTCGACATATCGTTATTTTGAAATGCTTAAAATAAAACTAAAAAGTTATTTATACAGGGATATTCCTGCACGGAAGGAAAAAACCGGGAACATTGGACTCAAGATGAGCAATCGTTACCAATAAAAGGTCATTTATGGTTTTTCGCACTTGAAGATTAGAAGTTGTAGTACAATGTTCTACAATGTTCCGCTTTTGAGAATATTTTAAACCAGCGATGCTCCTCCATAGCCCCCGAGCACAATCGGCTATTTTCACGCACACGAGCCGACCGCATGCCGAAATCGGGCTTATGAGCGTAAGCAGAGCTCTCTTTGCCTTCATTCGCTGCCCAGCCTTCGTTGAGGGCAGTTCAAAGCTGGGCTGTGTCGCTTTGATATCGCACACCAATACACTCTCACTTTTTGGCCTCGCTCTTCTTGAACACAGCTGTTTTAAACTAAACTGGGTAATCAATTTGAAAGAGTTTGGTGCAAGGTTATAAATGGTTCTCACATTTAGGGATTTCTCATCATTTAATCGAATGGGCTACTGTTACGGCCGCCTTCCCCTTTTCCTAAGAATCAGAGACATCGCTTGTAAGAACAACCACTTTAGAGACAACCCCACCCATCCCAGCTGCCTAAACATTTTTGACGGACTTGTCGTGGGATCGAAACCAAGGAACTTTTGCCCGCAACGACGGCGGTGTTCTAGCTCGTTGCACCATCACACGTTTTTGTAGTAGCACGTCTAAATGGATACTCATACTTTTAGTGCGGTGGCTGAGTTAAATTGAGTTGTACTCATTTCAAGAACATTTGGAACATTTGTTCTTAAAAGTTTAAAAGAACATTTTATTTTTAATTTGAGTTAAAGGTAACTTCTTTTCTAAACAGGTTTTTTCCCTCTGTGTGTGTGTTCATTTTAGTGAATCGAAAGCGGTGAAAGATGATTGGAAAAGGGTATTTCCAATCAACAGTCAAGGTAGTCGGAAACAAACCTTCAGACTTCTAATTTTAAAGCTCAACGCCAAACGATTTAGCCAATTTTTTACCTCAACGTAGGTACTACATCATAATTCGAACAGTTTTTTTCGAAGTGTAACCCGAACGAGGACTAAAACACCGTTTTCTTTTTTCAAAACCTCGATGGTGTTTGCCTTCGATGGTTGGGAACATCGATTTTTTTCCAGCTCTAGACTGCAACCACAAGTTTGATTGCGGTTGACATCCGTTCAGATGGTGTTGTACGCAATCATGTATCGAAATGCCATTTCAGACAGCTTCATTCAGAGAAAATTTAGTGAATTTCGATAATTGGATCAAGAATGTTGGATGTCAGAAGTTCGATTAGAATGAAAATTCTTGTTCCAAGATCGAAATTCTTGATCCACGTATGAATTTTCGATCCCGTTTTTCTTGATCCAAGAGCTTCAATGCTTGAACCAAGTACCAAACATTCTCAAATCACGTAGAAAAATTCTTGAATCAAGTGCTAAACGTACTCAAATCCAAGATTGCTCATTCTTGAATCAAGAGCATAGTGCATTGTCAAAAACCAAGAATGCTCGTGCTGGTACCAAGAGCTCATGTTTCAAAGGTAAGATGGTTCACTCTTGAATAAAGAGTAACAAAAATAAGGGCGCCCATATTTCAATCAAACAACAATTTAAAATAGATGTTATACCCCTGCAAAGGGCATTAAAATTTTGCCCAGAAGCTTGCAACGCATAGAAATATTAATTTCCGACCCCATAAACTATATATATTCGTGATCAGGGTGAAGAGCTGAGTGGATTTAGCCCTGTCCGTCTGTCTGTTTCAACGCAAACTAGTCTCTCAGTTTTAAAGCTATCGAGCTGCTAATATGTCGAAACCGACCGGTTCGGATGACTTATATTTTATATCTTATAGCTCCCATAGAAACGATCGGTCGAAAAACTAGTTTCAGTATGAAAAACATTTTTGATTTCAATGTAAACGTCTCAAAACTTTGTATTTATTAGTTTACTATGCTTTTTCATAATTTTACTAAGTTTGGTGAAAATCGGACAACTATATGGTACAGCTCCCATTCAAAAGATAGGTCTGAAAAAAAGACTCATTGAGAAAACTTTTTTGTTTTTAATGATATCGTCTTAAAATTTGGTATTTGTTTGTTTTATATGCTTTTAAATAAATTAACAAAGTTTTGTCTAAATCGGGGGACTATAGCTTATAGCTCCTATATGAACGATCGGTCAGAAAATGGGTCAAGGTAAACCAAAATGTTTTTTTTATTTGTTTCAATGTTACAGTTCTTTATGCTTTTGTATGCTTTTAAACAGATTTCGCAAAATTTGGTCGAAATCATTATATCAAAACGAGCATTTGCAAGGGTATTTAAACTTTGGCACAGTCGAAGTTAGCTTAATCCCAATTTACACGACCTGATCTCTCTGGTCAGTTTTGTATCTGAGTAACTGTCAGGCCGTGTAAACAGGAGTCTGAGCCTACTCAGCTGAGCGCTCAGGTGTAATGGAACCGGCTCAAATTGATCTGACCTCATAGCAGAGCGCGCCATGAATCATTAGTTTTAAGTGAGTCAACTAAGCTTTTCAGACACGTGTAAATGCTCAACCAAGTTGCTCTGCTGAGTTTTTAGACACTCAGGTCTTAAAAACTCAGCTGAGTGATCAGATCGAGTAAATTGAGCTTTAGCCGTCTCGTTTATCTCTTATTATTTTTAAATTTGTTTCTGAGAAAATTGAAAATTCAAACTAGGTAGCAAGTTTTAGACTGCTCTTGGAACACACAAGACTACAAAGCAGCAACAGTCTATGCCTGTCAACTGTCAGTCCAACAGACGTCTCTCCATGCCAGCAATGCCATAACTGCTTGGGAATTCCAAAGCAACATGAGTGCAAAAATTGATGGCGCTCTCCACTTGGTGGTTTCCCCACACACCCCTCTCTCATAAATATAGAAACTGTGAGAGCGGACTCAACGCTTTTCTCTCAAATGTACTTTCTCTACCCTCTCAATTTCATTACAACACTCCCCTAGCCTAAAAACACTAAGCTGAGAACGAATTTTGCTCGATTTTATGAGCGAAATACTTGTAAATTCAAGAAACCATTGGTGTTTTTTTAGCTGTTTTGTACCTTTATTATTCGCTCTGCTTTTTTCTGGGCCTTTCAATACATACATATTAGCTCTCTAATAAGTCGTGGACCAAGTTGACTTTTTCTAAGTAATCGCTCATCTCTTAAAAATATTGCTACATCAAAGTTATTATTTCTTAGATGTAACTTTAAGTTAGTTGTATTACCACATGTTTTAACAGTCTAGCCACATAGTTTGCAGGTTGTAGTTATAAAGAAATTAATACGTGTTTTTCTCGGTTTGAAACCTAATTTAACACAATATTCGACATTTTGCTTCCCTGAATGTAAAATGGCTTGACACAGCCCCAAAGGGCCAAAGCCGAGCTCCTCTCAATCTCTTGGCTTGTGCGCTTCTAATTTTCGCACAAGAGAAAGGGACCTACAGTTTAACGCCGAATCCGAACGGCAGTTTGAGAAGCTTTTGCATGGCTAATTACTACAAAGCTGGCGCCAACAGCAGAGAGGGGTAAAGTTTATTGAAAGCAAAAACTTTTCATTAGATGTTCCGATTCGGGATCGAACCCACGACCTTTTGCACAGCGGTTGCGCACACTAGCCGCTGAGTCACCCGGGCACTTCCCTGAATGCCCTACATTAAGTTGCGATATCTATTGAATTCCAGCTCTTTAAGATACTTTAATTTATAAAATTTTAATAACAATTCCAAAATGTCTTACTATAATGCTTGAAAATTGTGAGTGAAACACTGAACCGAACCGAAACCGCAGTTTTGTTAATTCATAAACCGTGTTAAAAACTAAATCGCTGATTTAAGTCTTCCCTGCATCATCGATGGGCAGGCTTTTGCTCTTTTTGCTTCGATCGCTCCCAAGAGTTATTGCATGTTTGGCGGCGCCAGGCAGTCGCTTTAAAAATTGCCTCGTCATATCATACACAGCAGCCGAACTCGAAGCGAAAACAACAACAAATCTCTTGCGTATCGGGGCGACTGAGACGACTGCAAAAACAAAAACACGTAGTGTGTGTCTGGTTATCCGACTAGATCCTCGCCAAAAAGGATTGTTTTTGTTGTTGTTGGACTGCTCTGAAAATCAAATATCGTGCCAACCGATGCCCTGGATCACTGAACCGATTCATTCTTAACAATCGAGCAATATTCATCCCTAATTTTTGGTATACATATTTTAACATATTTAAAATATACCGGTGAATAAAGCAGATTTTGCTGATCAAGAATATTTATAAGTTTTAGGGTCTGCTCTATACAATTTCCTCAAACTCATTTTGTATCTCTGGTCCAGGGTATAATTACAAATTTGCACCCACCCAGCCAACTCTTTCCACAACTTTTTGCTGACTATAATTCTAATGACAGCTCAACTTTTGCATTATCATTAGCATATTTGATTAAAAAGTGTCATTAGGCTATGTCGCTATCTCTCTCTCCCTTTCTCTCTCTCTCGTCTTCGCCTCATTTCACGCTTCACCGGAAGTTGCAGAATAAAAGAAATGAACCTGGCGCTAAAAAACTTGTCGCACTTCCGTTCACATTTTAATTTCAACTAATTGCCAAGCCTGGAAAATCCAGAGAAAATGCTAGCTTCGCTTAAGTAATTAAAGCTTGCACTTTGTTGGCTTTAAGTGCGAGAAGGCAGAGAACTGCAGTCACCTGCTCCTAATTGTTCAAAGTCCAGGCTCCTCTCTCAACCGCTCTTCCTCCTGTCTTTGGCTTGATTTATATGTAAATTGAATTTTGCCTCTTTTACATCAAAGGCAAAAGTTAAACTCTTGCTGGGTTTGTGGAGTTGAGACTAATTTACTTTTAATTAATATAATGACTTCGAAGTTCGGCAAATTACACTTAATGTTAGTTGGAGACAGCATGCAAAAGTGGACACAAAAAAGGTAAATAATCAAAACTGTCTCGTCCAAGGCCAGTCAACTTGAGTTGAGTTAATGTAACTACTCAGAGACGTCATTAGAGATTTGCTTAAGATGGCAATGAATGGAAGATTATTTGAGCTTTGTGGTGCCAGTGGAGAAGACAGGAACTCTTGGAAAACAGTTGATTTCTTAATAAATTCCACTGCAAAACCTTACTCTATTTCCATTTCTCCCACTTAAAACTCCATTTGGTGTTAGCACGCAAAACTGACCATTTACCCACTCTGGAAACTGTATCGCCCGCCTCTCCCCGCAAGCCAAGGAATTAATTAAGGCTTTGCAGTTTCTGACCCCGCAAGGGTTGGGCTTAACCTTCAGTCGACTCTTGTTGTTGTTTTTGCTGTACTTTACGCAACAATAGCAACAACAATGTTGAAAATTAAGACCCTCCAGCAAACAAACAAGCAAAAAAAAAATAAAAAAGGGTAGACCTTCCGAAAAGTCCAATTCCCATTTCCAGTTCCCTTAGCCAACAGCCGGGCGGGCGTCTAAATTGCGGCTTGCGTTTTCTGCCGCCGCTGCCGCTGTTGTTGTTGTTATTGCCTTTGTAGTTGACGTTCTCTGCACAACAAATCCCGCCTAAAACCATGCAACATGCGAGCTGACAAGCCGAAAGGCAGACAAGCGCAAATTTCGCGTGCAAACAGCAGCGATGGGACTTTTTCACGAATGTACAAAAAAAAAAAAGAAACAAAACAAAAAACATAAAGTGTAAAAAATTCAAGTGGATTTTTGTTTTCCGTTGTTATTTTATGTTTTTCTGTGTTGAAGTGACAACAAAATCCTGTTGGGTTGGCTGATGGGAGGCGGGCCCTACACAAGAGTGCAAATCAGCGTTGCTAAACAATAAAAAATAAAATATTTTGTTGGCTGTTAATCCACACAGCACAACCAGAAATAAAAAATCAACGGACAGAAATGAAAGCTGAAAAAGCAAAGCAATTGCTAAGCATTTTTGTAAACTTAAATCAAAGTTGATTTTGGGTTCCTCTTTTATTTTTTTAGCTGTTGCTTTTGTTAGTAATTTTTGTTTTGTGGGGAAAATTTATTTAACTTGGAATAACTTTTTTATAAAAGAAACGAAACAAGAAGTTTGAAAGCGAGAAGTTTTGAGGTCTTCAAGAGGCTTATAATTTGTTGGAAAATCCAGTGGAAACTTTTTATAAAAATTATGTCCCAATTTTTTACTTCTACGACATTTTTATTTAAATGTAAAATTTATGACAGCTTAGAAAAAAATAACAACAATTTTAAGAAGTTTGTTAATATGGCTAGTAGGGCAAGAAGTTGCTCTTAAACATTGTGCATATTGGGCTCTGGCGCAGTGCGAAATGAACGCATAATAGTAATAAATCAATGGATCTCGCAATGATCTCAACAAACTCTTATATCGAATGGAAAGATGTGGATTTTTTCAATATATATTAACTATTTCAATTAGACAATCGATTTTTGACTATTCCATTTGTGTGAAAAAGAAAATTAAGTGTGGCAAATGGTGAAGGTACCTTGGACTAAAGAAATCTTTATCGGTGGTACAAATTGTTCTCAGAAGGCTAAGAAAAAAGCCCGCCAAGTTCAATCGAAAGTGAAGTGCGTGGTGCACCATGAGTTCTTTTCTCAGGGAAAGACCGTCAATAGGGAATACTACCTGCAAATTATGCGAAACTTTTTTTTTTTGATGGACGGTAAAAGCATCGAAAGCCAACTCAATTGCAGGACTGCGATTGAAGTGTGGGACTCTAGCTACCACCACCTATCCCGTTTCCCGGCGGAACTGTTTTTCGGTATTACTTCGCCTGGGGGAATGCCCTAAGGCTCATCTAGGATTGTATCCTATGTATTGAATTGCGCGCACTTTCGCCGCGGCGCAGTTTTTGGTAAACTAGACTAATTCTCACCAGGTTACAAGCGTCTGGTGTCCTCCCCACCCTCTTGCTCAACTCATTTCGTTCTTTATTGAATGTCGGACAGACAAGAAATATAAGTTTGTTCTTGTCTTGGGTGACCCCCTGACAGTCTGTGCAGGTTGGGTCGTCCTCGTTCTTAAACCTACAGAGGTAATGTTTGAAGCACCCGTGTCCTGTCAGCAGTTACGTCATATAGAAATTCAACTGTCTATGTCGTCTGTCCGCACCTGTATGAACCACGAACTGTATGAGCTCTACGGGGACACTGATCTAGTCAAAAGTGTACAGGCGGAAGGCGAACGAATTAGGGAAAGCAGGAGCTGTAGGACGATCTTAGTTGGGAAAAACAGGTGCTGAAAGAAATAAAGGCGCTTGAACTAACCAACTGGTGCCAGCTCGCTCAAGACAGAGGCGAGTGGCGGGCACTAATAGCAGTGGCCGAGACCGTCAAACGGTTGTGATAGAAATATCGGGCCAAATAAGAGGAAAAAGATGTCGTCTGTTTAGCCACGTAGCTATGTTCGGAGTAAGGCGTCGAGTCTAGCGTCCGTTTGCGCTTTGTTAGCCATGAAGCGAGCTAACGCCACGCTTGCAGTAGCAGCCTTTTTGCTTGCTATACGTGAGCTTCCTATCTATCATGACGCCCAAGTATTTGAGGTATGGGCTTAAATGTATTATGGCGCTTCCTACCCTTATGCTGGTTGTTTCGACTTTCAGCAAGTCGGAGTCCATTTTGAGTCATCCACTCATAGATTATACTGATAGTCTCGTTAGCTGCTCGTTGGACATCAGTTATGTGCTTAGCCACCACTATAAGCGCCACATCATCAGCAAATCACACGGTAGTGCAGCCATTGGGCAGCTGGATTCGGAGAACGTCGTCGTAAGCCGTATTCCACAGAAGAGGGCCAAGTACTGAGCCTTGAGGGACTCCTCCCGTGATCTGCTTCAGTACTCTGTTAGTAAAGTAACTCTTCGTAATTTCTAGCAGGTAGCTGGGTACTTCGAAACGGCGGAGTGCTCCTACAATATTCGGCCATTTTACCGAATTGAATGCGTTTAGTACATCAAGCGTTACCAGTAGGCAGTAATCTTTGGTCCCTCTATGCCATCTTGTGCCTTCAATAGCCTTTTCGGCGATTGCAGCGACCTGCTGTATGGCATCAATAGTGGATCTTGCCTTTCTGAATCCAAACTGTCTTGTTGCCAGCCCCCCACGACTTTCAATCGATGTCAGGAGCCTGTTAGGGATCAGCCGTTCCAGTACTTTTCCGGCCGTATCTTGCATGCATAATGGCCTCTACGCTGTTGGATCGCCAGCCGTCTTTCCTGGCTTGGGCAAGACAAACCAGCCTCTGCCGTTTCCACTGATCAGGGAAATTTCCTTCTTTCAGGCAATTCGTATACAGCTGGCTGAATACCCTGGTGGGTTCCCGAATAGCCAATTATCCGCAACTTAAGTGGAGGTATCCGTCAGAAACGCCCGGAAATGCGGAAGAACAAAATCCATGATAACGCCCCTGCTCATACAATCTTTATTATGAATTAGAAGCTTAGCAAGTTCACAAAAAACTTTTTTTTTAAGAGATTAATGGATTGAAAGAATCGTTTCCATTAAATCCGAGGGGGGACTATTTTCAAGGGGACAAAATTGACATTAATGAGTAAATAAATTGGTACTTTTTTAATAATTACAAAATTCAGGATACTATTTGTATTTGTAGGTCCATTTTTAAGCTGGGTTTCCGTATATACACCATGACCGTATTAGCACGAAAAAGCAAGCCTAAAAACTGCTTCCATTCTATTCAATGAAAATTAATCTTGATTTCAAATTAATAGTTTTTATTACTTACTGCTTAAGTTACTTGATCGACTCTGCTGTTGATGCTGATCAAGAACATATATTCTTTATGGGTTTGGAGATGCTTCCTTCTGCCTTTGACCTACATTTGCACGACTTTAGTATACCCTTTTTACTCTACGAGTAACGGGTATAAAAATTTCAATCTCAATATTATTAGACTAAAACTTGGAGCAACAGAAAGTTTCTTGCTTTCGAGTCCCTGATTGAGCAGTCCCATTATTTGAAGAGGACATTTCAATTGTGTATAGAATTTTGCTAAAAACTCTAGTTGAAGTAATCTTGTCTGTTTTATTATAAGCTTCTTAGCCACGAAAGTGATAAATGCTGCTGGTCTTGTTTTTGGTGAGATAATATTCTCAGCCGCGATTCCAATAGGCTGAGTGATTGGTACTTAATACCATTTTGTTCTTGAAAAATCTTGAAAAATCGGTTTCACGTTCACTGTCGGTCTTTAGCTAAGTTCACACGGGCAAACTAATTTGTCAGAAATGACGCAAAATTTGTCAAAATTAGTTTGACGTGTGTGTGAACGCCAAATTAATTTGCAGCCAAAAGCTTGTGTTAAACGGTTTGCCAAGTCTAGTTTTCGACAGTTTTGTGTGCTGTCTGAACACAATGTGAACACTCTCTCGCAAACTGTTATCGTATTTGCCGAGTTTGTTCTTACAAGGCAAATGTAAGAACAAACTATGGCAAACTTGTGATGCTTGTGTGAGTAATTTCAAGTGCAATGACGTTTGTAATTCAATTTTAATATTTAATTTGGATAAGATTTGCATAACTGTGAAAAATGAGTACATTAACAAGTATTGTTTAATTTTAAAATTTTCAAGGCTGCGATTCAGACGACATGCTGCAGGGAAATGATTGGCGCAAACAAAAAATATACATATATTAGTTTTACGCCGCATCCTTTGGTTTCCCTTTGCTTTACCTACGGACACTCCCGTTCTCTGCGTTCTCTGCGTTTTTTGCAGAGAAGTTAGGGCATGCAATGATGCAGCGTCAAAGCAAATAATTAACAAATTCTTTTTCTTATAGCTTTGCCCATGTCTGGTTTTGCAAAAATATTAAGCGATAGAGATTTCGATTAGCCCGATATTTTATATCGCACTAAGTCGATTATTTGACAGCTGCTATAGACAAACCAATTGGCTGTGGGTAAACACAAAAACCTCGAATCTTAAATTTTCCAACCTTAATCATTATTAAATTTTATTTCGAACTCGCAAACTGGAGCTGCGAAAAACAGTTTTGTGTTTGCAGCTTTGATATAAACAGATATTTTTGTGGCTTATCTCAACCACGTTCAAAGCAAGCCAAATAAAATGCTGCCATAAGTGAGCCAAGCTTTGTATATTTGCATTGTTATGTAAATGTACATATTTTGGAAGCACCGCAAAGCATCAACTTACATGGGGCATAAGCCGCGCTTATTCTGCCCTCGCCTCTTGACAAGTCTTTACATTTTGTGGTTATTACTCTGTATATTAAATTAGCATAAATGATTTTTAATAATTATGCCATTGAAGAGTCCCTGCGTGCTGTTTCGCCTCCATTTCCAACTCACACGCAGCAGCTGCCGCACAAATTACAAAATAATGAGCGAGCAAGTGCAGCGATTTTTATTTTTTTTTTATGAATTTTACATCCAAACGGGCCGCCGACTATTATTTTTATATAAATTGGGGGCGTGTTGGATGGGCGTATTCTGTATTCTGTGGCGTATTCTTCGGGGCCTGAAAATGTTTTTTAATTGCACTTAAAATTTTATTTAAATGGTGGGCACACATGTCGAGCCATTGGACATGGACATTTGAGCGAAGGCTTACTGGCAAACCGATTCACTTAAATAGGCATTTATGGAATGTTTATGGCAATGTTAAATTCAATATTTAAAACATCATTTTTCTTTCCATTCTTTTGCAGGCTGCGCTTTCGTTAAATTCGGTTCGCAACAGGAGGCTCAGTCAGCCATAACCAATTTACACGGAAGTCAAACTATGCCGGTAAGTTTAAGCCACTTTGTAACGTTTTTTGAAATGGAATTATGAAAAAACATTCGTCCTTTGTTATTGCATTTCTCGAGCACATCAGGGGCACTTGTCTGAAATGAAATTTCCAAACCTGAAAATGTACTTAGCACAACTTGATTTAAGCTACAAGTGCCCCTCGAGCCACATTTGATGTTTTATAAATAAAATTAGAATTAAATTAAATGGGCAAGTAAATTTGTATTTTATGAGAAATCAGCATCAAGCAGCTCGTTTAAGTCCAAACATTTTTTGTTGACTTCATTATGCCCGGGTCCCAGCCCCGCCTCCCCCGCCGGCACACAGACTCTAGTATGACAACATGGCCGGAATTGGGTGGTCGGTTGGTTGGGAATTATTTTTCTTCTTGTGCAAAATAAATGAAATTTGCATGACACTTGAGTTATTTTGCACGTAAATTGCTTCTTTTGACAAACAAACAAGCAAATACACAAACCCTAGGAGAAGGAGTGGGGGTGGGAAATGGCTGGCATTGTTGTATTTTCGGTGTTTACAGCCAAGTGCAATCCCAAGTCTTTCGCAAAAACGAATTTTACATTTTTGGTTTTTGTGTGTTTGCGGGCTCTTCTTCTACTACTTCGGCTCTTCAAACTCGTCGTCGCCGACGTCGTCCTTGCGCGCATTTAAATTCAAATTCAAATATTGTTGATGAAATTTGTTGCTTAATTTGCAATTTAGATGCGTTTTTAAACAAACGCCTCAGCTTCCACAACGGCGTTAGAGAAATCATGTGTTTACTTAGGCGGAAGTTGCTGATGATGATGAACGCCGGATGCGGCGGGCTGAGGGACAACCGAGAGTTGAGCGTAATTACACACAAAGTTGTCTTTTGCGTGGGGTAAAATCAATGTCAGCGGCCCCAGGGCCCAGCAATTTTTTAACAGTTACACTTTGGCAAATATCTGCGGCAAGAAACTTCAAAACCATAGCCTAAAGTCAGGCGCAACTACAAACAAACACCGACAACCTTATAACCAATTCAAACCAAGCAAACAGTTCTTAGCCCCAGCTTAAGTCAATTTCAGGGGCGCTTTTTCTTCGGTTTCTTTTTTGTATTTTTTGGGTACATCACATTTTACAGCTGATTGCTGTCAATATACAGCAAATCAAAGCATATCCGGCGGCCATATCTGTGCATATATTTGCTCAACTTTAATATGTAAAGCTGTAAAAAGGGTTGGCATTGATTAAGGGCAACGAAAAAGTGTGTACCAACAGCATTAGCTACTATGCTAGAAATTTGTTTTCGCAAAAGTTACCCAGAATGTAAATTTCACTCTGGAAGAAATTCTTAGGCCATTTCTAAGGATTCAAAACACATTGGAAGCGTCTTAAGTTCAGAAATAGTTTTCGAAAGAGTTTTTTAAAAGTGGATGAAGACTTATTCGAAGGTGTACCAGAAATCTTTTCCAACCAAATTCCAACCCAAAACAAATTCTCCTTGTCCTAGAAATCTCTTTCGACTGGTTTTAAGCCTCTTAAGATTTTGCAAGCCATGCCAACCGAATTCGCGAACCAAAGCGAGTCTTTGCTAGACACAAACAAATGTTACTAGGGCTGGCAAGTCTAACTCAATGTAGAAAACATAGTATATTTGCGAGAGACGTAGCTCTGTTTTTGTAGTTGAACAATAATCTTATCCACCCACCTTACAATAACAATAATCTTATCTACCCACCTTCTTACTGGACTGTCGATTGAGAAAATGAAATCTCTCGAGGCTCTGGGACACCGACGGTTTTTCTAGCGATTTGCAAACCAACCGATGAAAAAATCTCTGGAGATTTACGGAACACCCCCGATTATACATTTTTTTTTAAAGATTTTTAGCCTTGTTCTCAATTCAAATTACTTTTCAAAAGAAATTCCGCATCAATTCCGAATCGTTTTACTTTTATCTAGTGGTTTCACTGCCGCTTATACATTGATAGTTGTGAAATATCAGATATGCAACATAAGCAAATTCGACTTGATTTATATTTGTACAATAATAAGTACAACACAATAACAGGAGCTATAATAACTAACAGCTCTAAATTACAAAAGGTCGAATTAATGCTCAGCTTAGAGCCATTTTTGTGACACTACAACGTATATTTTAGACTAGAGATGGGCGCGTGTTGAATATTTTCAACACGACACGACTCTTACACGAATTGCACGCTTAAAAAAAAAGGAACACCCCACACACGATAGAAAATTTTCTAAGCACAACACAACCCGACCCGCACGACTTTAGTTTATCGAGTTTTGTATGACGCTCGATTGAAATTTCGGCCGAAGTGGAAAGACGCTCGATTGAAATTTCAGCCGAAATGAAAAGACTCTCTCAATCGTGTCGGAGCTAATTGGAATATTTCAAATTGGCTTAGAAAGCTTTTGCAACAGTTTAAAATTATCTTCCTTTTCCAAAGAAGTAATACTCAATTTACACTGCGTACGTCTTTTCCGGGACGTTTACTTTACATTAAATTGGAATTTATGTGCTATGTGCGGTCTTAGTTAAGGCGGGCTATTGATAAAACGCATAAATTTCGAGCCAACTCAAAATGCATAAGGGGCACCCAAGTTCCCGTAATGCTCATTGGCGATTCGGCATTTAGGTTCTTGCAAACTTTACTGAAGCCATATAAATTTTCCACAGAGGCGCCGGAGGAGCAAAAAGTAGTCAATTAATACCTTTTGGGCACCTTAAAGGAAGAAAAGGAGCAACCCAACACCAATACCTTATTTATAAAAGGGTTACAAAGTATTCCAAACGAGCTCCGATGGGCTCTAGCATCTTTCTTTAATTCCATCGAATCGTAAGAATAATGAACTATTTAATTATTAGGGTAAAAAAAACCCCCCGTTTTTTACCCCAAATAAATATTTATTATAGAAGAACGGTAATATAAATTTTTTCAAATATTGCCCATCACTTGCAACCACTTTTTCCCATCTCTCAGGCAGCATTTGAATCCCACGTCTGAAGAACTCCTTGTCTTTTGAGGCTATCCACGAATCAACCCAATTTTTGGTATCCTCATAAGATGTGAACCGCTGCGCCGTCAGAGCATGTGCCATGGACCGGAACAGGTGATAATCGGACGGTGCAATGTCTGGTGAATACGGCGGGTGGGGTAACACTTCCAATCAAGTGTTTCCAAGTACTTTTTCACGGGAGCCGCAACATGTGGACGAGCATTGTCATGCAGAAGAATAATTTTTTCGTGTCTAGAATAGTATTGAGGGCGTTTTTCCTTTAGAGCTCGGCTCAATCTCATCAATTGTGTTCGATAGAGGGCTCCAGTAATTGTTTCGCTCGGATTAAGCAACTCATAATACACTACACCTAGCTGATCCCACCAAATACACAGCATAAGTTTTTTCCGTGAATATTCGGTTTTGCTGTTGATGTTGACGCGTGGACAGGTAATCCCCATGATTTTCTTCTTTTTGGATTGTCATAATGTATCCACTTCTCATCACCAGTTACGATACGATGTAAAAAAACCCTTTTTTTATGTCTAGCTAGCAGCATTTCACTTAAGCATAATCGGCGTTCAATATCTCTCGGCTTTAATTCGTACGGAACCCAATTTCCTTGTTTATGAATCATTCCTAATGATTTTATACGATGTGAGACTGCTTGCTGAGTGACTTCTAATGTAAGAGCAAGTTCTTTTTGTGTTTGAAATGCATCTTCCTCCAATAATTCCTCCAATTCTGCATCCTCGTAAATTTTTGGCCTTCCACTGCGATCTTTGTCTTCTACGTCGAAAACACTGTTTTTAAACTTTTGAAACCACTCTCGACACGTTCTCTCACTCAAAGCACCCTCACCATATGCTTCTACGAGCAATTGATGCGCCTCAGCAGCAGATTTCTTTAAATTAAAGAAGTAAACTAATATTTCCCGCAAATGACGCTTACTTGGTTCAAATTTTGACATTTTCAACTTATAAAAATTATATTTTTTACCAATATAAAATCAATGATATTAATAGGTTATGTTGTTCTTGAATGTCCTAACTATTTTTTGAGCCGGTTATCATCTGCGAAAGCTAACCGAAACTCCGTGCCGCGCCATCTACAATAAAACGGCGGAAACTTATTTGTACTCCTAATAAATGAATTATTTTTTTACCGACCGCTTGGCTAATATTTCCAGCATTTTCTTCTGGTTTATGGCGATCCGCTCTAGAATACGGTTTCGCTCTTGTGAAGACTCGAGCATCCGTTCGGCTGTCTCGCTTGCAATGCGATTTGCCACAGCTATATGGGAGTTGAAGTCCTCGTTGCGGTCCAACCTACGCCTTTTGGCCTTCGAACTACTCGATGAGTCCTCCATGCTAACTGACATATATGGTTCTGAAAAAACACATATTTAATTGAAGATGCTTATGGTTTCAATACAAAAAGACAATGATAATTAGACTGCTAGCTCTCCACGGTATAAAGCTCAAAATTTATTGCTTTCGAACTGCTCATAACTTGGGCGACCGCCGGATGGTCCAACTGCAGCTTTCTCTTGGCTAAGATAGGAGTACACATAATTACAAAAAAAATATTGAGGCAAATTTTGATGGTAGCGAACTTACCTATATTTTTGGCGCAATGAATCTATTTTTTTTTCACTTCCATTGCCGTAAAATGAAGCTCATATTTTTTAAGCTCTTTAGCCATCTCCGCTAAGATATGGATGCTTCCGCGGTGACCCCTTTGCTTTTCGATTCGTTCTGACCACATCTCTATTAGTATGGCCTCGGCTGCATCTGTCCATACTTTGCGTTTTCAATTTTCTTCCACTATAAAACATGCAAAATTAAAAATAATAAAATGCATCTCCTTTTATTGTACTTACCTGTCATTTTCACTTGTCGCAGGTGCCCATTCCGATAGTTATCGATAAAATTTGCATGAGGCTGCCACACTTTTGGGGAAAAAACAATCCGGCAGCACTGATTTTTTTCGTATGGCCGGACGATCAGTCTAAGGCATAAAATACCAAAAATTGTCGTACGACCTCAGTGTATACAGAGCATAAGAAGCATAAGATTTCATGATTATCTGAACTTTTATATAGTTACTAAATGGCCCGGCGAACTTTGTACCGCCTAACAATAAATAACTGTAGTGAGTCTAGACGACTGAAGACGACATTTTTAGTTTTGTTATTACGATCAAAAATAAATAAAGCAGAGGGTTTGCCGACACGTGAACATGACACGTACAATTGACCATGAGAAAAACATGAATTTTCCAAATTCAGACCACAATCATTTAAAGGCTGGGCCGGTACAAATCCAACAAATCAAAGACCATGAAAATCCGTCCAGCCGTTCTTAAAGTTATAAGTGGTGTAACTAACACCACTTTGTTATATATACATATATAGATTTTCAATTTCTTTGTCTTAACCAAGGTTTATTTATTGCTAAATTCTTTGAATCATTGGCGTTTTTTGGGGAACTGCAGGTGGAAGTATTAATTGCCAATTCATCCATAGAATAATCTGTACTACGATTATCCAGTGGCTTAAGAGATCTTGATATACGATCGGATATATAATAGGAGTTCTGTAATTTTGGTTTGCAGTGTACTTTTTGTTTGTTGTTCGCTTATACATAAATATGGAGGTTGGTGTTTTTTCGAAACTTCAGTCGAGCACATTGTATCTCCTAAGTTGCCTTCACATTTCAATAATAAGTCACAACTTTAGTCACACTTATCACTTTTTTAATAGTCTGGCAGCCCTTTAACCAATGGTACATGACTATCCATTGATAAATGCCTATCGAAGTGGACGGAGCTTTCGTGTTTGGAATTCAGGACACGAATATTACACGTTTTGCTTTAGATTTTTCTAGCCTCAAAGAAATAGGGGTTTTTCAGCTAATTAGTTATTTGTAAATAGTTTAACATTACAGAAGACTGTTTCAAGATACCATTAAATCTAAAATTGTCCAAAGAATGATGGTTCTTTTTCATTTTGCTTATATTTTTAGATGCCAAATTAGCAATTTACTTTTACACTAGCCACAAGGCAAAACGTTGAAATCCGCCAAATTCGATCGTCGTACTTTTGCCAGAACACGAATCTATTTCACTTTCGGTATATTTTTGTGGAAGTGGAATTGAGAACAAGGCTGTATTTTGGATTGGGCTTAGAAATGCTTCCAGTTCTCAGTGAGTTCCGAACTCCGATACTCTTCACTTTCGAACCTTAGTAAAAGTTGAATTTCACTTTATAAGCCCAAATTTTTGTTTCTTGCATCGCGCTTTTTGCATTTTCTCATATTTATAACAACTTTTCTTTATTCTCTTGTCAACAAAGTAGTATAAATTTACATTTTGAATTAATTAAATATAGAAAAATATGCAATACATTTTTAGCTCAAATCAAAAACTCAAAATTCAGTCTTCCAGCAAACACACACACATAACATTAACAACCCCAATCCTGCCTTAAGGCCTACAACCAACTGCACTTCACTTCCAATTATGCCACGCCCATCTCCCGTCCATCCCGCCCCTTGTGCTATGTAGCAATGCCCGCCCCCAACCTCTTAGCCCTAAGGCGTTACACGCTTGGAATGTCTGACCCAACCTGGCTGGCTCCCTGGCTGGCTGAGGACTAACAACGACAGCTGCAATTTTTCACCTGGGCAATTTTTAAGATGAGCAGCAGCAGCAAGTTCTTGTTTTTTTCTTTATTCTTTTTTGCCTGCCTGAGCATTAAACATTTTAATGTCAGTTTGGCCCCTTAGACCCACCCACCCTTAGACAAGTTGTAATTGCAATTTGGCATTACGACTCTCTGGTAGTCAGGTAATTAGCGCAAAACGACGGCAGCTGTGTGTTGTTAAGTTTTTAAATTTTTTTACCCACCTTCCCCCGCCTCTGTTTCTGCCCCTCACCTTGCATACATTAATTATAGGGCCAAGTGCAACAACTAGGGAAAAAATTGATTGCCTACCTGCAGGCATCAAAGTTGCAAAACCGCAAGTTAATTTCAAGCTTAACAAAGTTTTTCGGGCGCCAGCCTGAATGGGTGGGGGGGTGCAGGGAGATAGAACCTGAAAATGCTTTTAAAAAACAATTCGTTCCTTAAGCAGCTTATGGAGCACTCATTAAAAAGGAATTTACAGGGGAGAGAAAAATACTGGACCGGATTCTGGACTGGACGGCTCCCCATCACACGTTTCGTTGTTAATCTCTTGGCACTCCAACATGTTATAAGTCGCTTTTAGTGCGGTTGGCAAACGTTTTTCTAAAAACCAGAGAGAGAAAAAAATATTCAGGAAAAAAGTTTACAGTTGTAAACAATAATTTCGTATTCACTCAACACACAAACACACACACAACACACACATACATTTGCATAAGCCGCTGATGCGATTTTTTTTCGCACTCTGTCAGCCCTCCCAGTGTACAGCCAGCTTAGAACTGGGCGTGGCTGGCCGTGCTTGTTAATGAAAGCGCGCGCATGCATTAAAGCTTTGGTTCTTTTAGCTAAATGCTTTTGATTGACGAAGCGCAAAAGCGTACAAATGGACGCAGAGCTAGAGGAGCAGGAGGAGTACTCGCTCGCAGAAGGGTCAGGCAACTGTAGCAAATAAATAAATATTTGAAATTACATTGAAATGAAAATGAGTTCCCGCACTTGCGGCATAAATTAGGCAATTAGCATTTTTTGTTAGAAATTGTTTGTCAAAGGCGGGCACCAGCTAAATGGGTTAATATTTGCATAGGCCCGGGCCTCTACTTCAAGTCTAAAAGCTAGATTAAGCAAGTACGGTGGAAAATGAAAATTATTCAGGCGTGACAAGCGAGTTATCAAAATTTTTCTACATGTAGAAATTGTTCAGTCCGAAACGTACGATAGCTTGGCTTAATCGACTTTACTTTTTCATTGTAATTATGGCAAAATCTAAGGGTTTAAAACGTAGATAAAAGCTATGAAAGCACACGTATGATTGACGAACTGTATGAGCTCTATGAACAATCTTCAGCAAGCCTGCTTTAAACCTGCGAAAGACTTTTGTAAGGCGAAAGACTTTGAAAAAATGGTAAAAAGAGACGACCGAAATCGCCAAGCTTGGTAAGAACAACGGGGGCCAGCTGACACAAAACCAAAGCCACTATCGGGGTAAAGAAGAACAGGCTTTGAATTTCCATTCTTTAAAGTAAGTGACTCTTGCACTAAGTTATAAGAAATATTCTACCAAAGTATTTGAAACAAGCTTCGTTGAAGAATTTGCAAGAAATTAAACTTTAAAAAGAATTATGAAATCCAAATTTAAAATATTTTAGATTTATTTGACGAGAACTAAGTGCACAGAACAAGTAAGAAAGTCGTTCAAGCCCGACTATAACATACTCTGTAAATGTCAAGTGCTGCCGTTGCGACCGGTGCTGCCCATAATTGTTTATTTTCCTTATAAATCGACTATCGTTCATCCGATCTTTATCATTCCTTTGGCAGAACGATAAATAGTCCGGATTACTAAATATGTCCAGAAGGCACGAACCTTCTATCTATAAAACTGTGGGAGATATGCCGGCCTGTTCCCGTTTTCGATTTCGATCAGATCATGTGGAATCGGAATTGGTAGCTGTTCCCGTTTCCGAAAAACGATCAACTTATTCGGTTTCAAAAGTTTTGCCTAAGAGTCAGTGGAATGAAAAGTAAATGGCAATTTTCTTGGCAACGGTGATTCTTCTCATCTTGCAAGTATTTTTATTTTAACATGTCAAATATTGTTAAGATTTTGAAGTATCAATAGATATATCAAGCGTGTTATTTGATTTAAAATCATTTATTTTAAACTTGTAGCTCAGAAATTGCATGTAGACGAAAGCAAAAACGATCGAAATGAAACCGAGCTGTTCGCAATTCCGAATCAGCGCATGCGCAGTGCGAATCGAAATTGTCAAGGCTGCCTTCTAGCTGAATTAAAATTCGATAACGATTCGATTTTTCATTCGAAAAGACAATCGATTTCTATTTTACTCGGAAACGGGAACACCAAAATGAAAACAATTCGGAATTGCGATCGTTTTACTTTTTAATTCCACTCGGAAATGGGAACAGGCCTGATGATGTTTTTTCCAATTTGCGGGGGCGGGAGGGGCGTGGCAAAAATTGAAAGTAAACTTGATCTACCTGCAAGTATAAGAAGTTTTTGTCCCATACAAGTCAATCCTCTATCATTTACCATCTCTGAGATCTGTGTGCTCATACGGACAGTCGGACGGACAGGGCTAAATCGACTCGGCTGTTGATGCTGATCAAGAATATATATACTTTATATGGTCTGAAATGCTTTCTTCTGGCTGTTACATACTTTTGCACAAACTCAATACACTCTGTGTACCCTTGGTACAGAGTATAAAAAATAAAAAATAGGAACTCCTCTGTGATTCGAACCACCACTTCAACAGTCTGCCCTCAGGGCTAGTTTTTGGCGCAACGGTAATTCACAAATGAGCTGTGCGTGCGGGTTCTAGTTACTGCAAAATGCGGGTTCCACAAGACCCACTATATATCATTTTATTTTGTATGAGATGTCCGATCTATTCATTGTATAATCTTTAAAGCGAGTCAAACGTCCAAAAAATTATTTTAAAAAAATAAATAATAATCCCATAGAAAAAAATTTAACGCCGCTGATGTGATTTCAACACCCACCCCAATATACTGAAGGGTGCAGCAGTCGCGATTCAACACCCTACCCACTGAGCTATGCGAGCCATGGCAATAACAATGACCATTCACAAATAAACACAGCAGTAATATAGAATTTTCTTTTGATCTTAACTTTTGAATCGTTCATCCGATCTTAACCACTTCTTTGGTGAGTCGATAGATTAGGCTGATTACTCATACATGTATACCCCCTCCCAATGTTCATACGGACAGACGAGGGAAACGACGGACGAACGAGACAACTATCTGGGCAAAACTGTCGGAGTTTTGAGGGGGCGTGGCCAAAAAAAGTTGAAAACAAACTCTGGTCTGGCCTGCAACGTATAAAATTGTTTGTTCCATAACTCGACAACCATTCGTCCGATCTTCCAAATGGATCTTTTTTGGATTTTTTTTTTCTGTGTGGAAAAACTTACAAAACTTTGACAAAATTGGTTAAGCTGGCGTTTCCCAAAAATCTCTTGTGATTATCGAAAAACGATTGAAAACATTGAAAACTAGGAGGAATTTATAAGTGAAGTGTAAAGAATAGTTTCGGCTACTAGATCACAGGGAACAGTCCGTCTCAAATCGCTTAACCTTCGTCGTCTGATCTAATAACCGACCATTTTTCAGTCACTTCACCTAAAAAGGCAAGCACTTTTAATTCAAAATGCATGCGCTTATCCGAAATTATCTTGAGACACCTGCGTTTATCTCATAGTCGCCTTCTGTACTATAAAAATATGAGAGCTCTACGTCTTAGTTTTGACAATTGGCGGTAAAAATAGGCAGAATATGTCCATTAACACTAGTTTACAAATTAATAAACATTTTAGTATCCCGGACAAGGATTGAAGTTCCTGCAAATATACCAAGGGCCGTTTTCTCATGTTCTAGTTTTTGCAAAACTAGGTGGATTTAGTGAATTTGCACTGCTCGCTTTGAGCGTGAGCTATACAAATGCGTAAAATCTACCTACACTCAGAAAAAATCGGCTGCCAGCGTTTTAAATGAATTTAACCCGTTTCGTACTTAAAATTTTAAGTATGATTCGTTATTGGGTTTACTTAATTTCAGTACAAAACATACTTAAATCGAAAATTGAATGTTTTATTATTGAAATGAGAACAAATGTTCTTGAATCAAGAACATTTTGTACTTACAGTAAATTTACTTTTAATGCTAGCTCCGAAAAGTGTCCAATGCAAAATGTAAATTATTTTTAAGAGAGTATGTTCTTAAAATTCCCAACTGATTCTAACTCTTTTGTTATGGAGTGATGGTTAATTTCTGATCTACAATAGTTCTACAAAAGAGGTTTTTCTTTCAATAATGCTTTTACGTTGACATTAGAAATTACTGAAATTTAAGTAGGAACATTTTGTAAATTTTTGAGAGTAAAACGGGATTGACTTAAGGCCATTACAACCTAAAAGTTGATCAAAAATATTTTAAAATAATTCGAAATGTACTTACTATATCCCGAAACAGTCTTAAATCAAGTATTTAGGGATTGAAAAAATCGTTCTTGATCCAAGAATTTTGTATTTAGATCAAGTATTTTCGTACTTACCGTACTATCGACACCGTTTGTACTTAATTTAAGTGCAAAATTAACGATTTGCAAAAACTGGAACATGAGAAAATTGGCCGTAGTTTCAATGATTTATGGTTCATCGTAGAAGGCATAGATAACATTCAAACTGCCTTTTTTAAGGGCTACTACTTATGTGCAGCCAAATTTATTCTGTGTGTGCTGTAGTTTTTGTTATTTAATATTGAAAAATTAGTGCAAATAAGTGTCCTTAGAATTGTAATGGATGTTCCTATGACGAGTAGCAAAAAACTAAATTTTGGAGAAATAAAGTCTGGAAAAAACTGCCCCGCCTTATCATTTCATGAAAACATTTATCAAACATCTATTCAACACCGCGAAAATATATTAAAAAAAAAAGTATGCCACAAAAACCTTTGTCACGCCCCGCTCATTATGCCAGCATACAGCGAAAAACACATGTTCCAAAAGCAAAGCGAAATTGCTCAGCCATCATCATCATCAAAGACGTCTTGTGCTCAATGCGCATTTAAATTTCAAATTAATTTCTCGCCATGTGTAAAAAAAAATGAATATAAGAAAATCTGCAAGCTGACAACAAACACCCACACCCACACACACTCTGACGGGCAATAAAAGAAGATGGGGAACAGTGCAAAGTAAATACGAAAAGACTCCCAAAAAAATGTAAAAAAAATGATATGCGAACCTGTTTCACAGTCATTTTGCAGAAGCGAGCGCAGCGAGTGCCGTAAAATATGCAAAAGAAGTTCTTTTTCGTTTTCATTTTCGTTTTTGTTTTTCGCTGCGGCTGCTCATGGCTGAATTGGCGCAACATATGCGAATGTTTTTTCTCTGCTCGCATCAATTATGCTTTTATTTATACAACAATTTCGCTGGCTGGCCGTTCAATTTGCTGTCGACGAGCAGACGAGCAGAACGAACTGTCGCCTTAATGCGACTTGACAAAAATGGCGTCCAATATGGCGCCAAGTTGGATGCGAGTCGCTCGCTGGGTGGCAGAGGATTCTTCTTAACGCTTGAGCAATGCCCACGCACACATTCTAGCACCTTGCTGCTCCTGCTGTTGCTTGCCTTTCTATTTTAATTCACACGCCATTGTTGCTCAGCGCCTAAAAGTAGACGAGAAGTTGAATTTCTAATGTGCAGCAGCTGCTAACAATAGCAGAAAATAAGGGGAAAGGGGGTGGTGGTGCGGTAGGGCGGGGGGTTTTGTAGAAAAACCTGATTGTGTTTTGCCGGTTTGTTCCTTGTTGTTAGTTGTTGTGTTGGGTGCGTGCGTATTGTACTTGCTTTTTTGTGTTTGGCTGCGCGCTAAAGCACACTTAGGTGCGCGCTTAAGCAATTCTTAAATCGGTGTTATGAGTAGATGAGAAATACAAAATTTAGATAAAATAAATTGCGGCATTTAGAAAAGCATTCAAATAAAACTCTTTCAACTACTGTTTCCGTTTTTTAGATTCTAAGACTTAGCCATTTAATAGAGGTACCCAATCAAAGTAGAAATAAGTAATTCCAAAAGGCTTTGCCCGGTTGTAGTTCACATGCTAGTGTGCGCGATTGCTCTGCAAGAGGTCGAGGGTTCGATCCCGCCTGAACATCTGGAAGTTTTTCTTAGAATAAAATTACACTCTTACTGCTGTTGGCGCCAGCTTTGTAATAATTAAGCCATGCAAAAACTTCTTAAACTGCCATTCGGATTCGGCTTTAAGCTTTGTAGCCCTTTTTTGCGCGAAAATTAGAAGCGAACAAGCCAACAGATTGAGAGATGTTCTTGCTTTCTTTAGGGTCAACCATTCTCATTTTACATTTGCCTAGGAAATCTGTCAAAGATTCTATCAGCGCTTTCCCCTATTTACCGGCTTGTGGTTAGAACCTGATGATAGTTTTTAAATTTAGTTAACAAGATTCTTATTCAAAAAAAAAGAATGGCGAACTAAAATCAAGTTCAAAAATATTGATTGAAATACCAGATCGAACTTGATACAAGTACGAAAGACTTGAAGCAATCTTGAAATTCTACTATCAATCCAAAAAGGCTAATTTCAAGCTAGGATTCGTACTTGAAAATCAAATAATCCTTACTCGAGAGTGAAGTAAGCGCGGATTTCCAAAGTCAAAGCGAAAATCTTTCTCACCAATACAGTGAGGCTAAATGGGTCACACACATACGCAAAGGCTTCTATCAACTTAGCGTTTAATATTTTGCACTCATGATGCCTTGGAATTCCTTAGCTATCATAGCAATGCTGACCTGACGAGGAAGCTTAAGTATTTAAAGAACTGGAGGTACGCAAACAACTAATGACCTCGAACTTGCACGATCTTGCTGGTTTCAAAATTAAAAGAGTCGTTAGATAAGTCACATGAGATTCTTGAAAGAAGCAAATTTTGGAGAAGCATTAATTTTGAACAACGCGTCTTAGTCAATCTCGGTAATATTTGAAGCAATCTTTGTTTAGAATAAGTGCAGATCGAATATCGAGCTCAGCTTAATAACGGGAAAACTTGCTCAAAGCCGATTTCAAAATCAAATCCAGCACGAATGTCAAGCTTAAGTCAATATCGGGCCTTCTTGACTTGACCCAACTGAGGGATCAAGTCGAGTTCAAATAGCAAGCTAAGATCAACCCATGTGTTGTTAAAATAAGCCTACATAGAGCACAGATTAAACTCTACCGAGCTAATGTCTAGACAAGAATTCCGGGATTGAAAAATCTTAACTCAACTGACAAAATCCGGTATTGACCGACTTCTGACTTTGTTTGAGATTGATTTTAGCCCGGTTATCTCGTATTTTTCTTCTCTACCGGTTTTGAACCTAACCAAACCATAAAATACCAAACCGCCAACTCGTGCATGGAGCCGTTATGCGAACCAAAGGCTTAAACGAACAGAAAACACGGTCGAGTTTGATGACGTAGCGCCTACCTTAGGTACGTAAACTTAGAAACTTAAGAATTATAATAAGCAGTCAGCTGTCGGGCTGCAGTTGGGTTCCAGTGATTCCACTACATCTAATTATTACCATTTGGTTTCTTTTCTTATTAAATCCGACATCAATTTTAAGTTTTTTTGAATGTTGCAATTCAAATTGTTTGAGTTTTCTGAATTTTGAATTTTTATATAACCTTTTTAAGTAAGCGCCATTTATATTGAACTTGTGCAACGCTTAAAACTAGTGCTATAAATATAATGACAGATGTCGATATATCGATAAGTAGAGGAGACTATATATCTAGAGAGTGATGCCGGGTTTATACTGCGTCACATTTCAGTGTCACAGTGCCACAGCTTCATATGAATTTGCCATTTTGAGACACTCTGTGACGCAGTATAATTCAACATTTGCACTAAACTGAGTTTGCTATCAAAATCGTTATCGCCGCAATAATATGTGTTTATATTAGCACAAAGTTGCGTTATGCGTTAATTTTGACTGCAGCAAGAAATTTATTAAAAACGAAAGGAAAATGAATACAAGTATAAGCGATTTATCAGTATTATTATTTACGATGGAGCAAACGATGATGCAGATTACAGATTTGGCTTGGACGTCTGCAGAAACCTTTGATTTTGTACAAGGTAGTCCTCGAAGCATTCCAAATTTTATATGGCTGTCCCAAAATCTCCTACCGTACGGCTGACTTTTCATATATAGTCTAAGGTGTTGTGCCGATCTAAAGGTCTAAAGATTACCCCTAACTCATGGTGGTAAATTGAGAAGGTCCGGGCCGATGGCTGTCGGATGGCAGACCCTGTCCGAGTTTCTGGTGTTTCTGTGTGTGCTGATCGGCCAGGCCGATGGCTACCTCTTAGCTTAGCTGAAAAACATACAGAGTTATTTTTATCCGAGTTCATGAGTTCTTGCTAATGAAAATGGCTAGCTTTTTATTTATAAAATCTCCGCAACGGATTGACAGATGATTATTGTTGCGCTTGTGACGATAGTTGAACACTTATAGAGTATAACAAATAAACGCACATGCATCCAAAAGAAACTCAACTTTTTGTCACCACTACGGCCCTATTCTTTTATGGGGAAAAAGCTGCTTATTGCCGCTTAAAGCAAAACGCATAACGCAGTCCTAGTGTAAATAGCCTATAAACCCAGCATAAGTTTGCGCCTAGTGAAACGAAAAGAACGTTTGTCTGTTAATAATAAGCCAAGAGTAAACCACTGAACATAGCCGAAACTGCAAAATTTATTTACCTCCTTGTATGACCTCTTTATCGAGTTAAATGTATTAATGATATTACTGCGTCCGACGTCAATTATTGATTTTATTAATTTCTTGACATTTCTCATCGGTGCTATTGTTGTTGTTTTTCGAGAAAAATATCGCTTAATTTTTTTAGCAATAAGCTAAAGGGTGACTCTGGACGATTCACAAAGGACCATTTTCAAAATCACATAAAGGCTTGACCACATAAATACATACCAACTGTGTTCAAATTTAACAATTTATTACAAATCGCAAAACTTTAACTATCACACAGCAGAATCAAGCACCTTAAAAAGCCAAGAAAATAATTTTAGGTATGGGCAGGAAAGAGGCTTAAATTTTGCAGGCTCACAACTTCGTTACCATCGAATATAAAAATCGGAATAAATATTGGCGGGATGATAGTTTTTCAGAAAATCAGAACATCAGACTTAAATTTTGAAATCTGCCTTGCTTTTATATTTAAAACTGCCTACTAGATTGGCAGAGTCAACCGTTGTGTGGTATTTTAATTCCTCCACGATCCTCTGAACCTAACCAGTCTTACTTCCCGTCTTAAAATTGGCCTTAAGATTAGATTTAAGTATTTCAGTTATCCATTGTATTTGAATTTCACTATACTCTGTAAGTCGACTCAAAGTTTGGTTGAAATTCTTATGTCGGAGCTTGATTAAACAAAATATGTTTTGCCTTTCGAATGTGGTAAAATTTTGAAACAATAAAGAATCTGGAAAAAGCAGTAATTCCTTATAAATATTTAACTTCTTCATGGTTGTGTCTCAGTCAAGTAAGTATGTATATTTATACGACTGAGTTTATCTGTGCAAAACTAATCAATACACTTGAAAAATACTCACTTTCACAACTAATTTAGTAGAGCTTAACACTTTTCTGCCTCGGCATATGTGTTTCTCTATACATTTTCCTATTTCTTAAGCAAAACAGCTGCATAAATCTTTTTGCCCGCAAGCCCCAAACTCATCCACCACTAAATCAGTAATGTTTAGCATATTAGACACACAAACACCCTTCTTCATGCCTCACCACCCTCCCCCCTCTTTTACATCCTTGGATATTGATTTGCTCCAACTTTCAGCCTCCATCAATTTCAATTTCGCTTGAGCGGCGCAAATCCAAACAACGCCTGCCACATACAATTTCTGGTATTGCCTACAGACAGGCGTTGTTGCCCCGGCATCGGAATTTTTGGGTAAACTAATTTTCTTGACAGTGAAATTGGCACGCGGCAATCAAACGCGCTTTCCTTCCTTTTAGGTGCTACCTGTTTGGTTATTGACATCACGTTTTGTTTAAGGCGGCAACTGACTTAAATTTTTAAACTTTTGACTTTAATCTGACTTCTTGGAAAAAAAAGTCTCACATTTCCTAGGCACATAAAACAAGAGTCATTCCTAATGGCTTGCTTTCCGCTCATAAAAACGCAGCCTTCTTTGCTTTTAACTTATAAATTTCCTGGTTTTTTGCCTTCTGTGTCATTAAAAAATGACATTCAGCCATGTCGCAACCCATAAAAATGCTGCACAATTTGTTGCGTTCTTTCTTGTACTTTTAATAGACTTGCTTAAGGGCAAACATTCGCCAGGTACTCTCACCGCCCTACCTCCCACAACATTGTCTTTTCTTCTTTTCGTCTACGTGCTGCAACTGCATTCGGTTTGGTCCAATGTGGCGGCTACTTAATTTAATGCACGTCTGTTTGCATAAACGCAAACCTTATTGAACGGCAACGAAACGCATCATCAATGTATGGGCACGTTCTCAGTTGATGAGCAAACTTCAATTCGCTTGCCAGCATCCAGACAAGAAGGAGTTGAGTCGAAGCATAAACTTTAATGAGCCACACGAACTGTCCAAGGAGGGAGCAAAAGAGAGCGAGAGAGAGAGGGAGATAGAAAGCGAGCGAAATTGAATGCTGACGTGATTTTGGCATAAAAGTGTTGCATACTTTTCGGCATGCTGAAGTTTGATGTCTCTCGTTTGGGTAAAGTAAACAATGAGAAGAAAACTTAAAGAATGAAGACAATGACTTAAATTTTATAAAAGACTGAGAAGCAATTTTAATCAAACAGAGTATAAATTCATTAAGAACTAGAAAATTCTGGAAATTGTAAGTTTTGCAAAAAATTATTCAAAGAATTTTATACAAAATTGATATTTCATAGGAATGTCGACTTGCAACAATCCAAAAATTGCACGACAGACCATAAAAGTAAATTTAAGCTGGTTAAAGAAAATGTTGGGTTATAAACTAATTGTTCTTAAAAGCGAATTCTGTTGATTAGACCACCCGGATCTTACCTAGCTTTTCTCTATTTGTATACACTTGAAAAGAGTCGAATAGTTTTGCCCAAGAACTTGCACAGCAAAGAAGGAATTAACCGCTACCGCATAAAATATGTATGTATATACTTGATCAATATGACGGGCGGAGTGGATTGAGGATAGTCCGTCTGTCTAATTCTACGCAAACTTGTCTCATTTGGCACTGAGTCTTCAACCGAAATAGAGGTAGAGAACTATCGATACTCGTCACCATCGATAGTCAGCCATCCAAACCAACGATAACTATGAATTGTTTTATATAGTATGTTTATTATTACATTTATGCTTAAAAAATTCAACTAGGACTGCTGGATCTTCTTCTTGACAGCAAAGTGTCTGAGATTGCGTTGCTGGTCCACGCTGAATTTTGAGAGTTTTGGAGGAGGTCTTTTTGTAATCCTCGGCCGGCAGGGGACGGCGCACCACAAAGCAGCACGCATCATCCTCCTTGCTCGAGCTTTACAGCTTGGGGCCCCGAATACTTAGTTTTCATGAAAGCAGGCAAGCGAAAAATCCAAATCAGCCTTGAGGTTGATTTTGATTTCGATTCTGATTATTGTTTTGTTCGACAGATTTTTCGGTATTTTCTGCAGGTAATCCTAATATGTTTAGAATATTTTCCCAAAGTTTTAAGTCAATCGTAATGAAAGTTTACAAGGAAAAGCATTTACTTGAAACTTCGATTGCGTTTTCTCAAAACATGTAAGCATATGTTTTTCTTTGCTCAGAAATAGTTTTTTAAGGCAATTTTTAACAATTCATTAATAAAGTAAAAGTAAAATGGCTTGTCTAGTTGACACAGCCCCAACGCTTGTCACGTTGACACAGCCCCAAAAGGGCCAAAGCCGAGCTTCTCTCAATCTCTTGGCTTGTGCGCTTCTAATTTTCGCACAAGAGAAAGGGACCTAGAGTTTAACGCCGAATCCGAACGGCAGCGTGAGAAGCTTTTCATGGCTAATTACTACAAAGCTGGCGCCAACAGCAGAGAGGCGTGACCGGGTGTAAAGTTTATTCAAAAACTTTTCATTAGATGGTCCGAGGCGGGATCGAACCCACGACCTCTTACACAGCGGTCGCGCACACTAGCCGCTGAGCCACCCGAGCTATAATAACCTATTAATCGAAACATTGAAATTGATTATTGAGCTCAGCACTGCAAACCATACTCAAGAATAGTTCCAGTTGAAATGGGCCACTTAATTTTGGTAAAATATTGTAAGCTGAAAAATACAGATATTCTTGAGAAAATAATATGGTTTGAATTTGTTTTAAAAACTAATTTAAAAACATTTTTTAAAATTTTAAAAATTTCGAATACTTTTTAATCAGAGCTTGCAAACTTAGGACAACCAATTTTTTCTGTTCTGCTTGCTCACCAACAGGACAGGTACAAATTAAACCGACTCACACACCCTCTAAACAGAACACTTGATTTTGTTTATATCCCCAGTCAACCAGTGGAGTCCGCAAGGTACTCCATTAGGATTCCCTGTACGCAGCGCTAAGCCTCCTAGGGAGGCTCCGAAAAGTGTCCTAAAGGAGCATGTCCGCCGTAGAAAAAGGGCTTTTCAATATATAAGAAAAAAGTGTGCCTAAAGGACTCCTTAAATGAGTGATTTCGGTGTCCCAGAATGCTCTTTCAGACTTAAATTTTCACTCCTGCTTCGGAGCCCCCTGGAAACGCTCCTTCGAGGTGCCGCTTCTGAGTACCTTTTAACTCTTGCTTCACATCGCTCTAGAAAATCTCCTACGAGGTGCAGCTTTGGGAGTCGCTTTTCACTCCGTCTTCGGAGCGCTCCGAATATAGTTGGCAGGTTCGTGTTTTTTGTTCCATGGTTCTCGATGAGAGAAACACACTAAGCTGCCTTACGATGGCAGCAGCTGAGCATAAGCAACTAAGCAAATCGAGCCAAGTAACAGCTTAAAATTACTTTTTTGTTGTTGTTGCGTTAGAAGCTAGCACGCATACACAATTCCAGTTTACTAAGGCTCAAGCGCAACATACATACAAGCGCACAGTACACATTCGGCACACATTTGGTAGATTCGGTAGTCCGATCTTATTGATCTTTTCAGAATGGATTGATATTCGGCCTTAACTGATATATATAAAGTCTCGAGGGTCTAACTTAAAAATTGGGGCTTTGACAGTTTTTTGCGCTTAAAGGAGGGAGGGGGAGGAATTTCCCAAATCTGAAACAAACTCGATTTGAATCTGGTATATACCTACCTTCATGCAAAAATTTGAGGCCTATCTCTTATAGTATTTGAGATCGACGCGTTCATACGGACGGACGGACAGACGGACATGGCTGTTAATGCTGATCAAGAATATATATATACTTTATAGGGTCGCAAATGCTTCCTTCTACCTGTTACATACTTTTGCACAACTTCATGATCCCCCTTTTCCCATTTTTAATAATATAAAGGTAAAAAATTTCATGACGGTTCCCCTTTTTCTTGCTTTCCTAAGTATGAATTTTTTTATTTTATTCTTAAGGAACATCAAAACTATATCATAAATGGAGAATTTTTATACACCTAAAAAGTGTATTATAATTTTGCCCAGAAGTTTGGAACGCATAGAAGGAATCATTTCCGACCACATAAAGTATATTTATTCTTGATCAGCATGACGAGCTGCGTCGATTGAGCTTTGTCCGTCCGTCTGTCTGTTTCTACGCATACTAGTCCCCCATTTTTGAAGCAATCGAGCTGAAATTTTGCCAAGAGATATCTTTTAGCTACTCACTGCACATATTTCGGAACCGCGAAAATGGGATGGTCACTTCTTGTAGCTGCCGTATAATTTTTTTTTTAGTTTTTTTATTTAATATCCGAATGATACAAGACATAAAGTTTATAAATTAAGTCATTGGTCACAAAATTTTCAAGTGTATTAAAACTTCGGCGCTGACGAAGTTAGCTCTGCTTTCTCGTTCTGCTTAATGTTGATAGAATTTGGTAGTTACTAAGATAATGAAAATACCTTTCTTTATGCTTTCGACATCTTTTATGACTGTTTTTTAATGACCTTTATACTGTTAACTTTCTGTTTTTGACTTTAAACTTTAAAACAGAGGCACACACACCACACAACAAAGGAGGCAGGTTGATCGGACGGCCGTTTCATGAGGGACCAAATCCTCACTCATCAGCGATCTTCAGCCTGAAATGACATCTTTTTTGCAGCAATTGAAACAATACTTTTCAAGCAAAGTTTAGTCTAGTCTTAATACATTTTAAAGGGCTAAGTTTCGAAATGTTTTGCGAATCAATTTGCATTGCTTATTTTTCGAAGGATATTTTAAAAACGCGATTTTAAACATATTCTACAGTCGTAGAACAAGATTATTTTAGTTTCTTCTACCTATAGTTAGAAAGATTATTACTTGTTCCTAGTTGAAAATTCTCATGTCAGAAGAGACCAGTACTTAGATTTTTACAATTTATTTTTCCAACTTAGTTTACTTATACTGCCAAATCGAGTGCCTACTTTAAGGCATTGCCAAATTGAAAAATTCCTTCTGCCAAAACTATTTTTATGAAAATTACCAACTACACGCATTACTCATAAAAAATCTCTTTACTGCCTTTGGCAGTGCCATTTAATTTATATATTGCATTACAAGTTTGCACATAAATTCTCCGCTGCTTTGCATACTTTCCGTCGCCTCTATAAATACTTCCCTAGAGTTTTGCCCACTGCTCCTTGGCTTGCTCTATTAATAATATCATTTCAAGACAAATTTCTTACGAGAAACACTAATGCCATGGCCAAACATTTCCGTAAGTCGTTATTACAAAAGCAAAGTCATTATTACAATGCCACGCCCACCCTCTTGGACGGGAACTCTAAGCACATCATCTATTTAAAAAAAAAAAAAAAAAATTGACATAAATACAATTATAGATTTCGGGCGCGGACTGTGAAAATGAAGATGAAAATAATAAAATTTGAACAAAAATTGATGTCAACTTTTTGGAAGACGGCGCCGACGTCGACGACGACGAAGCGGAAACGTTGCCATTAGACGACAGAAAGAAGAAAAACTGCTGCGCCATTGAGAATTGAACTGCGGGCTTTCAGCTTCGGCCCTGGCACTGGGAAAGGGGCGTAAATGACAAACAAACAAGCCAAGTCCTTGCGCGCCATCGTGTGTCCTGGGCGCAGATAAAAAGAATTGTCAAAGCGCCTTAAAAGTATGCAATGCCAGCAAAGTAAGCTGCAAAATCGACAAGTACAATGCTGACAGGCAATTGTTACCCCACTCGCCCCACTCACCCCACAGTTGTTGTTATTGTAATAATAATATCGATTCGCCTTCGGTGCGGAGGTATAAAAATGTGGTGTCCCCCCGTCGCCGCGTCCCCACCAAGTTCTTGCCTTGTCATCGCCGATTCCGTTCGCCGACCATTCGCCGGAATTCGTTAATAAAATTTTATTGAAATTGTAGACAAGCGGCGAAAAACTGACGACGACGACGTGCAAAACAAAAACACTCACACACACACACCGAAATGGGCAAAGGCAAAATCGAAACCTCGGCCAAAGAAAGAAAACCAATTGTCATCATTGGCACGTAAAATGGCAAAAGAAAAAAGGCTGGGGTTTTCCTTTAACTTCAAGTGTTTTCGCTGTGTGATAAAAATCTAAAAAGGGTTCGCTTTAAAGAATATATACACACAAATATATGGTGTATAAGCAACACTATTAAGCTAAAAGCAGAAGCCAGAAATACAGTTGCGACCGCCTTAAGGTATGCAGCATGGGAAGCAAACAAAAGAAAGCAACAAACTTTGACAAAACAGTTGACAAGGACCAAACTTTGGGTTGGGGTGGAGGACACATCAGCAAAAAAAATTCACATTTTAGTTGAATTTTTTGCAGACATCAAAGAATCAAGGTTTCTATATACATTTAAATTTTAAGCATCAAACTAAATCTGAAAATATTGAAGAAAAGTATAATTTTGGTGATAACTCCGTTTCCATTTCAGTGTGTAACATTGGTATTTATGTGAGTTGATGCAGGCTGTTGATTTGTAGCTTCAACAAGTACCTAAGAGTGTTTCCACCAAGAAGAGTTCCTCCAAGAACTCAGGGATGTCGTATTTCCATGCAACTTGCTGTTTGGCATGAGTGGCAGCGGGTAGTGTGTGTGCCTCACGGGCAAAAGGTCGTGGGTTCAACCCCGCCTCGCGACATCTAATGCAAAAAGTTTTGTCCTTAAAAACTTACACACCCGGTCACCTTTACAATCCATTGGCGCCAGCTTTAAAGTAACTAGCCATGAAATGGCTTCTCAAACTTTGCCGTTCGGACTCGGTGTCAAACGGTTGATACTTTTCTGTTTTACGAAAATTAGAAGCACTCAAGGCCTTAGGCTGTGTAGCTTATTCTTGTGGTGCAAGATTCTTCTCGTCTAACAGCCTTGTCAATTTTATGTGGACAATTTTATTCTCCGTCTTTCAGAGGAAATGTCATGATTAATATTTCACATATTTGTGATCTACTTCTGTTCCTAAGTTCTCAACTTTAAGTCTTATCACCCAACTCTTCTCTAAAAACTATTCAAAAATCTAACAAACAACTAACTTTTCTGCTCCCAACTGTATCTTAAGTAACGCCTAAGCATTTTTGACTTTTAAAAAAGACAAAAACAACAAAAAATAATGCACGAAAAACAAAAGAGCAAAACAAACTCTTTCTAAAAACCAAAAACTATCAACTGTAATCAAGTTGGCTAGCCTGAAACTACTAAAAAGCAAAAGCAAAAAGCTGCCAAAAAGCATTAAGGCGCTTGCTCTCCCGCCTTTAGGGCCTGGGCAATAGCAACAACAACAACAGGAAAACTATATAGACGGAAGTCGGCAGACATTAGTGCCAAAAGTGCGTCACAAACAATATTTCCGTATCAGAGGCAGAGGCGCTTGCATAGCCCTAGACACTTTTTAAGAGATTAAATTTTTCGGTCCTTTTCTGGGTGTCTGTCTGAGTCAAAGCCGCTTCCCCTCGCCTTCCCCTGCAAAAGTGTAACGTCGAAACACATGAGGAAACTTTTGGCCAAACAACAATGCCAGGCAGCAGCAAAAGCAGCAGTGGGTGGGATGGCAACTAAAATAGCCGGCAGCATTTTTGCGTTTGCGTTGTTTAAACATGCTCAAAGTTCAGGGTTTTGAACTTTTATCAAACATACGGACCGAAAATTCTCATTCACTCTGCTAAACTATCAAACGCCCTGGGGGCCGGTTTCTTGTTATTCCAGCTTCGGCTCGCTTCCTTTTTGCTGGTTTTGCGATAGGGTTTGGCAAAAGGACATTAAGGAAATTACCGAAATTAGTGCGAGAGAGTGGAGAGCGTGGAAGCAAGGGGAGAGAATCCTTCGCACATTATGCAATATAAAAGTAAAGAAATTAAAAATTCACTTCACTTATAAATATTTCATGAGTAGCGCGAACCAAAACAAAAAACTGACAGCTGTCATAACTCGACGCTTGCTTGAAAATTTACATTCACATACAATGGGCAAAACATGTAAAACTTGTGTCTTTTTGTTGCAGCTTAAATTGGTATGCTCGTTTTTGACCTTGAAAAGCTTGAGATTGAAGTGCGCAAACCTCCAGCTATGGTATACTTTTCAAAGAAAATAATAAACCATGTTGCTAGTGAATTGCGAGGGGTACCCCAGGGCACTCTTAACTCAAAGTTGCCAAGTGTAAAAAAACACACAAAATAACAGATTTTTTTAAATTTCATTATCAGCGATTGGACACTTTTTTATACTTTTTTGTATCAAAGAATCAAATATTCGTCCGAATACCGAAAAAGAGTGGAATTGCCGCAAATCGAGTTTATTGCTGTTCCGTATTCTCCAAATCGACAAGAATGGTCGATTTCAAACAGTGTGCTGTAGAGTCAGCGGAATTAAAAGTAATTGCTGTTTAATGCATTAAAATTATTCCCCAAAATTTTAAACTAAAAATGGCTTGACACAGCCCCAAAGGGCCAAAGCCGAGTTTCTCTCAATCTCCTGGCTTGTGCGCTTCTAATTTTCGCACAAGAGAAAGAGACCTACAGTTTTACGCCGAATCCGAACGGCAGTTTGAGAAGCTTTTGCATGGTTAATTACTACAAAGCTGGCGCCAACAGCAGAGAGGGGTGACCGGGTGTAAAGTTTATTCAAAGAAAAAACTTTTCATTAGATGTTCCGAGGCGGGATCGAACCCACGACCTCTTGCACAGCGGTCGCGCACACTAGCCGCTGAGCCACCCGGCCAGTTGAAGTAAAATTTAAAAGAATTTTTTTATAAACACACAGAAAAAAAAGTCCGAGATATTCGGGATTAAATCAATCCCAAACGCTGTCAGAAGTCGGTCAATCCCGGATTTTCTCATTCCAAGTACGAACCGGATTGACTTGATATCGGATTTTTCAATCCCGGAATTCTTGGGGATTGATTTAAGCTTGTTGTCCGAACTCGACTTGATTCCTTAGTAGGATCCAATCAAGAAGGCCCGATATTGACTTAAGTACGAAATTCGTACGTGATTTGGTCTAGAAATCGGCTTGAGCTCGATATTCAAACTACACTCAATCCGAAAAAGGATTGCTTCAAAATCTACCGAGATTGAGATTGAGATTGATTTGTGCTCGAAATTCGTACTTGATTTGATCTCTAAATCGGCTTGGTGCGAGTTTGCACGAGATTAAATTGACCTCGATATTGGAACTGCACTTAAACCCAAAAAGGATTGCTTCATAAATGACTGAAATTGAAGTTATCTCTTTAATATACCCTGTACCCATTAAAAATGGGTAAAATGGGATCATGAAGTCATTGTCAGCCAGAGCGTGCTTGCGCGCTTGTTTTTGTGTATATGTGAATTAAAGGGTACAGAGAATTTTGGAGTCGGGGTACTCGACTACAGTGCCCTTACTTGCTGAATGTTACCTCAAAATGAGCTTCTCACAAGAGCACCATGCGACTTACTGAGCGATATTTTTGATTTTCAAACCAACAAGTTCTTGTTGGTCATTACCCCCGGTCATTGTTTGCATACCCCCGGTTATATCTTTAATAGAATTTAGCTTTCTCCTCATGCCGGCATTGCTATGACTGCTTGGGAATTGCAAGGCATTAAAGTAGAAAAATCGACACATAAAATGAAATACTAAGTTGATAGTATACTCACAAAAAAAACCGATATTTATGTACTTGAATTAGGTACAAACGGTGTTAATAGTACGGTTAGTACGAAAATACTTTATACAAGTACAAAACTCTTGGATCAAGTTCGATTTTTTCAATCCCAAAATACTTGATTTAAAACTGTTTCGTGATATATAAAATACATTTCGAGTTATTTTAAAATATTTTTGATCATACTTTTAGGTTGTAATGGCCTTAAGTCAAGCCCGATTAACTCTCAAAATAAGTACAAAATGTTCTTTCTCAAATTCCAGTAGTTTCTAATGTCGCCCAAAAACATTATTGAAAGAAAAAAGGAGAAATTCAAACGGGTACAAAATGTTCTTGGTTTGAGCCCATTCCCAAGTTCTCCTAAAACGAGTTCTCTGAACCAAAGAAGGCTGGAAATATCCAAGGTCCATTGATAAACCTCTTTGGTAGAACTAATGTAGGTCAGTTGGGAATTTCAAGAACAGACTCGCTTAAAAATAATTTACATTTTACGTTGCACACTTTTACGAGCTAGCATTATAAGTAAATTTTGTACTTAATACAACATATTTTGTACTTAAACTAACGTAAGTACAAAATTTTCTTGATTTAAGAACGTTTGTTCTCATTTCAATGATAATAGCACTCGTTTTTCGGTTTGATAATGTTTCGTACTCAATTTAAGTAAACCCAATAACGAATCATACTTGAAATTTCAAGTACAAAACTGGTTAAGTTCAATCCTGTTTCATTTAGAACGCTGGCAGGCGTTTTCTTCTGAATGTAGCCTTTGCTTATATGTGTGTACCCATTTAGCCCCAAATTGCTGGTGAGAGAGATTTTCTTGCTCTCGCTTTGATATGGGGCATCCGTACTAACTTCAATCTCGAGTCAGGATTATTTGACTTTCAAGTACGGATTCGAGATTGACATTAGCCTTTTCGGATTGATACCAACTTTTCGGACAGCACTTTTTCTATTTTATTTAGCTATGTTTTATACATATTCAAACATATTCAAATGTAATATTTAAATACTTGTTTAAATGAAAATAAATGGATTTATGGAGTAAATAAGAGTTTTGTAAGAGTCTTTCGGAATTGGGAACAGCAAATAGTAAAACGTCCGTCTTGCTATCGTTTTTACTTTTTGAAAGCGTTCGGAATTCGGAACAGGCCTGATTATAAAGAAGCAAAATAATAGTTGTATTTAATAAACTGGTACAAAAGATCCAGTTATCAGTAGTCTAAGAAAAATTCCTCAGAGAATAATAAAGCTTAATAAAGCCTACAACTAAATTGAAGTTGGATAACACTTAGATGGGTATTGCACTAGACAGTATTGGATGTATTTACTAGAAATGTTATGGTCTTAAGACTTAAATAGTAAACTTCTAATGTTGAAGAATTAAAAAACACGTGATGCCCTGCCTTGAGTCTTAAACAATCCCAAATGAAATTTTAGCCCAATCAATTCTGTTTAATACATTGTGTACGCATTATACTTTGTTAGGAAACCCTTGCTTTGTCTTAACAACTCTACGACATTTAAATTCAGAGCTAGTAAAAACCCCCACCCATTAATTGAAAAAAGGAAAACTGTCACTTAGTTTTAACATCTTTTTTATCGCACTCTTATGGTGAGATATTGAATTGTTATCTTAAAATAGAACCTAAATAATAATCTACCATTTCAAGTCTGATACAATAAATTCGTTATTGTAATCAGCTTTCTCTGAACTATGTATTACCACTGTACGTTTGGAAAAGCTAGGTCCCCTTCTTAAAGTATGCAACAAATAATACAACAAAAATGTTCCACAATTGAAATCTTTTAATCCCTATGAACTGTCCCCGTCCTGTCCAGGCATTTACTTAATCGACATGGGGATTAGTTAAGCATTCGCCTGGTAATGTTTTCATTTCGTGTCTCGGGCCCACTTTAAATTGAGAATTATTGTCGCCAAACAACAACTGTCTGCTGCGAGTCCGACTCCGTGTCCTTTTGCTGGCGGCCTGCCCCGCCCTGCTCCTTGATAAGGATATATTGTGTCTCACGCAGTTTGGACAGCTTTAATCTCGCCCCTGGACCAAGCTACGTACGTGCTTAATTTTGTTTGCACTTTTAAGCCAGCTGGCTACCCCGCCAGGAACAAAACGCCTGCAGTTAGGCTACAAAAATCACGCAGCAGCAGTAGATTGAAGTGAAGGAACGGGGGGCCAGCCGCATGCGCTTGGCCAAGGATTAGCGCTGATTGAAATTGCAAATGAAAATTTATTTTTACTGCGCCTCGGTCGAGAGATCCCCATGTTAGTTTAGCTCAGCTCAGACGAACCGAGGAGGGGTCACAGCAGTTGTATTAAAATTTAATTGAGTTACTGACATTTTATTTTTGTATAATTAAATTAAGCCCCAGCTTAGCGTTTGATTTTAATTTGTGCGACATTCTGTGTCTGCATTAATGTGTCACAACACAAATGCATCGTCCATTATTTTGCCATAAATTTTGTTTTATATAAATATTAATGCGGCGGCCTGCGGGATTAGTTGCAAAAAATTATGTTCAATTTTTTTTGTTCTGCTGTTGTTGTTTAAAGCCTAGACGCAGGCGTTGGCGCATAATTTATTGGCCGGCCACTTTCTGTATATTGTATATTTTGCCTGGCTTCTGTTTGTGCAGCTGAGTCCAACTGGCCCGACTGGGCCCAACCAGGCCAACAGGGGCTTAACAAATTGATTGAAGAAGAGCTGCACGAGAGGGAGAGAGTAATATGGAAATTAATGTGATGCTGCAGATAGAAGCTAATTAAAAGTACAAGAATTAAGGCCAGCAAAGTAGGTTGAAGATTTATAGAAAATTTAGACTAATTGTTAGATATGTGGAAATAATCCACAAAGAAATTTAGCCATTTTTTAAAATATTCTTAAATTTTATTAATGCGAGGTTACTTCAAGGTATAGAAATGAACAGAAAGCAAGTTTTTATTATTTAAATCCTGTAATAAAAAAAATCTAATTATTGTAAAATCTTGATTTAAGCATCCGGCAACTTAAGAACTTAACTTAAGAACTAAGTGCTCACGCTAGTGTACATTTGGCATCTCTGCACGTTTCTTATTTTTTGGCACTGGCCTACCGAGATCGCAAATACTTACTAGAGCCCTATAACTAATTAAATCAAATTATGCAACAACAAAAGCCACTGCGAAACAAAAGTATGCATTACTTCCGAACTTGTTTCTTGAAAAACCAAACTAAAAATATAAGATTGTGAGTCACTGGCTTTAAGATTACTGCAAAGTAGTAAACTATTATTGAAACCTAACTTAGGATTAGAACAGATATTTTATTCGGTGAACTTGACAAAAAGACAACTGCCCATAGAACGAAGAAGAGTTTCTTTCATGTTTTTTTTTTGTTGATATTCAAAGTCATTTTAAATAAAGTTTTAAGTTTTGAATTCATCATAACTCATTTCCATCTTAAACAGCAAAAAATAAAGTCAATCAGGAAGAAATATAAGAACTTTAATATTAATAAAAACTTGTTATTAACTTTGAAAATATAATAAACATATTTTTCTACACTTTGCAATAAATTAATTAAGGGAATAATGCTCTGATATTTTTATATTTTTACACTGATTTAATTATTTTCACCATTGATTTCGGGTGCTTTTGAACTGAAGACGATTGGAGTGCCGTCTCAACCACGACTAAAATACTACTCATATTGAATTGAATCTACTAACTGCCAAGATATATTCACCATAAATGAGACCACATCTAATTCTTAAGTTAGAGTTCCGTGCATTGGGGATATAAAAGGGGTAACTGAAATTCGGTGTTTAGTTTAGTATTTAGCCAAATCAAAGTTCTTATTCGTGTTATCCAAAATAAAATTCTGGATCCAAAAACGAAATTCTAGATTCAAGAATGAATGTAAGATTCCGTTTTTCTTGATCCAAGAGCTGCAAGTCCTGATCCAAATCGGTTACAAAAATTCTTGTGTAAAAAAAAAGGGGGAGTGGAATTAAGGGTGATTTCGGAGGGGGAGGGGTTGCCTGGGAATTTTTGGTGGGGGCGGTGACACACCAGACCACCACCCACCCCACCTCACTCCATTTATTGTGAATTATTTTTTTTTTTTATTTAATGTTTTACTTACCTTTACTGCGACCCGAACTCGGGACCTCGAAAGACTGCGCTCACAGACACCACCGCTTAGACAACAGCACCAAATGTAGGATGCATTGAGCATCGTCCAAATTTATATTATAAAGTGACGGGGAGCGCTCTTCACTCAATTGTTTCCCCACACACCCCTCTCCCAAAAAAAAAAAAACGATGCAGTGAAAGCGGGTTCATCGCTATTCTCTCAAATGTGTTTGCTCTCCTCTCTCAGTTTCTTTTCCTCACCCTCCTCGCCGAAAAACACCAAACAGAACGAATTTAGCTCCGGCCTGTCCAGCCGTGGTCCCTGGGGCCCAAAGTCACTAGCCGACTCAAACCGAATGCTTACCGATGTCTATCATTACTGCGTGTCAGAGAGAGACGGATATATTTTATTGTGCTCTCTATTTGGCCGGGCCTGATTTAGCTCGATTTCAAGCGCGAAATTCTTAAAAATTCAAGAATGAATAAATTTTGTTTCAAGAGCGTTCATTCTTAAATTATTCGTTCTACTTTTTTCTGGGTGTAAAGAGAATTTTTTGATGAAATTCTTAATTTTCTTCAAGCGTTGCCAGAGCCCAATTGGAGTAGTTTCGGCGTTTAAAATGATCAGTTGGCTTTATTTCTTGAGTCAATTTGATCTTGTAATCATGTAGGCCAAGATTTTTTCGCAAATAACGCTGCTCATTTGCTCATTTTGAATCGATGCATTTACCTAAAGTCCACAATTTATCCAGAATAGCTGGCACAGCCTGTCGGGTGGGACGATTATTACGGCCGAAAATTGGAGTAAGCGTTCTTAAAGTTGCGACCACCGACTCAGAATTTCAGTAGTCATATTGGTTTGTGAAAATGTTGACTTTAACTACCGTTTTAAAAAAGTTTATATAAAGATACCAAATTGTATGTACCTAATGAATAAGGACCGATTTCATAGCTTCTTAATAGCTGCAATGTATCGGACAAACGTACAATTTCCTTTGCTTTTTGTAAGTTTATCTGATATGTAGCTTAATTTAGACCCTTAGAACTCTATGCTGCCTGAAAATAAATATGCAGCCTGCAGTGGATCTGTCCAACAAAAGCCAATCAAGTTCAGGATGCATTTTGGGCAAAATGTACATTTTCTCCCATAAAAATTTATAGGCCACTTGAGGTGACAGAAAAGTGCATTTTGGAAAAATGTAGTCGCATTACTCGTTAGCCATTCGACAATTTCTATTCGATACTCGATTATTTTTGTCTAATTTTGACGAAGTTTCCCTCACTACATAAAGGCGCGCGAAATGACAGAACTTTCATTAACTTCTTACAAATTACAACAATTACACAATGAATTGCAGAAAGTTAAGACTTCCAACGTAATTCCAATTGGTCTAATGAGGCCGCAAGCCATCTGTAGGAAATCTGACCAGAGCACATTAATAGCTTGGCCCCCGAAATAGTTCAAGCACTAACAGAGAAGACATTGACATGGATGAGCTTTAAGCCCTTATTTATCATAAACTAGCTGAATACCTGGAGTCGCTTTATGGTTCTTATGAGAGCGAATATATTCAGGCTCGGGCACCTGCTGGACCTTTCGATCTTTTACTCTATTTACCCGTCATGATAATCTAAGCATATTAATATTTTGAAAATTTCGTGACTTTTTGACCGTTTGGTTTATACCTCCCATTTACCCGTCTACAATTACCTTCTATCAAATCTTCACAATAATCCTGGCTCAAATCAAAAATTTGCAAATTTCGCCATATTTTGGACCGTGTAATCTACAGCTTACATTTACCAACGCCTGCTTTGTAATATAAGCATTAAGCGCTTTCATAAATACTCATAAGGTAATTTTGCAAATTTAGCGATTTTAAACCTTAGAAACGTTCGCGGGCAAGTGTCCAACTATTGCCCATAGTTTCATCGCAATCGGATGAACGGTATAGTTTTTGATATTTCGCGGTTTAGTGACTATTCCCGCCCATTTCTTCAATTTAGAAATCTTCGTAGGCGTTTCATCACAATCGAACATTTTGTAAATTTCAAGGTTTTTGAACCATTTGGCGACCATTTCTTCTACTTGGAAACTTTCCGTGGCAAGCGTCGAACCATTCCCAAAAGTTTCATCGCAATCGGATGAACGGTTTAGGCAGGCATAAGGGACAGCGGGACAGACAGACAAATATTCATCTATATATATAGATAGATGTTTAATTTTGTTAGTTAATTGTAAACACACAACATATGTTTTCAAAATGCAAATGCAGAAGTAACACAATGAGGACAGCAAATTGCATTTCCAGAGATGACGATAGATTTTTTGAAAATGTGCTTCAGTGGGGAAGCCACATTAGTTAAAAACAATTGAGTATTAATTTAAATGTTTAAGGCCGAACTGCACAGCGAGTGCATTCGCTTGCTGACGCTGACAGTCTATAAGCTTAATAACTTCCGCTGTCTCCACGCAATCAAATTCCAAATTTTGAAATAAAAAATACACAGTAGAGCTTTTAAAAATGACACTAACCGTAAAAACTGCCCTCAGTTTTTGTTCTAAAATATAAAAAAAAATTAACATTTAATTCACTTTTTTTGCCAAGACCACAGAATAAACATATTGACTTATTTAAATTAATCTCCTTTAGAGTCAAAACATCGATTAAACTAATTTTATATTTATAACTTTGTGAATTTTGGTTTCCCAAACAAACGCAAGAAATTTACTTGTGCCATTTTCTGCTCAGGCATCCATTGCTTTCTTTCATATTTAGCTTATTAAGAAATTATAATTAAATATGGCAATTTCCATAAACTCATTTCCGTTCTGTTTGCCATATGGCTAACAATATGAAATAATGTTTCCCGCATTAGCTTGCTGCCGCCTAAGTAAATATGTAAGCCGCTCTTTTGGCTCGGCCACTTTTTTTCTGTTGCATGTTTTAATAATAAAAAATTTCATTATTTTAACAAACAGAGCGAACGAAAATTATTAGCAGCAAGGAACATACTTACGTACAACGTTTTTAATTAAAAAATCCTTTGGTCAAGCAATTACGACGGGGCTACATTAAAACAAACACCATGGAAGACCCACCGACTCGTAGAACGACGTCGACGACCCTTGTTTGGCACATTATTAAAGCAATATGTATTACAAACTAAGCTTTCATCTTTTTCGGTTGCTGCGGGGAGAGGAGGTGCTCAGCTTGACCTAAGTAAATATTAATAAAACATATTAATAATGAGACTCTCCCACCCTCCCCCTCTCTGTGGCACGCTGGGGGCTATTTGCACGTAATTCCTGGTAATGCATAATTACGGTAGAATACCTTACGTTGGGATTAGCAAAGTATTAGGCAATTACAAATATTTACGCCAGGAAACTTTAAGGCCACTTAAAACCTTTCTTCTTCTTTAAATTTTTTTGTTCCTTGGCTGCATATCGTAAGTCTTACGGGCAGGCCATTTGCTTGAAATTTATGGCGCACTTTTAGGCGTTCACTGTCATTACAATTAAGCCTAGGCGAGGCTTACTTAAAAATTACATAAATTTTGCTTTATGTGCCTGCTCACACACACACACACACACAGGGAGCAGCCTAAGCCCGAGCAATCTTTTAAAAACCCATCCATAAAGTATGCAATTAAATTTTCACTTAAACGATTATCACATAAATCCCCCCACACACACCCATAGAGAGAGAGCCCGAGTCAAACGTGTTTGCATTTAAATTAAAAGAGCCATTTTTCTTCGACAGAAAGGTGGGCTAGGTTTGTAAGGGGTCGTAACCACAAAACCTACACACGCCCACCTTATGATAAGGCCATTACAGTCCACAGACCACGTATGTGTATGTGTACCGGGTATCTGGCCCGTGAACCGCAACAACGCCTAGCACGTAGCCGTAGCCAGAACGCCCAGGCCAACGTTGTATATATTTGCTTATGTTAATTGCCGTTGAATCCATTTCCATTAAGATGCAAGTCCTGCCACTGACGATAATTCCACACACACACACACAGAAGGGGAAGCATAATTGCTTACAGCACAAAAGTATGCCTTGACCAAGGCTAACGTTAAGCTCGTCCCCGACGACGACGACGTTGCTTTTCAATATGCACAGCAATATCCTTTGGTAAACACACACACACACAGCCCAGCTTCAGCAGGACCCGGGCCTGGCTTTGCCATTTTATTATACAATAACAAGGAACCAAAAACAAAAACAAAAAAATACATAAACCCTAGCATACCAAGTGGCGCACTAATGCCAACTCACAGCTCACTTGGCTCTCCTGGTACGTGCCCTTCCATATTAGTAAACTTCATAATTTTTAATTGATACATTAAATTTCGTGCAAATATTGGCCAAGCTGGGTGAGATCCATTTGTGGGGGGAAAAGGGGACGTCGTCATCTTGAGTGACAGCTTAACGATGTAAAGCTCAGTTTATTATGCATGGCCGGGATGCTGGGGATTACCAACTGGGCCAAATGTTTCAAAAGTAGGCAATGTTTGCCATTTGGCCAAGAAATAGGCAAACCATTTCGAACGAAGAAAATTGAATATTGTACCAGGCTGTTGGAAATTGAAGGCAAACAATTTGATTTTTGGAGACAGACTAGCAGTACTCGAAGTCCCCGCCTGGGCTTCATAGACTACATAGTAATTAACTTTAAACATTCTTAAATTGTAACCTCAAAAAAAGGCAGATGGAAGAGTGTAATTAGAAGTCAAGTCAAAGAGTCAGAGAGCTGCCGAGACTGCGCAACAATCTCAGTCAGGAACGGCAGGCCAGGTTAAGATCTGCAGTAACGTTGGAGCAGGAGAGTATCCCCGAGAGCAATTTGCTGCTGAGCTGCGAAATTTCTTCTATTTTCGTATGAGATTAGATTGCTATGAAGACACACGGGTGGTATGGGTGGTAAAGATCGAACCTTATAACGAGTTTATATTATCATGAAGATTTGATAGATGGCAGTTGTAGAATAATCGTCGACTCTTTGAGCTGCAAACCGGTTCGGAACCGAACTCCTGAGAGTCGGCTCGGTCCGCTGTTTTTGGACAAGAATGGGCTCCAAAGTTTTTGATATTTCTCATACGCAGTGTTGCCTTTAAACTTTATATACTTTTGTAGTTGGCGTTGAATTATAACAAAGTGTTTTCGTACTTTCAAATCAGAGTAATCTGATTTAAACCAAAGGTAAAGTATCAAATGAAATGGTTCGTACTCTTAATATCCGTTGCCAAATTACTGTAAAAGATTGGATTAATAATCTTATTCTTAACACAATAATTTTTAAAAATGTTTCATAACAGTCCAGAGCATATCGAAATGCCTTGCTACACTTAGAAAAAAAATCGTTTTAAACCTACCGAAATCAAGTCCATTTGTTGACTAAAGAAGTGTATTTCCGCTTTTTCTTAAAACATGAACAGTGGTTTTCTTGTTATGAACATTTTGTGCGAACTTTATGGCTTGGCCATGTTTTGGGACAATTTTTGTTTTATATATAAAAAAAGTTTAACTTTACGTTTCTCGCCTGGGAACTGAACCCGGGACCTCGTTCTCTTGTACTTAACACGAAAGTAGGCATCTTAACGCTTAACGTCCTCATGACAAATTTGGGGAATTTTTTTTATCAAAATCGAAATACCTTACCAGACTTTCAACAGTGACAACCCGACCCATGTAGCACAGATTTCATTGTAAACTTTATGGCCTCGACGCGCCCATTAATACAGATTTTTATTTTAAATTTTATCTATAAAACAAAAGGAACCTTTTTAGGGGCACCGTTTTAAATTTCAATTTTGCCCTTAAAAAGTGCGCCCTAATGCACACACACACACTCGATCTTATTAAACTTTTCGGAACAGATAGATATTGGGCCTTACTTGCTATATATGTAAGATAAATATGTGTCTTTATTATAGATATTCGTTTAGTTAGTTAGGTAATATAATAATAAGATTAAATGAGAGTGTGTTTGAAGTTTAGTTGACGGCTTAGTTTCGGCTGATTTACGACTGACGGCTGAAGTCTGCTGATCACGGCGGCGGCTGCTGAACGACTGATGACGATGACTGCCGACCTATCGATAATAGCGTCTATCGCCTTAACAGGGATGCCACCTCGGTGCATGCAGGTCCCTACAACATCTTATACTCGGCCATCCTGTTCTTCATCTGTCTCAGATGAATCCGCTTCAGAGTCCTCGTCTTCTTCTTGCTCATAATATCGCCAAAGTTTCATAAAGTCATCGCTTGTAGACGTCTTCTAAGGTCCCTGAAAATCTCCTGATTTTTTGACATCGTATCTTCCATTCCTCTTCACCTTCACGACTTCATAAGGCCCGATATGCTTGCTTGCCAGTTTCTTGCCCGTTGCAAACTGAGTGACCTTAATTGCGAACAAATCGTGTAGCTCATATCCTTGTTGTTTCTTTGTTTTCTTATCGTAGTTCGACTTGTATTCTTCTTGAGTCTTTTGAATGTTTTCTCGAACTTCAGCTCGCATCTAATCGCGTTGGACTTGTAGGTCTTGTAGAAACTCATCTTTCAGCAGTTCTAACAGCTTCAAATCGGCTTCATTTCGCATTATTACCCCGAATAATACTTCAAATGGAGTATATTTTGTAGATGAGTGAACATGCGCGCTTACTTATCCCATCTGGACGGCTCTGCAGCTGACATCTTTGCTAACACCTCATCTACTATGGGTACCGAAAATCGATCTTTTAGAACCTTACTGTTCAATATTCGGTAATCAACACAGAGTCGTTGTGTAGCATCCTTCTTTTTAGCTAGAACAACTTTACTTGCAACATCTGAACAAGACTCCTGTATGATACCCTGCTGAAGCCAATCTTTAAGCTGCTTTTGTACAAACTCTCTATCCGGTGCTGATAAGCGACTTGGACTTTCGCGAAAGGCTATTTCATTGCAGTTTGGCCAAATTCTTAGTTTAATTGGGCAGCTTTCTTCTTCTTTTGCCGGCTTGTAGTTGTTAATCATATGCATAACCAATTCCTTGAATTTTTGTTCCACATCTACCTTTTTATGTTGATCGACCACATTGTAAACGTGACACTCTGGATCGCCCTCAGCTTTATCGGCTTTTATCAACTCTTTATACGACCCAGCGGAATAGAGTCGAACATTTACACCTTCAGCTATATAGGAAATAACCGATTCCTCTTCAATGTTACCGAGCGAAGCAATTTTTCTCATTTGTAGAATGTACAAGTGAAAGTTTTCCGACGTTAACATTTTTCGCGAACTGAGCTGTTTGTGAATTTCTGCACTTGTAAATTTCTTGTCAAACTCACTTATTAAAGCTTTTCACAGAGATTCGTAACCATAACAGTATCTAGGAAGAGAGCAGCAGCACCCTTCATTTTATTACGGGCATTCACATATTTTTGTTGTTCGTTCAGCTCATATGCTTCAGCGTATTCGTTAAAATTGTAAAGCCACTGTTTAATATGTATCAAAACTCCGTCAAAACATAGTTATACTTTGGAAAAATTTTCAACCGGCACGCTACCACTTTTGTTACCATCATTTCTATTTTCACTCATTTTGTCATTTTCATTCTTTGGTTAGTTCTCAGTCTTTTGTTCGTTCTCACTCTTTTGCTTTTTCTCACTCTCGCCACTGCTGGTATTTTCCATACTCGTGTTCTGCTCTGTTCTTCATTTTTCTACTGACTTGTTTTCAACTATATAAGTTTATTCGTTAATTTGTTCAACTTCACTTTTGATAAATCACAGAGATTCATTCTGAGATCGTGTATCGAGAGTTTGTCATTGTACGGGGTAAAGAATTTAACCTCATATTTGTGTCATTTTTCGAATACAATATTACAAAGTAGTATGTTATTTAAAACGAACAGAAATTTGATCAAATACATGAATCGGTTTAAACAAAAAACATAACAAAGGGGCGCATTCAGCAGAACAGCATGATCTCTTATTATGTATATGAGTCTAAATCTGTATGCCGATCTTTATTCAAGTTCTGTCTACACTCTTCGTACAAATTGCGCTCTAAACTCGTTTAGAAACTAACCAGCTTTCCCACTTGGCCAGCACTTTAGTGCAAGTCTCAACTGGGCCCCCACTTCCATCTACAAACGCTCTATAAGCTTGATTCATTTGTGCCCAACCTTTAAGCATTTTAATCTCCTACTTTCTTCAGAGTTTGCCCCTAAGAGTATGCCTTACTTATGGGCTTTCAGCCGAGAGTAGGCAACATTTCATCTGTTTGCCAACTGGTTTTGGCTGTCTAGGGCAACACTCAAAAGCAATTTGCCCGCATTGACTTTGCCGTTTCGCTTCTTTCAGTTTCAGTTTTGTTGTTTTTTTTTTTGTAATTTTTCGGCACTCTCGTCGCTTGGCACTCAACCGCAAATGCATTTCAACGTAAAGTTTTTAAACAAATATTTGCACAACTTGCAGCCGAACCGTGCTTGGGTTGCTCCTTCATTTTATTTTTTTTTTCTTGCTCTTTCTGCTACACGGGCATTCAAACAATGCCTGGAGTCCAGACCGGGGCCAGCCAGCCATAAAATGAGCAACGGTATGCAACAGTGTTTTTCAGCCTTGTATCTCCTGTGCACGCGCTCCTTTCATATTTGCAGCCGGCAGTGGGTAGGCAAACAAATGGCACAAAAATTTATTTGCAACAGTTGCGGCCTGGCCGAGGCAACTCTATGAAATGAATGTCCTTTTGATTTTGTTCAACGAGCCTAGCGAAGTGACTCAATTCAGCACACGGCCCGGTATTCCGACTTGGCCTTTTGTTTTTCGGTATGCATTCTTTTGAGGGGCCCCGCCTACAACTTCCCGGGTGGGCGCTTCTTCTTTTCCGCTTTCTTTGCGTGTCCCTGTGTGTGTAGGAATGTTTTAATTTGTTTTCCTATCCGCCAGCAGCTCGCTTTTTGCTTGGGTTTTTATTGCTTTGCCACAGGCTCGGTTTGATTGTTTGCCTCTGCCACTTGTTCCTTCCTGCCCGCCTGGCTTGGTGTTTGCATTCATGACACACGATACGCGAGGCATGCCGTAAAATTTATATATGTATTTTTTTATTGTTTGTTATGATGATTAATTGAAGTCATAATATGGCGAGAATTTCAATTTCCACTTCTTCTATTTAATTAAAACATTTCCTCCTTTTCTTTCTTTGCAGGTAAGTTTCGCCCCCGCACCAGCAGTTGGATGTCGTAAGTCCATTTCTTCTAATGAACACAATCCCTGACACAATCCTCTCTATCCCGTGCATGTAGTTGCTGTGGTGGTACAGTCACCGCACGCTTTTGTATTTAATTACAAAAGCAACTATCTTTCAATTATTTACACCTGCAACAAAAAAACAACCTCAAGTTGTCCCATCTGTGTGCTCTTCCAAACAAAATATATATCCGCTCTTTACATTGATTACCCGAGGCAAAGTCCTCCTGCCAGACCGCTCCTCCCCACTTGACGACCGCGCCCACTTTCGATAATTAATTGCAGACATCAGTTGCAGTTGCCTCGCGAGTGTTTTTCGGGCTACGAGGCCATCAATTTGTCTCACTGTATTTGGTTGTTGTTGTTGTTGTAGTCTGCTGCTTTTTCGAGCGATTGTTTTGCGAGTAGTGAACTGAAGTGAAGTGCAATTACAAATGCAACTCAAGTAGCGCGGGCGAAGACAACAGCGCAGCGGCAACAACAACAAGAGTAAACAGAAAAAGAAATGCTATTAGTTGGAGTGACACAGGCAAATAAGAGCAGGTAGACAGTTACACAAACACACACACACACACAGAGCCTGGCAGACAGACAGCGTGAAGAAGTATGCAACGAATTGTGGCTGAGACAAAAAGTACTGAAAGGAAATTGACCATGGTGACTGTAAGGGATGCGGGTGGGGGGAAGGAATTGAGGAAATCAGTTGCAGACAAAAAAGGTACTTAAGTAAAAATGGGAGTTAACTAAGCAACAAACGCCCTAAAGTATGCTAAGGATTTGTGTTCTTATTCTTGTTTGGCAAAAATTAATTTGCACCAGAACTAACAAGAGGAAGAAAAGCAGTAATATTCACTTAGACAAGTTTAGGTTACGTTTTACTAAATTGTGATTGTATTACAATGCGTACTCAAAAAGTTCTCGGGGTACCGACCCCTCAAAGACCATATACTCGTATATAGGCTCGGCCGTCTAGGTGATCAGTAGTTGAAACAAATCCGATTAGCAAAGACTGCTTAGTTAAAGCATAAAATTAGTTCAGAGTCAATATGAAAATTCAGGCATGTTCTCAATTTAACCTACTTTTTAAAAAGTAACTTTTAGCAAAGCAAAAAATCCAAACGAAATTAGCTCGAGAGCATCAAGCGAAACGATCGAAAATAGAACATTCGGAAATGAGAAAGGCTTACTTTTACGTTTTACCTATCGTTATTGCTGGCACTGCCAAACTCTCGATACATTTAACAAAAAAATTATTTTTAATTCAGTTATAGACTTAAATGCATATCAATTTACATTAACAAATTCTGAGTACTTTTCATTTCACCAGCCAACAAGCGAAACTTTTTAAAACAAAAAACGTGTTCGATTTTGTGTTTTTAATGGAAACGCCTCCAAACTTCATATTTCTTAGTTTACTATGATTCCGTCAAATTTCGTCGAAATCGGACATCTATATAGTATAGCTGTCATAGAAAAGTAGCGTCAGAAAAGTAGTTTGAGTTAGAAAAACTTTTTTGTTTTTTTAATGAAAATGTTCCAAAAATTGGCATTTATTTATTTGATATGCTTTCAGATAGATCTACAAAGTTTTGTCAAAATCGGATGACCATAGCATTTAACTGCCATAGGAACGATCGGTCGAAAATCTAGTTCTAGTGAGAAAAACTTTTTGTCCTCAACGGAAACTTCCTTATCATTGGCATATACTTATTTTATTTACATTTCCACAAATCTACATATTTCACGAAATTCACGGTCTTCTTTTTCTTAGGTTGCCCATTGATCTCCTTATCAGAAAAATATCGCCAGAAATAAAATTGGAGCTCCGAAAAACCTATAAAACGATACCCCTTTTAGTTTTTTTTAAAGTTTTTATTGCCTTTCCCCTCCATAAGTGGTCTCCTCCCGGATACTGATTTTTACACGTCTAAAGACAACGATAACGACGTTATTAATTTCTGCCGGTCAGTTTTCCATTCTGTCCCAGTGTGCACAGTAGACATTTCTTTTAACTTTCATTGACTATATTAGCGATAAGTGTTATCGCTTGATACCTTTCCAATCGGCGGTATACCACTCAAGAAGTAGGTTGAGAGACAATATAAAACTTTACCATAAAAAGAAGCTTCGACGTCGACTTATTTATATATAAGTAGCATAAGCACTAGGCTTAGTTTTTCCTGATGCAAAACTAATACAGTAGTATGGATTAGAATATATTTGGAGTTCATCAGGGGAAGTTCACTTCACTTGATTAGCGTCTGTTATATTATTTTTAAAAAATCTACAAAAAAGTTCTGGAAATGAAGATGCAGCTCAATTGGTGGGTGTTATTAATTCAATTCATAGTTGGTTCGTCCAGTGGGCGAAATTTGAACTTCAAATAAATTAACGCTTACCATTAAATGGAAATCAGTTTGTTGTTATTTTAAAGTGCATTAAACAGTAACGAAAAAGTCTTAAGTTCTTATAGTTTTTGTCCATACTAGAACTGGGTCTGAACAGGTTTGCCACCCTGGTAATAGAAACGCTTTCTTAACCCGATAAGGAGAATATTTTCTATTTCCAGACTCCCAAAGAAATCGCTTTCTACATCACGAAAGTGTCACAGATTGGCACTTTTCTTCCCATCGGGAGATGTGAATGAAAAGAACAGATTTTCACTGAAAGTATTAAATTTTTATCTCCCGTTATAAAAAATGATTTCTGGGATTCGTATATCTCTTCACAAATTTTTATCAAAGTGACCAAATGACTGGCCAAAAACAAAGTCAACTTAGAAAGAGACAATGGTATAGATAGGCGGGTTAAAGGGGTATTAACAGTTGACGAAGTCGTAGATAAACAGAGCAATAAAACGAGAAAGCAAAGCTGACTTCGTCGGTGCCGAAATTTGAATACACTTGAAACAGAAGGTTCCTATAGCACCTACAAGAAGTAACCATCCGATCCGCTCGGTTCCGATATATTATCTGCGTCCAGCTAAAAGATGACTCTGTGCAAAATTTCAGCTCGATAGCTTCAAAACTAAGGGAATAGTTCGCGTAGGAACTGTCAGACGGACAGAAAAAGCTCTATCGACTTAGCTCATCATGCTGATCAAGAATATATATACTTTATGTGGTCGGAAATGATTCCTTCTAGGCGGACCTTTTAAGTGTATAACTAGAAAAGTTGACTTTATTTTGTAAATGAAATAAGTTAAAAAAGAATATAAAATAATTGGCTTTACAGCCCCAAAAGGCCAATTTTAACAGGCACACACTCAACCCTCTGCACCACATCCGGCTACATATTAAAAAATACACTCTGTGTACATTTGGTACTGAGTATAAAAATTGTTGGTCCGACTAAAAAAAAAAGAGTCAACAATTAAAAAAAAACTTCCTAACTCAAACCAAACACAAGTCTATAATTTTGGTGGTTGGTTTCCGTTTAGTTTCGTATTCTTTCCAACCACAAGTAATTAGCACACAAAGAAAAATTTCCGGGCAAGCCCCAGGAAAAAGTATGCAAAGCAAATAAATAACAATTAAATAAGGCTTGCACTTTGGCTGCTTTAGTGTGGTTCCTTTTTTTTTTTGTAAAAGCTTAAGCGTGTTGGGAATCACTTTGCACCTTTGAAATTAAGTTGGAATTTCAAATTACTCTCACACACACACTCTGTTGCAGAGAGAGGAGGAGCGCTTACTTTCGTGCTGTTCGCGGAATTTAATTAAAAGAATTGTAAATGTTGCCTGGTGGCACTTTCCTTCCTTCACAGTTGCTAATTAAAGTCACTCCGCTTAGTACATAAATGCAACTAGCCCTAAAGTATGCACTAACTAATTGCATTTTATGAATATTGCATTAAAGCAGCCAAGATAAATGGCCACCAAGTGGTTAAGTGGCTTGCTGTTTGGTTGTCTCCCGCATAAAAGTCAAAAGTTGAACCCTCAGGTGTGTCGCCAGTGCATTAGATTAATGAAATGAAACTTTCTTATTCCCTTTTGAGGGGGGTTCACCCTTTTCCAATAAATGCCAAATTAATTAAAAAATACAGCGCGAAAGTAAAGAGAGAAAACCAAACTCAAGCAAACCCCGAAAAAACTTGAGACACACAATGAGGTTTTTTCTTCTTTATCTACAATATATATTTTTTCTGCTGCTGCTGCTGCTCAACTTAAAAGTGTTAATTAAAAATTGTTTCACAGTTTAGCTGCGAAAATGAAAATTGAAAAAGGCAAAAGGGAGAGTTGGAGGCTTCATAAGTATTTCTTTTTTTTTTTTTTTTTTCTTGGCTTTTATCTTGTCCTTGTCCCTTATTTTTTCATTAGCTGTGTGCAATTTGAAGGCAAGAAAACCCAAGTGTATTTATCTTAGACCTCCAGTCATCTGCCAACTTGTAGTTGTAATTGTAGAGAAAACGGAAACTTGGCCATATCACGGCATTGCCTTTGGCTTGAGTCTTAAAGTGGTGGAGAGTTGGCTAGTTGGTTGCTGGCTTGGCTTCGCGTCGCTCGGCTTGTTAGCCCAAAGTAAGCGTTGAATGTATCTCTGCTTGGCTCCTGTACGAGTATCTGCATCTTTTGTAATTGCAACACACTTAAACCGCTTCGCTAGTCGTTTGATAGCAAGTTTCAGGCAATTGTTAGACAATTAGGTTGCAGTTATTTCCAGAAACTGAGAGTGGAAGCAGAATGAGTTAATTGAGAATAAGAAATTAAAGGCTTATTAAAGAGACATTTTCAAATGGTAATTTAAAGAGTCAATTAGGGTCTTTTTTCTTTTGGAACCTTAATTTGCATTGGTTAGTTATATCCATGCAATTCAGTAACCTATTTCAAGTCAAGATTAAACTTTTAAAAATTAATCGACCATCTCTTCAAAGCAAGCGCTAAAACATATTCAAATGTCAACCCTTAAGGTAACTCTCCCTGTTTCCCTCTTTATATGATTTATGACTCTAACTCGTCGTCAGGCTTTTTACTTTAAATGCCACACGGTGATGTTTCCTGGTATGCAAAAGTAGAAGTTGCAAAAAAAACAACAAAAATTTCAAATTGCCAGCTCAAATTTTTTGAAAGGCGGCGACATTTTTGGCAAATTTATGTATTTGTCACATACGAACGGAAAAATGAGGCGAAGAGGGGTAGAAAAAAGTCGAAACAACAGCAAACTTTTTGCCGCAACATTGTTTTTGCTTTGCTTTGTTGCTGTCGCTTCTCTGCATATGATTTATTGCATGGGAAATGCATGTGCCTGGGCACAAGGAGCAGGTCCTGGCTGTCTGCCTGCCAGTTTCAGAGCATTTTGTTGCAACAAAACGCAAATTTGTCTATTTCGTCAAAATGGGCGACAGGCGTTTGGTCTGGTCGGCTGCTGCTGCTGCCTCTGCTCGGAGCATCGTCTGTTGTTGACATTACCAAAATACAGGCGAATGTCCTGTCTGTGTCCTTTGCTGCAAAACCAAAGACAAATCACATGCTTTTACATAGGGCAAATTGTTCTTGTAGTTTGTTTGCGTTTTTTTTTGGGGGGGGAGGGGGCGCCATAAATTATGCTGGGCAGAAATTTTTTTCCCTCTCATGTGCAACATTTGCATACTTTTAGTTCTTGCGCCAATAACAGGCCACACCCACAAGGTCGTCGTACCTCAAGGGCAAACAAAGAGGCCTCTGTACTAAATAAACTTAATTTTTAATTTGGGAAAATATAAGGCAACAAAAAATTACTTTATTCAAACCCTCAAGGGAGGAAAAAAAGGGTGCAAAGTTTTTCGTCAAACAACAGGAAATGTATGTATATGTACATTATACATATTATAAACAAACACACATATAAATACATATAAATATTTGCTGTGAGTGAAAGATATGCCAACATCCTTGCTTTTAGTTCCTTTCTGTCGGATGCCTGGTGCCGGGTGCCTGCCGCCTGGTTTGTTTGTGCCTTAGTGCGCAAAAAGTAAATTATTTATCTACGAAGGAAATTGGTAGTGGTGGGCGACAGAAGCCGCCTGCGTATAAATGTTAAGACAAACACAAGACAGGCTAAAGTACACATACACAGCCCGGCTTCCTCAGAAGTACAAGTACACACAACGCGGCTTTCAATTAGACCAAGCGAAACGCGCAAAATTAAAAACACGCAGTGCAAGATAAACAACCAAAAAAAAACCAAGAGAGAGAGTGTGAGTAGGCAGGCGTTTCCACTTTTCTTATTTCTTAGACTTCGCCCTTAAATGAAAAACTCAAATAAGAAAGGCAGTTCTTTTGGGCAAAAGGGGCTAGAAAAATTCATTTCATTAGTAAAAGAAATCTAAGCTTGGGAGAAAAATGTTAAATAATTAAAGTTTTTGAATGTAGTACACTATTGAGAAATTTCCGTTTAGTTGACACAGAATAAAACGGCGGGAATAAAGCGGCGGGAGATATTCGATTGTTTATTTTTAGTTTAAGCCTGGCATGAGCTAAAAATCACTTACAGCACATTCCACTCAATTCAAGATTTTAAGGCTTGGCACCTGTTGAATCATTCCAAATGTGCTTTCTTCAATCCCATTAGGATGCTCTTTTTAACCCAAAAATGGAAATTTTGTGTTGGCGGCCCCCGAACAGACTCGTTTCGTATTGTAGATAATAAAATATCAAAAAAAAAAATAGAGGAAATCTAAGTTAAGCTCGTCCGAAGGTATTGGTGTTCAAGCAACAATTTAATTCTCGTTTTGATCTCTGCTACCTGAGTGATTTCCCAAACTTATCAATATATAGCGCCTCTTTTGTGACCATTTGGCTGATGTTTTATCTGGCAGCTTTCCGATTTGAAGCTTTAAATATTAAGCTACAACTTTCGTTTAGAATTTCTACACGCGCATGTGGCTTTCAGTATCCAAACGTTAATGTAGAAAACCTTATTTTTTGTGTGGTATTCAGATAACTGTATGAAAAAAGCAAATGTTATTTGGAAATCATTTCATTAAGACTTTGCCTTTGTCCACGCAGCATTTAACTTTTCCACATGCCACGTTTACTTTTTATTTCGACATGTAGTTATTCTACACGCCACGTGTAGCTTTCTGATTTCTACATTTAGCATGTGAAATTTAGCAGGGCAAACTACGTTTCGTTTAAGATGGCCGTTTCTACACGCGGCGTGACGCTTATTTTGCTTTCTTTGTGAAGCTGTAAGCCCAGAAAGCGCGCGGGACCTTTGAATTTTCTGAATATGTTACTTATGGAAGCGTTTATTTTTAAATTTGAACCAGGTGAAAATCGCAAATATTATTTGAACTCTTCCAAACTTGTGCGAAATCAGTTTGGAAGGGGGAAAGTCTTATACTTCATATTTTTAACTACAATTTCTTGTTGATAGCTCTGATAGCTTTGTTAGGATGAGAGGCGACCTTGTCGAGGTATCGCGCAGCCTGGTTGTTTATTGTGTCGCCGACCATAGGGACGCCACATTCTCTCTCGATGTCACGAGTCTTGATATACCACTCAGCATCTGTGATTTTTCCCAGGATTTTGGCCTGAAAACCCTGATTTTGTTGAGGAGGGTTTTAGCGGCAATGCCATACACCTGGATGCCATATCTCCAGATTGGTGAAAGGATGACCTTGTATATAAGAATTTTGTTCTTCAACGATATTTTGTTGTTGGCGTTGAGGAGCCAGATCATTTTCATCGCTTTGCAGCGTAGTCTACCAGCTACTTCGGCAGCATGTTGCTTAAAAGTCAGTCGTTTATCCAAGGTCACTTCTAAATATTTGTGGCACGTCTTGTGCGGAAGGACCTCTCCGTGCAAGAAGACACCAGGACTAATGTCTCTTCGAGAGTATGCGTGACATTGGCACATTTCTCAGTGTTAATGAATATGTTCCAACGGCAAGCCCAGTTTTCGAACCTCTTGAGGTATTCCTGAAGTGCATCTGTTGCGATATAGATGCATTTATCTCGTGCCATTATTGCAGTGTCATCGGCAAAGGTTGCAATGAAAAGGTCCTGCGGTTCCTCTATTGGTATGTCGAGAGCAGTTGGCATGACTGCGGTGAAAAAGGTGTATAAGGTTGGTCCCAGAACGCTACCTTGAGGTACTCCTGCTCGGATCCTTTTCTTCTGGGATGCAAGCCCATCCTGGACCACTCTAAAGGTCCTGTCAGAGAGAAATGATCTGATCATTAGGAAGAGTTGAGGATTGAGTGTTCCTTTGAGCTTGGCCAGAAGGCCGTCGTGCCAGACGCGGTCAAATGCCTGTTGGATATCCAAGTTAGCTGCCACAACGTACTCCTTGGCGTGGAATCCTTCCAAGACGAAGTTAACCACTCTGTGCAGCTGTTCTGGTGTGCCATGTTCCAACCGAAAGCCAAACTGGAACTTTGGGATCTTCCGTTTGATTGCTGGAGTGGCCCTCTTGAAGAAAATGTCAAAAAATAGTTTTATTTTTATTAAAATTTAAAAAACCACAAAAATAGTCGTCAAGACATAACATGAATGTCCCGTGAAGTGCTGCCCATACTGTGCGACCGGGCTGCAATAGTTGTTTGTTTTCCTTATATGAATATCGTTCACCGATCTTTAAAATCAGCGGATCGATAAAGAATCCCAAATACAAAATGTCCAGAAGGTTCGACCCCATCTATGGGGATGAGTTTTTCGAATGGGGGGGGGGGCGGCAAATTGAAATAAACTTAGCTGAAGTATAAGAAACATAGTTCCAAAAGTCTATTCTTACCATCTCTGAGATCTGTTTGTTCATCGGAAGAACAGAGGAGGCGGACACTTTGCAAATACGTGTCCTCTGGTTCGGAGTATAAAAATTACTTCTGATAACTTTGAGAGTTGCTTTATATTTTTCCGAAAGTTCACGAGAAAGTACCAAAAGAGGTTTTTGATTCGATCAAATCTGTTACACCGTTCAAAAGTTATGATTTTTCGAATGTTTATGTTTTTTCCAGATTATCTGGAGAACTATTGACGGTAGTGGAGCAAAAATTTTGGGGGTTTCTCATCTATTTATAGTCCTTTAATATAATAGCCATTACATTCGAAGGGGGTTTGTTTCAGTAAGGGTTTGTAGCCTTGTTAGAAAATGGCTTACCGCATTGACATTGTTTCCATTTGAGGTTTCTAAAGATTCCATGCAAAGTCTTTTGCCTTCGCATTGGATGGAGTAATACAACCCTTTCCTTATTTCTAGGTAATGTACATATACTAATAAGAACGTTTTGAGACTAAATCTTATAAATTAAGACATGTCTTTAATTTATTAACGCTTTAATAAATATTCTTTTTTTATCAATTCATATTGCTAGTTATTTTTCATGTTAATTAATTTCGTAATTAAATATGCATTTATGGCCTGGCGCGAATATAATTCATCTGCCCAATCTCTATATCTTTATATATGTAAATGTTTATGGCATTTTCAATATATTTATCTGTGGCTCTCATTTATATTTTGTGAATTTGCATATATTTTTAGCCTACGGCCATGTTGACACATGTTTGAAATGTAAATAAATAATACCAGAGACAGAGACACAGACAGTGCGCTGCCTACCTACGTATTTACATATATTTTCAAATAAATATTAATGGCTTCGACCAGGCGCAAATGATTTTCATGTAATTAAACAAATAGCTAATTATTTTTGATTTTTAATTAAAATGCATTTGGCCGCAAGCAAGTAGAAAGCCGCACTGAAAAGTATATTTAAGAAGTGCCATGAAATGCAGTTGCAGCTCATCAATTTTGTTTTAATATTTTTTAATATTTGTTTGTGTCATTCCGTTGTTTAAATGCAAATGCATAAATAAATGCCAAATTACATTAATAGCGTTTTGGTTGTTTCCGCTTGTGTGAGCTTTTTCTCTATTTTTAAATTATTTTTTTATTTTTTTCCAAGTGTTCAGCGATTCGAAAACAATGGAAATGCGTAAATTCTGACAGCAAAGTTAATTAACAATTGAATAGATTTAACTAAGTATTATGGTTTTATACAAATGCGCAAGTTTCTGCTCCACTTCTTTTCACAGCTGTTTGTCTGATTTGTATCTACAAAGCCTCCTCGGACTCAATTTTCATCACATTAATCAAACTTGCACTTAAATTTAATCTAGCTGAAAACACTCGCTAAATAAGCTTACCCAAAATATGAAATTTGAGTAATTGTTTTCGGGGTTATGTCAAGGCACAAATCATAAATCATGTTGCATAGTTTTAGGCGTGCACATAAAACCCCATTAAAATGTAAAATTAAACCAAAGGATAAAGTGAAAAGGGAAATTTATTAATAAAAATTTGTTGCAGGTGCTCGTCTTTCTCGCTCCTTCCTCTCTATGACTCTGTGTGTGTGTGTTAGCGTGATAAAATAGCAACAATCACCATTAGTGTCACATGCCATCATCAATCATTGACAACGATGTCCAAGGTGGACATTTTGTAGCCTTCGCCTTTTGTTTGGATTGTTCCTTGTCTTACAGTTTAAACCACTTTTAAGTAGATGACGGGTGAAATCCTTGGGCCATTGTCATTGTCAGCTGTTGTTCTGCACTAATATTTTCATGTTTGGTTTGTCCTCTCAAGTTTGTGTGGGAAGCTAAGGATGGGGGTACGAAGTGGAACTTTCTTTGTCTAGCAGCTTAAGTCCGTTGGCAGGTGCTAATGAAGTTTCGAAAACGGTTAAGCCAAATATTGGCTTATATTGTCTTTTCAAGAAAACTATCGAACTCACAAGAAAACTTGTATTAAAATGCTCAACGAGGGAAAAGGATTTGCCTAAATTAATCATTTATTTTCTTAAGATGCTGAAAATAAGCACTTGTTTCATTACTGAACAATTTGTTCAAGCCTGAGGGGCTATATTTAAAGAATTTGCCAAATTAATAGATTTGTGCACTGGCGTTTTTTTTTTTTGCATTTTCTTTAAGTTTGAGGTCTTAGGAACACCTGGTGAAAACGGCAAGGTAATATCTTAATAAATTAGCGAGTTACAGCCGAAAACGTAAGCGGGTCGGCGCTGAGCCGACTGTCATTCCTCAGTTTTTCAACGCGTTTTTCTTGAAACCGATTGCCATAAAACACATTGTGCACTATTTTCTAGTAGATGTCAGAGGATTTTTTTCTTTCCTTAGATTTTTTTTATAAACAAAATAATTATTTATTTTTAGCCCAAAAATCATTGCTTATGTTCAAACGTTCGGCATTTTGTCAAAAACCATATTTTAAAAACGACAACAATAAAACTACTAAACTATAGTATCAATTTTAATAAATTTTCTGGTTTTTTGCTTTCTGATGATTTTTCAAGAAACGCCAGTGGATACCGCGTATGAAGATTTCTTGACAGTGCTTCGAGGAACATGCGATATCTCGAAATATTTTTTAATATTTTGTAATAATCAGAAATTTAACATATTTAAAATGTGCATAATTTCATTTAGTTTGAACTCCGATCCGAAATTAGATAGTTTTCCTACAAAAAAAAACTCAAAAATTACCATTTTTGGCCATTTTGGCGTATATCTCCCCTTAAGTTTAGTGACCGCTGATCGGCTTACCCATTTTGAGGCAATAGTTAGAAATACGATTTTTACATATTTGGGGCAAAAATGCGCAAAAAGTGTTACAAACAAATATAAAGTTACAGTCTAAAGTACTGTTCGTGTACTCTGAAGAAAAAAACTTATTTCTGCCAATCTGTGCCTAAAAGTAATTATGCAAATGTTTACTTTAGACTTCGGTTAGAATTTTTTAAAATAGGACATAACAAAAATAATCCTCAACTACAACATTGCACATTGGGCCAGATCCCTTTTTTTTTGCATTCGACTGCATATTTGATAACGAGAAGGCTAAGCTAACTTCGGCTGTGCCGAAGTTTAAATATCCTTGCATATGCTAGTTTTGACTTAAAAATGTAGACCAAATTTTGCAAAATCTGGTTAAAAGCATTTATTAATAATGATGTCCAGGTTAAAGAACTGACAAAACTTTGTAGAATTAGGTGAAGGCATATAAAATAAATAAATGCCAAATTTCAGGACGGTACCATTAAAAACAAAAAGTTTTTCTTAAAAAGTAAATTTTTTTTTGACCCATCTTTTGTATGGGAGCTATACCAAATAGTTGTCCGAATTTCATCAAACTTAGTATAATTATGAAAAAGCATAGAAAATCAATAAATAAAAAGTTTCGGATTAAAACTTCTTCTTCGACCGATCATTCGTACTGCAGAATTAGAATTAGAAGATAGGCACATTTTCATTGAAAACAAAAAAGTTTTTTTCACCAGAACTAGTTTTTTGACCGATCGTTCCTATTGGAGCTATATGCTATAGTCATCCGATTTCGACCAAACTTTGTAGAATTGTGTCAAAGTATATAAACTAAGTATATGTAAAGTTTTTCTCACTAAAACTTTTTTTCGACCGATCGTTCCAATGGGATCTATAAGATATAGTCATCCGATCCGGTCAGTTTTGACATATTAGTAGAGTGCAGTTACAAGAAGACTCTGTGCAAAATTTCAGATTTATAGCTTTAAAACTGCGAGCTTTGTTTTCGTAGAAAAAGACAGACAGACGGACAGGGCTAAATCAACTCATCTTGTCACCCTGATCAAGAATATATATAGTTTAAGGGGTCGGAAATGAGTATTTCTATGCGTTGCAAACTGTTGGGCAAAATTATAAACCCTTGCAAGGGTATAAAAACATTTCAGTGGCAACGCTGCATTTTAGCCTCGCTAACAAAGTCAGATGTTTGATCAATTGTTTGTTTGACGAAATTAGAGGGAAGCTTTTAATCAACTTTGCGCTTCTGTTGGAGCCATTTTAAATATCTTGGTTTTGAGGAAAACGCGTTTAAAGTTTAAGCAGCACTGTAAATTTACCTGATACGTGTTTACGAATGTGCGGGTAACTTTTAAAACCATTGCCGGATTGACTTAAAATCTTTTCTGAGTGTGTACTTGAATATATTTATATAAAGGCGGACATTTGATGTATGAAACAAGTAAGAGAGCTGTAGTCGAGTGCCCCGACTCCAAAATACCCTGTTCTCTTGATTTCGTGCGTTTCTATTTACATTACGCACACTCCAACATACTCACAAAAGCACGCGCGCACGCGCTAACTGACAATTCTATACCCCCCTCTTTCCTACAAGCATATTTGATTCGTATATTACTTCGGTGTTTTTTGTTCGATCTTATTGTACTTTTCAGAATAGATAGATATTGGGCCTTTCTTATATGCAAAGTCTCAAGGGTCTAACTTAAAAATTTTGGCTTTGACAATTTTTTTGCGCTTAAATGGGGAGGGGAGGAATTTTCCAAATCTGAAACCAACTTTATATGCGAACGGTGTGGCTTTTTTATATTTAGTTTCCGAGCTCGACGCGTTCATACGGACAGACGGATAGACAGACGGACATGGTTAAATCAACTCGGTCGTTGATGATGATCAATAATGAATCTTTGGCAATAAGGAATAATAACATAACTCAAGTTATGTCAAAATTAAGATATTAATACCAATGTATTCCTCGAGTTCAATTCTATATTGTGTCAAATTTTCACACCAATCGGATGGCTTGTTGCAAAGATATGACGGAAAAACAAATCAACATAAGTTTTGAAAAGTCCAAATAAGTAACGGTCTGTAAGTCCAAATAATAAACTGGCAGATTGATTCTTTCAAAAAAAAACCCTATACACTTCAACCTATAACGCTTCCAATCTGTAAAACATTTCCACTTTACCGCCAATCACATTTTTCACAAATTCATTAAAAATTTAGAATTGCTCTCCTGAGAAACCAAAATAAACACACTTGTGCTGTTTTGCCTTATTGCCAGAGAAATATTCTTTGTAGGGTCGGAAATGTTTCCTTCTGCCTGTTACATTTTCCTTCTACCTGTTACATACTTTTGCTCAACTTAGTGATCCCCTTTTTCCCATTTTTCATGGAAACAGGGTATAAAAATGTAATGTCATAATACACTACTCATACAATGTGTTTTAGTGTTAAAAAGGCATAAAAAAGCAAAAAAAGAAAAAAATGGGTGCTAGTGTCTGCGCAATGCATTTAAAGTTTATCACTCATACGTACTGTTGCCGTACGTATCTTCGCAAATCGAGCCTTTGGTAACTCGGTTTGGGCACCCAAAAATTTCGTACAAACCAAATTTTAGTTCAATTGCTTAAAAAACCCCAAAATTGGTGCAAGTCGGCCAAACCGGTTAAAAGGAAGCTATTTAAAATATTGGGCCAAGACAATCGAATCTTCATGAGATATCTTGAGTGCCCAAAATATGCGTATATACAATAAGGGAATCTGGCCCAATGTGCAGCGTGCAGTAAAAAGATGACTCTGTGCAAAATTTCAGCTTGGTAGCTTTAAAGCTGAGAGACTAGTTTGCGTAGAAACAGACAAACGGACGGACGGACAACCGACTCAGCTCGTCTCTCAGATAAAATTTATGGGTTCGGAAATGTTTCCTTCTCCCTGTTACATGCACAACCTCATGATCATTTTTTCCCATTTTTCCCATTTTAAGAGAAGGGATATAAAAAACAATTCAGTAAATTATAAGTAGAAATCGGCCCTAAGCTTATAAAGTACTTTAAGGTAAAAAAAAAATGGTGCTCAATAAATTAAACTGCTTAAGACAAATTTGTTGTCAACTCATTTTTAATCATATTTTAAAGACATATTAAATATTTCTCAGATTTGGATATTTTCACTCACTCCCAAATCATATTTCATGTTGTTCTCCCCAGTAAATTAAGCAACAAAACAACAAAAAAATAAGGGAAAGACGAACAACAACAAAATGCTGATACATAATTCACATGCCAAAACAGCACGAAATGTTTTGCATAGTGGGTGTTGCAAGGAGGGGTGGGAGGCGTGGCAGCATCGTTGTCGCTTGGCAGACGACAACAACAAAGTGGAAGCCATTAAATTTCATGCATGCAACTAGTAAAAAAGTAACGGTAGCTGCCACGCCCACGCGCTCGAAATGAGTTTACATTTTTGTTATGCAAAGAGGGGCGGGCGGCAGCAAGGGGATGCAATGTTGCACCTTAAAGAATGTGGGCAGAAATGCTGCTGAGACAGCAGACGCCGCTGTCAGAGGAGAAAGAGCGCAAAGAGACTCAGAAGACGTTGCCCTGCTGCAAGTTTTGCTTTCTTGTATCCTTTTAAACAGGCAGATGGGCGGGCGAAAGGGTTAAGAGATGCGTGTGCAAAAATTATTTAGCCAGAAAGTGTCAGAATGCCATCTCCGGGTCTCTCATCTTGAATTATTGCATACCCTCAGGCGCTCATACATAAGTGCATGTCTGTGTCAGGTGTCAGTGCCTGGAGTTATGAAAATACTTTGTAAACATTTCCTATTTCTATTAGCGACCCTTCACGCCCCCAAACATGGCCTTCAAAAATTGCAGGCAAACGCCCCTAAAACTATGCAACAATGTTTTTGTTAGACAGCAACGAAACGGAAAAACTTTTGCCCATAAGTGTTTCTTACGCCCCAAAAATAACACACACACAAACAGAAAGCACTCGGCGAGTATCTTTTACCTTATCGATGCCCAGGTTCAGCCCGCGGCTATGGGGCCATAAATTATATTTTTTGAAGTTTTGAGTCTAGAGACAACAAACACGGCGAGTAAAAGTTTGTGGCAGTTATTACCAAGTGTTTTGTCGTCGCAGTCTCTCGCTCTCTCTTTCAGGAGTTTTGCGCTTGCATATCAGTAAACAGTTTTTGTGTGTGCGACTTTTAAGCGCACCACCTGAACAAAAGTTCGAGCAGAAGATCCTGGCCCACTCTTTTTTTTGTTGCTCACATGTTTACCAAAGTTTTACTGCAGGAAGTTTTTTTTTTTTGAGTAAAGTTTTTGAAGGTTGCTAGACCTTTAATTATTTTGTGATAAATGATGACATTTGGGTGTACGGAAAGTTGGCAACAAGAGCACAAACAATTACAAATGTGAGTTGACTAAAATGGTTAAGCCACCTAAGCTCGAGATGAACTTTTGAACTGAGAGTAAATAGCTTAAAGAAATATTCAAGTCAGGCTTGATTATACCCTGTGCTAGTTGCGGTAAGGATCTTTACCGAATTTCGGATACAAAATTGAACATTTCACACTTGTATCAACAATGTTCGATATCCGAAGTACGGTATAAGTTAACATTCTTGACCCAAGAGCGAATTTCTTGATCGAAAAATGAATTTTTGATCCCGCATTTCTTGATCCAAGAGATTGATAATTTGATCCCAGTTCGAAAAAATTCTGATATTAAGAAAAATAATTCTTCAATCCAGAACTACTCAAAACCAAGATTTTTCATTCTTGAAGCAAAAGCTTTATGAATTTAAGTTCAAGAGCGCCCATCCTTGACTCAAAACCTTCATAGATTAATTTGATGGTAATAAAATCATCACAACTGTTTTACGGTCTCGGCCGCTGCCACTAATGCCCGCCACTCGCCTCTGTCCCGAGCGACATCCCACCAGGAGAACACACCCAGCTCCGCAGTATCTCTCTGCACCTGGTCGCGCCATCTCCGCTTCGGTCGACCCGGCCCGGGCTTGCCTCCTAACTCGTTCGCATGCCGACTGTACACCCGTTTTGCTGGAGCGTTATCATCCATACGGGTAACATGTCCTATCCAGCGCAGCAGCTGTTGTTTTATGCGCTGGACAAGCTTAGTGTCCCCATAGAGCTCGTACAGTTCGTGATTCATTCGGATGCGAAGGAATTCACACGATAAGGTGTCACCATGACTAAAACCTCTTTTGGTATCGAAAGGCTCGGAGAGGTTTTTCCTATTTTGACGGAGCTTTGTGTGCTTCTGAAAGTCATCATGCAAAGTCGAAAGTACTTTGCTGGAATACCAAAAGTAAACAGGGCTTCAAAGAACTTTGACCTTATCGGCGTGTCAAAGGCGGCTTTATAGTCAACAAAAAGGTGGTGGGTATCGATCTTTCTTTCTTGGGTCTTCTCCAGGATTTTTCGCAGTGTGAATATCTGGTCCGTGGTGGATTTGCCAGGTCTAAAGCCACACTGATAAGCTTCAATCAGTTCACTTATTCTCGGCTTTAGACGTTCACATAGGATGCATGATAGAACCTTATATGCAATGGGAAGGGGACAGATCCCGCGGTAATTGGCGCAAACCGCAGGGTCTCCTTTTTTAAATATTGGACAGAGTACGCTTAGATTCCAATCTTTGGGCATGCTTTCTTCGGACCATATTCTGCATAAGAGTTGGTGCATGCACCTTACCAGCTCCTCACCGCCAGCCTTGAACAATTCAGCGGGCAGCTCTTCAGCGCCAGATTTGTTTTTTTAGCCTTTTTATAGCTAACAAAGACTTCAGAGGCGGCATTGTGTTCGTCATCACCTCCCAGCAGGTTGGAGAAATAGTTTCTCCATTTGTCTCGTGCAACTTTCGGATTTCTGACGAGATTTCCGATCTCGTCCTTGCATAGTGTGACTCAGGGCATAAAACCTTCGGTTAGTTGCCTAATCTTTTGGTAGAATTTTCGAGTCTCACTCCTTCCGAACAGCACTTCGACTTCCTCCCTCATGCGCCGTTCCTGCTCATTTTTCTTCCTTCTTAAAAAGCGCTTCTCCTCTCTCCTTTTCTTTCGGTCTTTCGCTCCTTAACAGCCCAGACTGCAGAGTTCTCCCGTAGCGTGGCGGCACTCATAATCGTACCATGACTGTTTTCAGGAGTTTTCGGCAAATCCGAGAATCTCCTTGGCAGGCGTACTCATAGAGTGTGAAATATGCTTCCACTGTTGGCCTACACCAGAAAGGCCAGGTGGGCTTTCCCTGAGCAACTAGGAAAGTTTTGCTGAGTAGGCTTCGGATGTCCGTTGTGATTGCAGCTTCTCAACGTTCAGCTTTCGGCGTGTGTTAGACTGTGCGGCATGTGCCACACCGAGCCGTGTGCGTACTTTGATTGCAACAAGGTTGTGATCCGAATCAATATTGGCTCCTCGGAGCGCACGTACGTCTAGAACACTCGATGAGTGCCGTCCGTCTATCACAAAGTGATCAATCTGGTTTCGAGTTGATTGACGATCAGGGGACTTCCAGGGGGTCCGTATTTGTCCCAGGGTAGGATCTCCGCTCACGTTAGCCAGCAGCTTTGCGGATCCATCGCTCTGTCCACAGGAGATTTCCTGTCTTCCGAAGAAGCTTTTGCACTAATGCTGCCTTGAAACTCCCAAGCAGTCATAGCAATGCTGGCATAAAGAGGCAGATGCTAATTTGCAGTCGATGGGCAAAGACTACTGATGATAGAACTGGGAGCTTTTTGAAATAGCTGTATAGTCGACCCGCCTTCTTTGTGGTGTTGTATGTACCCGTGTAAAGTTCAGTGCAAACATAATATGAGTAAGATATACATAATTTTATTGCCGATTGTCTTATACTTTCTTATCAATGATTTATTTGGGCAAAACTAAAGGAATAATCAACATGTAACCCGTTAAGTTAAATTAACCATTTCGAAACTCGTACCGCCACTGGAACATTTCAAAGGAAAAGCTTATGTCGGGAGATAATGCCAGATTTTCAGTCGCTGATTAGATGTTCTAAAAATGTATTTCGTTCGAAACAATTATAGATATGACCTAGCCAAGGCCATTTCTTGTCCTGCTCAAGCATTCTAAAGTGTGGTCATTTTATTAAAATTACTGCCAATTTTTCTTTATTCGCTTTGTCATTTGGCTTTGTTCACAAAATCCCGAAAAGCGGAAATCACGCACATTGCGGTTAGGAGTCCTGTCGTCATGAGTCTACATATACACATATATCCTGTCCTGTCCATCCCCACAATGTTTGTTTGCGTTTTTCGTGAACACACAGTTATTTACTTGATTAAAAATTAATAATTGCATACACAAAATTTATGCACACGGATGCAATTTAATATTTTAAATATGTCAATTAAATGGACGCAGACAATCGCTGACGGGCAGGCGGCCGCTTATAATAAATTTTACAAAAACTTCACATAAACCATTTTTATTAAATAGTTGCAAAAATATTGAACTTTATGACTCCGGCTCTTTTGGTCATAATTCCATCCAGGCTTTAAATCATCTAAGTCGTGGGATTTGGTAAAGAGGCAAAGTCAAGTGCTTAAAGCAGCTCAAGAGAGCGTCGAACGGGACGAGTGCTTCATAATGCACATGAAAGCAGACTCAAGCAATAAAAAAGTGGAGAAAAAGCACCAGAAAAATAAAAAGAGTCAGACACAAAAAAGGCACTCGTCAAGTCCATGACGATGTCGACGACGACGACGACGATGACGGCGACTAGGATGGCGAGGCACAGTTTAAACGACTTAAGCGCCAAAGAAATCATCATTAAAGTCTCGCCCATACCCCAAACGAAGTGTAGGCGTGGCCAAATGCAATCGACAATGCTGGTTAAGTCAAGTGTAGGTCGTTGGTCGGGTCGAGGCAAGTCGACGAGTTGAGTTGAGTCGGGTACTCCTCTACTTCTTGGGAACACTTAAGTAAATAGAGTTCAAAATGAAAATGCTAGCAGCCGCCCCGTGCGCGAGAGTGAAGTGCAGCATGACATCGATCTGGGTTGGGTCCCTCCTCCCCTCCGGCAATTGAACGGGCTTACACTGCTCGGTCAGCTGTGTTAAGCATGTGTAGGGGGCTTTAATGCCTTGTCTGGCATTTGTTTTCAACTGTCCGTGCGTGCGCCATTTTAATTAACATGCAAATCCAGTTGAAAATGCCAATTTATGCTTGACATAATATAAAAAAGCACTCGCACACACGGAAAATCGAATGAAATGGAAGGCGCATATATAAATGCAGTTGCAATAAATGTGGCTTGAGAGAGAAAGAGAAAAAGAAATGGACACAATGCGGAGCATTATTATAAAAGCAGTTCATTTGATTGGTTATTTAAAAAAGCTGATCAGAGGATTTAAAATGGCAGTCAAAGCTTATACTGCAATGTGGGATGAAAAATAAAAAATAAATTACTTATATTGCCAAATTAATGGATTTCCTGAAATCACTGTTCTAAAAACAAATTTTAATTGTGAAATGAAATAACTTTAACCGGAAAGATCTTATTTAGAGCATCAGTGTATTTATAAGTTAACCTCGGATTTGTATGAAGACGAACCATTTCATTATTTCATTGTACGAGTACTCCAATTTTAGCAGAGCTGAACTGCAATTAGTCTTTACTTTGTTCGCCTCTACGTTTAGAGGGTGGCGGTTTTAAGGCTCAAGAAAAAAAGTGTACAGGCGAAAGGCGAACGAATTAGGGAATGCAGGAGGTGTAGGACGACCGAAACTTAGATGGGAAAAACAGGTGCTGAAAAGACATTGAGGCCGTTGAACTGACCAACTTGTGCCAGCTCGCATAAGACAGAGGCGAGTGGCGGGCTGTTCGCTATTCATTTCAAATGTTTTAAAACAAAGTGAATTTCAAAACATGCTGTAATAGAGGTTTACTAAGTAATTATTGACAGTTCGTCACAAAAAGATTAAGAATTATTTAATTTTAGTTTTGGAATAACCTTGTCCCACTGTGCGTCGAGTCAGCCCAGCTGGTCACAAGCACACATCCTCAGCATTAGGCAACTAACCGTTACTAGCTTTTTCGTTGGGCGCCCCTGGTTTAAATTAACATGTTGTCACAAGAAAAAAATACTTACTACTCTGAGTCCAGCGGTGAAAGATCTTTCTCCGATAACGTAGATCTGCTTGTGCTGGTTTACATTTAAAATTCGGTGTTTAGCTACATTGGTTTTGGGGGTGCGTGGCTCTTCGTGACCCAAACTTCTCGACTTTCTTAAACTTGAAATTTACGATAATTGAACTTTTGCATTGGCATAAACAATCATTGACAAATAGCTGTGTCGACACATGTATTAAAATTCACTTGGCACTCGTTCACTTCATATTTTTGGCTTTATCAATGTGGTTAACGCGTTTTATTTGGAAGCACTCATACTGTTCTGGGCAGGGTCACACTAGCTCTAAGCACGTAGAGATGGACTTTCAGTTAGAGATGAGAGTTTTAGTATAGATGCCACAAGAGAACTAGTTTTTTCACGAATCACACACACGAGTTCACTGGCGTTTGATCAATCCTGTTTGGTCACGACTCCAGAACTTTCGTTGAAAAGGGAATTGGCACGTAGACAGACGAAGCTGTATGCTCTGATAAAAAAGGGCACTGGTATGGGCCAATAAAGTTGGGCCCTGGTATATCACCCCAGACCTTTATTTCGTGGGAAGAAAACAAAGCGAGGGAAAGCCAGTTAGTACACAAAGCCTATGAGGACGATCTTGTCAGCTAATTACCCTTTTCCCGGCTGGCAGCAATGTAGAAAAACTTTTGGCTACTTTTAAGTTCATGTGGCTCGGCCACGAGGTTGGCAGGATAAAAATTTCTCAAAAGCAGATTGGTTTTAGGTGATGAATCAGCAACTAAACTAAAGTGAATAATAAGAAATTGCTACTGAAAAGTAACCATTAAAGCAACTCACCCGATATATGAAAGAATTATTCAGAAAATAGAAATGGCCTTAAAATTGAGTTCGCTATTGATTAATTCTCAATAATTATCACTTATTTTTCACTTTTACAACATTCGCGAAATACATTTTTTTTCTGCTGGCAAATGGCACATCCGTTCAGCTCAAGCATCGAGAAGAAAAAGAACGTAGCTGACTTGCTGTGCTGCGAAAGTAAGTGGCAGGTAGGATTGCACTTTCACCACAAATCAGTTAAGTATCGGCATGGTTGCAGTTGGCAAGTGCCGGTCGATAGAGGGCTTAACATATTGGGTCGCTCACTAAGTAGTTTCGTGTTTTTAGTGCAATTTAAACACGATTTTTTTATTGTGTAAAACATTTTATGAAATTTTATATACTCCATTTTGAACAAATACCTTTTGCCATTTTTCGGTCAAGAGATTGATTCCACGCACATAAAATTTTTGATCCTTGCAGGCAAAAAACTGGTCCAAGCTGTTTTTGACGTCCTGATTTGAGGTGTCAAAAGAAGTCCAGCTTGAAATTAATCCTTTGTAGATATCTAGAATCGCCTAATTTCTAAATTTAATCTTTCAACAATCCCTCGAGTTGTTATTCGACGATTGGCATCGACCAACGACATTATTTTATCCACATCGGCTTTAAGAGTCTTTCCAGGACGTGGTGCATCCTCAAGGTCGAAATTGCCGGAACGAAATTTTGCAAACCAATTTTGGCATTGGCGTTCGGTCAACACATCTTCTCCGTATACATCACATAATTTTCGCCTTGCTTGAACTACATTTTTACCCATTTGATAGTAAAACAGTAAAATATGCCGAAAATGCTGTTTTCGATCTTCCATTTTTAATAGGGCACCAAACAAAAACTATTCCAAAAAATTTAGCAACTTTTTTACAAACAAGCTTTACTATATCAGCTGTTCAAATATATAACGGTAAAGCGTTATATATAAGATCAGCTGTTGTCATTAAACGAAATTACTTAGTAAACGACCCAATAGATTTAAAATGTTAGTACCAAGCGCCACTTCATGTGTTATATTTGAAATGCTCGTTCAAAGAAATTCGAAAATATGATGTTTTCGAACAGAACAGATCTTCGCTTAAAATCGTCTGAATCATAACGGAGATATGTTGCTTTTACTGGAACACGAAAATGGACCTATAAAATGATATACTGATATATTCTCATCACAATCGGAGACTATAAAAGATAGCAATATGAAAATTTTACACAATATAGAACACGATATAGGGAATACTTGTGCTCTTATATAGCTCTCTTATAATTTTTGTCGACGAATTTGGCTTCTAGTAGTTTTTTCCACGATGCTTATTATTAGTTGAAAATATTTTGGAGACTGGCTTCTCGGCGTTCAAGTAAAAACTTTTTCTGACTTTCAGATTGGTCAATCAGTTTGCTCAGTTCAAAGAGGTATTATTTCAAAAGAAGATTTGAATCGCTGATTCCTTACAACTGAGAGTCATAACACATGGCTTCAAACATTATTTTACACTTTATCATTTCTCTCCATTCTTCTTCAATTTCAATACAAATTGGCTTTCACATCGCTTGACCTTCCCGTACAACGGACTCTATACAATTACCCGCCATGGTAATAATATTTCGCAATGGTTTAAAAAATAATCATATAATAATTACCTCTTTCAATGCGCAATAAAGTGAAATCAGTGCCCGAACAGTCAGACATCACGCATGACCAGATTATTATTCTCTTGTATTTCTTTATTTATAATTAATTTTTTGTCATTTGATTGTTTGATTTTTACATTATAGTGACACTCCTCCAGTTTTACCCTGTCCCTTCTTTCCATGTGGAAAATTATATGTCACAAAAACAAACACTTTGACGACGATGGCATAAATAAGTTTCAATTTGGAAAAATGCAATGCATAATAATCATTTTAATGAGTCAAACAAACAGTAGCGACAGCCGAAAGGACAATTTATCACCACGGCTCCTGTCAAGCCAAAGTCAAGTCAATTTGGTAAAAATTGAAACACCTGCTTGATTTCACGCCTGATTTAACTTTGGCCATTGTCCGTGGGCGTCCGCTTTGTGCTGCAGCCCTGCAGCATGTGTTTGCAATTTAGCAAACTCGATAAGTTTGCCGCTTGCCGCTTTTCCCTGCACAGAATACTTGACGTTGAGTTCAGCATGAACTGAACTCCTTAGATTGTTGAAACTTGATAAGAAGAAAAAAACACAAACAGAGACTGAAATTTTTTTTTAGCCCTGTAGCAATTTGTCTTTTGTTTGAAGTGAAATTTGTTGTTTGTCATGACGGCGCGGGGAACTGAAGCACAATTTAATGTCTATAGGAGCTGCTAGTTGTAATGTTTGTTGTAGGCAACACCAAATGTTAAATGGCTATTGGCAGTTTGAATGGGAAACGGAAGGGGCGGAATGAGGGGGAGACATAATTACAACTGCTGAACAACAATATTTGGTATAGCATTAGCGGCCAACAATTGTATAGAGGAAGGATTAGGGAATGTGGAATACTCTGGTTTAAGGGGAATTAACAAAAAATATGAGAATATATGAAATTGTTACCAAAACAAGGCACAAAAACGTTGAAAATGTAAATTGGTGACCCAGACGTGTTATTTTAAATGTGGTTTATAATGTACCATCATAGAAGTCTACTGGGTATCTTGGAAATTTGACTCTGCATGCGGAATTAGTTAACAGATTGCTCTGGTTCAAAAGAGATTCAGAACCATGTCATAGAAATGAATAATGCTATGAACTTAAACTTTGGTATTTGGGTTGCTAAATTGAAGTTATTACGGACCAACATGATCCAGTTTAATTACACAGGGGACCAGCCATTTTGTTGCATCCTCTTTGATGAAAAATTCTGATCCAGTTTTGTCTACTGTCGCTTAAGGCTCATAAGCCCGGACATTTTTGCTCAGTGTGACTTCCATTATATTTTAAAAGCCAAAAAACATGCAAAACACATTTTCCGCCATATCTTTAAAGCAAAAGCTGATGCAGCCAAACCGAGACCAGTTTTGTAATCAGTGGATAAAACTGTGTGAGAGCATACACGTTACAGTCTTTTTACAGAGTAGTCTTATATCTAGGTGTATGCGAGAAAGAGATGACTATGTACCATAATGTTATGAGTATGTTAATGTTAAAGGGAATAGCCGTTAGGGTGACCATGAGTCTTTGAATGTATCGTCTCTATCCAACTACAACTGGAACATAATTTTTCATCACAGTGGATGCAACATACAAAAGTTGTCATTTTGTTCCCCTGTGTTATTTGAGATATAAACTGAAAAACTAGTGTAAAGTTTGAACAAATTAAGTTAGATATTTTCAAATTTTCTGAGCGTTATCGAAGCGCTATTCAAATGAACTTAAAGATAATCAGGCATGTTCTTAATTCCTATACGTTGCTGTTCTCAATTCCGAATGATATTGCTTACGTTTTACTTTTGGCAAACCACGGGCCAAACAAAATCGGCTGACTTTTATACGTTTTAAACTTTTCGGTTTGGCAGCCGCTGCCAATTTCTTGAGACATTTAACAAAAAATTATTTTTAATTCAGTTAAAGACTTTAATGCAATTCAAAGTACATAAATAAGTTCTACATTGATCACAGAATTAAGGAAAATTAACTTAAAGTATATTTGGCAACTGTAGGAGTGCGTAATTAGTCAATTACTTTTCATTTCACCGGCCAGCAAGCATTATTTTTTAAATCGAACAACGCTTTCGTTTCCGAAAAGTTGCAGTGGAAGTGAAATTGAGAACATGCCTGAATATTTAATTTTATTTACTTACTACAATTTTATAGTCATTCTCCTTGATCTAAGACAAAAGCCATTCTCCTGCCAATATTCTCTCTGATGTACTGAATTTAGTATTAGCAACAACAACCAGTTAGTGCCAATGCCATAAGCTAAAGACATCGTAATTAGTGAGACACACGCGCACACACACACATCAGCAGACAGCTGTAAGGCACGATTTATGCATTTGCAGAGGCCGCAAAACGCAGAACACATGCGCTTGGTCTGGCAGCCTACGAGTAAGCTATGCTTTATTTTAAATGCGTTTAATTGTTGTGTCAACACTCTCCCACACACACACACTCACACAAACACACATGAAGTGGAGGTGGCTGGCTGCAGGCGGCTGCCTGTCAAACCGCAGTAGCGCGCCTAAATGCATGCTTTAAAACTTGTTTGCCTGCAAAGCTAATGAGCTTTGCCATTTACACACACACACACAGCCCTTCGCACTTTGTTTGCGGTTGTGTCATTAACAGCAGGCGCCTCTCAACTCCATGGCCAAGAGCAAAAGTTATTAGCAACAACTCTCTAAACATAAGTAAGTGATATTTGCCCAAGAGTGCTGGCGAGGGGGCTGCGGGTGCGGGCTAGGCATATTTATACTCGTATAGTGTTACATGGCAGCCAGGCCAAATATTAACTCATTTTGGTTTTAGGAAAAACTTTAGCCTGCTTAAGCTGGTTCCATAGAGGTGTGTTTGAGGTGTGCGGTTGTTTATTTGTGGTCTCTGGGGGCTTGTGTAGGAAATTAATTAAATTAAAATTGATTGAAGGACATTGGGAACAGGTAAATGAGCTAAGCTGTGACATATTACAATTGAAGCTGAGAATCACGAGGGAGAATGGGGGTAGTTAAGAGTGTTAAAGATTTTGCCATTTTGCTTAATTTGTTGTCTCTATCGCTTCGATTACTTTAAGTTTATAATGCATTGAGAAGCTCACGAAAGGCCTTCAAGAATTTTTAGAACTAACAACAATGGTTGGCCAAAATTATTAAAAGCAGTTGCTATGATTATCTGACATTAAAATGAATAGAGTAAGATCTTCAAGAATAACGATGATACTGTAACAGAAAACTGCAGGAGTGCAAACCGATCGGAAATAAGATTCGGTTCAATTCAGTGGTTCACAGAGTTTGTAAGACACAGGTTCGGTTAATTACATGGACGTTGAAACCAACTGAACTGCCGTTTCGGTTGTGTTCAGTGGTTCACTTTCAAATTGCTATGTATTTATTAAGGGAATGTTTCCGTTTTCGCAGAAAATCCCGAACATTCCTTAATTTTGCGTGGAAGAGAACAGAACTTACAAAGTTAAGGCATTTAGAAAAATGCCAAAAACGTAAAGTTGAAAAAATGCTAAAAAATCATTTCTGCTCTTGGATCGCACTTATAAAAGTTATTTTTTCAGACTTTCGAAGTTTAAGTAGTTCGAAAAGTTGGCCAAATATTCAAACTCAAATATTCCATTCAAGGATCGTCCTTCCTAGAAGTCTTAAGTAAAAAGTTCCGATTTCGCGGAAAGGTATTTTTTTGAAACTTCCAGAGGTAAGTCAATCTGCTAAACATTAAAAAACTCATTTCTGTTCTTAGATCGCCCCTAATTTCACCTCATCTCAACTCTTAATTTCACTCCTTGAGTATATCGTCGCTACTTTCGCTTAAATCGGCTCGGAAATTCAAATTTTCGGACTTTTGAAGTTGCGACAAATCCTAAATGATATCAAAAACTATTTTTGCTCAAGGATCGCCCTTAATTCCTCCGAATCATAGCTCTTCAAGCCCGTTTTTGAGTCTAACATTCAAAATGTCCTTAAATCTGTTTGAAAGATTATTTGGACTTTTGAATGTGCGGTAGTTTGAAAACCACAAATCTAGGTGTCTTGAGTCCGTTGGGTTTAAACACATTATAGAGTACTAGTTCTGGTTTTTAGAGGTATTGAAGCCCAGATTTTGGTTTGAACCAACTCTATTTGGTCTATCTAATCCTTAAAATATTGAACTCAATTTGTGAATTTACAAAAAATGCTTTAACAACAACAAATTTGACTTAGCAAATTGACGAAACGGTTAATTTCTTAAGCCTTAAGCTAGGTACGGAGAACGCCAAATTGTTTGAGCAAACAAAAAAGCCATTTATTGCGAAGTCACACTTTTCCCGGCTTTCAAACAATTTAATGAGGATTTCAAATCGCAACAATAAACAAATTTTGTATATGAAATTCAGATCGGCAATGTCCCATGACGAAGACAGAAGGCAGTTGTCCCCTATATTACGAATCTTGTGTCTGCAAGCTCAAGTTTTCATTTATGCCGCACAAATTGCCTTGGATGAGGAAGGCAGAGCATAAAAGAAGCAGAGAGTTGCCATATTTGAAAGATTTGCTAACGATATGAGTATATCGACAAAGCTAATAGAGATTGTAAGATCTAATGTGATTTCATCCAATAGTTTGAGTCACAGAAGTGTTCATTCAAAACTTCCAAATGAAAGCCAACAGTTTTAATTGGTTCCAAAACAAAGCAGCTGGTACAGACGCGATAAAAAATCTGCTGGCGTGCGAGATCAATAATAAATGTTACACATTTTCATTATTTACTTGTTTTTATTTCATAAAAGTTAGTATATATTACTGTGGTTTCTCTTCATCGGCATTGGCCGGTGCAAGCAACAAATTTGTTGCTGCTCTTTTTGGGCTTCGAGGCTGTCTTTGGCAACTGAATCAAAATACTCTATTGATAAGGCCCCAAATAATTAGCTATTTTTTTTTCCTCATGAAAGCGCTTCAATCGAATTTTTTTTTAAAGACATATTTCTGCTCTACTTACCGTCAAAATAAATAAATTTAATTAGTTCGGGCGCACAACCAAAACTCGAACAGCTGTTAAATAAAATCTACATGCTCAGAGTAGTTGGCAACGCGACGACGCCCGTGTAGATTTAACAAGCCCCCTGTTTGGTTGTCAGCATACTAGTCGTAAAACGTTTTGCGTCAAAAATTTTGCGAGTGGTTTTACAGAGTCATTTATATAAGAAGATTTTTTTTTCGAGCGCTTTTTTGGGTTCTCCATACTAAGCTTTAAGTGTAAAAAGGCGTCTGAGAAGCCATCTGAACTGACCTTAATGAACCATTGGTTTTCTAACTGACTCAACTGAGCTTCTCAGACATGTGTAAACTCAGGTCTGAAAAACTCAGCTGAGCTATCAGCTCTTGTAAATTTCGCTTTAGCATAAACGTAGTATACGAAGATTGCAATAGTGAATATGTGACTTCTAAGCAATTTCGAAATTGAAGTCCTAGAGAACATTTGAATGTTCACAATGATTTTAATTTTAGATTAAGATGAAGCAACACGACAGAAAGAGAATATCGTCACAAAAAGGAAATAGAATGGCCAAAAAATCAATAAGCTACTTCCAAAAATGGATTGCCATCTGATAAGAGGTCAGTGGACAATTGCAGGGGATCACAAGTTTTAAAATTGCTTGCAGCTAAGTCCGGAATCGATAGGGACATGATTAAAATTCCCAAAATTTGTTCTTCTTAAAAATCGTCAGTGAACTGCACCAAGCCGAACCGTTTTGATTTGTAGTTTTCGATTAAGTTGGGCGATTTCTCAGGGACTCCGGTTCGCTTACGGTTTGTTTTGGTTCGGTTCAGAAACAGTTTACATCCCTGTCAGTGACAACTGTGACACTTAGGGATACCTCACTTTCAAAGACTGTTTCCCTTATTGTTGCACCTTTGTCTGTCTGTCTGTATGCAGTAATTAAGCCGCTGCAATAGTATTCGTTAGAAAGCAAATAAAAGTTGTCGGTGTGTTGACAATTTTCAACCCACGAGCTTAAATCTTCTCTTTTCTCTGCCTCTACTTGAGACGAGCGGCCAGCCGCGGCCCAGCAGTGACAACTTCTCTGCTCACATAGCCGACCCATACTTAAAAAAATTAAATAAATATTTGGCCTTAAACAGCAACCCAAAGGGCCAAGGCAGATCTTCTCTCAGTTTCTTGGCTTGTGTGCTTACAATTTTCGACAAAAGGGAGAGGCACCTACTGTTTAACGCCTAATCCGAACTGAAAAGCTTAAAAAACTTTTTCAAGGCTAGTTAATTTAAAGCTGGCTCTAATAGCTAGTAAAGGTAACCGGGTGTGTAAGTTTTTTAAAGAAAAAACTTGTTTTTATAGATGTCCCGAGGCGGGATCGAACCCAAGACCTCTTGCACAGCTGGTATACATACTACCCGCTGCACCATAACCGGCCATACCTTACGTACTCTATTATAAAGTCTGAAAAAAGTATAACGAACAATTTAATAAATAAATCGAAGAATAATTGTAATAAATTGGCGTTTCATAGGCGAGGGAAGTAAGAGAGTAAGCAAAAATGGAGAGTATAGCTTTCAAAAAGCTTATATGCTTGCATTCAAATAATCACATCGAATACTCTTGATCCAAGTATGAAATATTTTCTCAAGTAGAAAATCAGATAAATAATACAAAGAAAAGACCATTTTAAGGATTAAAAAAAAAGTTGTACAGTAATTACTACGACAGTTTCAGTTTTTTTCTTTAAATTAAAAAATCAAATTTTATGATTTTCTTTTTCAATTAAACATCTTTAGCTTACCTTAAGCCTCCACATTAATCATTAAAGAGCCTAACTCTTGTCAAAAAACTGCACAGCATTCAGCAAAACTTTTTGAAAATTTAAATTTTGTATAATTCTGAAAGAGCAAAACCAAAATATCCCACAAATTGCACGCCAGAGGGTTGTGTTATTAATTAAATGACGCTTATACATAGTTTTGCTTAGGACAGACGGCAACTATTTTTTTTTTTTTTTTTTTTTCTTTTTCTGTTGTGAAAATTTATTATCAGTGACAGGCAGACAGACAAACAGGCTGAAACGAGTCGTTGACAAAAATTAATAATAAACTAAAAACCGCAGGATATTTACACTGCACTCGTGTGTGTACAGATTTCTCGTGGCTCATTGTAAAATTAGTTTGTCTATGGCATTTTTGGTTGGATTTTTTTTTTGTTTTTGGTTTTTTGGACTGGGGATATTGCTGACAAAATTAGTTGCCTGTTTATCGCTCAGGTTTGCTCATGCATTAAATGCGCTGATTTGTGTTGCATAATTTTCGGTGGGCTGACAGTTGTTTATTCAGTTTGGTTTTTTGGTCAAGGCCTAAAGGTAATTTATTATTATTATTACTATTAGTTTGGTAAACTCTCATGTCAGCGCCATTAGCTTTAAAATTATGTGTTTAGCTCTTTAAAATATGATTTTTGCTGGCCCGAGGGAGACAGATATTTGTTTTATTTGACAAGTGTGTTTAAAATGCAAATTGTGATTTTCGTTTTGTGTATGTATGTAGATGATGGTCAAAAGGTGTTGATTTCTAATTGAAATTATGTGTAGCAAAAGACCCGAGGCTAACTCCAATCAAATTTGAAGTTTAAAATAACAGCATGGAAATTTTCAAAATAGGCATGGGATTTAATTGTATTTTAAAGACCGCATAAAATAGTTAAATTTGAAAACAAATTTTCTAAAGAGTTAAAATAATTTGAGAGAATTTTTGCAGAATTTATAAATCAAAAATCGCAAAATTTTTACTCACTAATATGACAGGGGGCCGGCGAAACACACAATCACAGTTTTGGATTGGTGTGTGTGAGAGCAGCGCAGAAATTGCTCTCACACGCAGCGCAACGAGCTTATACTGTGCGTGTGAGATTTCTCTTATGCACACACATATATAGGGAATTGCCGGGCTCTGCTCTAAACAGAACACTTGATTTTGTATCTCTCACTTTTTCTGTTTCATGGTCCTCGATGAGAGATGCACACTAAGTTGTCTTACGATGAAGATTAAATCGAGCCAAGTGTCAGCTCAAAGTGTATTTTGGTTTTTGTTGCATTCAGTTATTGTTGTTTCGCTAGAACCCCTTTAGCACGCATGCACACTTGCAGTTTAGCAAGGTAAACGCGCAACAGCAAAGTGTCTCTTGGAATTAAATAAAAAAAGGTGAGCGAAAAAACTCTCGTTGGTTGAGCAAAAAGTGCGTTGACAAAAGTCAGAGGCGAAATGTCATTTCGGTTTCCTTCTAGCAATTTTGACTGCCCCAAAAGTACACTACAGATTTGGATTTTTTTACAAAGGCTGTTTTTTAACTCAAATTGTGCTCTGCATTTGATATTCTGTCAAAAACAATTTGGTTTTAAAACAAAAACACTCAATTTTCTATTAATAAGACTTTTATTACAGCCTAAAATTGTGCTCCATAAAATTAATATTCAAGTGTTCCACAACTAAGCTTGTGATTTTGGTTACCATTACCATTAAAATACCCCAGAAACTACTTCACATTCCATTTATAAACAAATTCCTTTGATTTATTATTCATTTCCTACTTTAAGCACACTTTTAACATATGAAATGCTCCCAAAAGTATGCCATACAAATTTGCTTTTGCTCTTTGAAGCCCAAGGGATACGGTTTTAATTTGAGCTATGACTTAAAAACAAAAAAAACACAGTTTTAAAGTTCTATTTAGCAATTAGGGCATGCTTCATTGGCTGCCAAAAGGTACATAAAGTACGTGTGTGTGTGTGTGTATTTGTCTCGACTTGGTTACCTCATCCTATCTACCTCCCGCCCATGTAAACGCTTGCTTTTGCCATTCGTTCCGAGTCATTTCATTTTCACTTTGTTGTTACCTCCTCCTCCGCCTCCTGCGCCAGCTCAAACGCACAGTTGGAGACGGAGACGTAGTTCCTACAATGCCATTTGTGCTCTGGTGCTCTTTTGCCCATAGTTCCACCTCACTAGCCAGCCAGCACCATGGCACTGACTTAAAATGACAAACAACACTGAGACTACTACCCAAGTCCTGGGCACAAACGAAAAATGCTTTTCTCTCGTAGCAGAGGGGGCCGACGCGTACATGCCATTGCACAATCATTGGATTCCGAAACATTTCTAGAATATTTAATAAGAAAACTGAAAATCGTTGAAATGCCAGCTACACTCATAATGTCGTTGGTAGTTGGTGGAAAGTTGTCTAGGGATGGTCCCTACGATTTCGCCCACTCCCCAGCCACTAGATAAAAGGCTAAGGTCAAAGACAATATTGAAATGCCAATTGAACTTTTTGCTATTATTAAAATTTTACTGGTTTACAGCCGTTTAGATAGAATACTGTGGATGGAGGACCAAGTAAACGATTTGAAAATGTCGTTAAAAGGGACGCTCTCTATTTGAAAGGCTATTAATGGCTACATTTCTGTGTGGCATACTTTTAAGCTGACCGCAGCAAGGAGACCAGCATAAAATGGCTTAATAATTGTTTTTTCTTTGAGCACCTAAAAAGACTGATAGGAAATCGGAGAACAATTGATTGGAATTTGGTAATGAACTCTTTATGCACAGATTTCAAATGCTCAAAATGCCACTTATTATCAATTGAAAAGCAATGAACATAAAGTTACGTATTTCTTTTTGAACTGGAAAAAATAAGTTGGCAAGAAGAGAACAAAAACTTAAATAACCAAAATTGAAAATTGAAAGAACTAAGTATTTGAATGGAAGATGTTTGCCAAAGACGACTTAAGATAGCAATGGGAGTTTCTTCAAGGTGCCTCCGTTGAAGTTATAAATCAAGGCACTCAGAAACATAGCTTCATCATAGCTGAACTAAAACTTGCTAGTTTATATTGAAACGATAAAGCAGATAAAAATATTGTTATGTTTTGGTTTAAAAAGGAAAAGCTGTCTTCAACACCCGTCAAATTCTGTTCTGTAATTCTGATACATTGGGTTTAAAAATCTTTTCTTCTCCAATTATTATATTAATCAATATTAAAACCAGAAAAGTTTGCAAGAACAATCTAGTAAACAAATTTTAATCTTTTTTTTAAATTCTATTAAATAGCAAAATCACAAATGTTTTATCTGTATTTTTTTGTAAGGTTCACTTAAGTGAAGACATAACAAATCCCTGCACAAAACTATAAGCAATTATGCTAATCACGGGTGGTGAGCCCTTTCGCTAGCTAAAGGTATTGCAAAGTTTTAGCAATTTGACTACAGATTTTTTTAACCTTCCGTGCTTAGAGAAGACGTAACAGCATGAACTCAAGGAAAAAGCTTCGGTTTATATTGCACATTTAGCTACTTATTCTACTTAGGCTGTTATAATGACTGATACGCAAAATCAATCGTGCTCAGTTCTCTGTGCACGACAAAGACGCATTCTGAAAGAAAATTAAAAAAAAAATTTCAAGAATTTTCAAGAATTCCGCTCTAGAATTTGAGCTAAGTTCGTTCTCAGTTTAGTGTTCTTAGGCGAGGGGAGTGAGGTAAAGAAACTGAGAGAGGAGAGCAAGCACATTTGAGAGAATAACGTTGAGTCCGCTCTCACAGCTTCGTTTTTTGTGGGAGAGGGGTGAATGGAGACCTTTTGCCATTATCTTGCATTGAAATTCCCAAGCAGTTATGGCAATGCTGGCATGGAGAGACGGCTGCTGGATGACGTTTCACGAGAAAAGACTGCTGTCGCTTTGTGGTGTAGTGTTTATCGAGCCGGCTAAAACTTGCTACTTAGTTTGACAATTAGTTTTCTATGAAATAAAACAAAATAGTAAAAATCAACCGATTTTAAATTGTTGTTTGATTGGAATATGTGCGCCCTTACTTTTGAATCTCTGGATCTCTTGATTCAATAGTAAACGATCTTACTCTTGAACCTGATGAGCTTTTAATACAAGAACGATTATTCTTGGCTTTTGACAATGCTCTTGATTCAAGAATTAGCAATCTGGGATTAGAGCATCTTTGGCACTTGATTCAAAAATTTTTCTACTTGATTTGAGAATGTTTCGTTTCGAATGCTTAGATCAAGAAAAACGTGATAAAAAATTCATACTTGGATCAAACATTTCGCTCTTGGATCAGGAATTTTCATTCTTATCAAACTTCTGACATCAAACATTATTGATTCAAGTATCAAATTCTCTATTCCTTCTTTAAGTGTATTGAAGGTACAAAATACGGTAATTTGAAACACTTGTATTCAAATTGATATATCTTTGCTTAAAAAAAAACTTAGAAATATCTGGGATAAATTAATTTAAAACTAAGAAATGGTACTTTACGATCATATTAAAGTGAGCCAAAACTACAGAAAATGTTTTTCATAAAACGTGTCTAAAAGGGATTAAAATATGCACTTTCAGCTTAAATAACTTTAAATCTAGACGTGACAGCATCATTTTCGTAAACAGATTCGTATTCAATTCACGGAAATCATCTAGAATTACCACCATCCCTTCAATATACTGGGCCTACAAGTACTTTAAAACGGGATATAAATAATTTTTTTGATCCGAAAACTTTTCGAAACAGATGAGGTCAGGTTCGGACTTAGGTTCTAAAAACCAAAAGCTTAAAAGGTTCGGTTTATGGTCCGGTTTGAGGCGGTTGTCATCGGCTAGTTTGAGAACTGGTTTGCAGCCTTGGTTTCAAGTTTTGCAAAGTCAGCGACCCAAATTTTAATAAATGCCAGCTGCAAAATTGTTATCAGGCGCCGAAGGGGCTGAAGGTGCTATGCATTCAAAATGATTTTAAACTTTACTCTTTTTACGATTTTTTCAGACAAAAAACTGCCCACCACAATTTAACTTAAAGATTATTTATCATTTCCAATTATCAAACCAAATCCTATCTCTTCATTAAACTAACATCATTTTGGAAATCCTACTTCAATTTCAACTAAATATCAATTTCCCTTTCCATCTTCTCGTTGCAGGTATGTACCAATAAATTTGCATAAAGACTCAACCCTTTTAGCATACCAACAAAAACTCGTATGCTATCCCTGCGTAAGTTCAAGTGCCTTTCTCTGGCTGGCTGTCTGTCTCACTGCCCTGTCTGGCTGCTTGCCCAAAAGACATTGAAAAATTTGTATAGCTTATTATTAATAACATTGTAAGAAGGCAAGGAGTAGCCCATCAAGTAGCTAAATCTTGAGAAGCATTTAAGCAGCATGTCAGAAACAAAACAGAAAAACCCGTCGACATTGACAGTGATTACAAGCTAAAAGTATGAAAAACAGCAAAAACTACTTAAGCACAAGAAATAACAAGAAAGGAGAGGGAGAGTGGCGGCAGGGCGTCCTGACCAAGACAGAAGACAAATTTTTTGCATAAACACAGACGACAAAGCCAACTACCCAGTGCACTTAAAACAAGGGCCAAAATCGAAGAAGCAGGAATTTCCCTTTAGCGAATTTTTCAATAAGTGCAGGCCACCAAAGGGACAAGTATCATAATTTGTGGCAGTTGGGGCGAAGGCGAAGGCGACGCCGTTTAAAATATGCCTGGGCGAAGGACTCCTGGACTCTAGACTAGCGGGAGCAGGAAGCATATAAGTAGAAACGGCTCAAAATGCAAAGTAGACGACATCCGCTTTGAGATTGGATGACGTTCGTCCTTCTCCTGTTCTGCTCGTCGGCGTCGTCGTTGTGAAGTATTAAAAGCAAATAAGTAATAAAAATAATAATGGAGCATTTTTACCAACGAAGGAGAGCACCAAAAAAAAAAAGGATAAGCATCTTAGCGCAATTTCTTGCTGCCTTCTCAATATAACAAAAGGTCCTTGCGCTCGGCCAAATGTGCCGAAAAAAAATGTGGAACATGGAGTGAGTGAAAGAGAAAAGGCAAAGCAGCTGCCCCTTGGACCATGGCTGTTTTGTCCTTTATTTCCATTTTTTCTTCGCCGGCTTCCTTCTGTGGCCCCAGCAACATAAATGCAGGAAATTTGAATGGACGAGCGCTGTGAATGAAATTTGCAAATATTTTTCAAAAATTGAACTTTTCTGGCAAATTTTTTCCTTGTCCTTTGGGGTTTGAGTGAGAGTGCGCCCTTGGTGGGGGGGATGTGGAAAAAGGGTCTGCTGGGTTTATGAAAATAAGTGAAGAAAATTGATTTGAAGTACTTTGAAGTGCAAAAACGCGTAGCCAGAATCAGTGAAGAATGCTTTGGCATATTATTTCGACTTCGGACAGGCAACTTTTGTTATGATAACCAAGTCAAGCAGAAGCGGCATGTTTATATAAAAAAATAAGATGAAAAAAAATATACAAAACTAAAAGAGAGGATGGAATGCAGTATTGTATGCAATTTCCAAGCTGTTTAGTTTTAAATAAACTTGACAAATGAAAACAGCAAATCGAAAAAGCAGCACCACTTTTATTTTAAAGAGATGAAAGTCTTTGACTTTAAATAACGACTATTGCTCACAAAACTCTGATGAGTTTAGAATCAAAAAATAATGCGGGGTGCGTAGAAAATTATACATAGCCGAAAAGGCGCTTTGTTGCTGTAACTTTTGTACAATTATCTGTTAGTGTCACACTTCGTCTTATGTGAGTTGGCATAAAAGAATCAAGGCGTCTTCCCACCCAACATTTGAAAGATCGTCTTAACAAAATCACCTTAATCGGAGGTGCCCCAGAAATCTCTTTCAGTTAAATTCCAACCCAAAACCAATTCTCGGTCTAAGAAATCTCTTTCGGTTGGTTTTAAACCTCTCGTATTTAGGTAGGAGGTTTGGAGAAACCAACCAAAGCCACTACACAATCCAACCAACACGACTTTGCGAACCTACGCAGACTAAGCGAACTTAGCAAAGACACAAACAGGGCTGGCAAGTCTGAAACCATCAACATAGCTATTAACAAGAACTGTTATCAATTATTTGCGAGCGACGCAACCCTGTTTTTGTAGTTGGACCATAATCTTATACACACACCTTCTTACTAGACTTTCTAATAAGAAAACAAGAAAGAAAGTGTTGAGCGAATGTTGTCACCTTAAACCTTATAAATTGAGTAAATAATAAAAAGGTTTTCGGATACTGTGGCTGTTTTATTGACCGTTTTGAAAATTAATCACAGAAAGTTTTAGCGGGCTCCAAGGTCAATAAGCTTTGTTTGTTCATAACTTCTAAAAATAGACACACACAAACACGCACACCACAAATGAGGCTGGTCGACAGAACCTCCATCCCGAATTAATCTTCAACAGTCTTCGCCTATCTTCCTAAAGTCGACAGATGCCCATCTCATGCTGGCATTGCTAAGACTGTTTGGGAATTCCAAGACTTCACTAGAGCAAAAACTGACACCAACAAGAAAAGTCAAATTAACTGAAGCCTTTGTGTATCTAAATTTGGGATATTTTTTGCATAAAATAAGAATTGCATTTATATATTTTGATACAGTTTCAGTGTGTGAACAAACGCAACTTTTTCGACCTCGAGCCAGCTAAACTCATTACTAATTAAACATTTGAAAGGTCGCCAAATAAATTACAAGCCTATAGAAGAGAAGGCACGCTCTCTAGTTTTGAAAACGAAACTAGCAAAAGTTTCGTGTAACAACACATATGCTATTTGAATGTTTGCATTCGAATTTGACGGGCAGTTCTAAGATCGCTAGAAAGCCTCAAGCTTTCTGACTTATAAATTATAACCTCAAAGCTTAAGCATTAAGCTTTGCTTTCTGTATTGTGTGTCTGATTTTGCTTTCATTGCTTTTTGCAGTTCCTAACTGTTTAAAGCTGTGATTGCGTGGAAAGAAATTAAACAATCAGGAGCCATTTGCAAACGCCTACTGAAGATTGGATTTGGACATCCATGGAACAGTACTGTATAGGCATTTGGTGTATCAAAGCATAAGTTGTTAACAGTTGTGAACAAACTCAACTTTTTCGACCTCGAGCCAGCTAAACTCATTACTTTATTTATAATAGCTTACTTTGGAGTGATCAGGCTCAATTATGTCAACTCTTGACTCTCCACAACATTTTGTCGGTTGAAGATTTTTTAAGCATGTTTGATTTTAAAAAGTGCATACCTAATCACGATGTTAACAGCTTCTTCAGCTGTTGAAATTTTTCTTTCTTGTGTGAATTCACTTGTGTGAGCTACACTCATAGATATATTTTATTAAATTTATCAACTCGTTTTATTATATAAACTGAAAAAGATTTGTTGAGTTTCGAAAAGAAAATGTCCTATTTCTGATCAATTTCAAAAGGTTCAAAATTACCTTTAGATTTTAGATTTAAAACAGCTCTAAAAAACATTATTATTTCCTTTATATTATACTTTGTCCTTATTTAAAACATTGGATACCTAACCTTACCTATTAAACTCGACCCTTTCAAGTGGAATAATATTTTTTAACGTATTCCGGTGCTAAGTGCTAGGTTCACATGTTTAGTTGTAAAAAGTATGCGGTAATGTGGAGCGATTCTAGGCTTTTCCAGTCGCGTTCAGTGCAAGAGGTACCGAGTTCATTTTCTTTGTTCTTTTGAATACTTCAGATAGGTGGAATAGTCCGTTGAAGTTGTCTATTGATCCGATATAATATGCTGGAGCAGCTTAAATCAGCGCTAGTAAATAAATTTTATTTCTTTAAAGAAACCACTGTTTTAGAAAGCATTCTATAATACTTAGGAATTTTTTCTGAAATCGCCTTAGTCTGGCTTTTATAGACGAATTTCTTATTTTCAGGGCGTATTTGGAACTTCTTTTATTTTTACTGAAGTATGAACTGACCTCTGCTGTTGGTTTTAACTAAAAAATGGGGGACATGCCCCGGCTCTCAAAAAAAACTACTATTGTTGTTTTTGGTACTGGGATTTTCACGAGTAATGTCGATTCACTCTTCGTATTTGATGTGGCGCCCGTGACACAACATTTTATTTTCACCATCATTCTAAACATGATTTCCATATTTTATTGCCTAATTTTCAGTTGACTCTTGCAAATTAGTGTTTCTTTCATTTAAGTTCACAAACCAAGCTAACTAACTCCTTTACCATAGCTTAAACAAAAGTATATTCCTAAATAGGCAATCAACAGGCTTGAAATTTTCTTCAAAGACCCTTTTTAGCGAAGTGAAAGGAGCTTAAGCTATGGCAAGAATGTGACAGAAAACTTTTAAGGGCAATTTCCCCCCAGCCTCAGTCGAAGAACTTACAAATAGGTGGGACATAGTTAAAGCTTTCCTTTTCTCATACTTCCTTGTTGGGTGCATTTGTCTTGCATAGAGAACTTGGAGAACTCCAACTGTGTGCAGCTTAAGGACAACTTGGCTTGGTATTTTGCTTGTTATCATTGTTGTTGCTGTTGTTGGGGTGTATAAATGTCGCCCAAGCAAATGGCCTGGGCTCAACAACAAGGACCCAGGCGGCCAGGATATTACATGCAAGCATGATTGAGTTTCAAGAGAACATGACCGAAAAAGAGGAAGCGCACAATTTCATAAATTTAATGTGCAAAAAAAAGAGAACTTTTACTCGGATCCTCTTCTTGTCGAGAAGGATGCCTGATTTTAGCATAGCATTGCAACAAAATTGAATTCAGTTGAAGCACAGAACAGACTGGGCCTCTAATGCAGTTAAAATCAAAAAACTAAACCACTGCCCGGATGGTCGTAAGGATAAAGCTTTTTTGCCCTTCCACTGTCTGCGGTGTTTTTTTGTGCTTGATTGAACAGAATGTTGGCGAGGCCAAATTTAATTTACGACTCTGATGGGAGAGCTGGTCGAAGAACATGAATATTTCATTTGCAGTTTTGGCAGACGCTTAAAAAGCGGCTTTTGGATGCAAGTCCAACTCTCAGTCGTAAACAATTTACACTCAAAACTGTTAATAAAATTATCAAATATTATATTTATGGTCAGTGCAAATGGGCTTTGGTTTTTGGTCAGAGCTGAGCGTGGGCGGTGGGGGACGCAAGTCTGGTTGAGTTTTTATGGTGGCAGTTTAATTTGCTCCTTTTGGGGTTTTACGAGCTGTTGATGCGATAGTTGGTTCTTTCTAGGGAATAAGGAATAAACTGTAAGTGCTCTTACACGCTTTTTGTAGTCTACTTTAAGGGGCGTTAAGGTTGTTTTTTATAGATGCTTGGATTTTGGTATAAAGTGATAACAAGGCAAACCTGTGGGTCCTTAAATTTAGTCCAATCTTCTCTTATATTATAATCAAAATCAAAATTAACCACACGTCCAACCCAATTAGCTGCAGTCCCAGAACATGTCAGGCCCAGTTGCAGCTTTTCCCTGGAGTGAAAATTGCACTAGAGGAAAATATTTCCACGCTGCAAACTAAAAACTAAAATCCAAATGAAAATATTATTAAATTCAATTGGGCAAACATTACAGAAACATGGTCCAGGACACACACATACAAGCTCGCACCACAGAGCGAGACATATGTGTATGTGGATGCAATGTGGCGTCCAGTTGGTCCAACGGCCGCCGCAACAAACGACCAAAAATTGCATTGCCATTTTTACGCGCAATTTGTTTTGCGGAAATATTGTGAAAGTTTTTGAACGCAAGCCTGGGGAACGGGAAGTCGTCCATGCACAGGACAGGCGGCTGCCCATGTTGGCGACATTTGGCCAAATTGCGCACTAATATGAATGTATATGTGTGCATGTGCATGTGCTTGCATGGGTGCATGTGTGTGTGAGGGCCAAATTGCCAACAGCCAAATGGCCGCAAATGTTTTATATTTTTATTTGCTGTGCGTTGTGCGTTGATTTCTGATTGTTTCACATTTAATTTAATGCTGCTTCTCTCATTGCCAAATGAGATGACACAAGATGAAATGTTGAAGAAGTGCAACCGAATGTATAATGCCTTTTCTTATAGAACTCAACACTAGTTACTTTCTGCTGAATTATATGAGTAAGAAGACTTAAGACTCTGCTTTGAACCCTTTCGACCGCAAATTAATGTCACATTTTTGGTGGTATGCTCACAAATTGAAACTGATATGAATTTGAAATAATTTCGTATCCTAGATCATCCTGACGAAAAGGATTCCAAATAAACTGCCGAAAGTTATGGATTCCAATTATAAAATTTCCGTTGGAAGTTTTGTTATCTTACTGAATTATAAAAATAAATTTTGGCAAGCGAATTGCGATTTTATTGTGGGAAAATCTTACATTTTGTACGATTTATTTTTATCCTGATTTCGAATCTCAATATCAGAAAATTGGTGAAACGTGTTTATAAAGGTAAATAGCACATTAACTTTACATTTATTTTCCTGATTTGGCCCATCTGAAAGAATTTCGGTTTGTTCAATTTTATCAAAACGAAAGTTGCAAATGGGATGGCGGGGATGGGTTTAGTTGGACTGATCTAGAAGAATTTCCGTTAGTCCGCTCTTTGACATCATTGGGATCGATCACCAATACATTCTCCATAATGAATTTAGCTAAAATTCGGCCTCTCTTTAAGTAATCCCTAATTTGTGTTCTTTTGATCTCTTAATTTGTTTGGTGTGGTTCATTGAATTCAAATTCTAAGCTCTCTGAAAGATAAAACAAAAAAAATTATTGCAATAAATTGTAATAGCGCCAAAGGGCTTAAGTGAAAAAAGTTTTGTGCGTTTTTTTATACTCTGTACCAGAGGTACACAGAGTATATTAAGTTTTTGCAAAAGTATGTGACAGCCAGAAGGAAGCATCTATCAAGTATATATTTTCTTGATCAGCATCAACAGCCGAGTCGATATTGCCATGTCCGTCCGTCTGTCTGTCCGTATGAACGCACTGATCTCAGGGATGGTAAGAGATAGAGGTTCGACGAGTATGGGACAAAAACTTATTTTACTTGCCCCCGCAAATTAGATAAAACGTCATATCTCCGTCAGTTTTAAAGATAGAAGGTTCGAACCTTTTGGACATATTTTTAAATCAAGATTATTAATCGATCCGCCAAAGGAATGGTAAAGATCGGATGAACGGTTGTCGAGTTATACGGAAATCAAACAATTATGGGCCGATGATGAATTGATTTCTTTCAATATTTTTGTTATATTCTTATTTTGAATTACAAATCTTGCTATAAAATGTAAATGTAAAATGGCTTCACACAGCCCCAAAGGGCCAAAGCCGAGCTCCTCTCAATCTCTTGGCTTGTGTGCTTCTAATTTTTGTCCAAGAGAAAGGGACCTACAGTTTAACGCCGATTCCGAACGGCAGTTTGAGAAGCTTTTGTATGGCTAATTAACTCCAAAAGGTGGAGTTATTAATCAGGCGGGATCGGCACCTTTACGGTCGACATAGTGTAAGCTCTTTTGTGGAAGAGATTTAAGGTAAGAAATCTCCGCATGTCCCTCTTTCTTTCCTTTAAAAACCTCTTAAAGTTTGCTTCTTCACCGTGTAAAGCCCAACTTAGAAAATGCTTTCTGAAATCCCTAAACCTGTAAGAGATTATATAGGTGTACACATAGGGGAGTATGTGGTTGTGGTTTTCTAGTTTGTTTGTACATTAGTCGGCTATGCCGTACTTACAGCAGGGTCCATCGGTGTTAGGCTGGTTGATCAATGAAGCTGTCTTGGAAAAAAGAATGCAAATACAAAAACTGTTAAAATGCCGAATTTTGGCAGCGGAAAACCAAAATTTAAAACGAAATTACTTCACTAGCAAATCAAGAGAGAGAGCTGAAGTCAAGTGCCCCGACTCCAAAATACCTTGTTCCCTTCATTTTATGTGTATTGGCAGCTGTCGATGCTGTACCCCCGCTCCATAGAGCAAAATTGTTTCATACATATCTTCGGTGTTTTTGGTCCGATCTTAATGATCTTCCCAGAATAGATAGGTAAACGGCCTTTCTTGACATAACTATATAAAGCCCTTGACATAACTATATAAAGCTTTAACTTAAAAATGGTGGGGGGTAAAATTTTTTCAAATCTGAAACAAACAAATTTTGGGGCTATAACTCTTGTAGTTTCTGAGATCGACGCGTTCATACAGCCAAACGGACAGACGGGCATGGCTATATCGACTCGGCTTTTGACGCTGATCAGCCCAGGCAGGAGTTGTCTCGTATACATGACTAGTGAGCACTCCTTGGGCTGCTTTAATATAAAATCCAGGGGCAGCCTCCAAGGATTTCATTGCTGATGGAGTGGTGGAAGCGTCGCACAGGTAGGTTGCGTAATCATATGCTAGTTCAACGCCACCTGATAGCAGCTTCACGGCCCACGTGCAGTTAGGAACATGACCTTGGTGTGGGCACTTTCTGGTTGGACAACCGCCACTCCGCCTCTTTTTCTTATTGACGATGTGGAAGCAAATTTCTCTAGACTTTTAATTCACAGCCTGACGAGGCCACAAGAAAGCTACATATTTTTCCATTTGTTCTTACCTGAAGTTCAGGTCAAACCGGGCGACAAATGTAATACATACATTCGACCATCCATATATTTGCTGACTGTAGGTGATCTGATGATGGATCACTGACGACCACGACTTATGGTTCGAGTCACGTGCAAGGTATACATTTCCGATCATCCAAACTGCAAGCTGCAAAGTTGCTTGACAGCTTAAATACCATGGTGGCAAGGGCAAGCGGCGGCAACTTATTTGCGGGCGAATGAAAGCGAAATTTAATCGAATATCGATGACTTCGAACATTAAAGCAAAAATCGAATTTGTCGTACCCTCAAAATTTGAAATGTTCTTCTACAATTGAATTTGATACGAAAAAATATTTAAAAGGCTTTGCTTAAAGTAAATCTTAAAGCAAGAAAATCCTACTTTATAAGAAGATTAATTTGTTTTCCTGGGATCCTTATGAATGTTTGTGTAATTTTGATAATGGTAGAATATTTAATTTGGTCAGAAGAAAGTATATGTATAATAAGGTCACGAGCGTTACGGCCGAAACCGTTTGATTTTTCAGCTTTAAATCTGTTAAGCTCAAAAGTGTCCCTGAGCTTTCCTATTATTGTTCGCTAGTCATTTGACGAATAACAATAAAAGCAAAAAGAACCATCGATCATTTAAAAAAGCTTTAAGGGAAAACAATTTTGGGACTCTTGGTATAGCTTTAAAACAATATTAGATGAAATATCAATTTTAAAGGAATTAAAATAATTATTAATTGGGCTTCTCCGTGCTAAGACTAAGCCTGGCATGGATTTAAGGGAATAAGAAATTCAATAGATTCAATATTGGCTTAGACGATATTCCAATTTTTTCAAGTCTTTTATATTTGGCCTAAGACTTTCGAGCTTAAAATGATGTCTAAATGTTCTTACTTCAGTCCCAATTGGAGTTTGCTGGAACATAAATTATTTACGATAATATATTAAACGCATCTTCGACATAACTATTTGAGTCTGCAGTGCGGTGAAATAACGTTCAATTTTTCAGAAGACTTAAATAAACCATATGGGTCTCGAAACGTTTATTAATGTTCTATGGAATTTGGTGGAGAATAGAAGAATCTTTCTGGGACTAAATCGATATTAATATCGAGCTTAAACTAAACTCAAACATGCTTAAAGTGACACAACCTTGCTGTTAAATGAATTTCGAATTGTTATTTTTATGGGGTCACTGAGGAATAATCGTTATTCATTCGGACTGGGATCATTGGGATCAAAGCAATCTTTTTCTTCTCGGTAACCACATTTCCGTTTGAGAATGACTTTGAAACACTGTCGCTTCTATTTCTCTCTAATTAAACATATTTAGCGATTGAGTTATTAAGCTAATCCAATCAAGAAAGATGCTAGGAAATAATCGAAAAAGAAAAGTTAAACCAAAATATATGCCTATTAAATTAAGTGAAACGTTAAAGCAGAACAGTCTGATGCTCTGCCAGCCTGTTTAAAACCCAACTAAAGCCATCAATGTCTAGCAGGGACTGCCTCAATTTAAATCCTCGATCCGCCCAAATGCAGTAAGCACAAATCGTTTGCATGCCTTGTGCCAGACACACATTTTTTTCTACATCTAACCAGTTCCTTTACATTTTTTTTGTCTCTCAATTGAAAAGCAAGCCGCAAGTTGGAAGGACAAAAAATGCATTCCGAAAAAGTAACAGCCAAAATCATGGCAAATCTTTTCTAACTATTTGCAATTCAAGCATAAGTCTCTCTCCCACACACACACACACACTCACATATGCAAAACGTTCACTCCTCCTGAACCTGCTCCTCCTCCTTTACTGACAACAAATCTTGCAATGAATATATTTGCTAAAAAAAAAAAAAGAAACTGTATGCCTGCATACTTCAAGGCGTTGGCGGCGTGAAACGTTTTACTCTGTGTGAGAGAAAATATCCTTTTGGGGCTGCTCCCTTTTTGATAAACGAGTGTCGTCTTGGTTACCTGAAGCACAGGCTCAGTCTCAGTGTATGGCGCGCGGTTTATATTTTGACAATTTTTCTTCTGCCGGGTAAAAGTTTTCTTTTTTTCTACTTCAAATTGCTGAGCGGAAATGATAGACGGTAGTCGGTAGTTGGTAGTTTTCTAGGCGATTTATACAGTCGCAGTGTTTCTTTGTTGTCTGAGATGGGGATGAAGAAAAGAATTGGAAAGAAAAAACGAACTGTGTTGCTAAGCCTAGAAAGCAATTTACTTGCTTAGGTGCCAGCTTTAAAGTTGGTTGGAACGGCAAGCAAGAGAGAGAGAGAGAAAAAGAACTTGAAGAAAGAAAAATGTGCTTTTTAAAATGGAAAGTACTATACTTTTTCTAGTATCCTTTGAAAGAGTTTAACTTTTGTGCAGTTTCCTATAAGATGGCCTTAGAAATTTTCGGTGATTTGAAATTTATCCAATTTTTGATAAGCTGCTTTTGCTGACTGCGGGCAAAGTATGATGCTTTGGAGTAACCTTGTGTAGTTTGAACAACATAAGAAATAATTTTTTTTAAAATCGTGGAATCATTAGATAACTTTCCTCCTTCTAATAAAGCCAGAAAAATTGGAGACTTTATTAAAGCGCGACGAAAACAAAATACATAACAAAATTGATGCCTATCGACAAAAAGTGGATTTAAGACTACATGATAAGAGCAGCTATTTACCCCGAAATTGGTATTTAATCGTTTTACGATAAGTATGCGCATTTTGCACTTCTTCTTGCTACATATTCCTTTACTATTTCAAACCTTTAGAACCGGTAAATGGAAATGCTTTGATTTTTAGAAATAGAGAAAATTAAGACTGCTTTGAACGATTATAGTCACACTTGCAAAGTAGAAGTTTAATGAATCTTGGTCGAATGGGTCGAACGCTTTCTAAACAAAAGAACAGTTTTAACCTGATGGCAGTTAATGAGAGTCAAGTTTCAGTTGATATTGCAGAATAATACATAGATCATTTACTGCAGAGGTGCCCAAAGCCAGCTTAGGGCCGTAGACTCCAATTCAAATGATGAAAATATTTGTGAAACAACAACAACCACAAGAAGTATAATGAGAAAAATGTTATTGCTGTGTGTGTGTTTGCTCGTGGCTGTCTGATGCACACGAAATCATTCGTCGCCAACAACAAAATCTTCGCTGTAGACAACATACATACAACCAGGGTTTGAACCGAACCGAACCTCTTTAATAATAAAAGCTGAACTTGAACCTGTTCCGAACCTACAGTTTCGGTTCGGTTTAACAAAAATGATAGACAAAAAACAACTTCTGTTATCTGGTCGGTTTTGGGCAACCGAGTCTTCAAATCGTCAGAACAGTTTAATAAAAAAATCATGATAAACGTTCAGAATTACTTATAAAGTACCCAAAAGCCACTGCCTTTTTAAGATCTTCGACTTCAAAGCCTTTAAATGAGTCACAAAAACAAGAGTGATATACAAATCGAGTCAGATTGAGAGGTGCTCGGCTTTGGCTGTCAACCATTGTGGTTGGGTGGGAGTCTAGTTCGGTCTAAAGTTTAGAACGAGTCGGTTAGAGTCTATAGAGTCTAGTACAAGCTAGTGTCGAGTACTGAGTACTGAGCTCGGCTTTGGCTGTCAAGCCATAAAAAAGCGTCACGCTGACTTACATATTTTGTGGTGTTGGTGTTTAGGGCTGGTGGTCATTATAGAGTATATATAGAGTATCGGATATAGAGAGTCGAGTATAGAGTATCGAGTACTTAGAGTCAAGTACACTCAGTATCAAATACAGAGTATCGATTACTTGGTATCGAGTATTTAGCATCGGTTGCTGAGTACCAAATACAAAGTATCGAATACTTAGTATTGAGTAGTAAGTATTGAGGTCTTCGAGTATGTCGTGTCGAGTACTTAGTATGGAGTACTATTACCTCGCCTAAAAACCTCGAACCTCAAATTTCCGAACCTTAACCATAGATAAATTTTGGTTCGAACCCGCGAGCCGGAGCTCCAAACAAATTTTTTGGTTTTGCAGCCCTGCATACAACAAACATATTTATATTTATTGAGTTTGTGCTTCCTAATGCTCCAAGAGGTATTGTTGCAAGAGACATTGGAAAGAAAGAGAAGAGAAAAATCATACGTAGTTCTTGTTGCAACTTATTTATGTTTTTGCTATGCGTGAACGCCAATACGTGTGGCTTAGCTATGCGGAAGACAAAGAAAGTGCGTTAGGCTCAAAGGTAGTAAAAAGCAATGGACGCAAATGTCTTCCTCAGGGTACTCCAGAGGAAACTTAGATGCACTTAGAATGTGAATTCTGAAATAAAACTTGAGCGTTAGATTTCAGCTTTTTTTGAGAGCTTCAAGTCACAACTTACACCAGACTAAATTTAAGACATGTTTGGTGCAAAATTTAAAATAGTTTCTGTTAAAGGTTCGGTAAGCTTTTACAGCTTTCGTATAAGATCTGGTGAGATTTTTGGAAACAGAAATTTAACTTTCAAATCATAGAAAACGATTATAAGTTTTGAGTATGAGAAGTGTTGTTTTGGTCTGTACATGCGCCGATTTAATGGAGAGGAGTTTTTATATCTGCAAATCTTTCATTATATTGCATTTAGAGTAGATGACTACACAATTTTCATCCCAATGGAAAAGACTCCCATTAAAGGAGTTTTGATACAAACTCGTAGACTGGCATCCTCATTGCTCTCTGCATTAATGGTCTTTCTATAGGTCAAAAACCTGCTAGCGCTAAGGGATCAAAAATTTGCAATTGCTGATCAATGCAGAGATTTGGCTGCGTTCATCAGGAGAATGTTTTACGGATCAATGATTTGTTTTTGTGCAAATTCATGGCGTACTTGTGCTTTCAGACTTGCATTGCTATTAATAAAGTTCCAAAAGTGAGCAAAGTAATTAACAAAGTGTTTCAAGAGTCTTAGTTGAATGCACCCATTGATTTGTAAGACCTCCCAATCCAACTACGCTTGGCGGTTCTAACTAAAATTGAATAAAACGTACACTGAATGTAGTCTGGAATATGCACTATTTGATCTTTCTTACTTTAGCCAGAAATATATAGTCGTCAAAGCTAACTTCAATGTTTTAAAAGGTTTTTAAAATTCTTGGAAAGCGTTGAGATGCAAAGATTCGTAACATTGGGTCGCTTTACTCTTCTCTATTTCAAAGCTTAAATTCTTTAAAAACAAAATTTTTAAATTTTGAATGCACTTCTAAGAACTGGCTCCTTCTTCAGTCGTTAGTACTTTGATTATAGTCTTGAAGAGGCTTCTTAGGCCACTGTCGTCGCTTTATCCAAAAAAAAAAAAAAAATTATACAAAAATCCGTCTCAAAAAGAACTCTCGTGGAGTAATTGAATTAAATGGCTAGGTCTGTGGCAAAAAGCAAAGTAAATTAAATAAGTTTTTCATTTTGGCCACGACCAAGTTGCATTGTCAACGCCCGTTGTCCTTCGTACAACGATGGGTCGCGCTTTTTGCTTGCCCGCATTTTACGCTTCGCCGGCGGCTCCAAAAGCCCTGCCTTTTGATGGCAGTCGCCGGGTGGGGGGGAAGGGGGTAAATGCAATGAGCCGAAAGTTGTTTAATGTATGCAGTGCGCCTCCTACCAGGGTTGCGGTTAACAACGCGCGTCGCAACTTTGCGAGCGAGAACTGAAAGTAACTTTTCCCATAGAGTGGTACGTAAATTTTTTTTCTTCTTTTGCTTTCGGCTAGATTAGTGGCATTTTACACTAATTTGGCGACTGCTTCTTTGCTCTTTCTCCAGTTTTTCCTTTTTTTTTAGTCGATGGTGTGATTTATTTGGCGGAAAAGATTACTTACTCGGGGCTTTTGTGGTGAAGGGTTCGCTTCAGTTTTTTCTTGTTGCTGTTTTGACATTGCTGCTGCTGCTGCTGCGACTGCCGCTGTCACTGACAGCGAAATTAAAATCTGAAAATGAATTTGTAATTAGTTTTACTGCTACTTTTTCTCAGTGCTATTTACCTACGACTGTGTTGATTTGCGCAGCTGTAGGGAGAGATGTTTGAATTTTGGGTGAATTTTTTTTTTGTTTAATGAAAATTAATTGAAAAAGTCATTGAAAGTTGTCATTGGCATTGATTGGATAGTGGAAAAGGATTGGTGTGAAGTGCGAAAAGTAAGAAATTAAAACGATTGGGCTTTATTAAGATGGAAAAGCGGTGGTGTAAATGTAAATTTAATCAATTATTAAATGGTTGTATATTTTACTCTAAAAATGTGATCACTGTTGAAAATTTATGCATAATGAGCTTAAGACTGCCTAAAATGCTTTTGCGCCTGAGTTACTTAAACTAAAAAGGGATATTCATCCGAACTCATGTAGAGGTTCAACTTGTACTTGACCACATTTGATTGAATGACTTTTTGAGTTTTTTAAGCCGATTAAACTAATAAGTAATCGATGATTACCAAAGACCTGCAAGAAGCCTCTAGTGTTCGATCACACTCGTGCGTTTACTTGGCTTGGTTGGGCTCGTCGCCTTGGTTTGACACACTCGAAATGATCGCAAGCACATTGAGTCAGAACGAGTAAGCTCTTCATAACACGAGTCAAAATAAACCTTTTGCCTGCAATGGCCAAGCGTTTTCGACACTCTACTCGTGTTTACTCGCACTCGCAACAGAATTTACTCAGACGTACTCTGCTGGTTGACGGCGAGCTTCGACAAGCCTCATGCAATTGTTGTTGTGTTTTGAAAACTTCAAACAACAACATGCTACAAGAAGGAAAGAGAAAGCGTATGCAAAATGCAAATGCAAAAATAGGCCAAAGAATAGGTAGTAGTCCACAAGACCACACACAAATTTCCAAATTTTGTATCGTTTTGTGAGCTGAACGCCTACTTCCTCGCCAACACTTTCTCAAATGGTATATAGACTTGTAATCTAAAGCCCAAGGGTTTTCTGTTATACGCTCACTTTTCCGATTACATCGAACTCTGTTTTGAATTCAGGAAGCCTACGAAACCGGCCAAAGTATACTGGCTTGTAATCGATACTTGACGGCTGCCAGCCTTCAAAGTGTTAGAGAGAACATCGATCTTGTAATGTGCTTTTGCGCAGCTGGGTATTGACCCTCTCCAGATCTACAGTAACTAGTTCGGGCGCCTACAAATAACAGAAAAACCCATCTCTTCAACTGACAGACAAACAGTCTTCAAAGTTATTTAAAAATAATAAATCCTATAGTCTTATTTTTTTTGGAATTTTTTGAAAATATTTCCATCATTATCTAAAGCGGCCACAAAAGTGGGAGCCCCACCCCACCAGCAGCTACAACAATTAATTGAAGTGCACTTCCTTTCAATTTGCAACCCAACAAATTACAGTATACAACCCCAACAACAACAACAAGGCCTCCACCAATTCAACGTTGGCCACCGCCTCTTCCGTCCGCCCCATCCCCTGGATTTTTGCTCAACTTCTTCCTGCTCTTGTTAATTTCATATTTCGAAACATGACACTTTCACACTTTGGCTAATTTAAAAGCATACAAAATTGTTGGTCGACGACACGAACGAAGGATATTTCGTGACGAATGTGCTCCAGCTGCTGATGTTGTTGCATGTGGCACACACGCACGCACACACACACACACAATACTGAGCAGGAATCCTTTTCGCGTATACGTGTATGCAGCGACGCAAAGTCCTCGACAACTCGTTAAATTGTCGCCTGACACCTCGCTAATGTCATCATCATCCTTGGTTAGGAGAAGGTAGGAACCAACCAACCAACAACCAGTCGAGACTTTCTCTCTCTCTCTCTCTCCTATGGCCACATTATTACTGTAATTATGTTGGGGCTCCGTGTAAACGTCATTAGGCGTTTTAGCGGTGGACACAATCGAAACGTGTTGGAGTTGTTAAATCTTGCAACACGTTAAGCGAAAATTGCAGAGGACAAATTACAGTTTATGTCAAAAGGAGATGTGCAAGTAAGGATTCTTTCGAGAATACTGCGATTTCATACAAAATCTAGAAAACTGTCATTTCCTTTGTTAAGTTGAAATTTCCATTAAGGATCTCAATTAATTTAGGCTCCTCACCCTCTGCCTGTTAATTTTCTACCTTCTCGCGTTAACAGTTCGAATATTGAAACCAGAAAACCTCATTAATCCTCTGTGCCATCAAATGTCCTGGGCAACAACATCATTTGTGCCATCACCAGCTAATCTCTCTACTGGCTTAATTAGTTCTGCTTTCGCAGCCGAAACAACTATGCAACAGGCTGGCAACCACAAAAGCTCATAAATTAATTCATTAACGTCAATTTAATTGCCTAATAATCCCCTCTCAGTTCCATGCTGAAATTGGAGAGAAGGAAAACCAAAACCTCAAACCAAAAACAGGGAAACTAAAAAAAGACCCAAAAATTAAGTTGGCAGTCAGTCAATATGAAACCGTTTATTATGTACGAGTATGTGTTTGGCCTGTTCACTTCCGGTTTCCTGTTGAAGACGACACGGAATTCCCATTCAAGTGAATTGCTGCTGCCACCAAATGAAATGAAAAATTCAACACAGAGAAGGAGTCGTCCTCGTCGTCGTCCTTCGAATGCAACAGGCAACTGGCAGCAGGCTGCCGTTTTCTGGCAACTAACAAGCCAACTAACACAAGAGGGTCCCCGGCATCCTGGACTCGTGCCAGGCGGCACTTTTGGCAGCAAATCGCATGTTGCATGCCACACAAAACGTGACGCCATTAGATGGGCCTGACTACGCCTCGGGCAAATATTTTTTTATTGTTTTTTAATGTGAGTAGCTCAAAAAGTTCTTTTATTTGGCAAAGTTTCAAACCGCAGCCTGAAGGGTGCAGGAAGGCCAATTACAATTGGGAAAGGCTTACAGAATGCATTTAAAAAGTAATTTGTCTGCTCAAAAAAAAGGGGAGAAAAAGCGCGGCACGTATTTATATTTAAATGCAAATGCCAGACCAGGCTCTGGCTCTGGCTCTCTGACTCTCCTGTAGATACGCTGTGTAATCACAGTTACCCGTGTTCACTAATGGTTGCTACAAGCCGCAAGCATGGCAATCCCAGTACCAGGGCGCTGAAATGCAGCCAGGACTCGCACACACACACACACACCGTAATAAACTCGTGCAACGTGTCTGGGGACATGTTAACATGGCAGTCGTGCCAAAAATTATTATGCCACGTTTCGCTTGGCTTTTGCCACTGCCTTTTTGCGCTTGTTGCATACTTTTAGGCATGAGTGTGAGAGTCGATTTGTCAACGCCTAAAAGGACAACATATTTCTTTTCAAAAAATGCTCAACAAATGGCCCGGCAAATGGTTTTAACAAATGAATTATATTTTTTACTGATTTGCATTTTATAGTTTTTTCTCGGTTTTATTTTTTTAGCTGGCCAGCAGCTTGTTTTAACTGCTAAATAAATTGAGGGAGCCCGGCCGGGACATTTGTTTAATGGTCAACCATTTTTATCTATCAATTAAAGCTGCGACCAACAAATATGTATAAAAATGTAAACACATAAATTTTTAGAGCAAAAGGGTAATACGTTTTTGAGTTCTGTTGCCGGGTAATTGAATTTCTACGAACGAATCAGGCTCACTTTTTTCATACCAAAAAAATTAGGTTAATATTTTTTCTGATTACAAATTGTTTATTTTTATGAATTTTTAAGAACCCGTAGTCTGTTTTTTAGAAGTTCGTGATTTAATTTCCTGACTATGGTAAGGCTGCTTTTCCACTGCATTTAGGGCGGAACTGACATTTTTTTTGGCATTACTTCAACTTATTAAGCTAGTGACCTTAAACTAGGCATATTTCTGAACCGATCCAAAGCAAGCTGTAAGCACACCGCAAATGCCAGCTGATTAACTCAACCGCAAACACAGTCGACCTTTTTAAGAAACGAACCGAAAACGACAGAACAAAAAGTTCGCTTCAGTTTACTGAATTGATGACTTGTCATTCATTTTCAAACCAGGTGGGCCCGGGTGTGGCTCAGCGGCTAGTGTGTGCTACCGCTGTGCAAGAGGCGTGGGTTCTATCCCGCCTCGGAACATCTAATGAAAAGTTTTTCTTTGAATAAAACTTACACATCCGGTCACCCCTCACTGCAGTTGGCGCCAGCTTTGAAGTAATCAGCCATGCAAAAGCTTCTCAAACAGCCGTGGCTTGTGCGCTTCTAGTTTTCGCACTAGAGAAAGGGACCTACAGTTCAACGCCGAATCCGAACGGCAGTTTGAGAAGCTTTTGCATGGCTAAATTCTACAAAGCTGGCGCCAACAGCAGAGACGGGTGACCGGGTGTAAAGTTTATTCAAAGAAAAAACTTTTCATTAGATGTTCCGAGGCGAGATCGAACACACGACCTCTTACAGCATATTTTAGGGCAGTAAGCAACTTAATGATTTTGAGCAAATGTATTAAAAATAGTACATTTTCGCTTAAAAAATCGCAGAAATTTTTGGGAAAAAAGTCACAAAAAATGACTTAAAGCTATTTATTATATAAACTAATCTGTTTTAAAGCTTAATATTAGAAATGGCAGTATTTATTCTATCATTTACTTTTCGTTGCAAGTTTATCGATTCGACTAAGTCTAATGTTCACACTGTTCGCTCATTAAAACTCATTACATGTTACCCTTCGACATCTCCAGGCTATGGTGGAGGGCATAACACAAATAGTTTCACATTCCACCCTCGTTTCATCCTCTACTCGGGCAAAACATCTCCAACTTCTGGCCTTTAGCATAAACTTGAGTCTCATATTTCATTAATTAAAATTGTGTTCCGGACTCAGGCGGTGGCATGGAGCACCTGTTTGTGTTGTTGTCTCATTAACGGCACATTGTGGGGGCGCCTAAAATTATGCAACATAATATCATTGTTACTTTGATTAATGATTTGCGCAAATCATAAAAGCATTTTGCTTTGGCAGGAAAAGGTTTCCCATTACAAAAATCAGGCAAACTCATCTTAATTAGAAAACAAAATCGAGAACGGAACGAAGCATTGGCAAATGTCTTTTCAATTGTCATAATGTGAAATGTGAAGCCTGTTGCCATTATTATGCTAATTAATTGACATCAAAGGAGCGAGAGGAATTGCTATTATCTGTAAGCTGCTTTCAATAGAAATGCAAATTGAAGTGTGTCGTATGCCAATTATTTTGATATATATAAGTATTTATTTTGTCTTTTTTTTTTGTGTTGTTGTGAGCGAATAATAAGGAAGGCAAGCACAGGTATGAGTGGCAGCAGCTGCTACCTCCGTTGTCATCACAAAATAATGGCCTGTAATAGGATTTCCTGCTCGTCAACTCAAAAAGGAAGGGCGAACGGAAAAGCCGCCTATAAATATGCAATGCTAAAGTAACAATTTTTCCCTCTTTCTCTCGTTCACAGGGTGCATCCTCCAGTCTGGTTGTCAAATACGCCGATACGGAAAAGGAGCGACAAATAAGGCGCATGCAACAAATGGCCGGTCATATGAACCTATTGAATCCATTTGTCTTTAATCAATTCAGTCCGTACGGCGCCTACGCCCAGGTAAGTCCCATGGCAACACCTTCCCTGCCTCCTAAGTGAAGAGTATCCTCTCCTTCTCTCGAATAGCAACAACAGCAAGCCGCTCTGATGGCCGCCGCTGCCACAGCGCCCGGTTCGGCTGCCGCCTATATGAATCCAATGGCTGCACTGGCAACGCAAATACCTCATGGCCTCAATGGCACCGGCCAGCCACCATCGCTGCCATCCCCGACTATGCCCAATTTCAATATGGGCGCCAATACGCCCAACGGTCAGCCGGGTGGGGCTGCTGCTGCAGCAGCTGCGGCAGCCGCTGCAGCGGATGGTGTCTTCACGAATGGCATTCCACAAACGGCATTCCCAGGACGTAAGTGTATTTGGGTGAACCATTTCGAGGGCGAAATAATTAGTTCAAAATATAAATTTCAAGAGGCGTTTGATTTTTGGAGAATTCCATTCAAAATGTGTAGTATCTTTTCAGCTGGAAAAAAGTAATCAGCTTAATTCAAAATTCAGTTTGTTTAAAAAAATACTAGAAATTCTGAGTGTAGACTCCAAAAGCCAACGCTAGTGTATTTTCATAACTTCCCTTTCTTTCGCCTCTCTAATTTTCTTGAATTTATTGCTTCAGATCCCCTGCATCTGACCATACCACCACAAGGTTTGCCAAATGGCGATGCTGCTGCTCTGCAACATGCCTTCCCTGGTTTGCCACCATTTCCAGGAGTTGGTAAGTTTCCATCAGCCATCTAGGGTCTAAGTCTCCACCAAAATATAGATCTAAGAAAAAAAAAATATAAAACAAAAATTGAATCTCTAGCTTAGTGTGCAAGTGAAAGCAAATTTTTACTTCATTTTCCAAAATTTATTGCGTCATCGTTTTCTTCATCAGCCAAACACACACAATCTCATTTATTTTATCTAGTCATGTTGATGATTGCCATCATTATCACCATCTTCATCGTCATCATCAATTCTAAAACAACAGAAAAATTACAGCCCAATCATTCATAATTGTTTTTTATATTGAAATAATTAATAATTGTTGTGTCATGCCATAAATATTTATTGTTAGTAAAAGTGTTATATAACTCTAACTTCTATATATAAATATTTATTTTTGATTTGTTGAAAGGAGATGCAGGTAAAATGTTGTAAGAGTTACAACATTTGTCTGCTACCTTTGATGGCCTTTGAGTTCTTCTTTTGTTGTTAACTTAGTTCTTTATGTCTTCATTTGTTGTTCCATGTTAAACGTTTTAACATTTGTTGAAATTAAAACTCAATATACCAAATTTACATAAAATAAACTTCTTCAAGTCCAGTCTTCCAGTTTGGCTGGTATTTCTGATTTCTTGCCTTAACTTTTGTTTACTTATCAAATGATTAAAACTACCTTAAAGGAAATATCAAACAATAAACACTTAATATTATTATATACGTATACTTAATTGTTGTGTTGTCTTTTATAAATGTTTCGGAATTTTGTGTAAAAACCAAAAACAAAAATTATTTATATATAATGCAGCCTTTCCCGCCGTCTATGGACAGTTTCCACAAGCTTTACCACCCCCCCTAGCGGCGGTTGCACCCACTCAGCGTGAAGGTAAGCTTTATATTATTTTTTCGGTTCGGTTTTCTCCTGTTATTTTATTTTTTTGATTTTAGGTTTTCTGTTTGTTTTGTGTCTTTGATTTTCTGTATTTGTAACTTAATATTGTATTTGATTTTCCGAATGATAAACAAATAGCTGCAAAATATTTGTTTGATTTTTGTTTTCCTTGTATATTTTGTTGGCATTGTAAACATTTAACTTTTATATGCCATTGATATTACATACACACACATACACTCAGAGCAACACAAACATGCATATACAGAATTAGCCATACTGATAAGATATATCACATTTCATGGGCTTCGATGATGAGCAAATGTTGTGGCTACAGTCGAAAGCATGAAAATACATATGTTTCAGGGTTTCATTTTTTTAGCGGAAACTAACTGAATATTCTTATACTTATATGTGACAGCCCTTTTTGCCTCCTACGAACACAATCGCTAACATGTTACTTTCTTACAGAATTTGTGAACTCGCATTTATGATTGATTAAGAAATTAAAACCAAAATTTATGGACAACTCGATCAATAAAATATTTTTCACAAATTATAGTTTCCGATCAGACTAACTCAATAGTTTTTTAAAATATTTATCATTCGAGTCCACCAATTCTTACTGAAAGGGAAAATCAGAACAGAAAAGACAGTTCTTACCAATTATAGAGGGATTCTCCATGTCGAGGCTGTTTTTGAACCTGTTTAAAAAAAAAATCGTATTTTAAAACGCAGTTTTTCCAATTCTGTTTTTTTTTTTATTTTGTTAGAAATAGATCAAAGTAAACAAGATAAGAGGGCTGCTCAAAAACTTCTCGGCCGTCAAAATCAGGTGTCCAAAAAAAAAGGTATAGTGCTGGCGGCCAGGCTCATAAAAGCGTATCCTCGGCTAATTTGGTCACACAGGAGAAACTGGCAGAATGTCAGGCCAATTCCATGACTAATGGACTGCATTATGTGGCCAGCGGTGCAAGCAGCAGCATGGCCATGACCGGTTTGGACGGGCCGCTGAGAACAGGAGGGGGAGGGACAGCGCAGGGCATTCTGTTTAGCGCTGTCGTGGTCGGACTAGCAGTGGCAGCAAACATGGTTCCACAACAACCGCTCGCTCTTCACAGCTTCATGTTTTTCTTTCTTTATTTTTGTTTGGGCAATTCTATTAATGATGGCAAAATGGTAACAAATGTAATCGTTACATCAAATGTGTATATGAGTCTTGAGAGTTTTTTATGTATGAACTTTTTTGTTTTGAGAGCTCTTTTGTTGAAGTGTATTTGTTGAAGCTTTACATTTTAGTTTTTTTCAATAGCAGATAATTGGCTGGTTTCGTCATGGGTCAGCACTTTTTTCAAAACTATGTTCGAAACGTCACCACAGTCAACGCCTAACGCTAAAAACAATGATAACCATACTGAACCACGATACCACAAATCACGAGCTACGATAAACATGCTGTGTTAACGATTTGGGGGTAAGCATGCCTCAGTAAAATTGATATATGTGCAAATGGTTTGTGGCCATTCCTTATGAACCAATAAGACAGTTGTTTTGAGTATACACTTTCATTCTCTTAATATTCATGTTGTTTATTGCTTATCACCACCAAATCTATGATATGAAAGAAACGAGCCTGTCATGCTTTAAATAGAAAATTTATAATTTTGCAAATTGAGCCATTTGTCTTTTAGGGCTGCTTCCACAATACATAATTGCAATTACTGTGGCAATGTGTTTTTATCAGTCCAGGGTGTTTGAGGTGACAAACTTTTATTTCACGTATAAATTTTCCGTGGAAGAGAACTTTCCCAAAAAATTCAATCCATACATGAAGCTGTTGTAAAACTTGGCGTAATCGCAGGTTTAACCATCATCATAACATAATAACCAACTTTTTGTAAAGTCAGTGGCAAAAGGCACACAAGGAAATGATGAGCTGCGCTTTAATAAAGGCGGAGCAATATCTACCAATATGTCGATAATATATACAGAAAATTTGCCGAAAAAAGTTGCATCTTCAGTATCAGTCCAAGGTACCCAAACCGCGCCTCAAGCCACATCAAGTATTGAGACGAAAAATTCAAAACTGTCAAATTTAGTGATGAAAAAAATTGATCCTAGACGGATCAGATAAACATAATGAATGTTGGAGAGAAATGCGACATCCCCGACAGACTTACAACAAGCTCATCTATGGTAGTGGTTTTCTTATGGTATGGGCTATCTTCAGTGCTAATGCCCAAATGTATGTCGAGTTGCTGTAAAGTGAGCTCATCACATTCGTGAAAGAGTTTCATAGTGACAATTGGATTTTTCGACAAGATAGCACTTCCATTCACATTGCCTGGTAAGGCAAATTTTTAGCTCTCACAAAATTTCCTAGTGACAATGGATGGCATTTAGTCAGGATGTAAATCCAATTGAGGTTGTGTGGGCCTCATTTCTGCCAGAATATTCATCGCTGTAAAGCAGTACGGCACTCTGAAACAGCTAAAAGAAGATGGTGTGGGAAAATATGGATTTGAGAGTCTTACAAAACTTGGCAAACTCAATGCAGGGCGGTTGAAAGTTTAAGTGTAACCCAATTTAATAATTAAGTTATCTCCAAACTACAATAAGAATTAAGTTCCTTTTTAAAATAAAATAAATATGGCGCTTTTTGAAAATTGAACCTATTGTTTAAAATAAAATTTGCTTCTGTTCTTATTTAATTTTAAAATCCAATACCTTTGTAAAAAAATAATATTACAAATGAAAAAGAATGAAAATGAAAATAACAAAACAAAATATGTAGGAACGCACATATATCAGTTTTACTAAGGCTTCTCTCCCGGATTCTTCTAATTCTAAGAAATGTGTGGCATAATCCAAGCATAATGGCATAGCGATTAACAGAAAAAAGGACTTTGTTCAAATTTGTATTCTATTTCAACATCGATTCGCCTTTATTGTAAGGCCCTGTTTATTTTCATATTTTCAAACATAAATTTAAAGTTCTTAAGACACCCTATTAAAATTTTAAGTTCGCCCAATACAATCATTCACATTTTCAATAGATTCTGCAAAAGATAAGCCATTAAAAGTAAATCAGCATAATGTAGCTTCCGTTAACCCAAATCACACAAGAAATTAGTCAGTTTTAAAAATATTTTCTCAGTTTTAAAAAGCATCTCAAACTGCCTGCGAAAATTAGAAGCGCACAAGCCAAGAGATTGAGAGAAGCTCGGCTTTGGCCCTCTGGGGCTGTGTCAAGCCATTTCACATATACTTGCATGACGTGAAAGTCAACAATTCAGAACTTTACTTAATAAGCAATTAGGTATCATTTATTAAACTATACCAAGTTGTTTGAACTTTCACGTTTATTTGATGATCTTTTACAACTTAACCTCGCAGTAATTAATTTTTTTTTCGAAAACAGTATTAAATTTTTCACAATACAAAACAGTCTCATAAAAATTAATTACTTTGTATACTGTTTTTATGCAGTCATTTCTTTTTTGTAATTCTGATAAACATTTTATATTTTAACGCTTGTCCCTTTAAGCAGAATGAAGGGAGGACGGTGTGTCCTGGCTCTTCCTTTGGTTTTGCATTGTTTTTTTTTTGTTAAAGGGTTGCAAAAAGGCGAAGGCGTAAATCGTTTTTAATGGCCTGCATTTTAAAGGGAATTTTATGTGATCGTAAAAATTACATATAAACTGCTTAAAATCTCATAAAAACTTGGCGTATTTTCAAAGACATTTGCTCATAAAGTTTAATGTTTCTTTTGTTGTTGATTTTTTCTCCCTTTTTTGTTCAGTTCAGAGACAAAGAGACACCAGTACACCATTAATAAGGCATATATATACCAATATATCCTGTCTATGTTTGTGTCCCTCTCTTTCTCTCTCTCTTTGTGTGCGTGTGTGTGGGTGTGCGTGTGTGTATATGTGTGTAAACTTATGCTAAATTTGAGTGTAATGTTCCTTTTCCTGTAGTCTGTTGTTTCATGTGTCTTAAGTTTTTTTTGGTTTGTTTGCATGTCACACACACCAGCCAACCAATATATATCATACATATATATCATACATATTTTATACACCATATATTGGGGCTCTCAAAAATAAAATCAAAACTAAGCTATAGACATTTAAGTATTCTTAATAGAGCTTTTGCAAAATGTTTAGCTCATTAAGCATTTTTTAGAGTTAAAGTATAATTTTTTGAGTTTTTACACTTCTTTTGTTTTTTGGTTTTCGACTTCACCTACAGATCAGCCACAAAATACACCGAAACTCAACACAATCTAAGAATGAAGTCAATATACTACAATATATATATATTCTCTCATAAAATTTTCTCGAGTTTATGATTTAGCCCATCGTTTAATTTCCATTCTTCTCTACTTTGTTTCTCTTTTCTTGTGTGTGTCTTCTTTTAAGATTTTCTGATGTTCCCAGGATGTTCAATATCCGGACCGGAGGGTTGCAATCTATTCATCTATCATTTGCCCCAAGAATTTGGTGATGCTGAATTAATGCAAATGTTCCTGCCATTTGGCAATGTGATCAGTTCGAAGGTCTTCATTGATCGTGCTACAAACCAGAGCAAATGTTTCGGTAATGCGAATTGTTATGTGAACTCTTTATTGGGAACTTTACCAAACATTTCATTTCCACCCATTTCGTATAGGTTTTGTTTCATTTGATAATCCCGCCAGCGCTCAAGCGGCCATTCAGGCCATGAATGGCTTCCAGATTGGCATGAAAAGACTGAAAGTTCAATTGAAGCGGCCAAAGGATGCCAGTCGACCCTATTAACAATCGGAGTTCCTTAAACGTAATTCACAACAACAACAACAACCACAACAGCTTCAGTTCAATGCAGCAGCAACAACAACAACTTCCTCTTGGGCAACAACACCAGCAGCAGCAGTTACGGCAACATCAGCTACAACTTCAGCTACAACAACACATAATAATCTTAGCCACAGCTTTAGGCCACAATTAACCAATGATAATACAAATCATAATGCCATGCCATATAAATTTGCCAGCTGGCGTAACGGTACTTATTGTTATCGCTATAGCACCACCACCACCACCAGCAACAATAACAACAACAACAGCAGCCACATCAACAACAACAACAACATCCCCAGTAGCAGCCATCCACCCGAAATTAATACACATGCAACTGAAACAAATCCAAACTATTCCAAAGTTGAGCTAGTTGAGAAACTATTCATGTGGCAGCAACAAAAGCGAAAGGCCTAAGCGAAATCCCCATCCAATAACAATAATAATCATGAAGGAGAGCAACATGGAGCAACTTTAGAAGAGGGTAAGTAAAAGTGTTCAATTGTGTAGCAAATTTACACTCTCATTAAAACTTGTGACATGTTAAGTGATAAAACTTTAAGATTTAAGGCCGATTTCACATTTTCTAGATAACCCTATCTGTCACATAAACTTACAAATAACAGAGTAAATTGAGGGCTTATCTGTCACTTAGCAGCTATCTAGAAGATGTGAAATCGGCCCTTAGAAAAACAACATAATCTCATATGTTTTACAAATCGATTCCGAATTGTGCCGATTTAGGGTCGGAAACGATTTGTAGGGCACATGGGAACTGAAAATATTGCTTTAAAAAAAATATCTGAATATGGATTTTAGCGAACAGGTTTGATTTCAGTCAAAGTGGTTGTTAGCCGTCTCAAGGGCGAGGATTGATTATAATTCAATAATCATCAGAAAATTAACAAAAATTACATATGAACAACAGCAGTGGTTGCGTAGACAGTACTGTTTAGGCTGCCACCACGGCTAAGCCTCTTCAGTACGCTTTCCATTGCGAAGTGATTCTTCGCAATCGTGAAAAATAATATATCTTCAAAATCATGAAAATCAATCGAATACCCAAAATCTAAATTTGATGCAACGAGCACAGGAAAAAAGAATTATCCTTATTTTCTAAAGCCTATTGGCTAAACTAAAATGATATTTTGACTACAACTACGGAATCAAATTATTAAAACTGAAAATTAAATAGTTTGCATTAAATATGATTAGAAATATGAACCAAAACTAAACAAAATGTTAGCCATTAGTCGATTTGTTACATTTGACTATTGACAATTTAGTTGTTTTAGTTGACTTGACTGTCAACTGAGTAGTCGTTTTGAAATATTTGACTAACGACAACGGAAATCTGTGAAATAAGTTGGCATTCAAAGAAAAAACTACTAGTATCTATAAACCAGATTGGCTCAGCGGTTAGTGTGCGCGACTGCTGAGCATGAGGTCGTGGGTTCGATCCCGCCTCGGAACATCTAATGAAAAGTTTTTTTCTTTGAATAAAACTTTTCACCCGGCCACACCTCTTGCTGTTGGCGCCAGCATTGCAGTAATTAGCCATGAAAAGCCTCTCAAAAACTGCCGTTCAGATTCGGCGTTAAACTGTAGGTCCCTTTCTCTTGTGCTAAAATTAGAAGAGCACAAGCCAAGAGATTGAGAGAGGCTCGGCTTTGGCCCCTTGGGGCTGTTGTCATCTTGACAAGCCGATTTTACTATTTTACTTTATCTATAAACCAAAGTATAGAACCTACTACCATCATTATGTAAATTTGTTTTAGAGAACAAGTAAGAATTGTTTATTCTTCTGGTTCGAAAATTGGCAAGTCTTCAAATGCCCGATCGATAAAAGATGGATTGAGTTTGACCGATAATATGTTTTCCAACGTATCTTGATTAAGGCGTTTGCGGTTTTCAAAGAGGATTAACTTAAGGTGAGAAAATGCCCGCTCAATTGATACCTGAAATTAAAAGATTACATTATCGCTTATATTTATATACATAAATATTCATGATAAATACCTGTGTGGTTGGAATTGCAAAACAAACATTTGACAACGCATATAAAGGATCATTTTTTAATAGCTATAGGAAAGTTTAAAAAAAGAAAACACACATAAAATTCAGAAAAATGCATGAAATCTTTATTTGAATCGATAGTACGGTCCATATAATTTAATGTTTGAAGATTATTTCATGCAAATGTTGACCGTGACTGCGCCTCAAATGGTCCATCCGCGTAGTCCAATTTTGGCATACTCTTTCCAACATTTCGGCCGATATCTCACGAATAAATGCTTCACTGTTGTCTTCCAATGCATCAATTGAACTTATCTGTATAGACATGAGCTTTAACATAGCCCCACAAAAAATAGTCTAAAGGCGTTAAATCGCACGATCTAGGCGGCTAATTGACCGGTCTCGAACGTGAAATAAAATATTCGCCGAACTCGCCATTGTTGCGCGTGCTGTGTGGCATGTGGCACAGTCTTGTTGAAACCACATGTCATGCAATTCAAGCTCTTGCATTTTGGGCAAAAAAAGTTGGATATCATCTCACGGTAGCGCTCACCATTCACAGTTACGTTACGATTCGCATCATCTTTGAAGAAGTACGGTCCAATGAAGCCACCAGCCCATAAACCGCAACAAACTGTGACTTTTCTGGATGCATTGGTAGCTCTTGCAATGCTTCTGGCTGATATTCACTCCAAAATCGACAATTCTGCTTATTTACATACCCATTGAGCCAAAAATGAGCTTCGTCGTTGAACACAATTTTTCAGTAAAAAAGTGCATCTTCGGCCAACTTTCCAAGAGCCCATTCACCAAAAATTCTACGTTGCGGTAGGTCGTTTGGCTTCAATTCTTGCACCAGCTGTATTTTGAAAGGCTTCACCACTAAATCCTTCCGCAAAATTTTCCACGGTGTTGAGTAACAGAGGCCCAATTGCTGCGAACGGCGACGAATCGATAATTGATGGTCATCATTAGCACTGGCCGATACAGCTGCGATATTTTCTTCAGTTCGCACTCTACGTAAGCGTGTTGGTGGTTTAATGTCCAACAACGTAAATTTGGTGCGAAATTTAGTCACAATGGCCCGAATAGCCGCTTCAGTGGGTCGATTAAACTGACCATAAAATGAAAGAAGTGCGCCATGAACTTTCTTAACAGAGCACGCATTTTGATATTAAAATTCAATAATTTGAAAGCGTTGTTCGTTTGTAAGACGATTCATGGTTAAATTATAGACCAAACTGAAGATGTTTGACAGTGAAACAAAACACGAAACGTGCGTGAGCTGTTTAAACCAGTGTTGCCAAAAAGATAATAGCTAAAAAATCACCCGTTAGAAAAACAAACTGCAAGGGTATAAAAAACTTCGGCCGAGCCGAAGGCTATAAAGCATGAACTCCCTTAAGTAACGGGTATATTAAAGTCGTCTAGGGCCGACTTCAACTTACGCTCCCGTTTTATTTGTGACCAGCACTTGCTATCCACGAAATAAATTGCTGAAATCTTAGCTATCAAAGCTAGCTCCTAATAAAAATATCACACATAAAATGTTTTTAACTGATATCGTTTCCAAAATATTCTCTACCTTTCTCCATTCCAGATGGACTTCTTTAACCATGCAAAGTGAAAATGATCATAAAAATTCAACACGTACACCCAATGTATGTTAAAAAAAAAAGAATGAAAACCAACTAAAAAATAGTAAACCAAAAAAATGTATTATAAAAAAAAACTTGAAATACTTTAGAGCTGAAATTTAAATAGATTTATATATATATATACAAAAACAAAACTGCAGAACATACATGCAACCACACACACATATATATATATATTTATCCGATTATACATGCAATTGATAAATGTTGAAGGAAACAGAAGTAACAACAAAGAAAACAAAATTTTTGCCAAATATCGATTTAATATAAATATAAAATATATATTTATAGAAGGAAAAAAACAAATATTGATATTGATAGTTTTGTTAACAAGAACAACAACAACTGCATACACTAAAACACACACTTGAGACAAAAACTGACTGGTAAGAGACCAAAATTAAATGGGTTTTCAATAAAAACAAAAATAATAAATTTAGCAGCCATTTTATATATATAAAAAATTGGTCACGGGAATTTATTAAAATTAAAGCTGCAAGAAGAAGAGGAAAAACACAATGAAAAACTATAAAAAAAAAAACAAAAAAAAAAAACTGAATTTGTTAAAGAAAGAAAATGTAGGAGAAAATTTAAAGGGAAAGTAGCTCTGCAACTTTTTAGCATTTAGAACTAAGCAAAATGGCAAGATACATATTTATATATGTATATGAATAATAAAAATTAACACAAAAATTCGAATTTAATTAATTTTAAGAGAAAGTTTAGCACTAGAGCAAACTAATATGCGATATGGCTTTGAGAACAAAATAGAGACGATTAGAAGGAGAAACGGAAATACTTATATGTATGTATATACAATATATATATATTCTACATATATATATGTATATGGATATAGCTAAGTCAGCAGCTAGAAAGAACCAGAGAATGAGTTTCTTTACCTAGCCTGCAAGAATATCATTTTTTTATAATATTAAAGAATTTGTTAGAAACTAGAACAAACACAAAAAAAATATCTAAAGCATTCAGTTTTCAGTTGGCCTAAAGAAAGTATGATTTTTCTCGATTTTATAGCTTGAATAAAAAGAAAAAAATCAAACACTTATAAAAAAAAACTTAGCTGCTTGCAACCAAAACAAATACAGGTACTTACAAATATACATACATATATATATATATATAAAAAAAGAAACAAAAAAACTAAATAATATATATATATGAGCAAAGGTATAAGCTACAAAACAAAAAACTAAAGTTTTGCTAAGAAAGTATATACACACACCCACACACACAATACATAAAGTTTTAAATATATATACACAAACATACATATATACAAGAACAACAGCATTTTTGGCCACACATTTTCCACCACAAAAGCTCCAAGACACCATCTCCTCTCCACCCCTCCTCTTAAGAAACCAAAAATAAAAAAAGTTGACCCTAGCGCGCCCTATTAAAAGAACACCTATAAATTAGTATGGATTTATGTATAAGTAACTATTAGAAATTTTTGTTAACAACCATTTTTAGAAAATTTCACACAAATATACCAAATTTCTTTAATTTTTCTTCTTTTTTTTAAACAAAAGGGATTTAATTGAGAAGAAATAATTCGACTACAATATCAATTCATTTGAAATTAAAGCATACCTGAAGTTGGTTTTATTAAATCACAATTTCTAAATGGTTTGTTTGCTGATAAATGGCTCACTCTGCATACTTTTTAAAGTATGCAAGTGTTATATAAGAATCAGGAATATTTTCATATTATAAATCAAGACTCAAACCTGAGCCTAGCGTTCAGGACAGAAAGACTGGTTCGCGAACCCAACCGGTTTAAGCCTCAGGACTAAACCTTCTGCGGAATTCAAGCTTTCACATTAAAAGCTTTCACAGTTTAAAGTGTGACCGTTTTTTTTATTTCACTATTGAAAAAAAACTGTAGGTCAACTTAGGTCCTTGGACTGTTAATGAGTATTTTCAAACCTTTCATATTGGGTTCTCCAGCCATAGCTCTTGCGTTAAAGCGAGCACTTCACCGTTCGCTAGCAGTCGAGAAACTCTGTGAACAAAACAGTAGCTGCTACGTTTTGGATGTAAAATATGGTCCAATCTGCTTATTCCTCTGTGTGTAAAAATGCGGACTCGATTGCAGAAAGGGGACAAAATAAAGAAACCTTTTAAATAAAATTATCAAATTTTTTTGATGAAAAAGCATTGTTATCAATTAAATCAACTACAACGCATTTAGATTCACTTGCAAACAGTTTGCTTAATATGTTCCCCACCATTATTTGCGGAAATTTCACAGGCACTTGCTGAGTGCAAAGAAATAGTCTCAAGAACCAATTTATCACCTTTCAATATGCTCAACTTTCATTTGAACTTATTTCGTAGTCGAACATAATTTCAAGCCCTATATCAAACTCACACACATCCATACAATTAAATATCTAACTTATTACAAAAAAAACAAATCTTTAACCAACAAAAAAACATACAATTTACTCAACTGAAACCATTTGACTTTGTCTTGAAAGTAAAATTTAAAAAAAAATACATATAAACAGCAAGAAGAATCTGTACAAATGAAACAAGCAAAGAAGAAACGTCAAATCTACAGCTAAATATGCCAAAAAAAGGAAACAATTATTTAGAGTTTGTATAGTGAACAAAAAACGAGCCTAGTCTGTGGGGGTGAAAAACCTATTTGATACTAAAATATAAAAAAATGAAATTTAATTATTAAAAAAAGTATATATATAAAAATATATATTATTATATATTTAAATTTAAATATAAGAATATTTAAACATAAAATGGGGAAAAAATTGTTATCAAAGTTAAAGTTAGATTTTGTTACAAGTGCAATATATTTACTTTCCATCCTTTTTTGCGTTTTTGCCCACGCCCAGTTAGGACAGTATTACAAATACCTAGAAAAACCACTTAGCTTTTCCAATTCTTTTGTTTAATCAATTTCTTATCTCAGCCTGGAAACCTAAGATGAAGTGTACATATGAGAATGAAAGGCAACTGGCAACTAAGGCGGATGAAAGTCCCACACAGAAACGAAAATGAAAAATGAAAACTTCACGTAAACATACATATATAAACTATATACATACATACATATATATGCAACAAAATTATCACACGAATGAAAGTAGTTAATCCAAAGGCCCCCTCCTCAAAATGCTAAACTAGATTTTTACTTTTACACACACACAAACACACACACTATATGTATTTATCGATCTAGTCAAATTCAAGTTAATTATTGCATAAAGAAAACTACAAAATATAACAAACAAGTCAAACTATTATTGAGATAATAATAAATTATTATTATGCATTATGATTTATTCTTTGTATTGAAAATACGAACAAGTATTTAAATAATATATATTATTATTATTATTATTCTATGCTATTATACAAACAAAACGTTTTAGATTATATACAATATACCTTAATACATTTAAACAAAAAAATAAAAAAACCTAGTGCAAAAAACTGATTTTGGCAAAATTATGCAACTTAAATTATCATAACTATTATTTTAACACCATCAAAAAAAAAACCCAAACATCAACTAAACCCAGAAAAAACAGAACAAATAAAAGCAACAAACAAATTGAATAACAAAAAAAAACAATTGTTTTATTTTCCCTTTATTTGGATTGGCTGAGATAGGACCGAACATTTGGCGTATTATTTCCAAAAACTAAAAAATATATAACAAAAGGGCTGTGAAACAAAAATCAAATGAATTTGTTATTTTTATTATGATTTTCTCCCTTCTTTTTATTATTCATTTTCTAAATGCGGTGATAACGTTTAACCAAAATAAAAAGCCAAATCAAAAATACATAAATAAAACATATTAAAAAAAAAACAACCATAAAATTCGAAATGAAATGTGATTAAACCAAACAAAAAAAAAACAACATTAAATAAAAAACATGTCGAATTCAAATTATAAACATTGAAAAACAACAATTGTACCTTGAACATAATGTATAAAAATTGGAACCCATAAACAACAAAAAAAACTTTAAAAAAAACTTGGACAGGTTTCCGGGAGTCATGACGATTTATTTTTGTTTTGTTTCAAATTGGCGCAATTACTTGCAAATTTTGCCAAAATGCAGTTTAAGCTCAAACATTTCAAAATGATTTTGATTACGAAACCGATTCACTGATTTCGTTCAGCCATAAAACAATTAAAACCTAAACAACCTTAAAAGTTGAGACAAATTTAAGTAAAATTATTCTTGGAGTTATTGAGAGAGTTAAAAAAGAACAAGTTGAAAAGGACAAGCAACCAAAGGCATACAGTCGAACTCACTTATACAGCAACCGGCAATAACCGAGGTTTCTTCAACCTGTATCTGCTGGTTGTTGTTGTTTGACAAATGATTTGTATTATCTACTCTGACGTAAGAAGTCTGTGGCCAACCCTGTATTAAAGCATCGTTTTAACAATTAATTTACTTGACTTAGTCTCCAGATAAACTTGCTGATATTACTCCAGAGAAATTTGCTGATACCCACTAACCAGACTCGCCTATAGCTATCAATCCAATGGTGTGGACCAGTGTCACATTTATCGACCAAGTCAGCTGTTACAGTTCTTATTTTTTGCGAAAAATCTTAGGAAAACTTTTTGCGATTATTTCAAATTTTCGATAAATTTTTCTTAAAGTTTAAAAGTTGCATATAATTGCGACTAATCTCTCCCTTGGCATTTTTTACACAATCTAAAATTTCCGTTATTTTTCATGGCGCTGCGAACTTGTGCTGCAGAAACAGCTGTAGTTATTCCGGCACTACCCTTCTTGGTTATCAGATCATAAGCGTTTTGGTAAGTCGGCATTGGTATTATCGATGTAGCTGTGCAAGAAATTTCTGAATATTGATTGCATCCTGTGCGTAGACTGTTGAAAGATCTGATAATGTCGGGAATGGGGCGAGCACCACCTTAATAAATTTCATAATTTTGTCGCAATTTATTAACAATATCTTCATAACGATTTTAAACCGGTTTTTCTATGACTTACTATTAACGGAAAGCAAAGCAGATCATGCATATGGCAGCTACAAAATATAGGCATCCGATCCTCGCGGTTCGAACATATTAGCATAGGGATGCCGATATTATTGTCCAAAAATACAATATATCCTTACTGAATTTTTTCCGAGGCGATAAATCGGATATCGAATATTTTTTTAATAAGCTTTTTGAATGCTTTATATTAAAATTGAGCTTCAATTGATAATATCACAAAATCGAGCTACATCTCATTGTTAACTTCCCGAAACGGAGACCCCTCTCTCGGAAAAAGATTCGGTTCGAAGAATCGCTTAAGTCAGTATATTTTCCAAACCTTATAAAACTATCACAATTTATTGACCGGACAAAAAACTATTTTATACTGCTGAATCGGAGTATTATCATTTGAAAACCATATCTAAGCTCGAAATTTTAAGATTTTGGAAAGAATAAGACCATGTCAAGTTGTGGCAAAACAAATCCTCGTATTTAAAGTTTGGCTGGCTTCTACTTCAAAGTCGAGGCAATAGTAGAGAAGATTTTTAATCATACTTATAATGAATGAGGTCCATTCGGGTATTGGTTAATGTTTTTAATAGCTTCTTTAGCTAGACGCTCCCTTCTCATCAAATAATATGTCTAATTTTTTTACCGAAAAATGTCTCCACTATCTATGATTTCGTGAATCAAGTTTTCAAACCAAAACCTTAGGTTTGATAAGTAAAGGAACCGGTCTGAGAACTGAACCTTAGAATCTCCAACGGGTTCGAACTGTAAGGAAGTGTTTCTTAGGCTGGGGTCGGTCTCAGTCTAGCCAGGATCACTTACAAACTTAATTTATTGAAGTGCTGGGACATAGGAGCATAGAGATGAGGGATCAAGCAAAATTTGGTAAGACTGACCCGAAATGTTACTACAACTATAGAAAGGAAGCTCCATAAGGCTTTTCGAAAGGAATATGAGCATGGAAATCCCCGGAATGCGAAGGGCCAGTCCGGGGTCCATTTACATGACTTGGAAAACGTGGAAATTGACCGAGCCACAGGTAAGGCGAAATCCTGGATCTTGTGGTCTGGTAATACTGTAGGAGCATACCTGGCCAGCATATTGGAAGGCGAAGACAGGGAACTATGCTTAGGGTTAGCAGAGCCACATGGAAGGTGAAAACCTGGACCACGTTTCCTATAAATGTCTGCCAAGGCAAGTGAATCTGTGTCGAATATTCTTCAGGTGACGACCTACATTCATGTTTTTAATGGAAATGCCGCGCCGAGAGTTATTTTCACAAAGGTAAAAATCACCTAATCAGAAACCCTACGGCCAGCTTACCACGTTTTCCCTGTGAGCGGGGGTTACTCCTGTAGCCGCCGCCGCCTCTTGTTCACCGTCTCGGCGTTGGGCACTTGTGTCCAGTTCACCGAGGTCCTCTCGTTGTATGCACCTGGGTTCCTTGCTTGGATGCGCGCCACACGTGGTTCGCGTTGCCGGCTTCAACTTCGCTTCTCTTCCTCGACTTAGAATTCCTCGCACACAACCTCTCGCTGTCTCGTTTAAAACCGCACTTTCGTACGTCAAAATGTGGCAGCGATCGTGGCATCGCGGAAACTTAGAACTGTGTGACCAGAGCGGGTGGGTTAGTGATGACACTGTGGTGAACTGGAACTGGTTCGTGATGGTGTCTGCGCTGTTCTTAGGAATTTTTCATGTTTGCCCGGTAGGTTACTTATGACTAATTCTAAACGCTGTGACGTACTAATTCCAGTGCGTCTCAGAACACACGGACCGAACCTTCTCTAGAATGTTAGAGCTTTGAAAGCAGGAGAAGTTTCTTTCACATTATTTTAAGAAAAACGATGTGGTATAGAAACATTTTGCTTCACGAAGTTGCTCAGTGTTATTAGCTTTTTACAGCTGACAAAACAAAGTGACCGTTTGATATTTAGTAGATTGCTGTTGTGAGTACCTAGCTTAAGTTACAAAATGCAATGGTATCAAAACTTTTCAACACTTTTTAATTGAGGGTTCTTTTATATATTGTGACTATTTATTTCAATATTTGTGATGACAAAACATTTTTGTTTATATTGCCGACTGACATTTTTAAGGCCTTCACTCAGATGAGAAAAAATTTAGGCTTTCAAAATTCTTAATATCCCTGCAATTTTACGTTTCAGTACTGAATTTTTCAGGGCTGAAGTCAGACGTGAGCAGTAGGAATAACTAAATTCATGCCTAATTTCAGCTATGATTTAGTACTGAGACGAACTGAAGGGATATTATAAATATAAATTCTGTTAAAAAACTTTCATCTTTCAAAGCTATTTAAAAGTGTTTCTATTTATATGAAAAAAGTGCCGAAAGAAGAACAGTTCTTTATCGAAAAAGGACTCTAAGCTATATCATATAAGCATCGGGGAACAATTTTTTCAAAGTATTAGCCGAACACGAAGCGTTTGCTTTATTCGAAAACCCCGGATAATAATAGGTCATAAACTATAAACAGCAAAGATTTTGTTTAATACTTTTCGGGTAACGAATAATTCTGATGAGCATTTTACACCAGGTGAACTGATGAACTGTGCACCTCACAAATTAGCTTAAAAGTATAGAAAAACCAAATAGGTATCAGCCTAGTTTGGAAATAACTTCCATACTTATCAAGTAAGGGCCGTTTTCTCATGTTCCTGTTTTTGCAAAACTAGGTGGATTTGGTGAATTGGCACTGCTCACTTTGAGCGTGAGCTTTAAAAATGCGTAAAATCCTCCTAGATTTGCAAAAACAGGAACATGAGAAAGCGGGCCTAAGTGAAAAACCGAAGTTTTTCAAAAAATTTGAGTCTATAGACCCGTTTACTATTAATTTGTCCGTGGAGAAAATTTGTGAAGCTGTTTCATTATTAGTAACGTCACAGCTGGCGCCAATAGCCGGTAAAGTTCCGAATCCAAAAGTGAATTAACGAGAAGTAAGTCTTCTCTTTAATTCACATCTGGTTACAGACCTTTAAGGTGAACGTTTATGTTTTTAAAGTTGTTACGGGAAAATCTTATTCATTAGATTTTCCGAGGAGGGATCAAACCCACCATCACGTTAGGCACACACTACAACTGCACAGCAATCGGCCACAGAAAAACTTAAAGCCCTCACAAATTTCTCACATCATTAATGAATGCTTTCGAGGCACTTAAGAGTAAATTAGTTGAAATTAAAAAAGGTTTTTGGTGCGAATTTTTTATTTTCCCGACACATAAAATGAACTGAGTTTTTCAATGTAAAGTTCTTAGTCACACAACGAACCGAACCGTCAGTATATGGAAAATGGAACGCTTTAATAACTTCATAAATCAATTATTTTAATTTTTTTTAATTTTTCTGAGCAAAGATATTGGTATAAGAATAATGAATATAAATTGATAATAGTAAAAGTCCTTGCTATGCGAAACTTACAAGTAAAGACGAAACAACTTTTGACTTATTTATCAAACTACTAGAGAAGAGCTATGGATAAAGCCGTCCTAGAAACTATTTTTGACATGCTTATTGATTGCCCGAAACGTGAATAGATGTATAAGAAAGGCTGGAGACAAATAAAATTCTACAGATGGTACGGTTTGGAAGTTCAGTTTAAAAACATTAAAGTTTTTAAAGACTTCGAATCCGCAGGCTTTGGGAACATACCTTATTAAAATATTGAACTGTTTTGTGTTCATCAAGGACCTCTTACAAGCCGGCTTTGCTTAGACGCTTTTGTATCTTTGAGTTAAACCTATTAAAGTTTTCAACTCTCGTTCCTTCTTGTGCAACATTTCCATGCGTTTTCATGTGGCATTTCGAATGGGACTGGCGCTTAACCAGTTCTGCATGTCATCATCCAAATCATTTCTCATAACTATCATTATTTTTGAAAATAGTTTCCTTAAATGCTAAAAATCCTTTTAAGGTAATCAGACCATTTTATGTTAAGTGTTTTACAGCTGATCAGTTGTGAATGAGGTTTTTGATCCGGTTTCTACTTATATCCTTTCAACATACCGCACACAAATTTAACAAAATACAAAGCACATCATATCAAACAAATTCAATACGTATTAACCAATCGTAGGCCACTGAATAGTAATACATGAAGGGATCACCAAATTGGCAAAAAGAATTCTAATACAACATTGCTTTTCAACTTCATTTGCTTTCCCTTTTCACTTACTTTTGTCTATATTGAGTTTATGAGATCTAAAACTAACTAAATATTTATAATATTTAACATTAAGTATTGTAAATTTACTAACAAAAACAGAAAGTCTCTTATCGATGATCGTTCCTTAAATGAAAATAAATTAAATCACAACACTTAACTCTTAAGATATTTAATCTGAATAGATTTTTGTCCTATGGCATATATATATTAATTGTATTTTTATGCAACTGACAGCATTCTTATAGAATGTTTTACTAAACTAACATTATTTATTATACTATGCTAGTTAATGGAAAAAACAACGGTTTAGACAAAGTAGTGAATGAAGCTTACCAAAAAGAAAAACAGAAAAATCACAAGAACACAGAAGGAAACAACCAAAAAATAAATAAACACTGGAGTCCAAGTTTAGAACTTAATAATCAAAAATATATTTAGATACACTTTTCTGCAGGTATACAAATTATATAAAACAAAAGAGAAAACTTGAGAAAAGCACTTAACCCCACCATAACCAAGGACTAACATAACACTAGACAGACATTAATCCTTAACACAGTTACACGGGCCCAACATATACACTTAAAGAAAATGTATATGAGGGAGGAGTGCATATCCTTTTGCCTTTTTGATAGCATTTTGGGTTTTGGTTTTCTTTTACTAACAAACATACTAACATACACACACACACAGAATAACTTATAGGATACAGGGTAATATATGCAATTAAAAAACAAAACCGATTCTTATATAAAACAGTTTTTTTGTTAAGCCTTTTTGCACTTAAATTTGAACTTTAGAAAGCTTTGCTTAACGATTAGAGATTTTTGCTGGGGCGTAGTTGGTACCAGGAAAGCAAGTATAAGGTAGGCATATACATATATATATGTATGTAGGAATACAACAACAGCAACAATAATTGGCGGCGCTTGTACGAAAGCTCAGAAAGTGCATTTAACAAACCAAAATAAGAACAAGATATGAAAAATTTAAACATTTTTAAAAACCAGAAAATCTAGTCATATTTATATAGACGATGAATTATATATATATTATATTATACTATTATTATGACAATTATTATTATTATTATGACTAAACCAGATTTATTAGCGAGCTAAGGTCAACCCAAACCCTTCCTCCTAACCTCTCCCCCAAAAGTTATTTTTTGTAGATAAAAATGTTATCTTTTAGTAATTTAGCCAAATATTAGATTCAAGCTAAATACTACAAAACACAACAACAAATGGATGAGAGCAGGCTAAGTATCGTATGTAAAGAAGAGAAAGTGGTCAAAGCGAATTTATATTGTAAATAGACAGAAAATAAGCCCCCCCTCCACTTAGAAGAGGACGAGGGTTAATGAGATTACATATTATTAACTATTAAAGTGAAATAAATAATAATAATTAAGATAATATAGATAATAGTCTAGAGTTTAGCCAGGAAATATCATACATCACACAAACACAAAAAAACAAAAAAGCTGAAAGAGCCCGATGGCCAACTTTGGCCCAGCCAAAGTTTTTATAATCTTGCAAGAGTTTTGCTTTAAGCGATTAAAATCAGCCCTACCAGGAACAACTAATGGCCGAAAAATTTGAGTCAGTCGCAAGCACGTCGACGTCTGTTTGCTGCCGAGGCACACTGCAAACAAAGCAATGGCAATTATATCCCTGTTTTTCATTTAAAAAAAAATAAGTTTCTCATTTTTTTTTGCATTTAAATTTTAGTAATTAAACTTTGATCATAAGCAAAATTGTCCATATATGAGGTTCCAGTTACTTTTAAAATTATCCAAAGCCAATAAAAAAGATCTACAGAAATTGATTCATCAGCTGCTTGGTTTGAGTATACAAAAGTTCGTTTTTGACCTCGACTGCGAACATTAAACGTGTAGCGAATTTTAAGTTTTAGAACTTACTTTTTGATTTCAAAATCAACTAAATTACATCACCCAGACGAACAGCAATCGCTTAGAATACAGCGGACTGAAAAAAGAAAACTGTGCCAAAAATCAGCATGCTAAGACTTTATTTTACATCAATATGGATCCGACCAAGCTTGATACCCTCTGCAAGATTATAAAACGGTTATCAAAGAAAATCTCCCAAACAAAATAATAATGCCACAGCAGCTTCTTCTATAAACTTTAACCTATACTTTCCGTTTAAAAATCCGTCCGTATTTTAGCAAACACACACACGCACACACAATGTTTAAAACATTTTTTTTGGTATTTTGGTTGTACTAAAGTCCTCACGTTCATTTCAGTTGCAAAACACAGTTTATATCTAACCAACACTAAATCAAACCACAAAAACATGTTTTTTGATTTGAACAAATTTTTAAAGAGCACCTTTAAAAGCAAACAATAAGAAATTAGCAGCCATATGGAAATAAGACGAGAACAAAAAAAAAACTTGCACTTAAAATAAGTAACAAAAAGCGTAATAATAGTTCTATACAAAAACCCAAGAATTTTTCAGTATGATTTCAAAAGAGAAAAGCTTGCATTGTCATTAGTTCCTCTGAAACAAAAGAAAAAAATAAAAATAATACCAGAAGAAAATACATGAATTAAATATTAAATGTAAAATGGTTTCAAAATCAAAACATAAAGGAAAAAAACAACATAAAAATACGTAAATAAGAACATTTTCACAACCGGAAAGCAAGAAAACATGCTGGCATTGCTTTTATTATTTTAAACCACCAAAGAAGCACTTTTAAACGATTTCTTACACATCCAATCACAGCATAAACTACTTGTCATGAGGGTAGAGCCAACGTTGAAAGAGAATTTGATCGCGGGACTACGATCGCAATGCGGAACACTAACCGCACTAAACTAGCGACACCTAGCTGCTTTTTTCCGGCTTGACTGCCTATCGGTATTTCTTCGTTGGGGAAAAGGGGTGTCTATGTCGTCTGTTTAGCCACACACAGAGGGAAAAACCTGTTTAGAAAATAAATTGCCTTCAAACACAGATTTATAGATATTATAGATGACGCATATGAAACAAAAAACTATTGTTCCTGGTAGCTGACGGTTTTGTTTGCCTTTACGAGGATACATATATTAAAATTTAACTGCTCGATTGAATACATGGGTATTGGCTGAGTGGTAAGGCATGTCACCTTATATTTTTACCTTTGCCGGTTCAAATCCCCATTAAGAATAATATTATTTTTCTTTCTTCTTTTCGGCTCAGCGTAAATCAAAAACGCACATAGACGGCGGTCGAAAATTATAGCATTTTCTATACTGCTTAAGCCGAAATGTTCATTCGTCATCAACAATAAAGTTGTGCAGCAAAATGTTGCAAAGATACAGAGAACAGCAGAATTAAACAATGACTTTTAAGCAGAGGCTCTTTTTTCATACAAACGATAATTAAAAAGAAAAATTGCTTGTCAGCACCAGGGCTCGAGCCCACAACCCCAGTCTATGAAATAACCATGTAGCTCACAACGCCTTCGGAGACTCTGACATTAAATGTAAAAATGTGAGACTTTATCGACCTTCTTTTGCAGTTGTTATAAAATCGAAAATAAGAAGCTCTTTGAATCTATGAGCGGCTTGTTCCATTTTTATAGTTTTCTATTTTCCGATATTTTTCGTTTGTTCCCGCACCGCCCGTGCCATGAAGCTTTAAAAAGAAAAATAAGGGAGTTTGTATGAGGTACGGTATCGTTACTTCAACTTAAAAAAGGAACAAGATCAGCAGCATGTACAATAATATTGACTCCCGATCCGATTAAATTAGATTCCCCAGAATATGAGATCCATTTATAACGTTGCACCCTGCACCAAACTCTATCAAATTGTTTACCCAGTTGAGCTAAAAATGCTCTCAAAAACGAAACATTTCTACTTACTTTGGCTTCTTAAGTGAGTACATTGTACTACAAGTAAGAAAGCCCATTCATGGCCTGTTTTCGGTAACGACTATGCACATCTTAAGTCCAATGCTCTCGGTTTTTCCCTGTGTTTTTGGCTATGTCCGTGATAGGGCATCGTATTCAAAGTCTGTTTGTTCTTTGATTTGAACGGCCACAGTTTAATTGCCGCTGTTCTTTGCTCCTCCCAATCGTCCTTCCAGTCGCGTCCAAAAACTTTCCATTTATTCGGCAGTAGGTTAATGGGGATGGAAAGTACCTCCCAACGCGTATAGGAATTCTTTTCCGGCTTTGTAGGAGGGTGTTTTTATATAGCAGAACCGAAGTAGCAACTCTATCAAGTAACCTTCTCGTACCCTTCTTGGGTCCTTTGGTGACAGCGTTGGAGCGACCTAACGCACGTTCGAATTCTACGTATGCCGCTTTTCTACCATCAGGACCAGTCTTACAATGTCACAGCTCCATACGAATTTGACATTGTGACATTAAAATGTGACACTCTGTGATGCAGTATAAACCCAGCATAACAGTTGAGTTTAGTGAAATCAATTACTTTCCTTACTTTTTCTGGGCACACTACGCATTTAGTATGGAGCAGTCGTGAGCAGCTGCAAATCACTTTCAGGAATACCACTATTGCTTTCTTTTATATGCCAAAGACGTCTGACTTTTCGGCGAAAATCCCCTTAAAATATGCTGTAAAGATTATCGCTCAATTGTGGAGGGCACTTAGATCAGAATCATTGAACAAGTTTAATAAACTGACTAAGTAAAGGCCTCTTCTTCATCACAGATTGATGGTTTATCGCCAGTTACTTTAGCTACTCTCAAATAGTTTAAAAATATTGAAAGAGAGTCACTAACAAATGAACAACTAATGGAAGCCATTTTAAACGCGGGATTTTTGTAACGGATAAATACGATAAATCTTATTAATTTTCAATAAAAAGGTAAAACTTATTACGTCCGTTTATTTGTTTTAGAGTTTTGGCAGATACTCGTCAGCCAATAGACCTATTGACTTGAAATTTGGTGTACATACCCTCCTAGATAATAGCTACAATTCCACATTCAAAATATTCAAAAATCTCCTGGAGCACTTTTCCCATGCTTATCCAGCTAGGCCCTTTGTATTTTTAGTATTTTAAAGTCTATTTATTAAAATTAAGTTTAAAGTTTAATTAAAATTTAATTTAAAACAATTCTTTTCCCATTAGTTTTTTTAATCAGAGAAATAAAGGTCTTTTGAGTTGGAGTTGGAAAAATTTGAGCTTAAATAAATGATAACTTTTGATTTACTTCGCGGCTTCTTAAGAGCCATTTTTATCCCCCCAGTTGAGGCAGTTGAACGAGGTTTAAGAGTATTCAGATAAAAAGTTTTATGTGGTATTAAAGAATTACTAATCCCATGATTGCAATTATTTTAGAGTAAAGTTCCCCAGCCAAAGTCCTTGCCCAAGTAAGGCCGTACCGCGCGTCAAGGCAAGCATGTCCATGTACCTTGGCTGCCGTGCAGTGACTACTATGTCTTGGGTCCTAAATAAAAGCACGAGTGACACTTTTGAAATGCACAGCAAATGGAATTTCGGATTGAACAAAAAAGTATTTTTCTACCAGATTAGATTTTAACTATTTAGGCAGTGAATTCAATTCGTTAAAAAAAAAACGATCAAATTAAAAATCGCACTAGAATCGCTTGCTTCAAAATTAACTCAGAGTTCAGCAAAGGTCCTGATTGAGCTTTGGGTAAGCTGTTGCATAAAAATTTGGACCTAGGCCATGATCGTTTTGTTTTTACTTTATGTATTTACTTAAAAGTATTAAAACTTAAAAAGTTTAACATTTTTTACTGGACTTAAGTACGTGTATTCAAGTTAATATTTTAAACATTAATATGGTTTGGAACAAGACTATTTCGACCCAACAGTAAGGTTTAAATTAGCTTCAAATTAAAATTTTTGTACGATATGCTGTATTTCTTAGACCAATTTTATAGTTCTTTTAATTCAAAGACTTGGAATTTCTATAACCAGATTCAGGTTCAAAATCATTTCGTATGTAAATTCATTGGAGTGGCCCCTTGGCTTTCTAAGCCAAGATATTTATCTTAATTGGTTTATCACTTGATTATCATCAACAAACGGAAACAATTTTTTTGGTTTAAATTTAGCCAATCGGATCTACTCTTTGGCTCTACCCCCATGACCGGAAGTGTTTATTACATGTATTAACTGCAAACCGAGAATGAAAATAAAGATGTAATGAAAAGTCCCCTTATAGACAAATGTAGTTGGCAAAATAATTTTAAATAGCAAGCCCTTTCCCCCCACAAACCAAAGTCTTTATATAAACTATATTATATATTATATACTATTATACATATGTGTACATTAAACAAATTTAACTCAACAAAAATGACGAAGTGTGTAAAAATTTGTGCATTCGTTCATGAAACCAAAAAAAGGATGAAAGTAAACACCGAAAACAAAACATTAAGAAATATATATGTATATATACATATATATCTCTCTATATATATTCAACTTAATTTTTTGCGCAGCGCCGCAAAAGATTGTTGAAACCACACAATTAAAGCAGAAGCTAAACTATTAATTAATTATGGAAAAACCAAAACGAAAATGAAAGAAAAGTATACAATATTTTAATACTTAATATATATTTTAACACATTATTTATATGCCATACCAGAAAAAAACCTACATACATAAATAAACCTAAAGCAAACATAAATTATACACAACCGAGTACAGCAAACAATAACAAAATGAAGATTAGACAAGCCGCCAAATTTTTTTAAAAAGTAATGATTTGCCTAAACTATGTTTTTTCTTCTCTCGACTATTTTCCGGAACAGAAACACACACTCACACAAAAAGAGAGAGCGGCACACAATAATTAAATCACAAGAAAAAAATTAAAATTATATATCAAACAAAACGTAGAATTAAATTACTGTATAATTGCCAGGCAAACATGTACATTTTCTTTCGTTTGCCAACACTGGGCGACGTACATATATGGGGCGATACACATATATATGCAAAACTCTCACACACCCACACATAGAAGAAGCAGAAAATTATGAAAATGAACAAGTAAACCAAGTTATAATTACAACAATTAAAATTATTATTAATAAAAATAATTATTATACACAAAATAAGTATTTAAAAAAAAACCAAATGAACAACTGGCAAGTTAAATATATAAAAATAAAAACCCAAAAAAAATACAAGCCACAAAGGTAAAATTACAAAAAAAAAAGAAATATATATTATATATACTTTATAGACATTTAAACATGAAAACAAAAATGAAAATGGGCAAAGAAAGAAAAACTAAAAAATAAAGTTACAAATAATAAACTTTTACCATAAAAATATCAAAAGAAAAACTCACGTCTTTTATTATCTTAATAAATATTGAGTCGGGACCTGTATATAGGTTACATACTTTCCAAAGGCGGAACAAATGATGTTAGAGTCCTTTTACTAAGAGCTTGTTAATGGCCTCCACTTCCTCACTCCTGCAGTTTTTACAGAAGAATGCTGGTACGACTCAGATTAAGCTTGGACCACGGGACTTCACTCTGAAAAAAATCAATGAGGGTATTCACTAGCCCTCGTAAAATGGGAAAGCGTAAATCCAAAAGTTTACGAAGCAACAACAAAACGCACGAGGTAAAAATAACCACATTTAACATGCCTTGGGGTATGTTTAAAAAATCAGTCTTAAATGTAAAAAATTGTAAAGTTTTGAAGTGTAAAATTTTTCAAAGAATCGGGTTAAAATACTCAGTATCGAGCCATTTCGAGATTTTTGCCTTAAAAATATGCGGTCACAATAGCATACTGCAAATTATAAAACAGAAAACTGGATGGCAATTCAAAGCGCAGGAAGAATGTTATGACGACAAGCGTTTCCGCCAGGCCCAGTGCCCCATTGTGGATCGGCCAACCTGCACGCTGATGTTGAAGGGACACAACAATGGCAAGAAGCTGAGTTCCTGTCGCCTGTCAAGCGCTCGCTCGAGATGATTCATCGTAGATGTGTCTCCCTTGGCTGCTGTGCACTGGAGCACGTGGGGATGCCTTCAGTAACACCAATCTCATTGCTGAGTGCTTGGTCGATAAGCTGATTAATGCTACAGAAGGTTCTTCCAACTCGTACGCCATCAATTCGAACATAAGAAGACAATTCTACTGACAGGTTTAAAAAAAACCTAAAATACCTCTATTTAACAATTCCGTAGCTTAACTGGGGGTCGTGAACACCCAAGATTCAAAAGTTTAAAAATACGATCAATAAAACTCAGCTCCAAACATTGTTTATATTTTACCTTTTGATGCAGATAGTTAAAGGACTAAGTCTATTTTTCGCTAACACAAAGCTTATTGCACCCTTTGTCTTGGCATTTTTTTTTAGTTGTTTTTATTTGCCAAGTTTGGTACTCAAATAACACCTGTGGAGCAGGTCGCCTATAGCAGTTCCTCATACTTGGTTTTCCGCTGGGACCCCCGATATCTGAAGATATGGCCCAAAAACCGTTTTGTGCTCATTTTGCTCACTTAACATGAAATATCTCGCGAATGGACCAACTCATTTTCTATAAACTTGTTAGTTCTGATAGCGACGAGATGATTCTCCTATATTATATTCAATGCTTTCATAGATGTAACGCGATGGCTGATAAATGCGAGTTACAGATCTGGTATTTACAACATTTTTTTTTTTTGAAATTCCAACTTTATCCCTTGCTGGTTTAACACAACTGCACCAAGCTATTTTTTCTTAGATTTTATTATAATAGTCCATTTAATTCTTTGTCAGACAAATGTTGTTTAGATGAATTTTGTTACCGTTTGCCGAAGTTATTCGCGTTTTTCTGAGCAAACATCGGTTATCTAGTATTCTTTTTTAATGTGTTTACAGAAAAACAAATCAACAATTAATACTTACAAAATTTTTTTCAAGGTTCGCACAAAAATTACATCTATACTGATTATAACCCCGTTTTTATACCCTTGCAGAAGGTATGATAAAATTATGCGGATGTTTGTAGCGCATTGAAGGAAGCATCTTCAACCACATAAAGTATATATAGTCTTGTTCAACATGACGAGCTGAGTTGATTTAGCCCTGTCCGACTGTCCGTCTGTCCGTCTTTTTGTCTATGCTATGTCCTCCGTCAGTTTGAAAGCTATCTTCACCAAACTTTCCACGAAGTCTTTTGGTACAAATACGCTGGACATTTGTCGGAACCGGCCGGATCGAATGACTATAGCATATAGCTGTCATAGGAACGATCGGTCGAAAAACTAGTCTTAGTGAGAATAACTTTTTGTTTTTAATGTAAACGCCTCCAAAGTACGTATTTCTTAGTTTACTATCCTTTTCCATGATTTCAATGAGTTTGGTCGAAATCGGATGAATATAGCATATAGCTGCCATAGGAACGATCGGTCGAAAAACTAGTTCTAGTGAGAAAAACTTTTTTGTTTTTAATGAAAAAGTCCTTATTATAGGCATACACTTTTTTATATACTTTTACACAATTCTACAAATTTTTTTCAAAATCGGATTACTATAGCATATAGCTGCAGTATGAATGATCGGTCGAAAAAGAAGTTCTAAAGTTCAAATTTTGTAATTAACAGTATACTATTTTTTTCCATGATTTCACCAAGTTTGGTCGAAATCAGACATCTATATAGTATAGATCCCATGCAAAAGTAAGGTCCAAAAAGGAGTCTTTGTTAGAAAAACGTTTTTTGTTTTCAATGGAAGCTGCAAGGGTATACAAAACTTCGGCCGAGCCGAAGTTAACTTTCCCTTATTTTTACTTTTCATATCAGACAACCTAGAGACGAGAAATCGTGGCCGCCAGCACTATACCTTTTTTTTAAGAACCCGAACTTTAAAGGCCGGGAACTTTTTGAACAGAACTAACATCGAAGCAAAAATTTTTTGTTTTGACTTTAATCTGTTTGTAACACAATTAAAAAAACATAACTGGATTAACTCTGCTCTTTAAAATGAGATTTTCTTTAAAAAAGGTCCAAAAACAGCATCGACATAAAGAGCCCAACCCTTAAGTAAGTTTTACCAATTTCAAATTTAAACCTAACGCCTGCTCAACCGCTAAATATCACGTAACGTAATCAAAGAGCCATCAGGCGGCAGTATTTTGCATTTGTTTGTATCAGCTGCTTGTGCGCATGCGAATTAGTTACGTTGTTTTTTTGTTATTTTTTTGCAAACAGTCGCAATGCCGCCGCCGTGAGTTCTAAGCGCGTGATATTCAAACGCGCTGAACCATTCTTATTTAAAACAGAACATTTTGGTCAAGTTTTTGGCCAAAGCAAGGCCAAACCATTCATCAAGCCGAATTAAATTTCTCTTGTCGATTTGGCTATCGATTGATTGCGTTTGTTTATTCTTTTTCAAACCCAAACACCGCGTGGGCGTCCAAAGTGGCAGTTATGGTCATAAAATACAAATATGTACGTTCGCGTAAGCAGGTATAGAATTAAAAATGCTCAGAATAGATGTGCAATTTTTATAAACAAAATCAAATACCGCTTTCGACCAAACACCCACTAAGTACGAAAACCAAATCAGTTGGGTGATGTAAGCTCTGAACTCTGCTGCTGTTACTTGCTGCTGCTGCCTGTCTAAGTGCTGTCTGCTGGCACTTGAGATGTGTTGAATGAAAAGCTGTTAAATATGCTTGCATATGCATATGGTGAATAGTGAAAAACTTGCCCACCCACTCTCCTAATGAATTAGCTCCGCGAAGCGACGCAATGCGATGCATAAATATACATTGTTGTCTACATATGTAGTTGAAATGGACGTTTAATAAACGGTCAAATGTCGATATATGTAACCAAACATTAGAACAAATTAAATTAACAAATTAGAGTGCAACTTTAACAAGTAATGGTCAAGGCTAATTATTCGGAGGTACTCTTAATAAGTTTTGAAATATAGTTTTGAAGAGGAAATTTTTGACAATTTATGTTGAAAGAAGTAGCCTCTTTACAGTTGCTTTTCAAATGGGCTGATTTTTCATGTTCCTGTTTTTTGCAAATCTAGGTGAGCTTGTCCCAATTTTACTGCTCACTTACTTAAAGACTGTCAAAACTCAACAAAATAAGATTTTTCAGTATATAATGCAGAAATATTCGCAACGTCTCGTTTTATATTGGGTTAAATTTTCGTATTCCTAAATTTCATAGTCTCCAAGTGAAATGAGAATATGTCGGTTTATCATTTTATAGGTTCATTTTCATGTTCCAGCAAGAGCATCATATCTCAGTTGTGCTGCAGGCGATATCGCGTGAAGATCATTTAGTTTCTTGTAAAAACAGAATATTTTCGAATTTCCTTAGTGACCATTTCAAATACAAATTTTCACAAATGGACTAATTCGAGTTATGACAGTCTTGAAGTAATTGAGTTCCTATAAAAGTGAGTTAAATACACTTTTGAAAATCTAAAACAAACTTGATCTGCGTATGGTATAAACAAGCATTGGTACCTACTTGGAAGAAATTGTGGCTCTATCTCTATAGTCTCTGTGATCGACGCGTTCATAAGGACAGACGAACGGGGCTAAATGGAAAAATAGTAATATAATATTTGACCTTTTTGAAAATCAATGAGAGAACATTCTAGCAGCCTCCAGGTCAATAAGTTATGTTTGTTCATAACTTTTGAGACAAGACACACATCTTCTGCAAGTCGACAGAGGCCATTCCATGCCAACAATGCTTTGACTGTTTGGGAATTCCAACACAACAGACAGCACAAGAGCAAAATCCAACACGTACGGCAGTAACCAAATTTTTACTATTTTTACTGTTACACTTTTCTATTATTACTGTAATAATATCGAAAAATTAGTAAGACGACTATTTGTACAGTACTGTAACTGAAATGCTTAAAAAGGAAGACTTTGGCCTCGTCAGATCAAGTAACGTTAGAGTTAGCATTTCTATGGTAAATTTACTGAAACAACTTTAACTTTTTCCAAACTACTATGATAACAGTTGTTAATTGCAACAACAACATAAGAGCAAAAATACGTGAAACATACAATATCTTCGGTAGATCTAACTGTTAGTACAGTTAACAAACAACAAAACACATGCATAAGAAAATTGGAAAAAATTTACTGTTAGCGTAGTTAATTCTACCCACCAGATTTTTTTGTGTGTAGGGTCGGAAATGATTCCTTCTGGCTGTTACATACTTTTGCACAACTTCATGATCCGCTTTTCGCATTTCTAATGGGAACAGGGTAAAATAACTTTATAAATTTAAAGGGGAAGTTTGAGATTCTGAACTGGGAAATCTCTTCACAATACATAAATTCATTGTAAAATCAACCACAATGTTAAAGGTTTTTTGGTGAAACTATAAAGTTTTAAAAAACTACAGGGGATAAAAATCGAGATATTCGGACTAAAATCCATCCCAACCAATGTCAGGCTTCCATTGATCCCGGACTTTCTCAAACCAAGTATAAAATTATTCACTTGAGCTCAGATTTTTTAATCCCGGAACTCTTGACCTGATCCCATGCTTAGCTTGGATGAGCTTGATTAAAGCTCGATATTGGCACACTGAGAAACAAATCAATTTATAACCTACATCGCAAATCTCTTTTTCGATAAGGTTAAAAAAGGTAAAAATGAGATTGAAAGTCTCTAAACCAAGATTTATCATATCTCAAATTACTTATCAACCCTCCTGCTGTTTCCGTGAAGCTTCGGCTATAAAATTTTTTGATTTAAAGACTCCGGAAAAAATTAAAAAAAAGGGAATTTGAGACCAAATTGTAAAAAAAAACAAGAAAGGGAGCTGTATACGAGTGCCCCTACTACAAAATACCCTGCTCCCTTGATTCTGTGTGTTTTCCTTTACATACTATAAACACACGCTCACACATACACACACTCCAACATACACACAAACGCATGCGCGCATGCGGCCGCGCGCGATAACTGACAATGCAAGACCACCCTCTCTCCCACAAGCAAAATTGATTCGTATATAACTTCGGTGTTTTTTGTCCGATCTTATAGATTTTTTCAGAATGGATAGATATTGGGCCTTACATGATATATAAAAAGTCTCGAGGGTCTAACTTAAAAATTGTGGCTCTGACAGTTTTTTGCGCTTAAAGGGGGGAGGACGAGGAATTTTCCAAATCTGAAACAAACTCGATTTGAATCTGATATACACCTAACTACATGCAAACATTTGTGGCTCTATCTCTTATAGTTTCTGAGATCGACGCGTTCATACGGACACACGGACGGACGTACATGGCAAAATCTACTCGACTGTTAATGCTGATCAAGAATATATATACTTTATAGGGTCGTAGATGTTTCCTTCTGGCTGTTACATTCTTTTGCACAACTTCATAATCCCCCTTTTCCCATTTTTAATGGGAACAGGGTATAAAAATAAGAAAGAAAGTCGGTCAAACCCAACTTAATATATTCTGTACCTGTAAAATGCTGCCCAACACCGCTCAGCCGGTGCTGACCATAATTGATTGTTTTCCCCATAAGTCGACTATCGTTCATCCGATCCTTACCATTTCTTTGGCGGATTGCTTTATAATCTTGATTATCACATATGTCTAGAAGGTACGAACCATCTATTTTCAAAACTGTGCCAAAATTAAAAATAAACTTGATCTGCTGCAAGTAAAAGAAGTTTTTGTCCCATACATGCCAAACCTCTATATCTTACCATCCCTGAGATCTGTGCGCTCAACCGAAAAGAAGGACAGACAGAATCAACTCGGCTGTTGATGCTGATCAAGAATATATATAGTTTATAGGGTCGGAGATGATTCCTTCTGGCTGTTACATACTTTTGCGCAAACTTTATATACTCAGTGTTCCTCCAGTGTTGTTTGACCTCGGTGGACTATGGACGAACTGGCAAGGCAACTTTAACTGCATAAAAACTCCTCGGCGACAGCTGAGCTAAGACCTTTTTCTTGTTATTGGAACTCTACTTGATCCCACATTCGGATCCAATGAAGAATTCCGATATTGAAGCTCGACATTAATACATAAGATTGAACTAAGCTCGATATTCGAACTGTGTTTAAATAAATTCTGAGATAGAACTTAGCTCAATATTTAAACTCGTTCTGATTCCAAAATAGGCTTTCCATTTTGCCCTAATGTATTATTTCCTCTTATGCTTTGGAATTCCTTACATACTTTTCCAAGTAGGATGCGCATACAGAATGAGCATTTCGGATTGATAAACAAGTTTTAGGATTGTTCAATGAAGTGCGACTCGTTCTTTATATTTCAACACTAAAGACGAGATGAAATAAATTCTTATTTACACTTTCTTTTAGCATCCCTTTTTCTGTGTACCTGGCTAAATATATATCGCAGTGATTGGCCTTTCGTTTCCCATAATATCCAGTAAAATTGTTTCCATTTTATTCTGCAAGATAGTGCAGATCGGTTGTGCCGGTTGTAGCTCTAAGGGGCAGATTCTGTCGTAAGTGTTTTTGGTTTGAAATTTTGTATTGTGTTTATCAATCCTTGATAGAACAAGGGGATAAATCTAATATCTCTAGGCAATAAATAAATATTTATTTAGCTTAAAATAAGTTTATTATATCACTGGTTCACTGTACTCCACATGTCAAACCATACATTTGTGAATAAATCAACTTATTATGAATGCCAATTTGGTATAAACTTACCAAATGGCGATATATTTTTTTATTGACCTTCTCAACTTTACCTAAACTGAGGATTAAACATTTCAAATAGTTTCCATATTTTTAAGTACTTCTTTATTAAATGCAATATTCGAGATCTGTTATGCATTAACCCAAAACAGGAATACTGAATAAGGTTTGTGTTATCGTCAATGGAAGACCAAATTTGTCACTTGGAAGAACGCACACCCAAAAGGCGTGTATTTCCATTATGGCGTGGGGCTTTGCCATATTCAAATTTATCATTTGGCTTGCCAAAAATTCAAAAGTTGCGATTGCGCAGTGAAAGTGATACGAGAATTAGATTTGTATCTCCCCACTAACCTATTATTATATGACCCATATTCAAAGATCCACAAATAATTATCTATTTAAAGAAGCATTTATTTTACTTCTTTCCATAAGCCGAGAGATATGGTAACAACACACACCCACACTCACACTCACACGCTCACAAGCAAATCTGAGTTGCCCTAACCTGAAGTCTTGTAGTTTGGCTATTAATAAAATGTGCCATCTACTGAGCGATCTTGTGTATGCTTAGTATCAGCACACCTTGAACATTGCAGCCAAAAGAACAAAATACAGAGAAAAGAGAGCAAAGAAATAAAAAGAAAGTGATGGACTGAGAGATAACCTGTAGGATCAATGGCAATCGGGACACATTTAGTTTCATAAAAAAAATCGTAGTGAACAATGCAGCTTACATATAAACCAATATCCATTTATTATTTAATTCCATTTAGTTATTAACTTTTTGTAGGCATTCAACATTGATTTTTTAACTAACTTATAATCATTGTATCGAACTATTTCTTAGCTTTTAAAATTAGTATCACCAAATAGTTCTACGATTTTTTTAAGCGGATGTATTACAAAATTAAGTAGTGGATTGGTCACAAAGTCGTCGCATTCTTTCGAAACATTTGAAGGTGTTGGCAGTTGATCGGGCCCACTTCCGATCCTACGATCTTTTATTGACAACTGCATATTTTTCATTGTGCTTTGACCGATACTAACTGGTTGGAGTTCGTATCTTCTAAAAATCGGCGACAATATAGTCACTGTTTTGGTCACTGTTTGATTACCGTTGTGGTCATATTTTGGTCACTGTTTTGATAGCTGTTTTGGTTACTGTTTGGTCACTGTTTTGGACACTGTTTTGGTCTCTGTTTGGTCACTGTTTTGGACACTGTTTTGGTAACTGTTTGGTAACCGTTTTGGTGTCTGTTTGGTCATTGTTTGGTAACTGTTTTGATCACTGTTTTGGTCACTGTTTTAGTCAATTTCTTGTCACTGTTTGGTGTCTGTTTGAACACTGTTTTGGTAACAGTTTTGGTCATTGTTTGGTCTTTGATTGGTCACTGTTTGGTCACTGTTTTGATCACTGTTTTGGTCACAGTATTGGTCACAGTATTGGTCACTGTTTTGGTTACTGTTTTGGTCACTGTTTTGGTCACTAAGCTAAGTTGGCAACACTGCTGACACTAGAAGTCTACATTACAATTTTGTTCCTCTATCTCTTCTAGTCTCGGAGATTAGTTCTGATCTGTTCATACAGACAGACGGACAAGGATGTATCGAATCAGCAGTTGATGCTGATTAAGAATATAAATACTTTAAAATACCGGATATGCTTTCGTTTGTATTTTATATGCATTTGCACGACTTAAGTATTCACTTTTTTCTCTATGAGAAACAGGAAAATTAAAAAAACAACAAGAAACACTTGTTAAATAATTTTCAAGGTTTCGCTTTTACTCAAAGTGGTAGTTAGCCAGCTTGAGGTCAACGATGGATTGCAATTTAATAATCAAAACAAATAAACAAAGATTTTTGATTATTAAATATCGATAGCAGAGGCCTCCCGGTCCTGTTATCAGTAGGCTTTTTTGCTGTCACACTCCAAGTTGATTTGCATGTTCCATTTATAACAATTGTTCAAGGAATAAGTACTTGGGGACTACTAGGATGTCTGTTTTCTCTGCTAAAATAAAATAAAACGACAAAAACAAAATTTTACCTTACCCTCCACATTTTGCTTGCTAGGGTGGATCATTGAATCACTAAGGGAAAAATGATCTGATATTTTAATATTTACACTTTGAATTTACTTTTTTCGCCATTGGTTCTGAAAAACTAAAATTATATAAATTAAATAAATGCTTATAATTGGTTTACTTACTCTGTGGGCGACTCGAACTCAGGGCCTTTGGACTTGAACACGATTGGGATACCATCTCAACCAGTTGCGCTATAGCACATGTTAGTTGAATTGCCTTAAAGTATTCAACAATATATTTCTGTAATTTTGCATAAATATAACCGCTTGAAATTCTCAAGCTGGAATTCCCTACCTTGGAAATATAAAAGAGATAGCTGAAACTCGCCGTCTAAATCGGGGGTGACACAGAAACCTCTTCCAACCACATTCCAACCGAAAACCAATTCTTAGGTGCCACAGAAATCTCTTTCGGTTGGTTTCAAACCTCTCGTGTTTTGGGAGGAGATTTAGCTAAATTCACCACACAAAAATTTTTGAAAAGAAAAATTAAGTTTGGAGATGTTAACAACATTGTTTTTTTGTTTTGGATAAGTTGCATCAAAAGAATATCATATTTAATTTATTTTAATATAAAAATTAGCATTTCAATAATAATTCGCAAAACCGAAGGCTGCCATATAAGCCAAAACCGACCTACCTCTGGCGCCATCTGCCTGCCTCAGTAGCGCCACATGGGTATTTTGTCAACAACAAACGAGCCAAGGGTTGCCAAGTGTTGCTTTATGATTGGCACGAAAATATTTTAAAATTTTTCATTATTATTTTGGGTAACACGACTTTAATTTGAATTATAATATTAGCATGAATCATAAAACTTATACCATAACTAACAGATTTCAACTTAACATTAAATTAATTTAAGTTAAGGTGGAGAACTATCGATGGCACTGTCGTCACTATCGATGGTTTGACACTTTCGAGACGCCATCGATGGTTGCCCAACACTATCGATAGTTTTCGATAGTTTTTTTTTGAAGCTTTAAACATTAATGCAAATTTACACATTCTCATTGTGGCCCAATGCGTGTTTTTTAATTTTTAAATGTTTTTCTTATATTAAGTACAATTGGGAATTTTTTGACGTAAATCATTACTTTTCATTCAATGTATGGTCGAAAAAATGCCTCTTTCTTGAATTTTTGTTTAATTTTTTGGATCCCGACCATTTGGCGTAAATATAATATGTAAAATCGCGAAGAAGCTAGTTTCTTGGTTCGAAGTAAAGTAACACTAGAAAATAGTGTAAACTTTCAGTTTTGGTTTATTGATTTAAAAATGGACACTTTTCTTGAAGTGTCCTACACCACTTTTTAACCTATGTTGGATTTCGAAGCCATTAAGGGTTATATTAGAAACTTTGTTTTAGATTTATTACTAATAATAGACATCGGATTTTAGGTAAAATCATATTTTTTAAAGGGTGGTCACAAAAAATATTTGATTGGATACAAATTTGTTTCACGAAAAGTAGATTATTTTAAATCCTCATTGATTTTGCATATTTGACATATTTACATATCTTCGACCTAAATGCATATTCAAGAATATTTCGACCTATTTTGGAATATGTCATATGCTTTGACATATTCCGAGAATCAATATATGCTCCCAAGTAGGCGTCATAAAGCAGGAATTTAAGATGCCGAAAACAAATAAAAAATGAAACCACTGATAAAGCCGGGAAGTTTAAAGCCAATCTTATAGTTGTAAGTCTCAATGATTTAACTCCCACAAGACCATATCTAGTTGCTAGTAAGGAGATAGAAAACGTTAACAGTGGTTCAATTTCAAGATTTGTAAATAATGCCCTGAGGAATTTGTGGCCGAATGACATTGAAGAAAACGTACTTATGCTACTAACGGATGCAGCTGCATATATGATTAAGTCTGGAAAGCATCTAAAAGTATCCCAACATGATTCATGTTACTTGTTTGGCTCACGCGCTCCATAGGATTGCGGAGACTGTGCGTGCATCCTATCCTGATATAAATAAATATTTGCCTAAGACAATGTTAGAAAGAATAAATATGCAACACTTACATCGTGTGATGTGGAGAGAATCTTTTCGGCTTACAATTAAATATTATAGGGCGGTGCCCACTGGACGCGGAATATTACGCGCGAAATATACGATGTTTCGCAGATTCTTAACAGAGTCTGCTAAGCTGCTGCTATTAACTGTATATCTAAGTGCTTCAGTCCCTGCTGCATAGATTGACCTGCTATGCGGTATGTGTGGCTCACCAAGCTCTCGATGGCAGACGCCATCTTCTCGGCAACTGCTGTGCTTTGGTAGTCTGCTTTTTTCGCAGTGTGGCCTTCACTTTGACAGCGTTTATTAAATTAATTTTATCAGCATTTGTGGTTCTTCTTACTTACAATTCCGTGCGATTCGATTCGTTCTCTCATAATTTCGCGCGAAATGAGGCGTTAACAACACTTTACTCGCCACGTAATTGATAACAGAACGTAGTGGCGTAATCTTTTTTGTGTCGAGTGGAAACTGTTTACGGAATCGCGACACGGAAAATTTACGCAGCATATGGTTTTATATGCACTTTTTCTTTTCGCGGCCATTTCGCTCCGAGTGGACACCGCCCTTATCCGATACCATGGAAAAACTTATAATTATATATTGTAAATTAAATTGTAATTAATTTTACCAGCCACACAAATGTGCCATAAACACAAATCAAAAAATCTCATATATGAAAAAAATATATTGACATATTTTGACCTAAATTGACCTAATTTGACCTATTTTGACCTATTTTTAACTTATTTTGACCTATTGTTGACCTATTTTAGCATATGCTTTTACCTAAAAAAAAGCATATTTTGGATATGATCATCTTAAAAAATTGCCAATATTTATATTAGTCAAACGCCAAAATTTCGAATTTTTTGGACCACAAACAAAAAAAAAACCTAAAATCCGATGTCTATTTATTAGTCTTTGAAAAAAAACTAGACTTTAAGTGGAATTTTCACCAAGAAAAAATAGTACAAAACCTTTTTTTCGCTTATAAAGTAGTGTAATCGACGAAATTTATTCAAACTTGTTAACATAAGAAAAGGCAAGATTAAATCATTTTTGGTTAAATTTTCATCCTAAAAAACCATTTGGAGCTGGATCATGTTACCTCAAAAACCCAAATTGTGTATTTTAAAGACTAGTATAGCTCGCGATTCAACTAAATTAGTTGTGAGCAAAGAAACATATGCTTCCATGTTTTGAGACAATCGCAATCAAAGTTTCAAGTAAATCCCCTCCTTCATAGACTTTTATTCCGATTGACTTGGGAAAATATTCTAATCATATTGTATTACTTAAGTACATTAGTTTTTTTCGTTACATATCCCATGTAAACTAAATATATCGTTTTTGTGGAATATTGGCTTTGTTTTTTTTTTAAATTAAAAACTAACATATTTTTATTTTTAAGCAAAATTTGTATAAAATAAAGTACTATCGATAGTTATCGGTTGTTTGGAAAAAACTATCGCTGACTACCGATGGTGATGACTATCGATAGTTTTCCACCTCTAGATGCAACCCTGTTTAGTGAGATGGACAATTATCTTAGACCCAATTGGACCAGTTCTCTATTCCACTTAGAAAATCAAATCTCTCGAAGTGCTGTGGCACCGACGGATTTTTTGAGGGATTTGCAAACCAACCGACGGCAAAATCTCTAAAGATTTCTGTGTCACCCCCGAATATGTTTTAGTCAATTCATCAATCAAATATGATTGTTTTAGATTTAAGTATGCGTTTTTTCCCTGAGTAATTGGATTGGAATGTTAGTTTTCCATCTATAAGTATTGTTGATCGGCTTAAAAATATAACCCCCCACTAATTTCCAAACTTGCAGAGATGGTTTTTATTAAATTAAGCCTAATGACTAGTTCTTAAGTCTTTTAACGGACAAATGTTTAAGAAATTTCGATAGAAATTAATTATTCAGACCTTGAGACGGACTATTTACATAGTTCTTTTACCGAGTTTCAATTCATGTTATTTTAAGCTCTAGGTGTGGAATTGTCAAAAAAAAAGTACCCGCCATAGTGCCCTCTTTTAACACAAATGGAAACTACAGTCCAAGCTTCAACTTTCTAGCTCTTACCGTTTAGTCTGTTTGTGGATCTAACAAAATCCATTTCACGCCCTATTCTACCTCTTATCCAACCAACCATCAAGTCAGTCTGATTCCCCATCCCAGGTACAAGGTATGCGTTGTATCAGTTCTACCCAAATTTAGACAATCTACTCACGGCTAAGTTCTATATCAAAATAGCCACTTTGATGGTGATCCAATTGCATTACCAAACTGTAAACCAAGCCAATTTTTGTTGTTGTTTTCTATTCACCCTGATTTGTTGATAAACCAAAAGCACACACAGAACGTACGTAAAATACCCCACCGCCCTTCCCTACCCCATCCCTTACTACAATGGACAAGGCTCATGAATGAAAAACAGCAGCAGCAATAATGTTGTCTTATTTTTCTGCCGTGTTTTTGTGTGCTTTTTGGTGTTTTTATGGCCGGCAACAAGTTGAAAATTTTCTAAAAATGAATACACGAAATATCTTCGTCTTTGGCGTTAACGCATCCGAGAAGAAGAGCACGAGGAATTTGATTTGAATTTTCTGCTCATCTCGGCGCTATTTTCTTCTATTGTGTGTGGGGCGGGCTGCTGCTGCCGCTGCCGCTTGCTCTCCGTCAGCGATCCATCTAAGGAGCATATTTTAAAAAAAGAAAAAAAAATGAGGCTGTTTTCTTGACTTATCCGCAACTAGTTGCGTTTTGGATGTCAACACGATGCGACGTCAAGTGAGAAAAGTGAAAGACTGACTAATCAAAAACCTATTATTGTAAGTAGAGGTAAGTCCTGAGAAAGTTCGAAGCGTAACCCGAAATGGCTATAAAGGGAACAGCTTTTCACTTAGTCCATATATGGTCAACGAATTGTGGCATCAAATTTCAAGACACACAAAAACAACATTTTTCAGTTTTCAGAGCGAAATGCGTTGCTCTTTTCGGATTTTTATCATTCTGTGGTATGTGTGAGCGCCACTTTGCCAGACATTCAAAATAGAATTCCCCAGAGCGTAGCACATCTACGGCTGCCTGCCGGTGGTGAGCAAAAACGTGTGTGTCCATATAACCCTCAAAATATCAAAAAAAAAATATTAAAAAAATTATAGTGACATATTTTCTCCTTTCTTTTCGTTCCAGTCAACATGCAGGAGCTAACGAGATTGGGTGATAAGCAGCCTAGCAACGGCATCACCATCAAACTGGAGCATGATAATGATTTGGAATGCTGGCATCCTCGTCTGGATATAAACTCTAACAAATTACTACTTCAAGGCTCGGTGGACCCGTTCATCTCACACGGAGCCAACCATCACGAGCCTGATGAAGATCACCCATTTAAGACCTTGCTGGCACGCAAAATTCAAGAACCACCAGTACAACATAATGGCGCTTGCAGCTCTCTCACCAAACAACAATTAAAGGCCAATTTACTGATGAGTGCGCGTAAAGTACAAAAGTCCCAGGAAGAGCAAGTACAAAAGCTACCACGTCCAGTGGCCTCAAGTCCCACCAAGACCAAGAAACGGCAAAATGCAGCTGGAGCGCTGAAACTTCGTTTCCATCATCAGGCTTTGCCGGCAGAGTATGCGGCACATTATGAGGCCACACAGGGACGTCAAACCGGTAGACCGCCATTGCCCCATCCCGCAGCACCACCGCCAGCCCCTCCTCCGGGTAATCAAGCTCATGAGAATGTGCGTAGCTGGTTGAGAAAGATAGCAGAGATTCAACGTAGTGCCGAACGTCAACAACAACAACAAAAGGAAGCCCTTCAAACCATACCTAAGGTGCCTGCCGCCACGGTCAAGGCGAAGGAAGTGTCTGCTAGTAAGCCGCGTGCTGCTCCGCTCAAGTATGCTGATCTGCCCTATATGGGTGAGATAACGTTGGATAATTATAAGCCACGTCGTGGTCGTAAGCCCAAAAAGGCAGACATCTGCCATCTGATATACAAAAACTATGGTACCATAGTACCGGCTGCACCTGCACCCACGGTCAGTACCCCAACCAGTGAGACAGTCACTGTACAGTCTGCCTCTACACTCAGACCAGAGGAGCCTTTAAATCTCTGCTTACGGGATCAAAGTAGCGATCGTTACTCCATATCTAGCACGGATAGTGATAAGCCAACCACCACCACTACCACGGGTAGTTCCTGTACCACGCCCAAACCATTGAGTCTTGAAGATCCACCAAAGCTTTTACTTCAACCCGTGAGTGTGTACTATCAACAGTTAATGGAATCCTGCAATTTGGCTGCCGTGGAAACCATCGAAAAAGACAATCAATTGGCCCTTAAGATACCCCTACCAAATGGATTCTTTACCAGAAGAGAGACCCCAGATCAGAGCAGTGGAACAGCCTCACCTTTAACCCTCCGTAAACGTAAACGTTCGGCCATATTTATACCACCCATGCCGGCTGAACCTACTTCCAGTCCCTCCACAGAGGTGAGCATATGTAAGTTTAAATTCACCGGCGGAGCTAAGCCTAGTCTGCAGGAGAAAAAAATGCTATCGGTGGATGCTGACGGTAACTATCGTTACTATAATGGCACTGGCGATAAGACCCTGCGAGGCTATGAGTTTATATCCCGCGAACAGCAACAACAACAGCAACAACAGTTACCCGCCACTCCTGATAAGCTCTATATAGATATACCACCGCCCTCCACGGATCTCAGTTTGGAATTATTGCATATACCTTCAGAGTCGCCCACTTCTTCTTTACTTCTGCCACAAAGTCCAGCCTCACCTTACACCACCACCAGTTCACACAGCCCCTTGTTGCCCCTGAGTCATAGCCAAGTACAAGTCAACGAACCCAAACGTCGTTCTTCACGACGTTCCAAGCAACGTGAGAAATTGGAAAAGACTTTCAAGGAGAAGGGATTTCTCATACAAACCCAACAGCTGCAGTCTGCCGAAGGAGCCACCTACTGCAAATTCCGACAATTGAAGAAATTCACACGCTACCTTTTTCGCAACTGGAAGGATCATATACCCGAAAGTGATTTGGCCAAACATCAGACTGGCAGTAACAGAGAAGAGGACAAAGTTATAGAGAATTTACTGGGCGGTCTGGATACCACATGAATTTCTTAATATCGTTTTGTAAGCGCACTGCCAAAGATTATTTTTGTTAGTTTTTTAAGAAGAAGGCGAATTAAAAAATTAAGTTAATTCCGTCCAAGCGGGCTGTTCTAAATGCCTAATCCTAGTCGTTCTGGGACTTTTTTGTATTTAATGTTATTGTTAACAAAAATAAACTCAAATGTTTAACCGTCAATTACAAAAAAATAAGTGCAATCAATATAAAAAAACTCCACTTTTGGTCTCTGGGAAAAAATACCAAATTGGTTGGGGAGAAGGTACAAACCTGGAATTGGTTGGTTGCAAACAAAAATTCCTTAGCTTAAAGAATTTGGAGTGCAAATCAAATTAACTATTAGTTACCAAGGCTGTCCAATACCAAACAAAATTGTGAATAGTCTGGAAATTTGGTGCTTATTTGGCACTTTATTTTAGTTTAGTATAAATATATCTATCTAATTGCAACTTTCTGACGCAAAAAGAATTATTTGTCCATTAAAACCACTTAAATACAAAATACGAGTTTTCCAAATAATTATTTCTTTGTCACTATTTTGCCTTATCTGGTTATAATCGATTGGGTTGGTGACCATTTTGTTGCATATGGGCATTTCCACAGAAAGGTCCACCGAGACCAAAAAAATAAAAGTACTTAAAAACACTTTTTTCGATTATATTTTTATAGGGAAACAATTAAATTAAACTAGTTTGAGCCAATCTAACATTTATACATGTTTCATTTCGAGATTTTCAAATGCATAGTCGAGCAATCACCATTTTTCTTATTTTTATCATTCTTTTGCAGGTTTTTTTCCTAAAAAAGTTCCAATAGATTTCATAAAATTTTGCTCTCTAAAATCATTTTTAGGGTACAAAGAGTAAATATAGATTGCATAAGAAACCATAACAAACTATGTGAGTGCAATTAACAGTATGTTTTTTCTTTGCATTATAAAAGAACCCACAAAAATAATCATAGAGAAAAATGGTTCACATAACGTATGTCACGTAACGTATCATAATGAGTCAAATATAAACAAGAAAGATAGTCGGTCAAGCCCGACTATAACATACTCTGTACCTGTGAAGTTCTGCCCATCACCGTTGCGACCAGTGCTGCCCATAATCGTTTGTTTTCTTTATAACTCGAATATCGTTCATCCGATCTTTAAAATTCCTTCAGCGGATCGATAAATAATCCTGATTAATAAATATGTCCTGAAAGAACAAACCTTCTATCTATAAAACTGTGGGAGATATGACGTTTTTTCCAATTTAAGGGGGCGGGAGGAGGTAGGCAAAAATTGAAAATAAATTTGATCTGCCTGCAATTATAAGAAGCATGTGTCCCATACATGTCAAACCTCTATCTCTTACACGGACATGGCTAGATCGACTCGGCTGTTGATGCTGATCAATAATACATATACTTTATAGGGTCGGAGATGCTTCCTTCTGCCTGTTACATACTTTTGCACAAACTTAATATACTCTGTGTACCTCTGGTACAGAGTATAAAAATCCACTTAATCTACATAAGTACAGCTAGTGAATGACGTACGGAATTTTGAAAATATTCATTTTTTAAGTATTTGACGAAGATTTGAAAAAAAAAATTGTATTTTCGGTCCTAAAAAACGACACTTATGTGGTAATTAAAAATCTCCTAATTAATTTATTGGCGTCCTTAAGATTTAGCAAAAAATTCAAGCAAACATATTGAAAACTGTTCGAGTTCTCGTGTGTGCCGATTTTCAAAAACGTGTTTCGAGAAAAACGCGTTTAAAGTTTTAACATTTGGCATTAACATGAAAAAATAAATAACCCTCGTTTTAAAAAATTCTAACCATTAATCTGCAATCCCAGGACCATAAAGCTGCCTTTCCAAATTGGAATATTCGTTCCTCAGATCTTTTTTGACCATTTAATGCTCGAGAGCGCGGACTGCGCAGCATCGTTCAGAGAGCGCTCGGACTGGACCAATATCCATCTTCCAGCATGTTCAAAATGTGCACGATACTAGTGAGACCATCATTGAACGTACATACAGGCTCGTCGAAAGGGGATTCCGGACCCGGGGGGTTTTTCTCATATTGTACATAGTTTATTTAAGTTTTTGGCAAAAATCCAAGCTCCGGGCCCCTCTCAGAAGTCCGGTCCCGGGGAAACACCCCGTTCCCACCCCCCTGTCAACGGGCCTGCGGATATATTTATGTATGTTGTCGCTTCACTCATATGTACTAACGCATTTTTCCTTGGCAATGCTTCGAAAAGGACAGAAATATATCACATTTTCATCTCTGAAGATCATTGAGAACTTGAAACCCCTAATGGTAGGTATATTCCCAGGAAGTAGTTACCGGATGCATGTAGTCGCTGCGGGGTGACCGGACGCCCCTTAATCGATTTTGCCCCATATTCTAGACAAGTTGAACTATTTTTTATGGCAATAAAAAAATCGATTTTTTGAAAATTCTTAAGTTATTCAGAGCATAGAATTTGCAACAAATTTCGTAATGAAATATTTTTTATACGCTCAAACGTTTCTGAGATAGAACACAGAGACCGCCCAGCGCTCAGCCATACTCGCTGTACTGCAAGGTCGTGCTCGACAATTCTTATAACAGATGATAACATCATTCGAGCTATAGAAACCGAGATAATTGCGTAAAACTGATTCTGGTGACCTTTGACCTTGAATAACTAACGACACCGCATTGAAATTTTACAAGAGTTTTGAGACAACCTTTAGAACACCAAAATGAAGATGGATACGAGTTTTCTGCTTGTAATCTCTTATTCCGAGGTGAAACCCTAATTTGGCTGCACTATTATGATTGCAACGGAGTAGATTAGGAGATGTCGTCTGGCACATGCGGCGACAAAGAAGTCCCAAGTCCGACCATCCGACGTCCAATCCAATCACTTAGTGCTGGGACCACGTTCCACCAATTCGCTTCTTCGACAATTCTGGCAAAACAGTCATGTATGGAGCTAGTTTCTACTCCACATCGTTGTCTCCTTGACTTTCGATGGGTACGCCACCATCGCTTCCTTTCTTTGCTTGGAGCGGCGAGAGCGCTGTTCTTTAAAAGTCTACTAGAAAAGACAATCAATTGTACATAAAATAATTAAACACAATAACTATTATGTTAACCTTCCTTTCCAAGGGCAGCAACATATTCTGCTAGATGCTTTTAGTCAAGTCTCTATCATAAAGTTGGTTATGGGTCAGCTCCCACAGCACAGATTTCTCATTTATTAAATTTATGATGGCCACCTTCTTCTCCAATTAAAAGTGTTTCACCCTTTTGTATGTTTTTAAACTGTTTTACACTCATTTCAATGAACTGGTGGTGGTGTGGCACTGAACCTGCCACACTGACAGACTTTACATACAATAATAACACCAACCAAAACATTATCTGTCTGTGTGAATCTTACTCTACTAATTCTTCATTGTAAGTTGCTATAAAAAGTAACAAAGTAAATGTATGCAATAATTGTTAAAAAAAAATCATTAAGATCGGATAATAAATGGCAGTTATTAAAGTTATAAAAAACGTTGCATACTTTTGGCGTCGCATGCGCTGTTTGCTTACATAATGTTGAAATGATTACATTTATGTTAATGCTCTGTTAACTAACATAAGGGAAGGCTGAACAAGATTAATTCCCCGAGTAACGGGTATATGAAAGTCGGGCTTGACCGACTTTAACTTACGCTTTCGTTTGAGATAAGCAAAGAGCGGCAAACTCTTAACACCCTGTGGCTCAGAACAACCCACCTTTCCCTATAATTTTTCACAACTAATCAAAAAAATTTTTCAAATTTAACAGACAAAAATATCATTTTCCAACAACTTACCTGAGTGGTTCCCAATGCCAAAAACATCCTTAATGTTTAAATGTCTCCCCTGTTTATAGAACTGAATGATATTGAGAAGCAGTCAAAACTGATGGGCTTAGCGGTAAACAAGAAAAAACACACAGGTTCGGATCATGGTCTGGTTAGATAGAACCGAACCGATTCTAAGGGATGAGGATCTGGGCCTGTTTGTTACCTTGGTAGAAATAGGCGGACAGAAAGACAGAGATGTCCGCTCAGTCCAGTGTATGTAGATCGACTCAGCCCGTCATGATGATCAAGAATACAGAACTAGTAGTCTTAATTGTTTTGTCACACGTATGGAACACACTCGTTCCCGAGAACCACTGAACCAATCCACTCCAACTTGGAGGCTATTTGCAAATGACATTTATGCAATATTACTGCATCAAAAGTTTTTGGCGACAGTTGTTTGCTATCATGGAATGGGGCCCGTTCAAAAATCGTGCTGTAATTGGCATAAATGCGACTACGAAAAAGGTGAAATATTTTTGAATGCTGCAACCACCCGAAACTTTGTGTATCGTACCATGAAGTTATTTGAGGATACTGATATAATAAAAGACCGCGCGAAATCCGGAATCGGGAAATCGTGTTTTGGAGATCCAAGGAGCGCGGCTTAACGTGACTGGGACTTAGTGCATACAAGAAACACCGGCCACTTGCTCACAACACCATTGAAACAAAAAAGCAAGATAACAAGACTCCGCTCCTTCTCACAAGGCAATATCGATTCAAACATGGCTAAAAAAAACCATGAACCGAACTACAGACCAAAATCGATTGGACAACAAACTGTGGTCCGCTCTCGAGGCTTGCTCTATGGCTTGCTCTACTCGACACCCTTGTCCGAGCAGTGGACAACTTCCCAATGCATAAGTGCACACCGTTGCTGGAAGGCACAAGCCGGCAATTTCGAATAAGATGTTCTACGATTTGTAGCCATTGAGTGTTCGAATAGAAAGAAGAAAAAAGTTTTGAAAAAAAATTCAGTCGTTTTCATTCTAAGGCCTGTATCCAGCACTGCGGAAAATTCCTGCCAGGAATTTGCTATATATTTTGAGTTTGTGGAACCGAAGTAAAATATTTTGGCCAAGTTTGAATCTCCTGCTTTTGTAGCAATAAGCGAGAATGAAACTATTACAAAACCGAAACCGCTATTATTAATTTAATTAAATTAAATCTTGTATTATATTTATATAAACATTATCTGGAGTTTGCTTTGTTCTCCACCCACCATTTGCCTCCATATATGCGCTCATGAAATCCAAAATAATTGTCAACAATCTATTTCTGAGCTGTGCAATAGCTGTTTTTCGTTCCACACACGCTTTAGAAACGCCGCTATCTATACAAAGTGTGGATTTTGATCAAGTTGCTGGATACACAACAAACGAAATCGTAAAGGCCTGTATCGAGCACTGCGGAAAATTCCTGCCAGGAATTTGGTATTTATTTTGAGTTTGTGGAACCCAAGTACAATATTTTGGCCAAGTTTGAATTTAATTAAATTTAAAAAAATAACGTTAAACTAACTTCGGTCTACCATTGTAGATTTTATTTCTTCTAGTAGTTGAGCAAGACTCTCCAGTGTGGCCCGAAAAGAAATAAGACTGAATGGTTGGTAGCCAATTAAATAAAGTCTATTTTATTTGAATACAAGATAAGAACAAGAGCTCAGCAGCCGGGTCAGAACCTTAGCAAAATGAATCTGCTGAATGTGCTGCTAAGGGAGAATGAAACTATTACAAAACATAAACCGTTATTATTAATTTAATTAAATTAAATCTTGTATTATATTTGTATGAACATTATCTGGCGTTTGATTTGTTCTTCACCCCCCATTTGCCTCAAAAATAATGGTCAATAATATATTCCTGAGCTGTGCAATTGCTGTTTTTCGTTCCACACACGCTTTAGAACGCCGCAATCGATACGCCGCTATCTATTCAAAGTGTGGATATTGTTCAAGTTGCTGGATACACAACAAACGAAATCATAAACAGAAAATTCCTGGCACCATTTTTTTCATATGAGCTTTGGCAGGAATTTTTTGATTTCGCGTTGCTGGATACCCGGCTTTATGACCAAAAAACCTTGTACCAAAACAGTTGCGAGTACTATGTTCATAATCCACTCACTTAGTGTGATGTATCCGCTCAGTGGAGATGCCTACTGCAGCAGCCACTTCATTATCCAGTAGCCCTAAATATTTTCATGGATCTTCGATTTCTGTCGGTGGAATTCGACGTCACTTGTGGTGTTATGTAATGTCCTTTTTTAAGCTATATGGTTTATATTTTAAGGACAAATCACAAATACAGGAATGATATTGAATACTATCCATGTATCGTATGTGCGGGTAATTTTAGTCCAGATTGTTTCAGTTAATTTAAGTAATTTTGGACAGAGATTTAGATTTTAGAATTGTATTTTTATGCCAAGCAACATTTGCATCCATTTCCCAATCAATGAGAGGCAGTACACTTTCAACTTTTGTCGTAGAAAAGTCGTCAAATATATAATTATAATTTATAATTACAATTTACAATATATATTTGTTAAATACAGTTAAATGTTAGTACAAAAGTAACTCCAAATTGTTGTAAGTCTATTTATTTATCTATGTATTAATATGTTATGCCAAAAAAAAACTTTGGGCTTATTTGTATTTGCTTTTTTGATTTCAAAGGTCGCTTCAATGCCATTGTTAAATACTTCTCGTTGTTAACTTTAAATAAATGTTTGTTCTTTTTTTGAAAAAGTCGTTCAATCGTTTCGTCTAATGTTAGGTGAAAAAGTTCAAAATATTTAAAAAATGGTTTTTAGGTATGTATAGGTTCTCGATATAGTTTTCTGGAAGATTGAGCTCTGTTACAGTAGCCCGTTTAAATTCTCGCTAATATTGTCGATGTGTTAATTTGGTTTCTTTGCTTATTTTGGGGGCAGTTCATTTCGGATTCCCGGGTTGCACTTAAAACTAGATTAACAATATTTTCTTGTAAATTGTGCATAATACTTGCACCCTTATGTTTGTTTTAATTTGAGCTCAAAGAGCTTTCCAGGTCTTTGACCGTTTCTGATTTTGATGTAGTTATCAATTCCGGCACCAAGGCATTCATCGGGCACACATACTCTGTCCAATCTACTTCGCTTTGTCCCTTGGTGCTCTTGCGTCGTTTTAAAGAAAATTGTGTTCGCTTGACAGGCTTCAATTTAGCTGTTGTAGTCAAAGGTTGATAGCCAGGAGCCGCTTCAGCATCACGTTTCGTCAAAATAACCGTACGACCCACGAGCTCTTTGAAATGCAAGGCCAGATGACGTCGTAGAAGAGATTTACTTGGTGGTATAGAAAGTAAATCGGCCAGTAAAGCCGCATTGAAACGCGACTCGTATAGCATTAAGGCACCATGTACGCCAGCTCCGCGTAGATTTGGTGTATACTCAGATAAATCAATGGTCTGGAGCCAACCCATTATACGATGGGCTGTCCAGAGTTCCACATTCTCAGTATCTGGGATGCTGGGAGACTCGTCGTCATTAATCGGCATTTTGATAGAACGACGAATTAAGCCCTCAGCATTCCAAGACATTCTACGCATACACAAAATTCCTGCACGCAGAGAGGCGATATGTAGGCAAGAGCTAACATGCAATTGTGACAAATCCTCCAGTGTCAAACGATGCAACATTCTGCCATCCACTTTGGCCTGTAGAAAGTAATCTTTGTACTGGGGCAAGCCAATGTCATCCAACCAACGCAGCACCCAGCCCACATCTAAGTTGGCTGCTTTCAGTGTCAGCTCATCAATTTCTTTGCCAGTGATGTCATCAATGGCTAACAAAATCTTCTTGCGATGCAATGGTAACTTCAGATTGAGTTCGCGTTCAATGTCCACCGGCGAAGCGGTAAATACGGATACAGTTGGATGGGCTTTTAGCCATTTCCTGAAAAAACAAATGAAACTTTCTCAGTAAAGTAATGCGATTCGCATATACATACGGGTTACATACATGTGGTTTCAAGTGCAGACAGCAGACGTGCGGTGTTATTTTATGTTTGTGCATGGATTAAATGAATGAAAAATGACATGCATTGGGTGGGGAAAAGTCTACAATTCAATATTTACACAAGGAAACTTAAAATTAAACAAGATACAAAATTGCTTTTAAATAGAAATTGTTATCAAGTATTAAAAAAACCACCACCAAAACGAAAATTAGCATTTTAAGCCAAATGGTTTAATTTATTACATTTTTCCGTGCGTGCCCCTTCACAAAAGTCAATTTTATATCGATTAATCAAAAAGACTCAAGTACTTAAAATTGTTATAACTCGCGTATTTAAAGTATAATATAAATAAATCAAATTTTTTGGTTTGACGACCACATTTGGTTTAATGCTGGAACTAAAAATAACTGAAGTGCAACCCAATGTTCCACAATCCGTAAGATTAGTTTTAATATTTTTTGAAGATTTACATTACAGAAATCTTAGAACACCTTTAATTTGAGGACTCTTTTGGTGCTCAAGCAAAGTATGAGGAAATGTTGGACTAAGCTATTCGATATCAGTTGGAAATTTTTCTAAGCGTAGCTTGGCGTAGCTGGATTGGTATCCATGTGGCCGGTGTGGTGCAGCTGTTTGTGTGTGTGCCTGCGGTCGTGGATTCGATCACGGATACATTCACTAGCTGCTGGCACCAGCTTTGAATTAACTAACAATGGAAAAAGTTTCTCAAACTTTGCCATTCGGATTCGGCGTTAAGCTGTAGGTCCCTTTCTCATGTGAAAAAATTACAAGCACACAAGCCAATATATTAAGAGGTGCTCGGCTTGGCCCTTTGTATCCAGCACTGCGTAAAAATTCCTACCAGGAATTTGCTATTTATTTTGAGCTTGTGGAACCGAAGTAAAATATTTTGGTCAAGTTTGGATTTTAAATAAATTTAAACAAAATAACGTTAAACCAACTTCGGTCTACCATTGTAGATTCAATTTCAGTACGACATGTCTAGTGGTTTTTTATTGATTCGGCGGTCGGGTGTGATGATATCACACCTCGACATCAGCCACATTGGTCTCACAATTCGTTCTAAATTATTTGGCCGATGGTTGGTAGTCTAAGACTCAATGGTTGGTAGTCAATTAAATAAAGTCTGTTATATTTGAGTACAAGATTAGAACAAGAGCTCAGCAGCCGGGTCAGTTCCTTGGCAAAATGAATCTGCTGCTTGTGTAGCAATAAGGGAGAATGAAACTATTACAAAACAGAAACCGATATTATTAATTTAATTAAATTAAATCTTGTATTCCATTTATATAATCATTATCTTTCGTTTGCATGGTTTTCCACCCCACATTTGCCTCCATCTATCCAAAATAATTGTAAGCATCATATTCCTGAGCTGTCTATCGTTGTGGATTTCGTTCAAGTTGCTGGATTCACAACAAACGAAATCGTAAACAGAAAATTCCTAGCACAGTTTTTATACCCTTGCAGAGGGTACTATAAAATTGTCCGGATGTTTGTAACGCATTGAAAGAAACAACTCCGACCACATAAGTATATATATTCTTGAGTTGATTTAGGCGGGTGTTTTGGCCGGCGGGGGGTGTGTGTTTTTATGCTAACTCCTTCGTCAGTTTAAAAGCTATCTTCACCAAACTTTGCTCGAAGTCTTTTGGTACATATACGCAGCACATTTGTCGGAACCAGCCGGATCGGATGACTATAGCATATAGTTGTCATAGGAACAATCGGTTGAAAAACTAGTTTTAGTGAGAAAAACTTTTTGTTTTTAACTAAAACGCCTTTTTTACTTTTTATAGTTCTTTTGCGGGTTTTTTCCCAAAAAAGGTACCTATAGATTTCAATAAATTATGTTCTCTAAAATCATTTTAAGGGTACAAAGATTGCATAAGATTGCAGAAGTGTTTGACACTTTTGAAAACTCGATTTTTTTTTTGCTTATCTTATTCTTAAACATTTCAAGAATATCTTCCCAAAACTTGAAGTCGATCTGACAAAACTCTTGCAGTTTTCGTCCATTTCAGGGTTGCTTGCGCTCTATACGCATGAGGCGCATACGTTGCTTAAACCCGTTTTTCTCAAAACTACATTTTCAAAGTCCGTGCGCACTCCCATTTAAAAACAACTTGACCGATTGATTTGAAACTTTAGACACATTTTCTACATATAAAATACCTCCCCCCAACGATTAGTAACTTTTTTTTTTACCTGTAGGGAGTTTTCCACCCGCAAAATGTCGAAATTTTTCGTCAAAAATAGCCATTTTCACTTTAGATGGCCACCAAAAATTAAAAAAAATAAAATAATAATCAAAGATCGTTGGAGGGAGGATTTGATGATACTTTAACTAAATTTTAATGGTTTTTGATTTTCGGATAATTTTCGATTGAGATATTGTATACACCGCAAATTGCTTTTTTTCAAAAACTTTTCCAAAAAGCTCTATCACCGGCTGATTTTCAATATTTCCACATGAAAATTTGTCAGAATATTGTTAATAGTATACTTAATAATGTACAAAAGGTTTAAATAAAAAAAATCCCAATCCATACTTCTGAAACAAATTCACAAAAAAGGTGTATATATTCTTGATCACCATGACGAGCTGAGTCGATTGAGCCTAGTCCGTCTGTCTGTTTCTAAGCAGTTTTGAAGCTATCGAGCTAAAACTTTGCACAGAGATATCTTTTAACTGCACACTGCACATATGTAGCTGCCATACAACATTTTTTTTTTTAGTTTTTTTATTTAATATTCCAATGACACAAGACATAAAGCTTATGAATTAAGTCATTGTTCACAAAATAAGTCAGTTGGTCACAAAATTTTCAAGTGTATTTGAACTTCGGCATAGACTAAGTTAGCTTTGCTTTCTCGTTCATATTTCTAGTAAGTTTGATGAAAAATGGACAAATATATGGAATAGCTGCCATACAAAATATAGGCCTAAAAACTAGTTTTAGGTCAGATAAACTCACAACTTACACTGTTATATCATATAACATACAACTTATATGTTAGTTTATGTGAAAGATAGTGCTATGTAGGAGATGTGAAATCGGCCCTTAGTAAGAAAAATCTTTCTGTTTTTAACGGTGCAGCCTTAATATGGACTTATATGGCATTTGTTTATTTTATATGTGTAAAAGGGCTTGACCCAGCCCCAAAGGGCCAAACGCCGAATCCAAACGGCAGTTTCAGATGCTTTTGCATGGCTAATTACTACAAAGCTGGCGCCAACAGCAGAGAGAGGTGCCCGGGTGTAAAGTTTATTCAAAGAAAAACTTTTCATTAGATGTTCTGAGGCGGGATCGAACCCACGACCTCTTGCACAGCGGTCGCGCACACAAGCTGCTAAGCCACCCGGCCCACTCTAGAATTTACCTAAATCTACAAAGTCTTGTTAAAATTGGATGACTATAGCAAATAAGTGCTATAAGAACGAAGCACAGTGGAAGATTTTGCACAATTAGGTTTAATTAATTCCAATTTCAAATTTGGAATTGCGCACTGAGTCAAACGGTACTTTCAGCTTTTATGTGCGATCGATATACGATCAGCTAGGAGCGTTCAAACATGGCATATGGAAAAAGTGTAATTTGCAGCTTTTTAGTGAGCAGCAATAAAGCAATAAAAAACGACTAACGCCTATATAATTTATTGTTTTATTCGAAGTTAAGATGTATGTATGCTTGTAAAAAAATATTTATGAGTTCATCGCATATGTGTTTTAATTAAATAAAGTGATTGTTTAGCTAATGCATTGAGTTGTCGAAAAAATGTTACTTTTCAAACTTTCCTGGCTTAGAACTTCTGACTGACACCAACTGCACCTGTAATTTCTTTTTAATATTTGTGTGCGTATATATTAGAGGGTTGCATGATTGCATTCAAATCAACTTATGAAGCCTTCATGCTTAAAATGAATTGAATGAATTTTTACACTTTCTCCAATGAATTTGAATGAATGTGGATGTTGGTTGAGATTCAAATTCATTCAATTCAATCGATGAGAGACCGAATTGAATTGAATTGAGAATAGAGTGAATTTGGAATTAATTCAGTTAGTAAATCTACATTGCCAAGGTAAAAAAATGGGAGGGGGAAGAATTACGAAAGCGCGATGGAAATTGTATTCTGTAACAAAATTAAATTAAACACTGTTTAAATTTTGATTGTCTTTACAATTTAATATTAGAATGAAGAACCAATTTTCTTCATTTTACGTATGATTTGCTACAATTCCCACTAAAAACATATATTGTTTGCTTTTCTAAAGTGGTCCTTACTAAAACTGAATGATCTGAGTACACTATGTTTTTTGCTTTTTATTCACTCAATTCGATTGTTATATTCATTCATTCACATTCAGTCGTTTTGAGAATGTAAAATTTTACATTCAATGTGACCGAATGCAAAAAAAATTCATTCATGTGAGTTTGAGTACTCAAAAAAAGTGGATTTGACCTCTTCTCCTTAATAAGAATTTGGAAGTACTGACTGATTCTAAGACTTCCCACCTTTGAATAATATAAAATCACAAATAAATTATAGTTATTCAAAGTAAAAATCAAAAATATAAAAGGACAAGAAAAAAAGTCGTTCAATCCGAACTATAACAGACTCTGTACCTGTGAGGTACTGCCCATTACCGTTGCGAACGATTATGGGCAGTAATCGTTTGTTTTCCTTATAACTCGACAACCCTTCATACGATTTTTACCATTCCTGATAACTAAATATGTCCGGAAGGAACGAACCTTCTATCTATGAAACTGTGGGAGATATGACGTTTTTTACAATTGGCGGGGGCGTAGGGGCGTGGAAAAAATTTAAAATAAACTTGATCTGCCTGCAAGTATAAGAAGCATATGTCCCATACATGTCTATCTCTTACCATCTCTGAGATCTGTTTGTTCATACGGACAGACAGACGGACGGACAGACGGACATGGCTAGATCGACTTGGATGTTGATGCTGATCAAGAATATATTTACTTTATAGGGTCGGAGATGCTTCCTTCTGCCTGTTACATACTTTTGCACAAATTTAATATACTCTGTGTACCTCTGGTACAGAGTATAAAAATGGAGGGAAGCTAACTTCGACTCGGCCGAAGTTTATATATCCTTGAAGCTCATGTAAATTTTCAGGACTCCTACTAAAACTGTTTTTCAAGCCTAACTTTTCTATGGCAGCTGTACTAAACAGTCTTCCAGTCTTGAACAAACTTAGTAAAATCATGAAAAAGCCTAAAAAACGTATAAATACGAAGTCTGATTTACGATTCCATTCAAAACATTAAAGTTTTTCTCACTAAAACTAGTTTTTCGACCGATCGTTTCTATGGCAACTATATGCTATAGTCGTCCGATCCGTCCGGTTTCCATACTTGTGCAGCGTATTTGTACAACAAGACTTCGTGGAAAGTTTCTTGAAGATAGCTTTCAAACTGACGGAGGAAATCAACTCAGCTGGTCATGATTATCAAGAATATATATACTTTATGTGGTCGGAAATGCTTCCTTCTATGCGTTACAAACATCCGGACAATTTTAATATACCCTCTTCAAGGGTATACAAATTTCTTTAATATATATTTTTTGTTTTATTATATAGAAACCATATCACAACAGTGATTTCAGTCTTTTAAATCAAAAATGTTAATTAATTCCACCTAAATGAACCAACAAGGGAGCTGTAGTCGAGTGCCCCGACTACAAAATACCCTGTTCCCTTGACTTCTTGTGTTTTCATTTGTATACACTCACACTCTAACATACACACACACGCACGCGCCTCTCCGACAAGCAAAATTGAAATCGTATATAACTTCGGTGTTTTTTGTTTGATCTTATTGTACTTTTTAGAATAGATAGATAAATTTGGTTGAAATCATTATATCAAAACGAGCACTTGCAAGGGTATTAAAATTTCGACACAGACGAAGGTAGCTTAAACCTCTCGTTTTATCTACATTAAACAAATATTAAAAACGAAACTCACCGATCTATTAATCTAATTTTAAAAAAAACACAATTAATTCACTCACCGACAATTGTCCTCATAGCAGCTTAAACCCATGGAGCCCAGCCATTGGCACACATCCTGCACATTCCAGGTACTCCAATGCTTGCCCACATCACTGAACAATGAAGTCTGGGCACTCCACTCGATGCGTCCGCCGGCTGTGGCTCTTGAACCGCCACGACGGAACTCTGGCTCTGCCTGCTCCAAGCCGGCGAGCTCACAGTTGCTGCTATTGCTGCGTCGCAGTTTGCCTAGAATATTACGCAAACCGCGAGCAGAACGCTCCCGCAACTTGGGCGAGGGTGTGGACTGGGACATGAAGCTGGAGAACATTGAAGAGGATTCATCGGCTAAGCCATCATCGATGAGAATTTGTTCATTGGAGGCAAAGGCCACATTGCGTTGCTTGCCACTGGCATTGGCATTCACATCCAGCGAGCGGTTGTTGTTGTTGTTGCTGCTGTGTTTGGCACGCGGAAGACTATGAAATTGTGGCTTTATCTGATGACGCAAGGCAGAGGGAGGAGTTTTGGGTGAACCAGTAAAAGTTTTCTGATTTAGATTCATTAAACTGCCACCAGCGGCTGCCCCATCCTTGTGGGCCTGATACTCGTTCTCCTTCTCCAAAGCGGTGCGATGCAATTTCAGCTCACTCAAGGCGCTCATTAGCTCCAACTTTTGCGTCTCCAAGGCAGAACGAGAGATCATCTGGCGTTGCAGTTGCTCCTCCTTGTTGCCCAGTTGTTGGGTTTTCTCCTGGATGTGACCCTCAAGTTCGATTATCTTGTCGGCCTGCTCGGAGACACGCTCGGCCAGCATTTGATATTGCAGGGCCAGACCTTCTTTGTCACGTTGCAAGCGGCGCATACGCTCGTCCGAGTCCTGGCGCGGGATGTGCGTCTCCAGCCAATCACTGATAATGGCTGCAGTCACTGGATCTGGTGCAGGAGCAGCCAATCCCACCTGCGTAAAGGTAAACGGGAGTAAGTTGCCCGTGGTGGTCTACGGATGGATGACCATGACTCACCTGTTGCAGGGCCAGGGCCAGAGTCTTGGCGGTGGATAAAACATTGGTGGCTGAAATCAAGTTGCGCTCACTGAGCGTAAGCGATGAAACAGCCCCGCCAGCTGTCACCTGACCCGCACCGCCACCCGAACTCGAAGATATAATCCCATCCATTTGCTCGAGGGCTGCTTCAAGCATTTTGCTGGCTGCCTCAGTTGTTGCTGTTTTGTTTGTTGCAGCCATCGCGTAATCCTCCTCTGATCTCAGTGTGTGTGTACGTGTAGAACCTATTTCGTTTACAAAGGGCTCGTCATTTTGCTGGTCTTCTGGCAGAATTATGTTAAGCACAAAATCAGCCTATTTCTAGTTCTGCTGGGCAACAATATGACCGTATCTGCTCAGTGTTGCCACTCTAGCCATTTTCCCACCAGATCTAGCTATTTGCGGATTAATTTGAGATAAGAATTGAAGGCTTTTAATAATTGTAATTAAATATTAATATAATAATTAAAAACAACAATTCTAGTTCTAATTTTGATTTGCAGACCAATCGATTGGCTATTGATATTGATATCGGCCAATGGCTTCGAAAAGGAGGACTTCGAATAGAGGTGCGAATGCCGTGAGCTCGAACTCGAATAGAGGTGCGAATGCCGTGAGCTCGAACTTGTCATGGTTCGTCAAGAAAGAGAAGAGATATTACTGAATCATTTGATTTGATATCATTTTAATTGGCTTTCGTTTGGCGCAAAAACTAAAAAAGGCGAGAAGCAAAAAATAGAGGAACGTTAACTTCGGCTCGGCCGATGTTTGTATTGCAGACTACTTTTTGGACCTTACTTTTCTATTGGAGCCATACTATAAAGATGTCCCATTTCGACCAAACATGGTGGAATCATGGAAAAGCATAACAAACTAACAATTACGAAATTTGTAGGCGATTCCATTTAATACAAAAAGGTTTTTCTCCCTATAACTTCATTTTCGATCAACCATTCGTAACTGCTGCTATATGCTATAGTCATCCGATTTTAGCAAAACTTTGGAGAATTCTGTAAAAGTATATAAAATAAGCATAGACCAATGATAAGGAGCTATATGCTGTAGTCATCCGATTTTAACAAAACTTTGTAGAATAGTGTGAAAGCATACAAGATAAAGAAATGTCAATTTAAACGACATTTGCATTGAATACAAAAAAGTTTTTTAAACAAAGACTATTTTTCACACTCTTCTATGAAAGCTATACAATATAGATGTCCAATTTCGACCAAATTTTGTGGAATCATGGGAAAGCATAGCAAACTAAGAAATGCGAAGTTTGGAGGTGCTCCTATTGAAAACAAAAAAACATTTCTCACTAAAACTAGTTTTTCGATCGATCGATCCTATGACAGCTATATGCTATAATCATCCGATCCGGCCGGATCCGACTTTGTGCAAAGTTTGGTGAATATAGCTTTCAAACTGACGGAGGAGATAGCATTGAAACAGACAGAAGGGCAGACGGACGGAGCTAAATCAACTCAGCTCGTTTTGCTGATCAAGATTATATATCCTTTATGTGGTCAGAGATGCTTCCTTCTACGCGTTACAAACATCAGGACAATTTTATAGTACTCTCTGTAAGGGTATAAAAAGTGCATGAAATATGCATGAAATATTGACCAGCCAAATTTTTTTTATGTGGTGGGGGCTGTCTAAAAGTTCAAATTTGTGTCATTGGGAACGGCCGCCACTTTGAAAAACGCAAATTGCTCTGTATCTTGGAAACGATTAGCTTTGGAGAAAAATTGTCTAAGACAAGGTTATAGATTTAGGGGAAAAGTTCAGTATGTCGAGAAAAATTTATTTATCACCTTTTTCTGTTTTCTGATTCCCGTGGAAACGACAATTGTCTTATATATTAACTAAAGTGCATAAAATTTGTGCGACAAAGCGTTACAAAACTATAGCTTCTTAAACTTTGAACCGTCACGTTTTTTGCCTGTAATTACCCGAATTTTAGGAGATAAAACCAAGCTTTGCAATAAGCTAAAAAATAAATGAGAATTTTGTTTATTAAAATGATGGAAACTTATTTTTTGATTCTTTTATGTGCTTGTATCGACAATATGTCTGACGCTTCGCTGTTTTTTAAATCTTCTAGGTCTTCTTGTGAGTTAAGCAGAGTACGTGCGAGTATGTTTTGTTGCGAGTTTGAGTAAGCACGAGAATATCTCGAAAAAGGCTTGTCCATTGCTGGCAAAAGGCTTGTTATGACTCGTGTAATGAAAAGCTTGTTCATATTATTTCACGTGCGGAGCAAAGAGCTTGCTCGTTCTGACTCAATGTTCTTCCGATCATTTCGATAGTGCCGAACTAAGGCGGCGAGCCCAACCAAGCCTAGTTAACGCACGTGTGTGATCAAACATTAGAGCAGGGTTCCCCAAGAAGGGAGGCTCTCTGTCTCTCTCTCTAGCACACACAGCTGCACCACTTCGGCAAGCATTCGGTGTTAATTGTCGAGTGTGCTCGGACCCCTGGGGCATGGCTGAGGAACACTGCATTACAGGCTTGTTGCAGGTCTCTGTTCCTCACTAAAAATGTGAAGCTTATTTTTAAAAAAGTTATTGTCATCAGAGAAAATGCAACTTACTGTCCTCATTGTGTTGCTTCTGCATTTGCATCTTGAAAATATCTGTTCTTTGTGTACAATTTACCGAGTGACTAGCACAAAAGCATACAAATTAAACATATATGATAAATATGAGTTACTTAGCCGCTAGAAACATAGCATCTAATGTTGGTAAGGGCTTAAAGTTCATCGATGTCAATTTCTTCTCTGTTAATGCTTCAACTATTGCAGGGGCCGTCATTGGTGTGCTCTGGCCAGTGGTCCAACAGATTGCTTGCAGACCAATTGCAATTACATTGGGAGGTTTAACTTTCTGCAATTCATTGCGCAATTATTGTAAAATGTGATAAGTTTATGAAATTAAAAATGAGATGCCAAATCTAACCTTCTGCCATTTCGAGCGCCTTTAAACAGTGGTGGAAACTTCGTCAAGATTAGAAAAAATAGTCAAGTATCGAATGGAAACTATCGAACAATCAAATGGCTAACGAGTTATTCGACCACATTTTTGCAAAATTCACTTTTCTGTTCCCTTCAAGAGGCCATATTAATTTGTATGGGAGAAAATGTACATTCTGCCCAAAATGCGAAAATTCAAAATGCAGTTGTAGTGAGGACAGGGCATAACTTAAGAAGCTTAGAAAACTAGTTTTCACAATTTTATTTGTCAATTTTATGGTATCGGGGCTTTGTTTAAGCTGGCGCCAATTGTTCTGCAAAGGAAAGCAAACCAAAATGAAATCATGGTCGTTTCGTCAACTCATTTTGATTTGCTTTCACGAAATTGAAGCCGACAGAAAGTCACTTTTCGGAATACCACTACTATTATTTCGTTAAGCGTTTGTGACGTGAATGAAAATTCGCTCACGCGCGCACCTCCAACTTCGATAAATGCACTTCGAAAAATAAATCGATACATGGGAGTTCGATAAACGGCTACTGTAGCCCTGGTAAAAAGAGCTGGAAGAACAGATTTGGATTGGGATTTCTATCACTTTTGTTGATTTTGGATAGCTGAGACCAATAAAATGGATAAAGTGGAGGCTGTGGCCGTACCAAATGTAGATGCCTACCGGCGATTGATGAACAAGGCCCTTTCTCAGCTGCTGCTGGACAAGGGCGCCGGTCAGGTCAGCAACCAGTGTCTGGAGACGCTCACCCAAATGCTGCAGGCTCGTGAGAAAATCCAACCAGATGCCTGGATCATCGCTAATCTGTCTTTCTGCCCATTTCAGTGATCGTGGAGATAGGCAACTCGGCGCACAACTACTGCGAGCTGAGTGGACGCACCATGCCGACTGTGGGCGATGTCAGCCTCGCCCTCATCAACATGGGCATCAACATCAACAGTCTGGATCCGTATATCCGTCGCGAATCGCATGTGCCCGTCCCTTTGCCTCCACAACAAACGCAACAGCGTCAGTTGAGCCTCCTTCAGGCGGGCAGCAAATCTTCGCATCCTCACTATGTGCCCAGCTACTTTCCGGCCATGCCGGATCCGCATGCCTATATACGCACGCCCACGCACAAGCAGCCGGTGACGGAATACGAGGCCATCAGGGAAAAGGCTGCCTGCCAGAAGCGCGACATTGAAAAGGCTTTGACCAAATTTCTGTGCAAAACCACCGAAACCAACAATCTCTTCCCCACAGAGGACAACATGTTTCCATGTAAGATTCGACTAGTTCAGGCTTTTCTTGTTATTTGATCCATATTGTTTCATGTTTGTTACGTAGTGATTGCCTGCAAGCCCGCCTTCCCACCCTATGCCGCTGCCCTGAATCCCACCGATCAAGTCTTCGATTTCGAAGAGTTGGAGTATCACTATCTGGTGGCCAATCGCACTGAGGATGCGCCCAGCAAAGGTCTGCTCTTATGGCTATGCATGAATTTTCCTGCCTAAACAATAACTTCAATTCCAGATGACGGCGAGGAAGGCGACAGCGATCAGGAGGATCTCGACGGCGACAAATCTAAAGAGGATAAACCAGAGCTGGAGATTAAACCCAATTCCACCACCAATAAGGCCATTCTAGAGAATCCCAATATAGACAATCCCTATCTGCGTGCCGCCACCTTGCCGAAACGTTCTAAATTGGGTCCAACGCCAGGCATGCTGTCCACCAATCGTAATCTGGTGACGCCCTCAACTCTAGAAATAACGAAAAATAGCGTTTAAGTACAACAAGTTGCATGCATTTTTTTAAGTAGCGTTTTTTACAAATTTATATAGTATTTTTTTTTAATTTTTGCACAAAATTGTACAGAAAAACCATATTTTCAATCTATCTACTCGTATATGTATATATTAAAACTAGCATATAACCTAGCGCGCTTCGCTACGCCGCCGTCAATCTATACTGATTCAAAAGTAAAGCTCTTAAAACCGATATCAGTATCAGGTATTCTTTTCCGACCTGGGGATGGATTTTGCAGATTGGAAAATATTTAAACTTTTTTGCCACCCGAAGAGCACACAATTCGATTCTTACATACATCGGTTTAAGGCAGCGATTTACTCTAAGGCCGCGCGCACACATGCAGCTAAAAGATGAACTGACGCACACTGGCTCGCTTTCTCAAAACACGTTGCATAAATCATAACTCTTGAGCTGTTTGAGTTATCCACATGATTTTTTTTCTTAACCCTCGTCCTGAATTTTGGGCAAATTTTTCCCAAAAGCATGTAGGACCTACATGGTGTCAGGTAAATTCAGTAATTTTGAGCTGAGACTTTCTGACTGCAGTATTTTCCTCTTTAACAACCCATTAAAAAATGGATAACTTTGTTATGTTTTCTGTTTGACCCCAAAAAAAGTTTATAATCCTGTTTTTGGGCAAAACACAGAATTAATATTTTTTTAATTACAGAATGAGGGTTAAAAATCTGCAAGCCTCAAAGATTTTTTTGATGTAAAGTTCTTTAGGTCTTCTTTAGGTTTAAGACTACAAAAGAGAGCGAAATTAGATCGGTAAACAATAACTTTTGTTTTATTGATGAAAATTGGCGATTTAAAATATTTAAAAATAGATTCAAAAGGATAAAATGTATATTTTTTAAGTATTCAATCTGATCATTCATAAGCTGTATTTTCACTTGTCGAGATCTCATACGAGATGGGTGAAAAACATATTAGTTTACTATGAGTTGGCTGTCAAAAAACTCATTTGAGAAATCGAAACTAGAGAATAGCCTACTTTTCATCTGTTCACAACTGAACATACATACAACCCTCGCAGACGTTACAAAATAGGATTCCACTTGAAATTGTCGCGTTAGGTAGATGACTAGAAATCCCCGTTTCACACGCCTGCATACATATGGTGCGAAGCGACCACAAGCAAGGATTGTATTAGAATAGTAAGTCAGAGCAGCTCAACATTAATTGGAAATAAGTAAAATGATACTCAAGAAAGAGAGGTAACATAATTACATAAGATATACATAAAAAATAAATGAGGTTCATATGTTGAACAAGGACAAGAAGAATTATAAATATAAATGTAAAGACAGTTGACTCATGTCCTAATACATAAGTTAGACTATAGAAGCAGTGACAAAAATTAATAAAGATTAGTTCCTAACAATTACGCGATTGGTTTCTTTCTTAGGGACTCGGCAATTGTGCGATCGTTTCGATAGATTGTTGAGCTGTACTATCTGCTCTTCAGTTTAAAGAATAAGTTGCACACATCAGTGGCGTAACTACGAAGCTCAGGGCGCCCCGGGTCCCTACCAGCCGGCCCCCTGACAGACTTTTCGGAATTATATATAAAAAATTTTTGCACGACTTTAATTAAGGCACTCATTTAAATGAATTCAGGGGGGTTTGACCTCTGTTCGAGCTCTGCTCAAACAAATAAAAGCGTCACCGTTTTTCGCCATCACGACACAGGACATATCGAAAGTAGAACAGCTAAGCAGTTGATAAAGAAGTCAAAGAAGTGTTTATAGGGTTTTAGGCAGCATTCAAAAATGGCGCGGCAGATTTCGTCAGTCAGCGGACTACATTATTTATGGACAAATATATTGACTTAACAAAATGAGTGGGTCAAGGTTATGATGGAGCCAGTGTGATGAGCAGAGTGTACAATGGTGTTTAAAAGTAAATTAAGGATATCCAGTCTAATACCATAATTTAAATTTGGTGGTAAATGATGCCGTTAGATTTAAATTTTTTTTTTTAAATAACATCAAACGTTGGGATCTGCTGTCAAAATCCACTGGCGAATCCGGGACCACTTTAACAAAGCTAAGTCCGACTAGATGGTCCAGTAGGGTCTCTACGATATCTGCAATAATACTTCGTTTTTTTTTATATAATCAAAGCATTAACTAAAATAGTTCTCAAGAGCAAGGCTGCAAATCGGCCCGGAGCCGAATCCCTTAAACCCGTTCCGGTTGGGGTATTTTGGGGTTCGCAAACCGGACCATAAACCCTATATCTTTAACTCCACGAGCCTGAGCTCGAACCGGACCACTTTATCGAAAAATGAGGTTCTGTTCACCAATTTAGGTAATCTTTTTAACATTCACATCTATACATCCAGGTATATCGGAAATCTTTGGAGATTTTAAAATAAGCGATTGCTTTTCCAACTAAGTATTGATGATTACTAGATTATACGGAAAGAAACCATTTAAGTTAACTTGGCCTTGAACGGACGGTATAGGTGACGAGATTTACATTTCTACACTAGCGATGAAAGATGTTCACGCCCAGCATACAAGTCGAGTTCTTACAGCTATCATTCATTCCAATCTTACGACATTTCTCTAGGTCAGATAATTACTATTACTATTGCATATAAAACAAGAAAGAAAGTCGGTCAAGCCCGACTATAATATACTCTGTACCTGTGAAGTGCTGCCCATCACCGTGGCGACCGGTGCTGCGCATAATTGATTGTTTTCCTTATAACTCTACTTTCGTTCAATCGCTTGTTTCCTTTCCTTTGGCGGATCAAGCACAGAACTACCAGAAGCTCGCACATGAAGTGTCTGCCATCCGACTGACAGTTTTAGGACAGCCATCGGTCAGGCCCTTTTCCATTAACCACCTGGCATCCGGTTTAGTCGGACCATCGGACCGGCAGATCGGTTCAGCATTACCAGAAACTGTGCTGGAAATGTCAGCCGTACGGCAGGCGATTTTGGGACAGCTGTCGTCCAGCACATTTCTGTTAACCATCCGGCAGTCAGGCGATTTCAGGCAGCCATCGGCTTGGGTAATTTCGTTAACCGTTCGGCAGTCTGTTTGGGATAACCGTACGCCCTTCAGATGCGCACATAGCTCCAATCCGCCAAGTCGAGCTATCTCCTTCTCAATCTCTTGGCCTGTGTGTTTCTCTTTTTCGCCTTTTGTTTATCGATCCCGAGGCGGGTTCGAACCTACGACTTTTTGCTCAGCAGGCAGATACACTACCCGCTGCACCACACCAGGCCACAATAAGTACATCCAGAAAATTGCTCTTTCTGACTTTGGGACAGCCTTCGGCTAGCACATTCACTATTAATATATAGCACATTCTGTTCAGTTTATGAACTTAGCAGAAGTGGCGTAGAGCAAAGGCATTTGACTAATAAATAAACAGTCCTGAGTTCAAATCCCAGTAGAGGTATGATAATCGAAACATTAAAAAAAACAAGAAAGAAAGTCGGTCAAGCCCGACTATAACACACTCTGTACTTGTGAAGTGCTGCCCATCACCGCTGCGACCTGTGCTGCCCATAATTGTTTGTTTTTCTTATAACTCGACAACCGTTCATCCGATCTTTACCATTCCTTTGACGGATCGATAAATAATCCTGATTACTAATTATGTCCAGAAGGAGCGAACCTTCTATCTATAAAACTGTGGGAGATATTACGTTTTTTCCGATTTGCGGGGGCGGGAGGGGCGTGGCAAAAATTGAAAATAAACTTGATCTGCCTGCAAGTATAAGAAGCATAAGTCCCATACATGTCAAACCTCTATCTTTTACCATCTCTGAGATCTGTGCGTTCATACGAACAGACAGACGGACATGGCTATATCGACTCGGCTGTTGATGCTGATCAAGAATATATATACTTTATGGGGCCGGAGATGCTTCCTTTTGGCTGTTACATACTTTTGCACAAACTTATTACACTCTATGTACCTTTGGTACAAAGTATAAAAAATACAAATTAAATACAGCACAATCCAAACACATTTAAAAGAAGTAGTAATTATGTTGCACCTTATTCTATGGAAGACAACAAACATTAATGAAACTGAGAAAACAACCAATCTTTATTATTTCATTCTTTTGGTTGATAATACCGTCTGGACGATGCATGGCGTGTCCAAACAGCCTGCCGTACGGCTAGTCACTTTTACCGACCGCCCGGCACCAGCTTCCGAATTTGATGACATCCCATATACAATCTGGTATGGGAGCTGGTATGAGGGGGGCGGCGGCAGTCAGGAATCGGTCGACATTCTCCAGCCGGGTGGCGACACAAAAAACTACTGGGATACTTTTGCACAAACTTAATACACTCTGTGTACCTCTGGTACAGAGTATAAAAATTGATAAAGTTAGTTCTGGAGTGAGTGAAGCAATGGATCATTACTTACAAATTGTGTAAATGTTTACTAACTTTTAAAGATGTGGCCGGAGTGGCTCAGCGGTTAGTGTGCGCGACTGCTGAGCATGAGGTCGTGGGTTCGATCCCGCCTCGGAACATCTAATGAAAAAGTTTTTTTCTTTGAATAAAACTTTACACCCGGCCACACCTCTTGCTGTTGGCGCCAGCATTGCAGTAATTAGCCATGAAAAGCCTCTCAAAAACTGCCGTTCGGATTCGGCGTTAAACTGTAGGTCCCTTTCTCTTGTGCTAAAATTAGAAGCGCACAAGCCAAGAGATTGAGAGAGGCTCGGCTTTGGCCCCTCGGGGCTGTTGTCATCTTGACAAGCCGATTTTACTTTACTTACTTTTACTTTTTACATCGAAAATCAAACCTTCTATTTTATTGAAACGAACCAAGGTTTTAAAACCTTGGGTTCTGGGGCCTTGCTCAAGAGTTCCAGTAAAGATGAGCGAAATCATGCAGAAAATATTGAAACCAAATGCTAAAATTCGAGATCGGTTTCGTGTGCGATTTCAAGTACCTTGTATTAAATGTCATCAATTATTCATCTAAAACATTACAAAAACGGGATATCAATTTGGACGAGGCAAGTAGAGCCTTAGCTCTACTGACATCGAATCATTTATACGCAATGCCAGTGAAACTGCTAGAAAATATGGTATAGATCCCCATTTTAAAGAAAAAGGCCAACAATAGTTGAAAAACAGTTTGATCAGTTTATCTCTGACTATCGATTTCGAAATAGGGAAGAAATTTTACAAAATTACAATTTCAATAATGTGCTAGACACAATAAAAGGCCACTTAAATGCACGATTTTTGGGTATAAATGCAGGCAATCGAATATTTAATTTTCTTGCACGAAATTTTTTGCTGAATGTAGATGAAAGAATTTCAATACAAAAGCGCGACCAATTTCAAAATAGATATTCTGATATAATTGGGCCCCAACTTTTCCATTCAATTTCTTAATTTTTACCACTACTCATCAATTCTGTAAAGAAATGAAAATGATGAAAAAATATAGAGTACTTGAATGCGATCTAACAGAAGTAATTACATCGTTCAGCTTCTGCTGAAAGATCTTTTTGTTACGCCACTGCTTCTCATTCAGTTTTTCCATGCTTTTAATAAATTTTTGTGTTTTTCAGATTGACTATTAAACTTTTCTGATATCTCTTTTGAGAAACTTTTATGAGACATATTCTTAAACAAAATTTCAGGTAACAAAATTTTAAATTTAAAAAAAATTTGTTGGCTTCGATCTTAATAATATAAGCCTAAAATGTGTATTAATTGTAAGCAGGTTAGAATTTAAAATAAAAAAGTTTTTGAGTAACATCTCTACTGGCTGACCTTGTGAATTCGATTAGTTAGCATGAGTTGTGATGAAAAATGGCTAGTATCTCCAATCGGGCGCAATTGTAGCAATGGTTATAATATTTGTTTCTTGAATATTATCTTTAACTTTCTGTGAAGTCAAAGCCTGTGTGAATTAATCTTAAGTCTAGTGGTCGAACACCCCACTGTGCGTTGAGTGTAAAATAACTTCTCGACACGCGTAGATAACATGTACATACGTGCTATCGACGGTGAGCCATCGAAGCTATTGCCAGCTCTAGCTGCAAGAAGAAGAAGCAGCGTATACATTTTATTTACCATAAACTATAAATTAATTCAAATAAAAGACCTTTGCGGCACTTGCAAGACGGGGAAATACACAAAAAGTTGCTCAGTTTGTGTGGGGAGCCGCCGCATACACGCTGCGAATCTTCTTAAGTCGCACCGTCACCCGTCAGCACTCACCCACAATCAGTCTCAGTCATGGCACGCCCAATTTTTCCAAATCAGCAGAAAATTGCTGAGAAGCTAATCATACTCAATGATCGTGGCTTGGGCATACTGACGCGTATCTATAACATTAAGAAGGCCTGTGGCGACACCAAATCCAAGCCGGGATTCTTGTCGGAAAAGTCACTTGAGTCGAGCATCAAGTTTATAGTCAAGCGGTTTCCCAACATCGATGTCAAGGGTCTGAACGCCATTGTCAACATCAAGGCGGAGATTATCAAGTCGCTGAGCTTGTACTATCACACCTTTGTGGATTTGCTGGACTTTAAGGACAATGTGTGCGAGCTGCTCACCACCATGGATGCGTGCCAGATTCATTTGGACATCACCTTAAATTTTGAGCTAACCAAGAATTATTTGGACCTGGTGGTCACGTATGTGTCGCTGATGATTGTACTGTCCAGGGTGGAGGATCGCAAGGCGGTGCTGGGTTTGTACAATGCCGCCTATGAGCTGCAGCATAATCAGGCGGATACGGGTTTCCCGCGGTTGGGACAAATGATATTGGACTACGAGGTGCCGCTCAAGAAACTGGCCGAAGAGTTTATACCGCATCAGAGATTGCTGAGCAACGCCCTGCGTTCGCTGACCTCGATCTATGCCCTGAGAAATTTGCCGGCGGACAAGTGGCGCGAGATGCAGAAACTCAGTCTGGTGGGCAATCCCTCCATTCTGCTGAAGGCCGTAAGGACGGACACCATGTCGTGTGAGTATATTTCACTGGAGGCCATGGATCGTTGGATCATCTTTGGTTTGCTGTTGAATCATCAAATGTTGGGCCAATATCCGGAGGTGAATAAGATCTGGCTGAGTGCCTTGGAATCCAGCTGGGTGGTGGCCTTGTTTCGGGATGAGGTACTCCAGATACATCAGTATATACAGTCCACATTTGACGGCATCAAGGGGTATAGCAAGCGGATCGGTGAGGTCAAGGAGGCCTATAACACGGCAGTACAAAAGGCTGCACTGATGCACCGCGAGAGAAGGAAATTTCTACGCACCGCTCTCAAGGAGTTGGCTTTGATAATGACGGATCAACCGGGGCTGTTGGGTCCCAAGGCCATCTTCATATTCATAGGCCTGTGCCTGGCACGGGATGAGATTTTGTGGCTGCTGCGTCACAATGACAATCCCCCTTTGGTCAAGCACAAAGGCAAATCGAACGAGGATCTGGTGGATCGTCAGCTGCCAGAGTTGCTGTTTCATATGGAGGAGCTGCGTGCCTTGGTGCGTAAATACAGCCAAGTGATGCAGCGCTATTATGTGCAATATCTGTCGGGTTTTGATGCCACCGACTTGAACATACGCATGCAGAGTCTACAAATGTGCCCCGAAGACGAGAGCATTATCTTTAGCTCGCTGTACAATACGGCCGCCCAATTGACCGTCAAACAGGTGGAGGATAATGAGCTATTCTATTTCCGACCCTTTCGCTTGGACTGGTTTCGTCTGCAGACCTATATGAGTGTGGGTAAGGCCGCCTTGAGAATCACCGAACATGCCGAACTAGCGCGGCTCTTGGACTCCATGGTTTTTCATACTCGTGTCGTGGACAATCTGGATGAGATTTTGGTGGAGACCTCCGATCTAAGCATATTTTGTTTCTACAACAAAATGTTCGATGATCAGTTTCACATGTGTCTGGAATTTCCCGCACAAAATCGTTATATCATCGCTTTCCCCTTAATCTGCAGTCATTTCCAGAATTGTACGCATGAAATGTGCCCCGAGGAACGGCATCATATACGCGAACGTTCGCTGAGTGTGGTGAACATTTTCCTGGAGGAGATGGCAAAGGAGGCTAAGAATATCATCACCACGATATGTGATGAACAGTGCACCATGGCGGATGCTTTATTGCCCAAGCATTGTGCTAAAATCTTGTCCGTACAATCGGCACGAAAGAAAAAGGATAAAAGTAAGTCCAAACATTTTGATGACATACGTAAGCCCGGGGATGAATCCTTTCGAAAGACGCGTGAGGACTTAACTACCATGGATAAATTGCATATGGCCCTGACCGAACTGTGCTATGCCATCAATTATTGTCCCACAGTGAATGTCTGGGAATTTGCATTTGCTCCGCGTGAGTATTTGTGTCAGAACTTGGAGCATCGTTTCTCAAGGGATTTGGTGGGCATGGTCATGTTCAATCAGGAAACCATGGAGATAGCCAAACCCTCTGAGTTGTTGGCCAGTGTGAGAGCCTATATGAATGTGCTGCAGACGGTGGAAAACTATGTACACATTGATATAACCAGAGTGTTCAACAATTGCCTACTCCAACAGACCCAAGCTTTAGACTCGCACGGTGAGAAGACCATTGCCGCTTTGTACAACACCTGGTATAGTGAGGTTCTATTGCGTCGCGTCTCGGCCGGCAGCATAGTCTTCTCTATTAATCAGAAGGCTTTTGTACCCATCTCGCCCGAAGGCTGGGTGCCTTTTAATCCTCAAGAGTTCTCCGATTTGAATGAATTGCGTGCTTTGGCCGAGCTAGTCGGACCGTATGGCATTAAGACCCTGAATGAGACTCTCATGTGGCACATAGCCAATCAAGTGCAGGAATTGAAATCCCTGGTAAACACCAATAAGGAAGTATTAATTACCCTACGAACAAGCTTTGACAAGCCCGAGGTGATGAAGGAGCAGTTCAAACGTCTACAGGACGTGGATCGTGTACTCCAACGCATGACCATTATTGGGGTCATCATCTGTTTCCGAAATCTTGTACATGAGGCCTTGGTGGATGTTTTGGACAAACGCATTCCCTTCCTGCTCAGTTCTGTTAAGGACTTCCAAGAGCATTTACCTGGCGGAGATCAGATACGTGTGGCCTCGGAAATGGCCTCGGCAGCGGGACTGCTGTGTAAAGTGGATCCCACTTTGGCCACCACCTTGAAATCGAAGAAACCCGAATTCGATGAGGGTGAACATCTTACCGCCTGTCTACTCATGGTCTTTGTGGCCGTTTCCATACCCAAATTGGCTCGCAATGAGAATTCCTTTTATCGGGCTACCATCGATGGTCACTCGAACAATACGCATTGCATGGCAGCAGCCATTAATAATATTTTCGGTGCCCTTTTCACCATTTGTGGACAGAACGATATGGAGGATCGCATGAAGGAGTTTTTGGCCTTGGCCAGCTCTTCACTGCTGCGTCTCGGGCAGGAGTCGGACAAAGAGGCCACACGAAATCGAGAGTCCATCTATTTGTTGCTCGACGAGATTGTTAAACAGTCGCCATTCCTTACCATGGATCTGCTGGAGTCTTGCTTCCCCTATGTCTTGATACGAAATGCTTATCATGGCGTTTACAAACAGGAACAAATCTTGGGACTCTAGAAGTAAATTGTCGGTCGTCATCATCGTCGGCGCCGCGTATTATTAATAAAAATATACATTAAAAAGTATTTTTCTTATATTCGATTATCGATCATTATATTCTGCAAGTAAACTCTGTTAAACATACCCATTTAATTACAATGTATAAGGTCTAGACTCTAGACTGCTTGAGATCTGCATTTTTATACCATTATGAATAAAGTGCTTATGTAAACCAACATCTGCGTTTATTTTTTTTGGCGAGAAAAAACAAAAGAGTACTTGTATTATCTTTGGAAAGAAGCCTATCGGTCAAGTTTTGTCCAGATAGCAGCAAACAAAAAAACTAGGCTAATTCAGTAGACAAACTTTATCACAACTAGGTGAGCTTCCCAATGCACAGTGGTCAGAGGCAAAAAATCGAAAAAAAAAAATTTCAAAATTTCCAAACCAAATTAATGAGTTTCATTTCTCGAAGGAACTGACTAATCTATAGATTAGATTTCCATTTCAGTCGATCCAGTTCTAATTAGTGTCTAAAGAGCATTAAGGAAATCAGTGACCCAAGGTGACCCAAATTTCCTAGCAACTGCGTTTTTCAAAATGGTTCAGACCTTTTCTCAAGTTCTACTGGACTGATTTTTAAGTTTTTTTTTTTTTTTTGTAAAGTATCCTTTAATAACTAGCCTTCTGCTACCCTTTTTTGGCCGCTTATGCTAGTGTGATATTGGGTTTAACAGTACTTGGCAGTCACCATTCGGGCTTACCGATAATGTATAAGTATTTTAATGTAGGTATTTAGTGAGAAAGTGTGAGGATTTGGTGTAATATGTCCTGCTAGAATCGCCGTGAGTTCAGGTCCTTGGGTAAGACTTTCTTTAACCTTCTCCTTTGACGTACACCTTGGATTCTCCGTCTTCTTAATAAATTTTTAACAAGTTTGTTGGGGTGGTGAGATAGCTTGTCAAGGTAAACGGCGGCCGGCTTGTTGATAACATCTCCAACCATGGGAACTCCAAGGTCCTTTTCAATATCCCTGGTTCTCAGGTACCATTCAGCTCCCGTAATGCGTCCAAGGATTTTTGCCTGAACCACTCTAATCTTACTAGGCTATATCTCCATATCGGAGCCAGAATAGCCTTGTAGATTAGGACTTTCTTACTGAATGACAGCTTGTTGTTGGAGTTCAGGAGCCACCCCATGCGCCGTGCTTTGACAGCAACTTCCTGAGCTGTTGTCGTGACTTGTTGTCCAAAGGTCAGTCTTCTGTCCAGTGTCACCCCAAGGTATTTATGGGCTGCTTTATGCTCCATAAGCTGACGACGGGTGGAATAAGTCACCGAAGCACACTTGTCCGTGTTTATGGCAATGTTCCATCTAGCGGCCCAATTGCAGTATAGCGTAGGACCCAATACGCTGCCCTGCGGTACACCAGCCCGAATGGTTCTTGTTTGGGATGTCGGTCCGTCCTGTGCTACCTCAAAAGCTCTGTCCGTCAGGAAGCTCTTGATTAGCAGGTACAGTTGGGGCGTAAAAAAATCGTCAAAAATAGATTTCTCATTTTTAATTGGCCGCAACTACCTTTAAAAATTTAATTTTTTTTCACGATTCTGCTTCGGGCCATAAGGGCATTCATACTTAACAGTTTCCTGTTTTCCGATAATGCTGTCTGATAATGGGGACTCCCGGAAAGGTGTGAACCATCAACATAGAGTCTGAGAACTTTTTGAGCAGCCCTCGCTTTCACACATTTTTAATTATACCCGTTACTCGTAGAGTAAAAAGGGTATAAGAAGTCGTGCAAATGTATTTAACAAGCAGAAGAAAGCATCTCCGATCCCATAAAGTATATACAGGTCTGTTGAAAGGGGATCCCGGGCCCGGGGGTCATGTTGTACATTAGACTGGGTCAATTTGTATGGACTAAAAAACATGCACCAAGCGGTTGTCAAAATCGTAATCTACGATGAAGTCTAAGAAGGTTTGCATAAGAAACCATGGGTCTAAAATCAAATCGAGCTTCCCGTTTTCAAGAAGAAACTTTTCGTATCGTAAAGGGCTACAATTAAGACAAACAAGTTAGAAAGTCGATCAAGACCGACTCTAATACACTCTGTACCTCCCGAAGATTGTGTTAAGGTGTGTGAAGTGCATAATATTTTTTTTCTTTATAACTTGACTAACGTTCATCCGATCTTTCCCATTCCCTTTCCCTTTGGCGGATCGGTAAATAGTCCTGATTACTAAATATGTCCAGAAGGTACGAACCATCTATCTTCAAAACTGTGGGAAATATGAGGGTTTTTCTAAATTGCGGGCGCAGGAGGGGGCGTAGGGAAAATTGAAAATAAACTTGATCTGCCTGCAAGTTTTTTGGGCAAACCTTCTTAGAATTCGACGTAGATTACGATTTTGACAACCGCTTTGTCGCGAAAAAAAAATTGACCCACTCTATTGTACATAGTTTATTTAAGTTTTTGCCAAAAATCCGGGCTCCGGGCCCCTCTCAGAAGTCCGGGCCCGGGGGAAACACGACGTTCCTCCTCCCCTTTCGACGGGCCTGAGTATATATATTCTTGATCAGCATCAACAGCCGAGTCGATATAGCCATGGCCATCTGTCTGTCTGTATGAACACCTAGATCTCGGAGACTAGAAGAGCTAGAGCGACAACATTTCGTATGTAGACTCCTTTTGTCTGTAAGCAGATCAAGTTTATTTCAAATTCTGGCCACGACCCCTCCCGCCACGCAAATAAAAATGTTGAATAACTCTAACAAGTTTGAAGATATCAAGCTGATATTTTGCAGCGTAGTGTGTGTGCCCAATATTTAGAATCTCTGAAGTTTGCATAACTGGCGGCCGTTGGTTGCCCACTGAGTGCAAAGTCCAAAACGGAGGCCACACACTTACAAAGGAGAATGGCTGTCTCAGGCTGTCTTTTTGGTGTTTTTGCGCGCAAGCTGCCTTTGGAATTCCCAAACAGTTTTTCCGTCGCTGGCATGGAGAGACTGCTCTTTTGATAGACATTTCAGGCTCAAGATCGCTGATGAGTGAGGATTTGGTCCCTCATGAAACGTCGTCCGATCAACCTGATGCCTCCTTTGTTGTGTTGTGTGCCTCTGTTTAAAGTTATGCCAATAGCATAGCAGGACCTTTTTTTAAAATGTCTAAAAAACTACATTTTCTGGTTGTTGTTGGACATAAAGTAATTAATCGGGCAAGATCGGTGTTTGAAATTATTAAAAAAAAAGTTTTAATATTAAACTTTATGTCCTAAAAAAAATTAGCCTGCGCTTTTTTGCGTCTTCTGACAAAATTAAATTTTAGTAAGTGTAGTCAATTCCAAAATGCAAATATCGCCAGCCCTGGAATATTCGAGCGCATTTACATTACAAAGCCATGATTGAAAGGCATTATGCTGGGTTTATACTGCGTCACAGAGTGTCACAATTCAGTGTAACAGTGTCACAGCTCCATATGAATTTGACACTGTGACACTAAAATGTGAACCTGTGACACAGAATAAACCCAGCATTAGTCAGATGCTTAACACATCTGAGTGTCTGTCAGAACTCTCGACCCGGATCTACATAGTTTTGTCGACCTTTAAAAATTGAATTTTTTAAGGAAACTCCCAGTGTTTTGATGGCAGAAAATGATAGAGGCGCTGAAGTTAGCCATCAGTTAATTCTTTCAATGATTGACGGAACAGCTTGTAGTTTACGGAAGCAACATCAACATTTAAGTGTTACATTTGCGGAGCCACAAGCGAACAATTTTAATTACGAAATGCTATTAAAAGAAGTGAAAACAGAAAATTTGAGATTCGGGCTTTCAACTTCTCTCGGTCTTTTGAATGCCCTCTGCATTTGTCCTTCAAATTGCCTATGAGAAGGTGGCAACCTAGATCGGTGGCAACCAAAAATCGAATTTAAACCGAATTCAAGGAAAAACTACGCTTACTCATTGATCCCCCCGAAACCTGGATTTGAAATTAGAAATGATGGAAACACTGCTAGGCGATTTTTTCAAAACACAGAATTGTCTGCAGAGATAACAAAGATATACATCGATTTGCTTGAAAGAATGCACACTATATTAATAGATGGCTTATGTAACCATGATATTAATGGAGACAATTTCAAAAATTAAGCCTTGGAGACTGCTTGGCATTTCGTAAATTTGTACCCTTGGTATAATATGTCGCCAACTTAACATAAATTTTTAATTCATTGCCCGGAAATAATTAAGTATGCATTGCTCCCAATGGGTCAATTAACTGAGGAGGCCCAGAAAGCACAAAACAAAGATTTCAAGTTTTACCGAGAACATTTTTCGAGATAAATGCAGTCGGGAAAAGTGCAACCTGGATGTTTTAAATAGAATGTTCATAACTTCGGATCCTCTAGTATCAAAGAGTCAGGAAAAAAAAATAAATCAAATGCCAAAATCAGCTTTATATTTATTGCAAAATGTACCTGAATTTAAATAGGAATTCTCTTATCTAATAATTAAAAGTAGCGATGGAGATGGGATAAAGATGGAATAAAGAAAATATTTGAAAAAAAAAATAAAAAATTGGTTGTGTGGTTTATTTATTCAAAGAAAAAACTTTACATTAGATGTTCCGAGGCGGGATCGAACCCACGACCCCATAAATGACCCAATTCCCATACGATTTGTTCAGTATTTAGGTCGAAAGCGATTTGTAGAACAAATGAGATTAAATTGCTTACTAAAGAAATTTATTGATTTTTTTGTTATTAAAATTGTGTAAAATATCAGCTAAACATTGAACCTCAAATTTCCGAACCTTAACAATTGATAAATTTAGGTTCAAGCCCGCGAACCGGGACTCCGAAAAAAATTGCTGGGCTTGCAGCCCTGCACAGAAATTTGTTTGGGTTGCTTTCAAATCTCTAGGCAAAAGAAATATGGCAAGTGTAATTCTGGAATATGGCAAGTGTATTCAAATAAACTCGCCGAATGATTCAGCTTTGCTTCAGGTTGATTTGAATTCCATATACTCGTGGTGCTCTAACAATTTGTTCCACTTAAACCGGGACAAGTGTAAGTCTATGACGTTTTATCGTAGAAGCCCCTTTTTGATTAAATATTTATTGAATTCTTATCAGCTTGAACAGGTCGAATCTTTTCATGATCTGGGTATTACTCTTGATCATAAATTACATTTTGGAGCTCACATTGAACTCTCTGATAATAAAGCGATGGGCTTGCTAGGTTTTATTAAGCGCTGGTCCAAAAAGTTTAATGATCCCTACACGACTAAGCTGTTATATACATCCCTAGTGAGGCCTATCTTAGAATTTGGGTCGTGTATTTGGAACCCCCAATCATTAACCCTCTGCAAGCGCATTGAATCCGTCCAGAAGCAGTTCCTTTTGTTTGACCTTCGCAACTTGAGTTGGGACCCACAATTGAGGCTTCCCTCTTATTTATCCAGACTAAAGCTTTTAGACTTACCGACTCTTGAACATAGACGTACCATGTTGGGTATAATGTTTCTGCACAAGCTTATACAGGGTAACATTGACGCAGAGTACCTACTTGGGTGTGTGAACTTTAATTTCCCATCAAGACGAACACGTAATTTTATACCCTTAAGGCTTCTTTTGGCCTCTTCTTTATATGCCGCCAATTGTCCGTTTCGCATTCTGTGTAGGGATTATAATAAGATCTTTCCTCTTCTCAGTGATATCATTTCCGATGAAGGCCTTCGCTCTTTTATACTTTACAATCTTGCCCTTACTTAGCTTTGTATTTTTTGAACTCCCTCGTCACAAGCTGGGAGGGGCGAGCTGGTCATTCGACCAATAAGTACCTCCAACGGATCGGGCGTTCAATTTAATCTGTTTTCTTGACCATTTTCTTGTTGTTTATATGTCGGTCTGGAGGTGTTGCATAATAATATAAAAAAATAAAATTTAATGGTTTTAATTTTAAAATTAACATTTCATTAATCTCAAAACCAACTGATGTACTTTAAATCTTCAAAAAATTATTTTTGTCACTGGGCGATGCGTTTCGCTTTTGCCAGAGACATTCGTCGACAATACAAGACACAAAATACTACGTTTATGCTTTAAAATCCACGGTTTCTTCAATTTGCAAAATCAAATTTGTTTCTATTTATGCTGCTTTTGCAAATTCACAAAACGACCTGCGCACATATGAGAAAACAAAAGATCTGGCAACACCAACACAACTTTATGAATTGACGGCGAATTCATAGTCATTCGTGAGCAGTCGAATTCATGAAATGGTGTTTATGCACGCATTTTCGGACCCATTTCATGAAACGATTTTGCAAAATGTGCATAGCATAAACATAGTAAAAAACAGGGAAAACTGAAATCTCACCTGAAAAGGCAAAATCCTTGTTAACTTGGGTAATTTTTTTCATATTGGACAATTTTACACCACAAGGACATAAACTTATGAAAAAAGCGAATCTGATTTTAACGCTGGAATGAATTGTTTTGCTCTGCTGGACACGATTGTATCATTCGGAAGCAAGTATTAGAAACGGCTGCTTGGCGCAGCTATAAATACCCCCGACTCTTGAATAATTACCTTCGTAACTTTGCTGCTTATCGTTAAGCTTGCTAATCCACGTGTCCACTTAATCCTCAAAAACTTACCTGTTGCAACTTTCATTTATTGAAATTGACTTCTTAGTGCGATTTTGGTTTTATAATTTTCATTTCACACTTTATTGATTAACGGAGCTTTTGCTGTGACTTTGTCGGCGCTTCATTTTTGTTGTGTTTTGCATTTAGTTCTTCTCAAGAGTTTGTTTCGTCATCAGTTTTTCGTTTTGTATTTTTTTGTTTTTTTTTTGTTTAATGAAAAGTTTCTACAGTCAGGTATTTTGATAAGCAGTTATTGAATGGAAATTACACATTTAATATTAATAGTTCGATTTTTGTTGTGTTTATAAATACTCTTATGCTGCTGCTGCTTAGATTGCTCCGCATTACATGTAATAAATCTTTTGAATTACGTTTCAATTTCCATTTGATCAGACCACACAATTTGTTTAAATGTTTTTGTTTTTTATATATATTTATAAACATTCGTACTCAGGTTTTTTGGCCAGTTCTTTGCTTACACTCGTGAGTAACTTTCCAATTTCATTTGTCATTTTTTTCTTTTAGGTAGTACCATGTTTTTAATGTTTTGTTTTATTTTTCTTAAATCACATTTATTATTTTAATATTAACATTGAGTAAATTATGCTTGAGTGTGGTTTGGGTTGTAGGTAAGGTTAATTTGTGTGTGTGTGTGAGTTTTCTTGATTTACAATAAAAGCAAACAATGCTAAACAATTACAGCAAAAAGTTGTAACATAATTAAAATCGATTGCCCTTAAATAAAAAGAATTTCATGCTATGAAAATAAAAAAGTAGACTGGCATAGTTGGAAAAAATAAAAAACAAATTGGTTTAGTCATAGCATGGTTAACTAACGATACGTGAATTCCACTGTTAAGATTTGAGATAGATCAGTAATAAGGTTGGGTTAAAAATTTGCATGAGAAACGAGCGGATATTTAAAATGTGCTCAATCAGAATGTACCGCGACCTGTGATAAAATTATTATTTTTCATTTGCAGACAATGCTTCCAGCTTTGGACCCAATGAAACTTGGTTGAGTTATGACTAGAAAATATTGAGGGCTAGACGTATTTGAGCCCAAAACTGCAGCATTGTATGAATAAAACCTTCTTTTTTAGTGTTTTTAGAAATATTTTTTGTAGATTTAAACAAAATAAGGGAAACAGATAGTATGAAGACACTTCTCATCCTCACAATCTTTCAACCAACCAAAAACTAGGCGATTACTGCACTAATTTGTCATCGTCTATTTAGTAGGGATTTATACGATGAATCAAACTTAATGAAGTTATCTGCTCAGCAGTTAAATTGTCTGTTATAAGAGAGAGAGAGACTGAACAAGAGTGAAAGAACAAACGTGACTGAACAACTTTCACTGAACAAGTCTTTCTGAACAGGAGCAGATCAAATGATTGGCCTTTTTAGTGAACAACTCATTTTGGTTTACTCACTCATAAACAAACCAACACAAAGTTTGTAAAGTCACAAATTGACCAGTTATTTGATTATTCTGGCATTTCCAAAGAATCTTTGATCATATCATGAATTGAAATTCACGGTCAATCGTCGTGTGTACAAAGAATTCTCGAAATGCTGTTTGTGCACCCACTTTAGACTCCAATTCATGAAATGATTTTGCAAAATAAAAAAATAGGCGAAAGTTAATTTCGGCTCGGCAGAAGTTTTGTATACCCTTTTTAGTTTGTTTTTCTAAATAAGACTACTTTTCGGCTATACTATACAGATAACCGATTTCGACCAAACTTAGTGCAATCATGGAAAAGCATAACAAACAGTTAATTACGAAATTTGGAGTCGATCCCAATTGAAACAAAAAAGTTTTTCTCACTGGAACTTCTTTATCGACCGATCATTCATACTGCAGCTATATGCTATAGTCATCCGATTTTGATAAAACTGTAGAATTGGGTGAAAGTTTCCATTAAAAACAAAAAAGTTTTTCTCACAAGAACTAGTTTTTCGACCGATCGTTCCTATGACAGCTATATGCTATAGTCATCCAATTTTGACCACACTTTGTAGATCCTGTGGGAAAAAATACATGCTAATTTTGAGGACATTTTCATTCAAAACAAGAAAGTTTTTCTAACTAAGACTACTTTTCAGACTCTACTTTTCTATGACAGCTATACTATATAAATGTCCGATTTCGACCACATTTAGTGAAATTATGGAAAAGCATAGTTAACTCAGAAATACGAAGTTTGGAGACGTTTCAATTGAAAACAAAAAAGTTTTTCTCACTAAAACTAGTTTTTCGACCGATCGTTCCTATGACAGCTATATGTACCAAAAGACTTCGTGCAAAGTTTGGTGAAGATAGCTTTAAAACTTACGGAGGAGATAGCATAGAAACAGACAGACAGGGCTAAATCAACTCAGCTCGTCATGCTGATCAAGAATTTATATACTTTATGTGGTGGGAGATGCTTCCTTCTATGCGTTACAAACATCCGGACAATTTTATAAAACCCCTTTGCAAGTGTATAAACATAAACGTAACGCCGCAATTAATGTTTTGGGAAATTTGCCAACCAGTCGGACTCTAAAACGGTTCATTTTTTAAACCTTCTGAATCTACAAATTGTATTTGATGTGTGTGAACTCCAAGGCTGCAAACCTATAACTTTTTTGGGGAGCTCCAGTTTGCAGGTTCGAACCAAAACTTACCTATTGTTACCCTCTAGTACGGCTGGGGTCAGTCACAGTATTTTCGTCTCCCCAGCGTTGCTCTTTGTACGGTGATGCGTCGTGATGACAAACAATTGAGGCTTATGTCGCTTCTCTGCATGGCATTTCGTCTATCGAGCGTAGCTCATGTCGGTTCCTGTATGGCACTGCGTCGACCTAGCGTGCCTGGAGAGCCGTTAACGTATTGAGCGGATATCGCCTTGCAAAATACGTCAGTCGAACACATTGTGAGAGGTATAAGGGTGGGTCGACGACAGTCACAAAATCGCCGACGGAACGTTGAAACAGCGTTAGTCGGCCGTACTAGAGGGTAATGTTCGAAAAGTTTAGGCTCAAGGTTTTGGATATTTTTGGTAAAATATACAGAAATTTTTTATATTTAGATAAGCCTATCCAACTTAGACTTGAGTCGATGATTAAAGAATCGAAGACTCAGACAGTATCATTTCAGTGAGCTTTAAAGAAAATTTCGAATAACTATTACCATTTATAATTTTTATTGAACCGAATCAAAAAGTTGGTTTCGGAACAGTTTCAGGTTAAATTATTTTTTTTTACAATTGGTTTGGTTTAAGATTCGGTTCACAGTTAATTTTTCCCCTTTTTCGAAGCAAACAATCTGAGCCACCCTAATGTATAGCCTCACTCTACCGAAAGCCGGATAGTCCTAGTTTTAAAGAAGTATTTCTAAATCTAAAATTTTAAAAATTCATTTAACATTGATTTTATCAAGCATATTCAAAGGGAAACCTGTTAACTTATCGTCTTTCGAGCACGAATAGAGGTAATGTTTTAATCGGCTTTCAAATCTGATTTTTACTCTACATAGCATTATTCTTTGAGCTTAAGGAGCAAGCGTAACTACCAAAATAAACGCGTTTCCGGAACCATGTTTCTAATCTAACGGACAGCACAGGGCTGTTCTATGACCGATCTTATTCAAAAATGTTTGAAAGTTAACTTTTGTACGCCTGGAACTAAATGGCATAAAAATTGTTTATTATATTTTTAAACGAGATCTAAGTAAAAAAAGAAAAATTAATTTTTTAAGTTAAAAGTTTTTTACGAAATTTAAGAGTTAGGTTAGGCATAGAAAGTATCAATTAAAAATTATATTGGTCATAGAGGCCCACACGTCGCGGGGGTGTGTGGCGCGAGAGGTGAGAGCCATCAAGCCGTATAGAATTCAAATATTTTTACGTCAAAAAAGAATCAAATCAAAACATTTTCATCAAAACACAAATCGTCGCAAAGGAGAACTAAGGGGGAAAAACTTTGCGGAAAAAAATTTTTATTTTTTTTGCATATTTTGTAGCTTGGATATCAAAAATTTTCCTCCAAAAGGATTTTGAAAACTCGAATTAGTTTAGGAGATATAGTCCTTTAGGACCCAAGTGACCTAAATTCCAAGCAACTCAAACTTAACGCTATCCGAAACCACGTTTTCAAACGGTGGCCACGATTCAAAGAAACAGTGACGATTACGGGCTACGCGCAGATTGGCTATCGGCCTAACTGGATACCTATATTTAAGGTACTTTTTACATAATACAAAAAGAAAAAAATTTTTTTTTCAAATGTCGATTTTGTCAAAAAATTTTCAATTTTTTCGGAGCGCCGAACGATAGCCACATTAGTTCTAAACAAACCGATTTTTTTTTTTCAGATCATCCCAAGTCTGCAACATGGTAAGGGGCATTTTTTTTATCATTTTCGGGGGCCGATAACTTTCGAACGGCCTATATAAAAAATTTTTTGTATTTTCCTTTCACAAACATTTAAAAAAAAAAAAAAAAAAGTTATTTTTCTGTTTTTAAAAACCATCACTTTTGCCATAGTTTAAAAATCTGATGACTTCTTTAGTGTCTGTAAAATGTGCATAACCATTCATATACACACTTCTTCAAAAAGACATCAAATACGTTTCACCATCAATTGTTTTAAATCTATCTCCGACCGCTAGCAACGATTTTGTAATTATCACGAATGCCACATTAATTCCGACCTCAGACCAGATAGCTCCTTTTTTAGGGCAGTAAAGACTTTTTGCGTTTCAAAGAACCAGCTGCCTACCAGAAACGCACTACATACCCTATTTATACTGGAAAATACATAGTTCGCTTCGTATGTAGTTGAGCGAAGAACTTTGGTAGTTTGGTAGGGGGCTTTATCACTCAAATCGTCGAAAAGACTTAAGTCACGACTGTGACTTTCAACTATCTATTTCGGGTCCTAGGAATCGAACTGCATCATAACCTTTTCGGGTCATCACGATGGTTTAAAACAAAAATTGTTTCTGAAGTTCTTATACCCTTGCAAAAGGGTATATTAAAATTGCCCAGGTGTTTGTAAGCCATAAAGAGCTGAGTTAATTTAGACATGTCCGTAGTGCAAATACGCTGCACATTTATCGGAACCGGAAGGATCGAAGGATGATAGCTGCATAGGAACGAAAACTAGTATTAATGAGCAAAACATTTTTGTTCTCAATTCAATGTTTCTTTAAGCTTGCCATATAACTGCGTTTGCGCAATTTGGCCTATATGCTTTCCTTTTTTTTCTTAACTTGCAAATTGTAAAGAAATAATATTTTATTTTGTAGTCGGTCTTGGTCACTTGTTTCTTGACACATTTCAGGCTGAAGGCTTTGGGAGGACGTCAAACTCCAAAGTAGTTCAATTTTTTTTTTCGATTTTTAGCTCTAGTACTCGATACTCAAAAAAAAAATAAATTTAAACAAGAAAGTCTGAAATCTCAAAAGTTTCAAAATATGTCCAGAAGGTTCAAACCTTCGTTCTATAAAACTGACGGAGAAATGACGTTTTTTCTAAATTGCGGGGGCGTGGCAAAAAATTGAAAATAAACTTGATCTGCCTGCAAGTATAAGAAGCATATGTCCCATACATGTCAAACCTCTATCTCTTTCCATCTCTGAGATCTGTGCGTTCATACGGAAAGACAGACAGGATGACACGGCTATATCGACTCGGCTGTTGATGCTGATCAAGAATATTTATACTTTATAGGGTCGGTTACACACTTCCTACTGGCTGTTACATTCTTTTGCACAAACTTAATATACTCTACGTACCTCTGGTACAGAGTTTAAAAAAATAGAAGAAAGTTAACTTTGGCTCGGCCGAAGATTTTATACCCTTGCAGTTTGAATATATGCTATAGTCATCCGATTTTGACAAAACTTTGTAGAATTGTGTGAAAGCATTTAAAATAAAGAAATGCCAATCTAAGGGACATTTCCATTGAAAACAAAAAGTTTTTTAAACTAAGACTACCTTGCGGACATTTCTTTTCTATGGGAGCTATACTATATAGATGTTCGATTTCGACTAAGCTTAGTAGAATCATAGAAAAGCATAACAAACTAACAATTACGAAAATTGGAGGCGATTCCATTTAAAACAAAAAAGTTTTTCTCACTAGAATTCGTTTTCAACCAATCATTCGTACTGCAGCTATATGCTATAGTCATCCTATTTTGACAAAGCTTTGTAGAATTGTGTAAAAGTATTTAAAATAAATATATGCCAATGCTAACGACAAAAACAAAAAAGTTTTTCTCACTAGAACTAGTTTTTCGACCGATCGTTCCTATGGCAGCTATATGCTATAGTCCGATTTTGACAAATCTTTGTAGAACTGTGTGAAAGTATACGAAATAAAGAAATGTCATATATACTATATACGAATATACTATACAGATGTCCAGTTTCAAAGGAACTCGGTGGGAAAACATAGCAAAACTAAGAATTTACGAAGATTGGAGGCGTTTCCATTGAAACCAAAAAAGTTTTTCTCACTAAAACTAGTTTTTCAACCGATCGTTCCTATGACAAGTATATGCTATAGTCATCCGTTCCATCCGGTACCTACAAATGTGCAGCGTATTTGTACTAAAAGACTTCGTGCAAAGTTTCAAACTGTCTGAGGAGAAACAGACGGACAGAAGGACATGGCTAAATCAACTCTGCTCGTCATGCTGATTAAAAATATAGATACTTCCTTCTATGCGCTAACAAATTAGTCAATAGAATACTAAAGTAGGACAGTGTACAAAACTATTCGCTCTTTAGCTCCCAGTACCTTACTCAGAAATATTTCCAATTCGAGAGATTTAAGTTCAAAGTAAAAGCAGCATCAATGGAAAATGTGTTCGGATGAACAAGTATTTGATATAAAAATTGAAGTACTGAAGAAACTCTAAAAAAAATCGTAAAAAGAAAAACAATTACTATTACTTTGCTAAAGAAAGTCTTTCATAAAAAAATTGGCAATATTTAAAATGGGTGTATTGGGTAAAAAAGCTTCAAGACATCATGATAACAAAAAGTAATGATGCAGTTCAATTTCTCGGACATTTTTTTTAGACTTTCCCATAAACGTGACACTACTCTTTCCCGCTTTCGAATTGAAAAAAAAAGATCAAGATTTAAAAACATTAAAAGGAACCCCAACATTTTGGGATAACTCTGAGTATACCTTTTGCAAATATTTGGACTCACAAACATGTATCGCTCTTATGGCAACTAGTTCTAAGCACATTTACATAGATCGCTTTGTCTTCTGTGAAGAAAAAGGCTGTGAGCGCGTTTATCATAACAAACCACCTAAAACTTTACAATGCTGATTTCAAACGTACGTATCTCAAAACTTAAAAGAAAACTCACATAGCATTTAACTTTTTTTACAATCTTTCTTCTGCTTCTACATTAAGCTATTACAAATAAATTGTTTAAATAATTTGTTATTTGACTTTTCTTTTTTTGTGGATTTTTTTTTTTTTTTTTTCTGCAATTGGAAGTACTAAATTGGTTGAGGCTACGACTTTGTTTTTTTTTTGTTTTTTGTTGGTTACAAACTAAAATTTGCTTTTTTTGTGTAAACTTAAGCAATTGATTAAATAATTAGCAATAATAATTAATAATAGTACAATAATTGTATGTATAATTATATAGACAGTATGAACTTTTTAAATCTGTTCATACTTTTTTAATGTTTTGCTTTTGTAACTAAATGTAATCATAATAATTAGAATTTTTTTACAATTATTTTACGTTTTTTTTCTCCTTATTATTGCTTTGTTTTTTGTTTTCTTTTCGTTTTCCTTCTCTTACTTGGCTAGTCTTTAGGGGGGCTTAACAAATTGGAGTTTTGATAGATTAGGTTTTTAAACAATTTCATTATATATAAGATATATACAAACTAGATAAATATTATTAAAGAGCTTTCAATTTTGAAAGGGAGAGGGAGTAAGGAGGTGAAGGGGGAGTGGGATATACAATTAACACAAGCGCAGTCGCAGTTTCTAAACCAGTTTTGCATACTCTTACGATTACACATCAAAAAACATATATGCATATATATATATATATATACTTTTTATATAGATATATATGGGTATACAATGTACGATAGTAGTGCTATTTAAGTGTTGTTGTCTGTAACCATATAACCTATAATATCATGCAAAATACACAACGCGTAGCCTTATTAATTGTTTTTCTTAGTTGGTTGCTCAGTTAACTCCTCTATCTCCACTCATAAATTAAATGTTCATTTAAATTTCTTTTTTGCGCCTGCATCAATTGCTCGATTCAATACAATTTTTTAAGAGGGAGGGGGTAGGAGGAGGAAGAGCGTTTGCCTCTATTTAGTGGCATCGGTGGTGGAGCGCCTTCGATTGACTGCTGCCTGTTGTTGTTGCTGCTGCTGTTGTTGTTGTTGCTGCTTGGCCGCCGCCAAAGCTGTTAGTGTCCTCTGGCTAATGGTAGCACCTGTGGCAGTTCCAGCTCTTCCAGCTGCAATTTGTATGTGCTGCAGTTGTTGTTGCTGCTGCACTTGCTGCACCTGACTGGGACTGGGCAGTGTCTGGGATGAAGCTGTGGCGGTGCTCTGCTGGTTGAGTATTCGATGTTGCGGCTGTTGGAGTTGGGGCTGCTGTTGTTGTTGCTGCTGTTGCGGCGGCTGTTGCGTAGGAGCCTTAACCGTTTTCAGTTGAAGCTTTTGGGTAGACATCACAATGGGTGCAGAACTCAGATTAGCGCTGCTAGTAACCACATTGGCAGCTGGAAGTGATTCAAATGAAAAATTTGTGGAATTAGTTAGATATATTTTTTAGTTTCTAAATGACGTATTTTCTACGATCTTCAATATTTATTTCGTCGGCATTTCCTTCCTCTTATTAAGTTTCTTGCTATCCTCTGTTTTATCGCCCAGAGATTCTAAATTGATTTCAAATAATAGTCTAAAATAGACAATGTTTTAAAGCCTGCGTCAGCCCTGAATTTTCTATAGATTCTCTATTTTTGTTCAATTTCTAACTTAAACAAGTAAGGGAGCCGTAGTCGGTCCTGCCCGACTTCGATATACCCGTTACTCAGGGCAATTAGTGTTTAAAAGCCTTTACCTATGTTAATGAACAGTGCATTAACATTAATGTAACCATTTCAACATTATGTGAGGAAAAACCGCATTTAGCGTCAGAAAGTATGCAACGTTTTTTGTAACCTTTATAACTCTGCCATATATTATCCGATCTTTATGAAACTTTCAGAGATTGTAGATATTGGACACATACACTACACAGCAAAATATGAGCTTGATATCTTCACAATTATGGGCAGCACCGGCCGAGTATGTGATAGCCGGGCTTCACAACCTTTCTTTCTTGTTTTTATTGTTCTATTTAGTATTGTCGCAAAACGTTTTAATGACATCTTGAACTTGAAAAGTTGTTCTTAAATGGTGGTCCGAAAAATTCGATAAAGTTTTCAGAACTGAGTGAACCATCAAGTTTTTCTTGTTGTTTCAACTACCCAAAATAATGTCCAAGAATTTTCTCTGAACTCCTAAAGTGCCAGCCAGACACAAAGCAACTCGATCGGAATACCTCTGTAAAAAAATTACATGGGCATTTCCACAGAAAGGTCCACCAAGACAAAAAATTAAAAGTACTTAAAAACACTTTTTACGATCATGTTTTTATCGGGAAACAATTAAATTAAACTAGTTTAGGCCAATCTTAAATTTACTCATATTCCATTTCGAGATTTTCAAATGCAAAGTCGAGAAATCACCATTTTTCTTATTTTTATCATTCTTTTGCAGGTTTTTTTCCTAAAAAGTACCTATAGATTTCATTAAATTTTGCTCTCTAAAGTCATTTAAAGGGTACAAAGTGTAAACAAAGATTGCATAAGAAACCATAACAAACTATGTGAGTGCAATTAACAGTAAGATTTTGCTTTACATTATCAAAGAAACCACAAAAGTAATCATAGAGAAAAATGTGTCACATAACGTATGTCACGTAACGTATCATAATGAGTCCAATATAAAAAACACCAAAATTTATTTTTCAACGAATCAGCTCTAAATATATAGTAACATGGTTGCAGATCGTACTAAAATTAGTTGTGTTAAGAAACTCGAACGGGATTCGCAGATTTTTGAATTTTTATGAAAGTCAAAAAAACGCACTTCCATATTCTGTCACAAAACGTATTCCTTTTTGTCTGCCAGTATCTTGGGACCTTCTCTTTCTACAACTCGCAGCTTATACATTAAAAATAGTGCTACGAAAATGCCATTCAAAAACCAATTTCTCTTTGTTTTTTTTTTGATGATGAAGGTTTATAAATTCGTACGACTGTCGCGTGAGTGCTGTGGAAATGCCCATATGTCATAAAATATTTTTGCTCTGTTTTCCGTTTTAGCTAACGGTACTTTATTTCTGAGTATGCAGTTTGCTTAGTAGATCTCTTGTTAGTTATATTCAACTATCATTTTCGTTTTCACTTCATATTCGATGTATCGTTAGCTGAAAAATATCAGCGAGTCTTTGGCATTTAGTTATGAATAATTATATGTGACTTCTACAATTTGTTCACTGCTACTGCTCGATTAATGGTTTTAAGAGGTATTATTGCCGAAATTTTTTTGAAAATTGAAGCGTGAGTATATATTTATTATATAAATAGAATTAGAATAAATTTTTGGGCATTAGGGTGTGCAAATTAGCTCATGGATCGAACCTTTCGGAGTATGAGCTAGTTAAGTTCATTGGAATGCATAAAACCGGTTCCAAAAATTTAGAAATTGCAAAGATAAATACTCTTAAAAATACTACTAGAATTTCCTTAAAGCCCCAAAAGGATAAGGGTCAACACCATGTAGCAGTCGAAAAAACGTTATCGACAACCGATGCAGATGTAAAATCCTCCGACTTGCAGCTGTGGATTCAATGAGCAGGGGACAGATTAAGGCTCAATTGGGACTCAATATAACAAGGAGTGGGATTATACAAATAATCCATAAAAGCCAGTGCCTTCAACATACCCGCCATATAAAGGTGTGCATTGAGTTCCCACATAAATACCTATTCTGTTACGAGCAATGGCGTAATGTTATTTTAAGTGACGAAGAAAAGTTTAGTCTGGACTGTACTGACAGTTACAAGAAATATTGGGCAGATATGCGACAGGATATACACTCCTGTTATAAGCTTGGCCATGGTGGTGGTACGGTAATGGTTGGGAATGAATTTTGCTATTAGGGAGAAGTCCGATGTGTCATATCGATCAGAATGAACGTCTAAATGTACGAGGAGTAATTGGAGGGCAAGTTAGTGGAGTTTGGCAGTCAGTTATATGGCGATGATTAGACCTTTCAGAAGGAGAATGCAACAATTAACAGCGTAAAGCTGAAAACAGAGCTAATTAATGACAAAAATGTTCCAGTTTAAAGTGTCCAGCATTGATTTCGGACCTCAATCCGTACTTAGGACATCTGGGGTATCCTATCAACCGAAGTGATCAAGGATTGAAAGCGGTTCGAGACAGAGAAGAGCTGAAATCGACAATAGAGCAAGTAAAGGCAAACATTGACCCAACCCACCTAAAATCATTAGTTAATTCCATGCTATTTCTACAAAGTTCAGTCTTAATGAATAATTTAAAGTCTATTGATTATTAATTTAACTAAATAACAATGCATTTCAACAGTTGAATTGAATTAAACCTTTAATTTAAGAATAAACTAAAATATCAAATATAATTATCTATACGGGGTGGGCAGTCAAAGTTAGTACAATTTTGATTTGGATTATCAATATGTCAAAAAAATTTTAAAAATTATGTGGGTTAAGTTCAATCTTTAAAGAACATTTCGTAAAAAATTTCAGCTTCCTAGCTAGTCTGGTGTAGAAATGCCAGTGTTTTGGCCAAAAAATGAAAATGCGATTTCTACAAACAAATTTATTTATTTTGCTTACTATTTCGCCGTTTTTATTTTTTTGAGATGCTGTAACTCCCGCAATCGTGTGAACATTGGACATACCTTTTTTTTGAAGACCCTTTTTTGGAGGCCGAGAACTTCTTAACGGCACCATAAATTCACTTTTCTTAGTTTTGTATTTTTCTCAATAAATTAACCTACCAAATACAAAAACAGATATAACTCTTTTCGCGTTTTTTCACGATTTAAAAAAAAAACACGTAAAATTTGGCTGCACAAACAGATCTCAGAGATGGTAAGAGACGATAGTTTTATAGATAGAAGGTTCGTCCTTCTGGACATATTTCGTTATCGGGATTCTTAATCGATCCGTCAATGAGGATGAACGATAGTCGAAGTTATAAGAAAACAAACAATTATGGGCAGCACCGGTCGCAGCTGTGATGGGCAGCACTTCATAGGTACATAGTATACAATAGTCTGACTTGACCGACTTTCTTACTTATTTTTCAAAAACTCACCATTCATCGGCGTGGTGGCTATTTTCAACGTGGATCCTCCGATTTGTCGCTGAGCAGTCAATAGCTGCCGATTGGTCGCCAACTGCTTGGTTCCTACCACTTGCACATTTCGTGCTCGTGGTTGAATGGTGCCTACCAGTTGAATAGCCGCTGTCGTTTGATTCCCAGCCTGCGTCTGGACCGTGGTCACCTGCTGTTGTTGCTGCCCTTGGGCCTGCTGTGCTTGCTGGGGATGTGACTGCGCCTGAACGACACCTACACCACCACCAACACTTGAGGTACGTATTGTTTGAGGATTTAGTTTCTGTACACCGGCACCGACTATTTGAGCTGTAAGCAAAGAGCAGAACGTGGGTGTGCGGGGAGATTTTTTGATTTGTTTTTTGATTTTGTTTTTCTTTTTTAGAGGTTGCAATGTGGCATGATGGTCAAGAGAGGTCAAAAGAGAGAGAGAGAGAGGCGATGCTAGCTAAATTCTTTTGAACTTTGTGGTTATTGATGAACTCTCGAATCTCAAACTGAATAAATGGCATTTGGGTTTTTTAAGGATTTGGGGTTAGAACACAAACAAGACACATAGAAATAATTTTGGGGGTTTTTTTTGGTTAAGTTGCATGAGGAGGTAATCGAAACGAGTTGTTAACGGGTTTGTGTTGTTGTTGTTGTTGTAGGTTTTTTTTGTTGTAAACGAGAAACGAAACAGAAACAGAAGAGAACAAAATTAAGCGTGTTCAAATAAGAGTTAAAAATAATTATAATTAAAATGCAAGTAAATATATAAATCAAGATCGCAACAAGTCAATCCGAAGTAATAAATTCACATCGACTAGGCCGAGGTGTTCAGTTGCAAAGCAGCCCTTTCGTAAATAGGAGGCAAGTGCAAGTGATATTTTCCGCTTGGAGATGAAAGAGGGAGAGTGCAAGAACACAATCGTTAGGTCGAGAAATAAAATTATGTAATTTTTTTTCACTCCTTTCGCCCTTTTTTCGTTTTCATATGTTTTTTCCAATCCAATCCAATTCTTGCTTGTCTTTGAAATATTTTCTCTTCATATTTTTCTAAATTGATGTTTTACGTTTAAAATTATGCTTGAACTTCATGAACATTATTTCCCACTCATCGGGTTTTTGTTATCGTCTAGTGCATCGGTGGGCACGGCCTTGCTCCTTTTGCTCCCAAGAGTTATTTTTTGGCTCGCAGACGCATTAAAAATTGCCTCGTCATCTCACACATGCTATCCGAATTCGAAGCGAAAACAACAACAAATCTTTTGCGTATCGGGGCGGCAGAGACGACTGCAAAAACAAATACATGCAGTGTTTGTCTGGTTGGCCGACTGGAGCCTCGACAAAAAGGGTTCATTTTTCTGTTGTTGTTGGACTGCTCTGAAAAACAAATATCGTGCCCACCGATGGTCTAGTGCAAAGACACACTCCCTCCCACCTCTAACTAATTGATCCTATTTAGCTTAAGCACTCACCAATGGGTAACGTAAGCATGGCAGTTGTGGCTCCTCCCCCAGCTCCGCCACTAGGGTTGCCCGATTGCCCATTACCGCTTCCAACGACACCTCCACCGGCTGCATTATTGGTGATGACCACGGTTTGGGTGCCCGCCACAGACGAGGGTAGACTAACGATAGTTCCCGTGGGTGGGGCATGCTGCTGCAGTTGCTGTTGTATCGTTGGAAGCTGCGTACCAGGAACAGACACCAGAACACTTCTCTGTTGACCCTGAGTGGTAGCACCACTTCCACCTGCTACTCCCGGCTGCTGCTGCTGTTGTTGCTGCTGCTGCTGTTGCTGGGAGAATTGCAAGGAAATGGGTTGAGTAAAGCCCGGAATCTGGACTTGTACATTCTGAAGGCCAGCAAAATTGGCCATAGCTCCTTGCAGCTGGGAGAGATTGATGCCTTGCAAATTTAGTGTAGCGGTGGTTTGTTGTTGCTGCTGTTGCTGATGCTGTTGGGGCGAAGCCGAAGGCTGCGGATGAGGACTAGACATGGGCGAGTGTATGGACGAGGTGGCAGGTGAATGAACCAATGTTTTGGTTATAAACTGTTGCGGCTGTTGGGGCGACATATGAGGCATGGCCACTGCCGAAACATTGGAGGTCACATTGGAGAGTCGCTCGAGCAGGGCTTGATTCTGATGCGTTTGTGAGGACTGTGAATGATCTGAACCGGAGGGCGAAGGAGTAGCCGCATTGGTCAGCAAGGCGGAAAGAGCTCCGCCGCTTGTAGCTCCGCCTCCTCCGCTACCTGCCACGTTGCTGGGCACTGCAAATCCACTTGCATTCGAGGCATTCGAATCACTTCCCGGCGACGGCGCAGCCATACCCACCACTATGGCATTTGGCGGAGCTGTAGTGCTGTCCCTTCTTAAAGAACTTAGAATCCTCTGCTGAACTGGCCCCGTGGGACTTTGTATCCAGGCAGCCGTTCCACTACTCCCCGAAGAGATCACCGTGTAACTGGTTGTGGGATTCGTCATCACAGCTGGCGGTGAAGCCAACTGTGAGGCCAAAGCTGACATGGAAACTCTCACTGTCTGTCCTCCTTCTAGGGCTTGAGCTTGACCGGCCTGATTCAAGTTAACAGCTATTAGATTACCCGCAGAGTTGGTGCGAAATGTTGTTGTGCCGCCTCCGCCAATCTTTCGATTTGCGTTGAGTAGATTTTGCAACACTTCACTGGACTGCTGCTTACGCTGAGCAGTCACCAGCGTGGGGGTACCACGCGTTGTCTGCACATATGTGGCTGTGGCTGCATCTGCCGTTGCTGGAGCCGATTGCGGCTGATGCTGCACCAGAGTCAACGTTTGCTGCTGCTGCTGCTGTTGTTGTTGCGGCTGACCAGTCGTAGCAGTGAAGGTGCCACTAGCTACCGGGGTACTTGTCATGGCAGCTGGAGCACTATTGAGCAGGTTTAAGATTGAAGCATTGCTGGAGCTTTTGAGCGTGGCGGTGGTGGAGGTTGGACCAATTATGTTGTTGCCATTATTATTGTTGTTGTTGGGCGTGGATTGTACAGCTGAAAGATTTGGGAATAAAGAGAAATTATTTTAGCAACTATTTAACTTTTCGTATAGCATGCTGCTTACAGTGCTGTTGTTGTTGTTGCTGATGTTGTTGCTGCTGCTGCTGTTGTTGCTGGTACTGATTGGCCGAATTCATTATGCTGTTAACTATGGCATTGATAGCAGGATTTGGATGTATGGCTGTATTATTATTGATATTGTTGTTATTATTATTATTGTTATTACTGTTGGCAGTAGTTTGTTGTTGCTGCTGTTGTTGTTGCTTCTGCAATTGCAAGTGTTGCTGCTGTTGCTGCTGAGCCTTCAGTTGTGATTGCTGCGGGGAAAAGGGGAAGTTTAGTTTGTGGCTGTAGATTAAATTATGGTGTTATGGCACGACATTAAATGCATTCATCTATACATATACATAATAAATTCGTGTCACAAGATTTGTTGGCAAAACTCCTCCGAAACGGCTTGACCGATTTTAATGAAATTTTTTTTGTATATCTCTGGCAGGTGTAGAATAGGTTTTTGACTATATATCATACCGCTTAGGTAATTTCGGTGACCCTCCGTAGACAATTTTTTTTGTATTTCATAAAGAAAGCGCTTTTCATGGCGGTTAGAGGGAGACGGACATCGTCAATAAACTCCAAGAGAGAGTTTGATTAAAAATTGGTCCAAAAACCGCGAAATTAAAAAAAAAAAATCATCCGATTGTAATGAATTTTTGGGGATTGGTCGTACGCTTGCCCTGGAAGGTTTCTAAGTTGAAGAAACGGGCGGAAAATTCATAACAACCGAGAAAATTTGAAAAATTTTTGATTGCGATGACACTTTTGGACATGGTTGGACGCTGGCTTCGGAAGGTTCTGAGTTAAAGGAATGGCCGGAAAATGGTCCAAAACCGCGAAATATAAAAAATTATACCGTTCATTGAATTTTGATGAAACTTTGGGGAATGGTTGTACGCTGGCCGCGAAGATTTCGTAGATGATGAAATGGGTGGGAAATGGTCAAAAAGCGTGAAATTTGATAAATTATACCATTCGTCCGATTGCGAAGAAACATTGCGGAATGGTTGGACGTTTGCCTGCAAAGGCTTCTAAGTTGAATACTTAGGCGGTAAATGATCAAAAAACCGAGAAATTTGCTAAATTATACCGATCATCCGATTGCAAAGAAACTTTAAGGAATGGTTGGATGCTTGCCGGCGATGGTTTCAAAGTTCCAAAAACCGTGAAATTATCAAATGATCATATACATGAAAGCGCTTAATTTTTATATTACAATGCAGGCGTTGGTAAATGGAAGATGAAGATTGAACGGTTCAAAGTGCTAAGAGGCGTAAACCAAAGGGTCAAAGAATTCGCAATATTTTCTTGAGTTTAGATTATTATTTAGGCAGTCAAATATGTATGTACAGGCGAAAATCGAACGGTCAAAAGTATCGCGATATTTTCTTATTTTTACGTCGCATCTCGATAGCGAAGATTTTCAATTGGATTTCCAGTCATATATGTTTAAGCTGGGTGCATGAGGTCGTGGGTTCGATCCCGCCTCGGAACATCTAATGAAAAGTTTTTTTTTTTTGAATAAAACTTTACACCCGGCCACACCTCTTTGCTGTTGGCGCCAGCATTGCAGTAATTAGCCATGAAAAGCTTCTCAAAAACTGCCGTTCGGATTCGGCGTTAAACTGTAGGTCCCTTTCTCTTGTGCTAAAATTAGAAGCGCACAAGCCAAGAGATTGAGAGAGGCTCGGCTTTGGCCCTTTGGGGCTGTGTCATCTTGACAAGCTAATTTTACGTTATATGTTTAAGCAGACAAAATGTTTGAAAGTGGTTTACCAACACCTTTCGATTAAAGTCTCAGAATTTAGTTATGGGGTTAGGTGGGTTTCAAAATTTCAAAAAAAATGTATTTTTTTTTTTTGCTTATCTTATAATTCAATATGCTTAGAATATTCTCTCAAAGTTTTAAAACGATCTGAGTAATATTCTAAGAGATATAGCCTTCGGATGTTCTACCTATCAGGCTACGTCAGCGTGAATGTAAATCTTTAATCGCGTTTTTCTCGAAACTACGTTTTGGAAATCGGTAGTCACGATTTCTCGAAAACTTATGAACCGATTTCTTTCAAATTTTGCACACTTCTTTAAAATAACATTATCTCGTGCTTGAACGAAGGATTTTTTTTTATTTCTATTTTAAGTGATTTTTCAAGGACATGAAGGGTGCAAATTTGACTAAAAAAAAAGGGTTTTTTGTTCTCAACGCCGCCAAAAATGCAATTTTTCTTTTTTTGTTTTTCCTTCGTCCAAGCACGAGCTTTAAGCAACTACTAACAGAAAATGTTTGGTTTTTGCATTTTAGATGAATCTGCCATGAGTTATCCTGACTACGCCAAGTGTCCTTTTTTTTGAGGGGTCACAGGAGACGACGTGTCGACGTCTTAATTTTTGATATTTTTCAATGAAAATTTCACAATTTACTTATAAAATATATACCTTTTAAATGGTAAATTGATGGAATGAAATATTTTGTTGGTTAAATAAAAAAGAAATTCGTAAAAATGTACCTGTTTTGAGCCTTTGAAACCCACCTAACCCCTTAAGAATTCGCAAAAATATAAAATACTAGAATCAATTTATATGGCAGAACTAAGTTTGCCGGGTTAGCTAGTAATTTAATAAATCAAACTTGACTTCAGATTACTTTTATCAGGTGTGTTATCTGTTTCGAATTTGAATCGATACAGACCGTACCGAATAGCCAATTTGTGCTCGTAAATCATAACTGTTCGGTTCTTAAAAGCCGCAATCTTGTAAGCTCTGTTCCTGAACTTACTTGAACTCTGGTTCATAACATCTTGGAACGTTCAAAAATACTGGCTTCTATTTTCGGTGCAATTATGTAAGTCAGATCACAAATATTCTAGTTCACAACATAATGGTGGGTATTAGGAAAAATTTAAAAAAAAATTGTTTTTGAAACATTTTCAAAAAAGTGGTTTCGAGATATTCGTGTTCTCGTTAAAATAAAAATTCTTTTCAATGGATTTAAAACATGAATTTGATGCATTTAGATGTTAGTGTAAGCTTTCACCGAGAAAAATAATTATCAAAATCCGTTTAGTAGTTCCTGAGAAATTTGGTTCAAAGATCGTAAGAACGAGGTAAAAAAATAATATCGTAGGAAATCGTAAAAAAATTAACAAGTTTTATTTAGCAAAATTTTCATATTTTTAGATAAAAAATTAATACTTTTAATGTTTTTACGTGCTGTTTAATGCTTTTTTCGGAAACACAAGTTGATTTGCAAAAAAAAAATTGACAACAAATTTTTCGAAATTGCAGTTCGCAGTGATTTGAAAGGTACTCAGGTATCCAGAATTTTCAGTACCTAGGTAAAGGTACAGGCACATAGAAGGTACTTTTAAATTTAAAAGCATGGTTCATCCATTTTATTATTAAAATCAAAACAAAACAACCTTAGTTGATTACAAATATTGATAGAGTCATACATTGATATAAGGCACTGTAAGAACTGAAATCCAAAAAGAAGATTTGAAAATGGAACATTTTAATTTCATTTGACGTTTATATTTTTATTTATTATATATTTTCACACTTTTTTAACATTAAAAGAGTTTCGAAAATTTCGTCACCTAGTCTGTTTCTTTTTGGAGTAAGTATTTGGCCTCCGCAGCTAAAAATTCTTTCAACTGGAGCAGAGCTAGGCAAAATGGTATTATACTTATAAAAACATTACAAATATTTTTATAATTAAGTATAGACTCTAAAGACTTGCTATTATCGGCCAGATAAGTTAAGACTTCCAATTCAATATTGGAATTTGTAGAACAATTCTAAATTTCGTCCAATGTTACATTATTGGAATCGAAAAAGTCTTCAGAATCCTTTGAATTTGAACTCTCATTGACAACAGTTTCCAAATTTTCCGTTGTTTCTTCTACAAGCCAATTTTTAAAACCCTTTACCATTTTGTTGGTTTTATTTGGAGTCCACTTCAATTTAAATTTTGGAAGTATCATAGTGGACAAAACAAAAGTCTTTGCCTCGCTTAAAGTCAAGCTTTCAATAAAAGAAAATCGTTTTAGAGCTCCATTTTTAAGAGTATTTTTAAGTGGATAACAATATTTCAAATTATTCAAGCATTCTAGTTTATGTAATACTTGAAGTAAAGTGGCCAGCAAAAATCCCAATTAACAATGAGATTCGCACTGCATAAGATCAATAGCCTTTGCAAATATGTTAGTAAATAGTGATTTTTTTTTAAACAAACATCTTGTGGCAAATTTTTTCAACTTTATATGCTGCGTCTGTGGATCTGCTAACAGCATTCCAAATCGCCGCGGCTTTCGCTAAGAAAGAGTTGTACAACCGCTTGTATGATGTGTTAAGGAAGGCCTGGTCAGCAACTTTCGTGACAACTAAGTTTAAAGTGTGTGATGCCGCAGTCGGCAGTCGTACAAATAAATTAGGTTTCTGAAAATTTGAATAATTAACCTCGATCCGTGGACGCAAAATAAAGACTTTCGAAAAAGTACCTTGTACCTTATCTATTGACAAGGTAAGGTAAATGAAAATTTAGACCTAGCTAAAATAAAAGGTACCCAAAAAATAAAATACCTAATAAGGTAAAAGATATAAAAAATTTTTAAATGGCTTGTCAAATTGACACAGCCCCAAAGGGCCAAAGCCGAGCTTCTCTCAATCTTTTGGCTTGTACAAATACCTAGGTACTTCCAAACACAGCCTATTTGCTTGTGGTACATGCTGCCCAAACTTTAAAATGCCGCCATAACCACAATTATCAACGGTTCTTTATGAAACAGTTTATTTATGACTACATATACACAAAAGAATTGACGTATCTTTCGTGAACTGTCTCCGCAGTCGGCCTGTACTACTTTGGGGTCGTATTTCCGGATACATAAGCGAGTCCGGCTAGTCAGTTCTTTGATATTTTTGGCCTTCCAGTTTTTTTTGGAAACTGCAGCACTCCATCTTCCATTGGACGACACTGCGGCAAGTTTGTTGGTTTGCGTTCCTTTGGTACAAAATAGGGAAGTCGGAAATAAAATCGAAATATCTATATTTTGGTCCAAAAATACGATATATCGTTATCGAATATTTTTCGAAGCGATATTTCGGATATCGTATATTTTTTGGCGATATTTGCAGCGATATTTTGCTTGCAGCGTTTGGTCTCACTGCTGCGATCAACTGTTTCTTGTGGTTTTTTGACGTGCAAAAAAAATGCTTCAAACGAATCTTGTAAGAGTGGCTGTACAAAAATCACAATGCAAACTGTGTAATAGAACTATTAAGACCAGTGGCAATTCGAAAAACATTAAGGCTCATTTAAAAGCAAAGCATAGAGATGTTATAAATGATATTGACTTCCGCGAATTAACGTTCATTTGTGTCTGAACAGGCGGCTTTTTATGCATGTACGAATATTGTGCATATTTAAGTCGTAATGCACATAAAATGTTCTAAGATTGTACATAAATATGTGCGTGTATTTACGTATGTTTGTACATTTGTCTATACAAGAAAGAAAAGCCAGGATCGGACATGTTCAATCTCTGGAGGCAATAATGCAAACCATAAAAGTTATATTTCAAATCTGAGAAGTACTTTAGTCGCAAATTCAACCCAAGCAAACATTAGAATTATTAGATTTATATTTTAATTATCCGTAGCTAAACCTTCAGCGGTACCCCATTAAGTTCTGGATGGAAACGACAGACGCATTTCCAGTGCTTTCAGACTTGGTATGGGCATATTTTATTACACCAGGAAGTTCAGTGCCATCGGAGCGCTTGGATTCGGCTATAAAAAGTGTGGATTCTGACAACAGAAGTCGAATGACCGATGAGCATATAACTCAACGCATCTTTTTAAGATCTTTGTCTAACGATTTTTTTTGGTTATGTTTGTGGTATATTTCAGCTCAAAACCTCTACACTTAAAACTAAACACTTAAGAACAAAAAATGTTGCTTCGACTGTAATAATTCAATAAGCTAAATCAAATTTAAAATTAACGTATTAAACATATTAATATGTTTACTTTTTAAGAGAAGATGCTTTCTCTTAATACCATCAATACAAAAACATAAAAAAGTTTCCAGAAGTTATTTTTATAAATGAAATAAAATATATATCTTTTCTTTAACTTATAAAAATTCATTTAATCCATTTTATCAGAATGTAGTTTTTATTATGCGTCAAATGAACCTTAATTACCTCCATAGACCTGCTTATTGTAAAGACATATATTGTGAAAATATCGAAAATATCGATTTTAAAGATATTTTTCCCCCTAAAATATTTATATCGAAATGATACTTTTTAATATCGCCAAAAACATCGATATAGATATTTTTTAAATATCCGACATCCCTAGTCAGAAATGGAGATTGGCAAAAGCCGATATTGGTTGCACATCCGCCGACATTGAGATTCGACAGTTTGTATTTGGTCAGATGTGTAACTTGGTGCTCTTTGCTTACGTCTGGCAACAGTATTATTCTTTTTCAACACTTTTGTTGACTTATGTTGTCTTTTTTGTTAAAAAGTTTGGTTAGCTTTCTGACTGCTTTCCGACCACTTTCAACTTCTCTTTTTATTATTTTTTCGTTGCAAAATACTATAAATAGTGCGTTTAAACTTGCCCTGTTGGGTAAAATGGTTAACTGTAATCACTTTACCTTTGTCAGCGTGCATTTCGAAGAATTTTAATCACAGTTGTCTTGCTCGGACCGACTACTTGTCAAAAGTTTGTAGGGGGCATGAAAACGTGTACGAAAAGAAAAAAAAATGCATCGAGCTTTATAAGCTTAGTGGGGAGTTCCAAAGTTTGTGCTGATTTTAGTTGTCACCCGTTATATCTACTCAGCTGTTCTCTGTCAGAATATATATAAGGATTTCTGGTACATATTTTGCAAGTAAACTCTTTTTACTCTATGAGTAACTGGTACAATTATGGTGATTCTAGATTATTTCCGTGTGCTTCATCTCGTCTAGATTATTGGTAATTTGAGAATAAAGTTGCTAAAAATTCATTTTTTAACCTTTTTAGGCACGTTTTGTGAGGAACCTTTTTATATATTTTGTCTCATTTTGATATTAACGCAATGTTCTATTTCTTAGCTTTAAAATACTATCGCAAATATTTCTGAGATTTTTTAAAGCGAAGATGTACTATTTTGAGTACATGTGTTTCGAATAATGGATGTTGAAAAAATTGTTATAATTCATTCAGGACAAAGGTCTAGCTTACTATAGGTAACTATAGACAATTTAAAAATTTCGAACACATGTATTTAAAATGGTATATCTTCGCTAAGTAAAAATCGCATGATTTAGATAGTTTTTTTTAAAGCTAAGAAGTAATACTTTACGATAATATCAAAGAGAGTGAAAACAATAGAATAGGTTCCCCACAAAAATAGGCATTTAATTAACTTTAAGCTAAAATTAGCAAAAATCTAGACGCAATGGACCATTTCCGAAAACAGATTCGTTTTCAGCACAAGAAATTCAAGTCATAAATTGGAAAGGTTCGTTTAACGGACCCAAAAAAAAAATGGATTTTGACAGTTCATTTTTTCCACGAATGCTCAACACCTTTGTCTTACGAAAATGCTTAGCCAAACCCTTAACAGTACTTTTACTCAGTGTTTGAAGTAATATAGTAAGCAGCAATAGCAGCCAAAACAAGGAAAAAAGTCGGTCAAGCCAGACTATATTATACTCTGTACCAGTTGGGGTCGCCGCTCGCATTTGCTCCCGATTATATTATATAAAATCGGTATCCAGGGAACACCACGAGGAGGCCATTGCAATATCAATGGGGTCGATATATGAATAAAGACCTACGTGTCGACTTGAGTTGCTTAGATTCTTCTCATTTAAGGTGCTGTTACATACTTTTGCACAAACTTATTATACTCTATTTACCTTTGGTACAGAGTATAATTAGGAGAGAGAGGGACTGAGAGAGGATTGGCACGCGCCGCAGACAAAAAAAAACCTTTGCATTTGCCAGAGCTAGAGATGGGCGTACATCGAAAACTACGTGGGACTCCGGAGTGACCAGAATGACTTATCATTGTGATTGCTTGATATTATGTTAGAATTAAAGAACTAGACTATTTTTATATTATTTGCAATTTAAACAATCCTCGTCTTAGTAGTCAGATGGGTATCGGGCGATATATTTGTCCCGCGACCATCTCTAATTTCTCTCTCTCAATATTGTGAATGTGGGAAAGGGAAGGGGGAAAATGAGAGCGTCCCAGTTAGCTGCAAGAATCCAATTGGATCTAATGAGCTAGCCATAGCTGTTAGGTTGTGTACAGGATTTCGTTGTTGGAATTACTCAGACAATATAATTGCAGGTTTAATTCATTTAAAAGGTCGAATTTTTGGCGGGGCGGGGTCATCACACCCACAACGATCCAATATGAATCGTTAAATAAAAATGTGTCCTAAAATATTGTTGGCTATTACTTTGCTGTGTAGTCGTTGCTCATATATACATACATCTACATCTCATATATACATACATGTATGTGTTTTGCTACTGCAGGAGCAGCCCAGATATATTGAATTTTCGTTTGCTCATATCTTTACTACCGTTCATCCGATCTTTACCATTCCTTTGGCGGATCGATAAATAATCCTGATTACTAAATATGTCCAGAAGAAACGAACCTTCTATCTATAAAACTGAGGGAGATGTTACGTTTTTTTCATTTTGCGGGGGCTGGAGGGGGCGTGGCAAAAATTGAAAATAAACTTGATCTACCTGCAAGTATAAGAAGCATAAGTCCCATACATGTCAAACCTCTATCTCCTATCATCTCTGAGATCTGTGCGTTCATACGGACAGACAGTCGGCTGTTGATGTTGATCAAGAATATATACTTTATGGGGTCGGAGATGCTTCCTTCTGGCTGTTACATACTTTTGCACAAACTTATTATACTCTATGTACCTATGTATAAAAATGCTCTGCTCTTGCTACTGCTCTGAATATGAAAATAGCAGAGCAGTAGCCTGAGCACAAAATTCAATCTGGAGGACTATAACTTTGCTCCGTGCTGTCAATTTTTTCAGTACTATAAAAATAATATACAAGAAACTACTATCAAAATACTATTTAGAGCATTGCATAGCAAACAAAATCGGAGCTCAGGCTACTGCTCTGCTCCTATCACATTCAGAGCAGGAGCAAAATATCAAAACTACGAAATAGCATAGCATTTTCAAACCCTGCTTTTACTGTGAAGGTAAGTTCGGAAACCGTCCCGGCTTAAAAAGAATAACTCATATTTAATACACAAAAATGTCATAAATATTTGGTTTAGTTCTCCTATAAAGCGGTTCCCTTGAAATTTTGACAAAATTGAACCAAAGCTTACACCAAACAAATTGTGTATTTTCTTCCTGCGCATAAATATAAAGAATGCAATGACTTATACCGTATTATATCGGCTTTACGATCTTACCAGAATTGGCACATTGGAGTTGAGCTGGGCACGCAATGCTGAATTGGCGTTACCTATGGCCGTGTTACCCTTCATTTGCTGTTGTTGTATAGTGGTTGCTGGTTGTATGGTGATGCCTGAATGCTGTAGGACTTGGGTCAACTGTTGTTGCTGCTGCTGCTGTTGTTGCGTAGGCTGTTGTTGTTGTTGTACCAACACTAAGGAACCATTGCTGAGACTGACTTGATGAGTGGTTGTGGTGGTGGTTGTTGTATTATTTTGTTGCATTTGCTGTTGAGGCACAATAATCTGCTGTGTTTGCTGCTGTTGCTGAGGAACAGCTTCCACTGTGTAGGTTTGTTGTGGTTGTTGCTGCTGGCGAAAGTTGTGTTGCAGATTGATGACATTTGTTCCTGTTAGTTGTAGAGTTTTTGGAGCTAGTTGCTGACGAGGTAGAGCCACATGATGCACTGTGGCAGGCAATTGTTGTGGTTGTTGTTGCTGCTGCTGTTGTTGTTGCTGCTGTTGTTGCTGCTGCTGCTGTTGTTGCTGTTGTTGCTGCTGCTGCTGTTGTTGCTGCTGTTGTTGTAATTGAGCCTGCCTCTGTTGCTGTTGTTGCTGCATTAACAATCTCTGCTCATTGGTTAGCCCCGTATGAGTCACAATTGGCACATGTCCTGGTATTAAATGTGTTATTTTTACCGCTTTGCGTCCCTCTTCAGTGAAAATCTCACGAAATTGTTGTATATAACGATTGGCATGCACCCGAGTGCCCAAGGCAAAGCGACAAGATTCACCATTGCGTTCACCCTCACGATAGTCCCGATCCACATACAATTCCCCTAGATATTCGGCATCCGAGGGACGCTGATAGATGGATAGTTTAATGTGATATAAAGCACGACGACCCTCATTGGCTTCCCTTTCTGTCTCCAGTACATATTCCTCAATGAGCTGGGGTTGAAAGTTGTGCCGACAATTGGGTTGACAGCCATCTTTACAGGCCTCACTGAACTCATTCAGTGGCTCAAACGTTTTGGCATACTTTTCCACACTGATGACATGTTCGGGTACCTTAAGATTAGCGGGATATTCTAGGCAAGGAGGACGTATGGGTCTGATGACTTCATGTGGTCTTCGTGGGACCTTTGAGGTAAACGAGGAGAGCATGGCACCCACTAAAGGATTATTGGATGGCGCCGTTGCTGGTGTGGTGCTGCCGCAGCCTCCTGCACCGCCACCACTGCTGCTCGCCGTTCTGGGCCTTTGCCTTAAGCGGGCCAAATAATCACATAATTCCAAACCATGATGATGAGTAAATTGATCCAATTTACGTTTGCGATTGATCGCGATCTGGGTAAACTTCTTCATTTGACGCCGCAACTCGTGCGAATTGAAGAGCTGCCTCTGATGTTGAGCATTAATGGCCTGCCTGCCGATACGTGGATCTGGCTCTAGGCACAACGGCTCTGCCGTGGCCAGCACCAATTGACTCTCAAGGATTAGCTTATCCTCGGAGGTCATTTGGCTGCCCATTTGCTGCACTTCGGCAAAAATGGTGGCGTTTGTGGGTCTTAGCAGTATATGCTTCATATCACAGATATTCGTTGAGGTGGCAAATGTCTGACGAAAGTCACGAATTTGGACGATAACGCACCCAGCATAGAATACACTCGGTTTGGCATACACCCTCGTACCCTCACCCCCATCGGAAAGACTTATGGTCTCAGCGTTAAGCAAATCCATTAGGAATTCGGGTAGCATTTCACGATCCATGCACTGAAGGAGCAAATCATTTTCATAGGGCCAACGCAATACTTCCACTAGACCATAAGAGGAGGAGGGGGTGCTGGTGGATGAGGAGCTGGAGATATCTTTGGATTGACTTTCGTCTGAAGCCGATTTACTGCGACTTTTGTGACTACCCGAACCTTCATCCTCCATTAATGTCCATTCGTTTGTTACCGGATTCAGCATTAAATGCTCATCATAGCGCAACGCCAGTGAATAACCTTTATTGCCGGGATACAAATTCACCACAATTGTATTAAGTTTCTCACGCTCCACCAAATGCTCCAAGATGAATGAACGTGTGCGTTGTTTGAGCTGCATAAAAAGAGAAACAAACAAAATATTAGAGATTTAGTTTTAAATAGCGGGAGAGGATTCTAAAAGATATATTTTGCATCCACAGCTTCTTTGTTTTAATTTTGTAAGCGAAAATAAATATGTATTTTGATTCGAATCGATTATACAAGTTTACAAATAATTAATGATTTTCTCATCCTCGACAAATTTATGTCATTCCGTTTGTATAATTACGCGCTGAATCCAAATCTGGAGTTAAAAAATTTTTAAGTAGAACAGACTTCGAGATAATCCCAAATTATCGTTTTTAACATTTTTGAAAAAGATCTCCTCACTTAATTTCAAATATCTCAATTATGAAATAACTTATGAATAAGATTTTATATACCAAAATAAAGCTATTAAAATTATTTATATGTTGTTTTATTGTCAAACTTGTAGTGTGGATGCTATTTACAAAAATATCGAACATTTCGGTTCATTTTTATCGATAACTAGCTGAGTACCCGGCGTCGCCCGGGTCCTTATGATTCTTATCGCATTCGGATTAGAGGAACAGTTTTTGAAATTTCGCGGTTTTTGGACCATTTCCGCCTATTTCTTCAATTAACAAACCTTCGCAGGCAAGCGTCCAATCATTTCCCAAAGTTTCATCACAATCAAACATTTTCTAAAATAAATTTAGCGGTTTTTGGAACATTTTGCTATCATTTCTTCCACATGGAAACCATCCCGGGCAAGCGTCGAACCACTCCACAATGTGTTACCAAAACTGTACAATTTTGTAATTTTCGCGGTTTTTGGTCTTTTTTACGCAAATTTCTTCAACTAAGAAACCTTCCCGGGCAAGCGTTCAACCATTCCCAAAAGTTTCATTGCAATCGGCACCAAAACCCCCATTTGTTACAAAAAATGTGATAAATAAAAAACCGCTCGACCGATTTTGTGCAAACTTCACATAAACCATCTACTAAATAGTCCGAACAAAGCCTAAACATTTGGTTTGGATAGGTGAGCTGACAACCACGTCGTGAGAGTGATGAGGTGAACGATTTCATCAGGATATGGATATTATGGGATCCCGCTATCAAGGATTTTGGAATAAGTCCATGTTGGGTGACTTTTGTTAGTTTCTCAGCGAGAGGAAAACGGCTCCGCCGCGGCGTAGCAAAACTAACCATAGACATTTTTAATACCATTTGAACGGTAAAACTGAAATTGCTCATTTTTTGAATAAATACTAATAACTTCTACAATTTCCAACAGATTTCGATAAATGAACACTTTTTTAATTTGTTTTATATTAGTTTACATCATCCAAAAGAGAAAGAAATTTAAAAAGTTTTTTTTGTTAGTTAAAATAACGTTGTAATTAACGGGTTTTTCAAATTTTCGATAAAAATGAAACGAAATGTTCGATATCTTTGTAAATGGCATCCACACTACAAGTTTGACAATAAAACAACTTATAAATGATGAAAAGATAATTTTATTGGCTTTAATTTGGTATTGGGAACGCAATATCAAAAATTCGCTTTGTTCGTTCAATTGGTTAAGGTACCTCCAAAAGAGGAAAAACCGAAATTTACTTTTTCCCCATTTTTCTTGTTTCCAATTGTACGAACAAATCGAATTTTTAGCATTGCGTTCCCAATGACCCTGTCCGTATTTCCTGAATTTTGCAGATTTTTATCTTGAACCATTAACAATTGAGTTAAAGTTGTTGTCGCTGTATGTTGCTAGTACAACAGTACCCATAGAACGCGAAGCTATGGTTCAGTTAAAAAAATTGGGTATGAGGTGATGCGCACAAAAGTCCCTTCTATCAAACTTTTTTAAGGGTCACATCCCGGGTTTTTCAAATAAGTTGGATTTTGTCGAACTGTTACTGGAAAATAACGGGTCGATTCAAAGATTGTGAAGCTATAGTTTTGTAACGCATTGTCGCACAGCTAAATGTTATATGTGAAAGTTGTTGCAAATTTTATGCTCTTTTGTTGATATTATGAGACAATTGTGCGTAGGTCTCACCGGAAACAAGAAAAATTGGAAAAAGTGAAAAATGCATTTTTGATCGCACATAACTCTAAAACTATTGCCTGGACAGAAAATTTGTGAGAACAAAAAAGAAAGGTAAAGTAATTATCTATAACTTTGTCTGAAAATTTTTGTCCAAAAGCAATAGTTTCAGAGATATGGATCAATTCACGTTTTGCAATATAGCGGCCGTTCCCAATGCCACAAATTGACACAAATTTGAACTTAAGCCTATTAGACAGTCCCCTACCACATATCAAAAATCTGCCTGGTCTATATTTCATGCATGAATATGCCCTTTTTTTCTAACTTGTCTGGACTATAAGGAATGATATAAATTTACCGAGGATGAGAAAATCATTAATTACACAGTTCTACAAACTGAGACCTTTTGTGAGTATCTTTAACTAATTCATGTATACAAACCCATCCTGAATACGAGTTGGAAGGTCAAAGTCAAAACTTAGTTCCGTTTCCGAGATATTCGCGGAAAACCATTTTACCGACTCTGGACCGTTTAAGAATTTTTGTAGGCTACACCAAGCATTAATTTGTGATTTTATGAAGCCTCTAGGATAGTCAACATATCAATGCAGCTGACAAAAATCAAACACGCGGAATAAGCAATGCCAATGGTGTCGAAATTGGCTTTCAAAGTCAAATTTTACTTGATTTATAGCAATTTTGTTAAACTAAACCACCTGCTACGAGCCATTGGCTTTTTCGGACATTTATATAAACCATCTGATCATATAGATTAGCATACTATGCACTAATTATGGAAATTTTTTTTCGACTATAACTTAAAAAATCAAGAATTAAATTTATGGGAGGATAACTAGATTTCCACCAAAAATTTTTGTAGGAGTTTTAAAAAGTTTACTTGATATAACATTGGCGTCACTAAAAGTTAATTGAAATGTACAATAACAACATTCATGGAATGATACGTTAACATCTGCGTATAGTAGAAGTATGACGGTTCTATTTTATCTTTTTCCTTTCTTCCTTTTTGGCCCGACTTGTAAATCACATCTGAATAACAGTGCGCTTGAACTCATAGAGCTCATATAGTTAAGATTCATTCGGTTGCGTAATTCATCGCCAATGTACTTTTCTCTCAAACACGCACAAAACATTTCTATGCTTCTGGGCCGCATTGCAGGACTGGGATGAAATGCGCTATTTTTGATTTGAGCTTCCAACAGAGTTTGCTCTTGAACTCCCTACTAGGTTTGCACGAGTAGTTCTTCTTTAGATAACATCAGTCTGTTGTAGCGGGTTTTCACAGTTTCTAAGAAAACCAATCATTTATAACCTTAAAGTTGTACTCTCCAATGGCAACAAATTGTCCAAGAAGCCAAGGCTCTCTGCGCGAGGATTCTAGGTACTTCGCCTTGACCTCGTTTACCGCTAAACCCCATCAGTTTTAACTGCTTCGTAGTCTCTGAAAAAGCCCTGCAGGTGCAGGCAGTGTTGCCGCAGTTTCATTGGAGGCTTAAAAATATCTTGAAATAAGTTTACAAATTTTAGTCAAAGTGAATGTTAGCAGGCTCAAGGTCGAGGTTTGATTATAGTTCAATAATCAACCAGAAAATTCAACAAAGAACAGTAGCTGTGGCTGTGTAGACGGCAGATTTGGCTGCCGCCATGGCAAGGCCTTCGCGTGATTTGTT